>OW203751.1:5490245-6228510 GCA_934045075.1 Yponomeuta sedellus | reverse complement strand
CTATGATATCTGACAAGGTGAGCTTGTTACAGTGATATTTGACAAATGTGGTGGTGGTTACTATGATATCTGATAAAGTAAGCTTGTTACTATGATATCTGACAAGGTGAGCTTGTTACTGTGATATTTGACAAATGTGGTTGTGGTTACTATGATATCTGATAAAGTAAGCTTGTTACTATGATATCTGACAAGGTGAGCTTGTTACAGTGATATTTGACAAATGTGGTGGTGCTTACTATGATATCTGATAAAGTAAGCTTGTTACTATGATATCTGACAAGGTGAGCTTGTTACTGTGATATTTGACAAATGTAGTGGTTACTATGATATCTAACAAGGAGCTTGTTACTGTGATGTCTGACAAGGTGAGCTTGTTACTGTGATGTCTGACAAGATGAGCTTGTTACTATGATGTCTGACAAGGTGAGCTTGTTACTGTGATGTCTGACAAGGTGAGCTTGTTACTATGATGTCTGACAAGGTGAGCTTGTTACAGTGATATTTGACAAATGTGGTGGTGGTTACTATGATATCTGATAAAGTAAGCTTGTTACTATGATATCTGACAAGGTGAGCTTGTTACTGTGATATTTGACAAATGTGGTTGTGGTTACTATGATATCTGATAAAGTAAGCTTGTTACTATGATATCTGACAAGGTGAGCTTGTTACAGTGATATTTGACAAATGTGGTGGTGCTTACTATGATATCTGATAAAGTAAGCTTGTTACTATGATATCTGACAAGGTGAGCTTGTTACTGTGATATTTGACAAATGTAGTGGTTACTATGATATCTAACAAGGAGCTTGTTACTGTGATGTCTGACAAGGTGAGCTTGTTACTGTGATGTCTGACAAGATGAGCTTGTTACTATGATGTCTGACAAGGTGAGCTTGTTACTGTGATGTCTGACAAGGTGAGCTTGTTACTATGATGTCTGACAAGGTGAGCTTGTTACAGTGATATTTGACAAATGTGGTGGTGCTTACTATGATATCTGATAAAGTAAGCTTGTTACTATGATATCTGACAAGGTGAGCTTGTTACTGTGATATTTGACAAATGTGGTTGTGGTTACTATGATATCTGATAAAGTAAGCTTGTTACTATGATATCTGACAAGGTGAGCTTGTTACTGTGATATTTGACAAATGTAGTGGTTACTATGATATCTAACAAGGAGCTTGTTACTGTGATGTCTGACAAGGTGAGCTTGTTACTGTGATGTCTGACAAGATGAGCTTGTTACTATGATGTCTGACAAGGTGAGCTTGTTACTGTGATGTCTGACAAGGTGAGCTTATTACTGTGATGTCTGACAAGGTGAGCTTGTTACAGTGATATTTGACAAATGTGGTGGTGCTTACTATGATATCTGATAAAGTAAGCTTGTTACTATGATATCTGACAAGGTGAGCTTGTTACTGTGATATTTGACAAATGTGGTTGTGGTTACTATGATATCTGATAAAGTAAGCTTGTTACTATGATATCTGACAAGGTGAGCTTGTTACTGTGATATTTGACAAATGTAGTGGTTACTATGATATCTAACAAGGAGCTTGTTACTGTGATGTCTGACAAGGTGAGCTTGTTACTGTGATGTCTGACAAGATGAGCTTGTTACTATGATGTCTGACAAGGTGAGCTTGTTACTGTGATGTCTGACAAGGTGAGCTTATTACTGTGATGTCTGACAAGGTGAGCTTATTACTGTGATGTCTGACAAGGTGAGCTTGTTACAGTGATATTTGACAAATGTGGTGGTTGTTACTATGATATCTGATAAAGTAAGCTTGTTACTATGATATCTGACAAGGTGAGCTTGTTACTGTGATATTTGACAAATGTGGTTGTGGTTACTATGATATCTGATAAAGTAAGCTTGTTACTATGATATCTGACAAGGTGAGCTTGTTACTGTGATATTTGACAAATGTAGTGGTTACTATGATATCTAACAAGGAGCTTGTTACTGTGATGTCTGACAAGGTGAGCTTGTTACTGTGATGTCTGACAAGATGAGCTTGTTACTATGATGTCTGACAAGGTGAGCTTGTTACTGTGATGTCTGACAAGGTGAGCTTGTTACTATGATGTCTGACAAGGTGAGCTTGTTACTGTGATGTCTGACAGGGTGAGCTAGTTACTATGATGTCTGACAAGGTAAGCTTGTTACTATGATGTCTGACAAGGTGAGCTTGTTACTGTGATGTCTGACAAGGTGAGCTTGTTACTGTGATGTCTGACAAGGTGAGCTTGTTACTTCGATGTCTGACAGGGTGAGCTAGTTACTATGATGTCTGACAAGGTGAGCTTGTTACTATGATGTCTGACAAGGTGAGCTTGTTACTGTGATGTATGACAAGGTGAGCTTGTTACTGTGATGTCTGACAAGGTGAGCTTGTTACTGTGATGTCTGACAAGGTGAGCTTGTTACTGTGATGTCTGACAAGATGAGCCTGTTACTATGATGTCTGACAAGGTGAGCTTGTTACTGTGATGTCTGACAAAGTGAGCTTGTTACTATGATGTCTGACAAGGTGAGCTTGTTACTATGATGTCTGACAAGGTGAGCTTGTTACTGTGATGTCTGACAAGGTGAGCTTGTTACTGTGATGTCTGACAAGGTGAGCTTGTTACTG
This sequence comes from Yponomeuta sedellus, assembly GCA_934045075.1. NCBI lineage: Eukaryota > Metazoa > Arthropoda > Insecta > Lepidoptera > Yponomeutidae > Yponomeuta > Yponomeuta sedellus. The sequence continues at coordinate 6,225,859 of OW203751.1, read as the reverse complement.
TGATGTCTGACAAGGTGAGCTTGTTACTATGATGTCTGACAAGGTGAGCTTGTTACTATGATGTCTGACAAGGTGAGCTTGTTACTGTGATGTCTGACAAGGTGAGCTTGTTACTGTGATGTCTGACAAGGTGAGCTTGTTACTGTGATGTCTGACAAGGTGAGCTTGTTACTGTGATGTCTGACAAGGTGAGCTTGTTACTATGATGTCTGACAAGGTAAGCTTGTTACTGTGATATTTGACAAATATGGTGATTATTACTATGATCTCTGACAAGTTAAGATTGTTACTATGATATTTGACAAATATGGTGGTTACTATGATATATGATAAGGTAAGCTTGTTACTATGATATTTGACAAATATGGTGGTTACTATTGTTACGGACGGCGAAAGTGTAATCGAACCGTGTAGAATAATCTAGATGCTAGGTGCATGTAGATTACGTAATAACTACTCATGTGTGTAGAGACAAGGGAACCTTCCAGAATATTCTACGTGCTACAGAGAGATAGCTATTTGTAAGACAGAGATAGAAAGATATTCTGGAATGTTCGATAGTTTTGTAGAACGTATTTCTATTACTTTCGATGCGATCTTAGGTACTTCCAGACGATATTCTGGAGCGTTCTATGGTTTTCTAGTACCTACGATGTCTTTCCGGGTACTTCCCGCAGTTTCTAGATTAGTAAGTAGAGTGGAGAGATTATACGTATTATATTACGTACTTGATCATTCGGGAACATTCTGGAAACTTCCAAGAGGTATGGAAAGATATCGAACCTTCTCGAAGTGTGCGAGTGAGATAGACATATATGTAAAAGAAGGATAGGTATATATTGTGCGAGTGAGATAGACATATTTGCTAGAAAGGGATGGATGATAGGGTTTGGTATAAATAGCGGGGCGCCCGGCCCCGCAGTCAGTTGATATTTGACAGTTGATAATTGAGAGTTGAAAAATACTAACGATCAAGAAAAGTTGTAAGAAAAGCGAATTGAACTGTGATTGAAGATTAATAAACGGATAGTTTGGAAAGTTAAACGCATTTTTATACAGTCCATTAAAGTTTGGTCCTTCGGAAGCCGGATAAGGAATCTGCGAAAGCTATGGAAAGTTCGAGAATGACGACGCGGAGTTTGAAGAAACTACGTGAGGACACAGCCGTCGAGACTGACGTTACGACCGATGGGGGGAACGTTCCTGTCGGGCGATCGCGTGACGTCACAGAGTCTGCGGTTAGTCATCAGGCCTCGGTATCGTCAGCCTTGTCTTCGGACAGACGCAGTGTGCGCTCAGGCCGATCGTCTGCTAGCACACGGACCCGCATCTGTCAGGCTGAGCTTGAAGCAGAAATTCGACTGGCCGAGATCAAAAACAAGCAGTTGAAGATTGAAGCTGAGTTAAGACGCAAGCAACTGGAAACCGAAGCTGCGTTGGTGAAGAAGCGACTGGAATTGAGTCTCTCGGAGATTGAAGAGCCGGAGCAGTATGATGAGGACGACGACGAGCCGACCATCACAGATAAAGTAGATATGTGGCTCCAGCAGTCAGCGCCGACTCAAGCTGAGACTTCTGCACGTGCCCTTCTAGAACGACGGGGGGAGCCTGCTGCCATCGTGGATACGTCAGAAGGTACGTTTCGTGGATTCGCACGCGAACCTGCCATCGCCGACTTGCTCTACCGGGATGCCGATCGCATACCCGTGGGATCGGGAGCTACCCGGCGAGAGCGGGCGGGTTTCGCCCACGACTACCAACGGGAACCTCTGCCTCGTTCGAAGACTGAACGAGGAGAGTATCTGGCGCGCGATGTACGTGTGGAGCCAGCTCCAGAATGGAGAGAGCAAATCGTGGAACGCTCCCTCCCCGCGCCCCGCAGAGTCGTGGAACCAGAAGCGATGTGTGAGAGAAAGATATACTATGATCAAATCCTTTCTCCAGAACGAGGACAATATCAACCTGGTGCAGATGGTATGGACCGCTTAGCAGCTGCAATTGAGAAGCTAGGCCGTGACAGGCCACCACCTCGCCAGGCTCTCGAGCTACCGATTTTCTCGGGAGCTCCGTTTGAATGGCTACCTTTTAAGGCTGCCATGCGGGAGACAACTGCATTGTACAACATACCACCTGCGGAAAACGTGGCGAGACTTCGCAATAGTTTGCGTGGTATTGCAAAGGAGGCCGTAGCCGCGCTACTGAACACTGCTGCAAGTCCTGATGAGATTATGGAGACTTTGGAACAGAGCTTTGGTAGGCCAGAGATAATCATCGGACAAGCACTTCGCGATATCAAGTGTCTACCTCGCCTGAACGACACAGCGCAAGAGTTGAATAGCTTCGCAGTGAGAGTGAAGAACATTGTCTGCATATTGAAGAACTTAGACGACAGAGGCCACATCCAAAATCCTATGCTGGTTCAAGAGATCATAGACAAGCTGACCCCGTGCACAAAGATGCGATGGGCAGACTATGCCTATGACCATCGAGAGCAATCGGAACCTGAATTGGTTATCTTGTCGGAGTTCCTCATGAGAGAAGCCAACATAACTCTGCGTTACATTCGGGACTCGAATATGTTCACATCGACACGTGTGATGAGAGTCGAAAAACCTGGATTCAAAGTGGCTTCACAGCCGAAGCCACGATATAGAAAAGAGACCGTGCTGGCTACGATTAATGAAATACGTCAGCAATGTCTAGGCTGCGGTGAGAATCACCAATTATCCAAGTGTAAGAAGTTTTGTGACATGAGTGTCAATGCACGATGGGATTTTGTAAGGAAATTGAATGCTTGCTTCAAATGCATAAGTAAGCGACATAAAAGGGCTGATTGCAAGGGCAAGACTTGCAATATTGATGGCTGCACGCGCCCGCATCATCCTCTTTTGCATGTTGAACCCTATCGAGCATCAGAGACGGCGAAGACTGGGAACGAAGGCACTGCGGCTGCTGTGGAGAGTGCAGCAAGTGAAGCAGTACTGGCTGCTGGGACGGGGAGTCAAGCCCAGCGGAAAGTAATTCTTAAATACAAATACAAATACAAATAGTTTATTATTTCTGCATAGAAAATACATTTCATCCTTATTATCTAGCTAGACAATACAATATCTAGACAATCAGTGTGGACAATAGATTATTGGTGGCCCTCACACTAGGTCAGACCTGTCCTGTGAGGGCCATATAAAAATATTACTAGCAAGTTCTTTTTAAGTAGCTTGACATAGTGGACGCTTATTTATTTTAGTTAATTAAAATTAAATGAAATTAAAAATTAATTATTAAAAATTATTCAAAACAAACATACATAGATATATGTGTGTGTACATACACACATACACATATATACATATTCTAAACTATTAAATTAAATTAAAGCCTGCCCAGTGACAATCAGCGGGCCAGCAGGAGAGGTGAGCACCTTCGCATTATTCGACGAGGGGTCGACAGTGACACTCGTTGACGAAGAGCTTGCTCAGAAAATTGGAGCGGTTGGACCAGCGGCGCCACTAGCATACGTGGTGTCAATAGCCTACAAGATCGAGAGAGCCAACGGATTCAGATCGGTATACAAGGCCGAACGGAGGAAAGAAAGTATGATCTGAACGCGTACACTATTAAGGACTTGGTTCTAAACCAACAGACGGTGCCAGGAAGTGTAACACAGTTCAGTCATCTAAGAGACCTCGAAGAAGCTTGTTATAAAGCGATGACGCCTCGTATATTAATCGGGTCGGACAACTGGCATCTAACTATATCGCAACAAGTGCGAAAAGGAAAAGATGACGAGCCAGCTGCTACAAAAACGAAACTCGGCTGGGTTATCTATGGCACTATACCACGTGTCATAATGGAAGGTGCCGATTCATGTCTGCACGTATATGACACGGATAAGGTGGCCTATGTAGATACAGAAGCGCTGTGTCTAGACCGTGTAGACGGCTTGGTGAAATCCTACTTCGACATCGATTCTTTGGGAATATCACTGGCCAAAAAGACACACCCAGATGATCAGCGTGCTATAGATATATTTGAACGAACCGCCCGGAGAGTTGGTCAGCGTTATGAAGTTGGACTACCATGGCGCAATGACGACACTTTTATGCCGCCAAACTACTACGACGCAGTTAAAAGGCTAAGATCAATAGAAAAGAAAATGGACGCTGATCCTGTCTTCAAGTTGGAATATACCACTCAGGTGGAGAATCTCTTGGAAAAAGGCTATGCCGAGAAATGTGATGGCACGGAAGAATCTAGCAAGGTGCAATGGTTCTTACCACATTTCGCAGTAAGAAACCCCAACAAACCAGGAAAAGTGCGACTGGTTTTTGATGCTGCTGCAGTATCGCAAAAGACCAGTTTAAAGGATAAACTACTGGAAGGACCGGATCTATTAAGATCACTTCCAGGTATACTGTTTCGGTTCAGAGAACGACCTGTAGCAGTGACTGCTGATATTCAAGAAATGTTTATGCAGGTCAAGATACGGAAAGAGGATCAACCGGTACAAATGTTCTTGTGGCGAGGAGAGGACAGGAAAAACCCTCCCCAAAAGTACAAGATGACGAGCATGATCTTCGGAGCATCGAGTTCTCCATTTTTGGCGCATAGTGTGCGGAACAAGAATGCACACGACTATGCACACGAATATCCAGATGCTGCAAAAGCTATCTGTGAAAGTCATTATATGGATGACTACGTCGAGAGCTTTGACACGGAAGATGAAGCAATACGGATTGCCAACGAGATGCTTCAAATCCACGCACGAGCAAGTTTCAACCTGAGAGGCTGGAACAACAACCAACGAGTACTGAAGAGTATTCCGTTCGCGCAAAGGACCTGTACACAGACAAGATTGGGATCGCAGTTAAACCACACTGAAAAGACGCTGGGCCTTTTGTGGGACGCCGGTGACGATATGTTAGGATTCAACACGGCTCTCAGAAGGATTCCAGAGGAGATAAGGAGTCGTGATCGGGCGCCATCAAAACGGGAAGTGTTAAGCGCGGTGATGGCTATATATGACCCGCTTGGTCTAATTAGTCATTTCACGATTTCGGCTAAGATATTGATTCAGAATCTCTGGCGTCAGCAGCTGACTTGGGATGAAGCGATACCCGAAGAGGATGCAGAGAATTTTTATTTATGGCTGCAGAACTTGAACTACGTTTCAGATCTTCGTTTGCCACGTTGGTACAGTCAGAATGGACGAGTTGTGAATCTGCAGCTCCATATATTTTGTGACGCAAGCGAGCAAGCGTTCGCCACAGTTGCTTATTGGAGGATTGAGATGGAAGACACGAGCGTGCACGTTGCATTGGCCGCAGCCAAAGCCAGAGTTGCACCTTTGAAGACCACTAGCATTCCTCGCCTTGAGTTGCAGGCTGCTGTCATCGGTGCCCGGTTAGCTGACACCATAATTAAAGAACACCGCTGGCAGCCTGATCGAGTGGTGTACTGGACAGACTCCCGAACTGTCCTTCAATGGATCCGGACGAATGCATGGCGCTACACTCCATTTGTAGCGCATAGACTGGGAGAGATCGCTGAACTTACTAATGCTCAGTCTTGGAAATGGATCCCTACAGCGGATAACGTGGCAGACGAAGCCACACGAGCTGCATACGAGAGGAGTTTGAACCACAAAGACAGATGGTTTACTGGGCCGGACTTTCTTTTTAAAAATGAAAGCTTATGGCCTAAAGAGCAAAATGTACAAGAGGATTTGAAAGAGGAGATAGTGAACGTAGTCGTAACGCAAACTACTGTTAACGCCTGTCTACCTGACATTAATCGCTTTTCCTCGCACCGAAGACTCATACGCGCTACGGCGTACGTACTGCTATTTCTTGAGAGATGTCGCAACAAAGGGCAGCAGTTGGAGATGAGGCATCTTGAACGAGCTTCTCACTTATGGGAACAGCAAGCACAACAGGACTGCTTTGCTGAAGAATTAACTGCTTTATGCAAAGGGGAGCCGATAAAGAAGCATAGTCGACTCTATAAACTAGATCCAGTGCTGCTCGATGGCTTACTAAGAGTTCGAGGAAGAGTAAATCAAGCCGGGATCAGTAAGGATGCTAAACAGCCAATCATATTGGACGGCCGCCATCCTTATACCCGCTTGTTGGTACTTCGTGAACATCAGGCTGCAGGACACGCAAATAACGAACGTGTTTTGAACGACTTGCGTCAGCGATACTGGGTGCTTCATCTACGCCCAACTGTCAGAGCAGTGGCACACGCCTGTCAAGTCTGCAAAACGCAAAAGGCAGTGCCGGCGATTCCAGCACCCGGAGATTTGCCATCCGCTCGCATCACAGGATGGCAACGACCGTTCACTTACTGTGGAGTGGATTATTTCGGTCCTTTCACAGTTACTATTGGTCGTCGACACGAAAAGAGATGGTGTGCTTTGTTCACCTGTCTGACGACCCGAGCGATCCACTTGGAGTTGGTGGCAAGTCTATCAACCGAATCTGCTATCATGGCGCTAAGACGTATGGCTGCTCGCCGAGGATGGCCGAAAGTTATGTACTCGGATAACGGAACTAATTTCTGTGGTGCAGACGCAGAACTACGAGCCGCCTATAGAACGTGGATCCCTGAACTTAAAGATTACGGAATGGATTACAATGTAGAATGGCACTTCATTCCGCCGGGAGCGCCGCACATGGGCGGCGCCTGGGAGCGATTAGTTAGATCTGTTAAAACAGCACTAAAGGCAACGCTGCGGGAACGTTCACCACGGGAAGAGGTGATGCAGACTTTGTTGACAGAAGCAGAAAACAGCATCAATTCTCGACCCCTCACACACGTGTCTGTCGATCCAAAAGATCCTGAATCGTTAACTCCCAATCATTTCTTACTGAGAACGTCGTCAAATATGCCATTGACTGGACCGTGCGCTGAAGCCGATCGGGGTATGTGGAAAAAAGCCCAGGCATTGCCTGACCTGTTTTGGCGGCGATGGATGACGGAGTACTTGCCCACGCTAGTTCCCAGGGGACAAGCACGAGGGAATGAACGACCTCTGCAATGCGGTGATTTGGTCATCGTGGTTGACCATAGGCTGCCTCGTAACGTTTGGCCCCGAGGTGTCGTGGAAAAGACACATACTGGGCCTGACGGTAAGATTCGTATTGCAGATATTCGAACCAATGGAGGAATCTACAGGCGACCTGTGTCGCGACTCGCCGTCCTCCCTGTTACATCGTGAGGCTTCGACAAGTCTTCGCCGGGGGGAGACTGTTACGGACGGCGAAAGTGTAATCGAACCGTGTAGAATAATCTAGATGCTAGGTGCATGTAGATTACGTAATAACTACTCATGTGTGTAGAGACAAGGGAACCTTCCAGAATATTCTACGTGCTACAGAGAGATAGCTATTTGTAAGACAGAGATAGAAAGATATTCTGGAATGTTCGATAGTTTTGTAGAACGTATTTCTATTACTTTCGATGCGATCTTAGGTACTTCCAGACGATATTCTGGAGCGTTCTATGGTTTTCTAGTACCTACGATGTCTTTCCGGGTACTTCCCGCAGTTTCTAGATTAGTAAGTAGAGTGGAGAGATTATACGTATTATATTACGTACTTGATCATTCGGGAACATTCTGGAAACTTCCAAGAGGTATGGAAAGATATCGAACCTTCTCGAAGTGTGCGAGTGAGATAGACATATATGTAAAAGAAGGATAGGTATATATTGTGCGAGTGAGATAGACATATTTGCTAGAAAGGGATGGATGATAGGGTTTGGTATAAATAGCGGGGCGCCCGGCCCCGCAGTCAGTTGATATTTGACAGTTGATAATTGAGAGTTGAAAAATACTAACGATCAAGAAAAGTTGTAAGAAAAGCGAATTGAACTGTGATTGAAGATTAATAAACGGATAGTTTGGAAAGTTAAACGCATTTTTATACAGTCCATTAAAACTATGATATCTGGCAAGTTAATTTTATTTATTCAACCTGTTATTTAGGCATGTATTTATGTAGGTATCTCTGAAATTATCGTTACCTTTGTTTTTTTTGTACATATGCTTCCTTCTCTAATGTATTAGTCCAGTTCATCTAAAGGTTGTCTGGAAGAGATCACTTTTAGTGATAAGGCCGCCGTCTGTACTCTTAGGTTAAGAAATATCTGTGTAATTTCCATTTTTATGTACAACTAGCTGACCCAGCGAACTTCGTACCGCCTAACAGTCGATTCTTTATTTTTTAGGGTTCCGTACCTCAAAAGGAAAAAACGGAACCCTTATAGGATCACTTTGTTGTCCGTCTGTCCGTCCGTCCGTCCGTCTGTCAAGACCCTTTTTCTCAGGAACGCGTGGAGGTATGAAGCTGAAATTTATATCAATTACTCAGGTCTACTGTTCCTTGAAGCTGTGAAAAAATCAAACTTCTAAGCCAACGCAATCAAAAGATACAGCCGTTTATGCCGCAAATTTTCGACACTTGCAAGGGAATCAAAACCTACAGGGTGCTTCCCGTGAACTCAGAATCTTGAAATTTGGTACGAAGCAACGTCTTATAGCATAGATAAAGGAAAAATTACGAAAACCATAAATTTTTAGTTACATCACATAATATATTTTTTTTTAATAATTTTAAACTTACTACCCATTTCCTCATAAACGCGTAGAGGTATTAAATTGAAATTCATACCAAATACTCAGGTCTATAATACAGGTTTGTACGGAACCCTCGGTGCGCGAGTCTGACTCGCACTTGGCCGGTTTTTTTATATTTTTCTCTCCGTAAGAACCATCCTCGTACTTCAAGAAATTATAGACTAGCTGACTCAGGGAACTTCGTACCGCCTAACAGTCGATTCTTTATTTTATTTTTCTCTCCGTAAGAACCTTCCTGATACTTCCAGGAATATTCTAAAAAAAGAATTAGCGAAATCGGTTTAGCTGCTTACCAACACACAACAATATTTGCGCTTACCAACACATTCAGCGATTCATTTTTATATTATAGAAGATTACAATGACATGAATTGTCAGTATCACCGAGTTTTTGGTCCGCCCCGGGGCATGGAACCTGATTGCTTTCACCGCTGACTGACAGGTACAAGCACAGCCGAAAGCCGATCAACCTGTAAATTTTGTTGCAAATTCACCCGTAACGTAACTGAGTAGAGTGCAAACATATTAAATTTGGTTTACAGACAACCGACTAACTGACAGAACTATCTGTGAAAACGTCTTGCACTATAATGTTTTTATATCTAACTAACCCAGCGAACTTCGTACCGCCTAACAGTCGAGTCGATTCTTTATTTTTTTCTCTCCTTAAGAACCATCCTCGTACTTCAAGAAATATTTTAAAAAAATAATTAGCGAAATCGGTTCCGCTGCTCTCGAGATTTGCGCTTTCACCAACACATTCAGCGATTCATTTTTATATTATAGATAAAGTGTTCTCTATCTCTATCTATCGCTTGCAGCAGTCATTGCTATTATGATCGTCTGTTGTCTCCAGGGCGAGCTCCCCATAGCGATGGCGTTAGCCAACGTGGTTAGCACCTCTCAGATGGACGAGCTGGCTCGCGTCTTCGTGACTCTGTTTGACGCCAAGCATCTGCTGGCGCCGTTGCTCTGGAACATATTCTACCGGGAGGTCGAGGTGAGGGAGACTTTTCACGCTCGTTGTAAGTATATTAGATTACAGCTGCGATCACTTCTGCAACTTGAAACTGACCCGTCTCGTCGGAGAATTGGCACTGCTTGCTGTTAATGGGCTTCTAAACAGGCCATCTTTTACTGCGATTTGTAGCTGCCACACTGGCCGGCAACATTGTGAGCATCACCAGCCAGACTACGCAATTTTGCAGTAATGTCCCGGCCATTTAGCCAAACATGTTTGGTATGGCCACGAGTGGTCGATATTGTTTTGATAGGTTGCCGGACGATCGCTGAGCGATCGATTTTAACCTGCAATGTTGCCCAGTTAGTTCTATTGCTCTTTCAGTCGCTCTCTGTGTTATTTCATGTACTTATATCCTTTCTTTCTTCGTAACATGAAGTTTGCTGTGAGTGACTAATAGCTATATTCTGTGCTGTGTTATTATTGTTCTGTCCGTTGTTAGGCCGCTGCGACAAGTTTGATTTCGTCAGCCATTGTTGCCTGAATCTGCATCCATACTATGCTGACATATTGCATCCCATGGCCCAGCCATAGATTGCTCGCCCATTAGTTGCAACTAAATATTTTTGTGATGGCCGGGCATTTAGTTGTCTATAGTGCAGCCACAAATTGCAATAAAGCATGGGCCGTTTAGAAGCCCCCTTAATACAGGTGTCAAGCCTAGCATAGCAACAGAAGCTAGTATAAATTGATGATTAATAGACTAGTTGTAATCGTAAATTGTATCAACTCTGTAGGGTTTCTGGATATAAATTATCCTTATTCTCATTCTCATTTCATTCTCATTCTCATTCTCATGCTCATGCTCATGCTCATCCTCATCCTCATCCTCATCCTCATCCTCATCCTCCTCATCCTCTTTCTCTCTCTCATTCTCATCGTCATCATCATCCTCATCGTCATCCTCATCATCATCCTCATTCTCATTCTCACTCTCATTATTAAGTCCGTGCTACTCACACCGAGTATGGTCTAGCCTTCCTACGAAGCAGGAAGAGCCCCGTGCCCCGGCATTGGGGACACACAAGGGTCGATATCGAACTGTATTGTAAGACCCCACTCGCTCCACAGGTGTCAGACTGCATGCAGACCCTATTCCGCGGCAACTCGCTCGGCAGCAAGATAATGGCGTTCTGCTTCAAGATGTACGGCGCCGCTTACCTGCAGAGCCTGCTGCAGCCGCTTATCACGGCCCTGCTGGACCAAGCCACGCGGCAGCCGGACTTGAGCTTTGAGGTCGACACGGCAAGGTTGGTTTTGCCGTGGCAACTTTATCTTCTGCAGGACTGACTGGGCTTAGTTAGGAATTTGAGCTCTAAGAACAGGAGGACAAGGTGCTGCACGAAGTTACTTATACATAGTTATATATTAAACGGGTCAAATCGCGATTATTTATTAGGTAAAACGTAATTACCTTAAAATCGGAAAATAAGGTAGTTACGTTTTACCTAATAAATAATCGCGATTTGTGCTGCACGAAGTTGTATATTAAACCGGTCTAATGGCGACTGTTTATTGAGTTAAATGTTAATTAACTTTATTCCCGACGGTTCCTTAATTTTTTCCGTCTTTTCATACTTCTTTATGGTAATAATATTCTTATCTATGTTTGAGCGACGTATGACGACCTCCGTGGCGCAGCGTTAGCGCATCTGCCTACCATGCGAGAGGTTCCGGGTTCAAACCCCGGCTACGGAGAAAAAACCCCACCTCTTGGATGTTTACATGTTTGTGATGTCGCTGTTTCTTTTTCCCACGACACATGGTCTCCCGTATATGGCTGTATGTAAATGTTATGTGCAACTTTATCTTCTACAAAACTAACTGGCCTCAGTTAGGAATTTTGGAGAACAAGGAGCTGTAGAAATTTATAATGATATCAAACGGCGCGATTTATTTGTTAGGTAAAACGTAATTACCTCAATTCCTGATGTTCGCAATTAGACCCGTTCAATATACAAATATGTATGAGCTATGTATTTTGATACTTTCTCGCGGTCGGCCATCTTCAAATTGGTTCGTCTATAGATGAGCTTAGGTACTGCAAATAAATACTGCAATGGAGGTGCGTTTCGTCCTAGAATCCATCAATTTCTTTTGCTACAGCTATACATTTTAAAAATTAATTTTATAGTGTTGTTCTGCAGACATACATTACATTTGTAAACAATGTAAATTAAAAAATGTAACTGATACCTATGTTAATGATTAGGGAATTGTACAAGGTATATTAGATACGTGAAAAATGTAAATGTAAAAACAGATCTTGGCATTTAGAAAGTTCTTGTCCAACAATGAATTGTTGGACAAGAACTTTCATGATGTTGAAGAATCGGGCCAATGTCATTGTATTAGTTGAAAGGCCGACAGGGGTCAGTATCGTATCGTGAATAAACCCTTGAAGAGTACAATAATGGCCTGAGGTTGCTGCTGCCACCTACTTGTAATTTCATGTACGGTTATGTTTTTCACACCATAAAACATAGTTGTGAAGGAAAATATTGCGAGGAAACCTGAGTGTCTGAGGTGTTCAAATACCGCAGATGGGCATGCGTGCTAATTAAGCCCAAACTCTCTCTCTCTCTCTCTCTGAGAGAAGGCTGTGCCCTACAGTGGGACATTTATAAACGACATAAAAGAAAAATAACAAAGGTAATATTGTCTATCCCGTCTAGATTGGAACCTGGCCAAGATATCGAGGTCAACCGTGCCAACCTGATCGAGTTGACGGAGCAAGTATTCAACCGGATCGTGAACTCGGCGGACAAGTTCCCGCCACAGTTGCGCAGCATGTGCCATTGCTTGTACCAGGTAACGGAATAGCTTGATCTCAGAATCTACTTTCACTTGTATTATGTAGCAAAATTTAATTGCTTTGACAGGAATTATATTGTATACTCATAAGTGAATCTTGTGCTGATATTCTGTGATTCATAATAGTTTAAATTCGGAAATGACGAAAGTAACAAATTGTTCGGGTCCCAGATGAGAACCCGGAGAAACCCTAAAGTCAGTATAGTGAAGCAATGGTGTGAAATATACTTGGTTTTTGATAAAAACTAGAATTAGTTGCAACTTTATTTCGCTTGTGAAGACATGTGAAATAAGTGCATTGAACATCAGCTCAGTATCTGAGTATCAACTCAATCTGTTTTAATACATAGTGTTTTACTCACATATCTATAGTTTTTCGAGCAAAACTTTAGTGTTCATTTGTAAAAAGTAAAGGGCTTATAATACATTCGTTTTTCTACGAAGATTATGTTTTATTTGAGCTTAAAACTAACGAATTCTGATCGGTTTCCAGGTGCTGAGCAAGAGATTCGCCCAATTCCCGCAGACCAGCGTGGGAGCAGTCGGCACAGTTTTATTCTTGAGATTTATCAATCCGGCTATCGGTAAGTAGTATTGTTTTAATGTCTCGAGATGCTCATCTATAATATAAAAAAAACCGGCCAAGTGCGAGTCAGACTCGCGCACCGAGGGTTCCGTACAAACCTGTATTATAGACCTGAGTATTTGGTATGAATTTCAATTTAATACCTCTACGCGTTTATGAGGAAATGGGTAGTAAGTTTAAAATTATAAAAAAATATATATTATGTGATGTAACTAAAAATTTATGGTTTTCGTAATTTTTCCTTTATCTATGCTATAAGACGTTGCTTCGTACCAAATTTCAAGATTCTGAGTTCACGGGAAGCACCCTGTAGGTTTTGATTCCCTTGCAAGTGTCGAAAATTTGCGGCATAAACGGCTGTATCTTTTGATTGCGTTGGCTTAGAAGTTTGATTTTTTCACAGCTTCAAGGGACAGTAGACCTGAGTAATTGATATAAATTTCAGCTTCATACCTTCACGCGTTCCTGAGAAAAAGGGTCTTGACAGACGGACGGACGGACAGACGGACAACAAAGTGATCCTATAAGGGTTCCGTTTTTTCCTTTTGAGGTACGGAACCCTAAAAATGAATCGCTGAATGTGTTGGTAAGCGCATATCTCGAGAGCAGCTGAACCGATTCCGCTAATTCTTTTTTTAGAATATTCCTTGAAGTACGAGGATGGTTCTTACGGAGAGAAAAATAGAAAAAAAATTAAAGAAGAATAGACGGTACGAAGTTCGCTGGGTCAGCTAGTATATTAATATATTCTTTATTGCGAACAGTAAATTCGAAAGATCATTGTGTAAAATTTGTTCCAAAGGCGAACTCATCTCTAACAGAGATCTCTTCCAGCCAACCTTAGCATCGGGTGTTTAAATTAAGATAGCGGAAGGAAGGGAGAAATATTTATAACTATATAAATAAGCAGTAATACAATAATACACTTACAACTACGCGATTTTAGAAAGGTAGTGCTCGTAGGTAGGTGTAATCTTCATCATCATCACCCCCCCTCCAGTGTCCCCCCAGGAGAGGGGCATCGTGAGCCGGCCCGTGCCATGAGCCGGTAGGTGTAATCATCATCAGCTGTCTTCTAATTGACATCTCCCCCCCCCCCGTGTCCCCGCAGGAGATGGGCATCGTGAGCCGGCCCGTGCCGTGAGCCGGTAGGTGAAATCTTCATCATCATCAGCTGTCTTCTAATTGACATCTCCCCCCCCCAGTGTCCCCGCAGGAGATGGGCATCGTGAGCCGGCCCGTGCCGCCGCCGGTGAGGCGCGGGCTGATGCTGATGTCCAAGATCCTGCAGAACATCGCCAACCACGTGCAGTTCAGCAAGGAGCAGCACATGCTGCCCTTTAACGATCTGCTGCGGGCGCACTTCGAGGTCGGCCGCAGGTGAGGAGATTGGGGGCGTAGTATTTTCTAAGGTTAACGCGAGTACTTTTTTTTTACACTATTTTTATTTTTAATGCACTAACCCGTGCTAAGGAACAAATTTAATAATTTGTACGTAATACAGAGAATATTGTAAAGAGGTTCGAAATTTCACTGATGCCGTGAGTCACCCATTGGCTCAATTGGTAGAGCGCTGGTACGGATAGCCAGAGGTTGCGGGTTCGAATCCCGGCATGGGTGAAAATTTTTAGCCTCTAAATAGGTTTTTAAATACTTTTTTTTTTTTTACTTTTTTGCATCTACTTAATGAGATGATTTATACAGCGTCCAGTGGCATCTTCACCCACACTAGATGGGTAAAGAGACCACTCCGGCGCTATAGTGCCTGGGACATGGTTTAATAGATGGTGTAGGCTTGCCCAGCACCTATACCATCCTGACAGCTTAGTCGGCCTAGCCCACAGGAAAGACTAGTCAATACGTGCGGAGCCAACCAAGCCGCGGGTTTCCTCACGATGTTTTCCTTCACAGTTAGCGTGTGGTATTGCGACTACATATTCGCAAATGTACGTAACTTTGAAATTAAACAAAGTCATTGGTACATGCCCGCACTCGGGATCGAACCTGGGGCTCTCGCTTGCCAGTCCATGGTTCTACCTACTGAGCTGCCACGATTACTAGACATAATTAAAACTGTTTTAGTACGGAATTCAATTGCTAATAATCAATATTGTTGACTTTATATTAAATAATTGATATACCAATTTTGGAACGTAACGTCATAATGAACTTTTGTAATTTTTGCTGAGGGTAGTAAAATAACAGTTATTGCTTTCAAAAAGACTCCTACCACCTCAGTCATCCGAGACCACGGCACCTGTAAATGTGCCGAAACGTCGGAAAATTGTAAAAAAAAAAAAAAAATTATAAACGAGTGAAATCCATACTAAAACAGTTTTAATTAGATTGGGGGCAGATCATTTTCATACTGACTTAATGATATCTACTCTTTGTACGTCCCCGTAACGTGCCTTGCGAAGCACGCAAGAGCTCGGAATAATCCCACTAGCGATAGTAACGGGATTGCTACCCAAAATGATTGACGGTTCCACTAGGTCACGAGCGCTTCGTCATACTGACTTACTATCTGTTTTTATGTAGCCTATAAATGCACTTGTCTTTCGGCACCCGTCTCTCGGCCACCATTTTAAATTTAAAAATACCTCCATTTCCAGATTCTTCATCCAGATAGCGTCGGACTGCGAGAGTGTGGACCAGGCCTCGCATTCCATGTCCTTCATTAGCGATGCCAATGTCTTGGCTCTGCATCGGCTGCTTTGGAACCATCAGGTAACTTTCTCTTAAGCGTGCCTGATTTGACTGTTCCGAGCCACTACATCACAGGTATATGTCTACACTCAACGGGACCCCTATCCTAAAACGATATGGTATGTCTGGAATGAACACTTAGTTTACGGTCAATAAGTTGCAGTTTCTGTGTAATTTAGAATAAAATACTTTGTTATTCTACCGACTTATCAAATTATGTACACGTATAAGAAATGCTCAGCGACGGACTTATCCCGGTATCGTGACTCTATGTGTAGCGCGAGGGGGGGGGGAGATCTACTGAAAGCCCTCTTAAGGGTTGAAGCGGGTGGCGGCGCTGATGCCACGCCCTGGCACCTATACGATCCTGACAGATTAGTCGGGCAGGATGACAAGACAGTATTTCTAAAGTACCCGAAATCGGCGTGCTTACAACGACTAATATATGTTAATATCTTGTAGTGACACATTGTAATATTATTCGGATTTTAGAGATTCTTCTTAAACAAGTTAAATGCATATTATTTTAGATTTCGGGTCGGTCAAGATATCTCGATCACGTGGAATTTTGAAAGGTGATAGAAGTACTTAGATGGTTAGTTTGTCCTGTGACTTTCGAACTTGGCCTCATAGGGCTGTAAGGTCACTCCAGCCAGCCAATCTCTTTCCAGAGAGCCAGCAGTGCACCAATGTTGCTGCTGGCCTTCTGAAGGGATCTCACCTTTCCTATAGTCGATGTCCGTTGCACTTTCACGCTCTCACAGTGAATGATCACCTGGGCGGGTGTTTCGTCTCCCTTGAGGCGTCCTCGGCATAACTGGCTGTTGTCGGTCAGTCCCGTAGTATGGAAGTATCTATTCAGTGGGCAGTAGTCCGATAGCCAACAAATTATAAAAAAAACAAACAAAAACTTAACCAAAGCCCGAAAATTACAAATATTGCCTTTGCGAACTGGTAGGCGTTAAGCTTAGATAGTTGATGGAGCGAAAAAGATTTTTAGGACCGTTTGAAGACGCAAGCTCTGCTCTTTGCCTACCTCTCCCGGGTACAGGCGAGAATTTTTACAATGTTAATGTATTATATTATTTTTAATGCACTAACCCGTGCTGAGGACAAATTAAAAACCTATTTGGAGGCTAAAAAGTGGGTACAGCGATATCATTCCGATGTAAAACCTAACTGCAAAGTGGGTACTCGGGGCTGCAAGTGATGCAAATTACTTCAGCCAGATGTCGCTGCCTGTACGTAACACAGAGAATATTGTTATTTTTGCAAGGTTAGCTGGAAGAAAATACTCATTAGTATTAGGGGTTAAAGTATGAAATTGCCGATTTGTACTGAAAATCTAAATTGTTTTTAATTTTTTTTACTTTATTGATTTGACGTAAGTGAGTCAATATTGTGGGTAAGGTAACGTTAAACCATGCCGCTAATTCCTGGGTAGTTTGACTAGGATCGGCTTCCACTATCTCTTTTAATTCATCGTTATTCACCTGTGTGGGCGGTCTTCCTCGTGGCTAGCTTCTTTAAGTCGAAATTTCCATCACGAAAGCGTTTAAACCAAAATCGCACGGTGCGTTCATTAGTAGACCCCTCTCCAAACGCAGCATTGATATTGCGGGCTGTTTCTGCCGCGTTAGTTCCGTGTCGGAACTCGTATTCAAAAATCACTCGAATTTTCGCAGTATCCATCTTTCCTGTCTAAATTGAATAACAAAAACAATTGAAAGTCGATATTCAAATGATTCACATTTTTTAAAAAAAGAACATCATAGAAACCATTTGAAAAAAGTTTCATTCGAAAACCTCAAACCATGAAGATTCTATGTCAATTCAAAGAACCTATTGCAATAAAACGGCAATTTCATACTTTAACCCCTATTATTAAGCTCGCCTTTGTACAAATATGCTTATTGTGCAATAAAGAATTTTCTAATCTAATCTAATATTGTAAAGAGTTTCACTGATGCCGGTGAGTCGCCCATTAGCTCAGTTGGAAAGAGCGCTGGCACGGATAGCCAGAGGTGGCGGGCTCGGGTCCCGGCATGGGTGGAATTTTTAGCCTCTAAATAGGTTTTTAAATGTAATGCATGTTCTAGGAGCGCATCGGCGACTACCTGTCATGCAGCCGCGACCACAAGGCGGTGGGGCGGCGCCCCTTCGACCGGATGGCCACTTTGCTGGCCTACCTCGGCCCGCCCGAGCACAAGCCGGTGGACTCCCAGTGAGTAGCTGCGAGCGATAACAACAGAACATCTCTGATTTTAAATCACACTAATATAACATAACATTTACATACAAGCACATACATTGCTTCTGGCCCCACACTAGGATACCCTGTGTCGTGGGAACCAGAAACAACGACATCACAAACATGTAAACATCCAAGGTCTGGTGTTTTTTTTTGTTTCCAGCCGGGATTCGAACCCGGGACCTCTTGCATGGTAGGCAGATGCGCTACCGCTACGCCACAGAGGTCGTCATATAAAATAAGAATATTCTTTATTGTACACCAGAGCACATAATATAAAACATGTAGAAATTAATAATCAAATATATTATAAACTAATATATTTAATTATTAATATGTAATTATTATTAATATGTGGAAATTGCTCTAAGCGATAAGGCCGCCAGTTGTACTGTATCGTTGTAATTATTTTTTGTTTGTTTTTTCGTGGTGTACAATAAAGAATATTCTTATATTATGTATTATATGTATGTATGTTTCCGTGGTAAGGTTGTCTGAAAGAGAAATTGCTTTTAGCAATAAGGCCGCCAATTGTGCTTTATATCTTGACATGTTTTATAATATGTGCTCTGGTGTACAATAAAGAATATTCTTATCTTATGTAGATCTTAATTATTTATTCATTTAATTATGTATGTGGTTTAAATTAGGAATTCAACGAAATTTATATAAACTTACTTATATAAATTTCGTTGAATTCCTAATTTATAATATTTCTGTATTGCACCGACTACCCGTCTCTAATTTCTTTCTTGTCTCCGTCTATGGTTGCCTGGCAGAAATGGCTTTTAGTAATAAGGCCGCCATTTGTACTATAATTTTTATATAATTTCTGTGTACAATAAAGAATATTCTATCTATCTATCTAATATTAAAAAGGCGAAGTTTGTGAGTGTGTATGTTACTTCTTCACGTCCAAGCGGCTAGAGCGATTTTAAATAAATTTTGTATGGAGTTAGCTGACACCGTGGATTAAAACATTTTCGTTCGACAAACGACGATTCGCGTTCGCGTGCGGCGACGATTCGACAGGCTTCCAGAAGGCTCTATTCTAGATAGTTCGCGATGGGACCGCGACAATATCAACGGATAGCGATGTCCAGTAAATCCACACCGCCTCATCCCAGGTTCTCCATCTCGAACTCCGGCCTCCTGTTCTCCTCGTACGCCCGCTGGTCCTCCATTGACATGTCCTCGAGCAACTTCGAGGAGTTCATCGTGAAACACAACATGCACGAAAAGGAGGAGTTCAAGAGTATCAAGAGCCTCAACGTCTTCTACCAGGCGGGCACCTCGAAGGCCGGCAATCCGGTGTTCTACTTCATTTCTCGGCGATACAAGTGAGTTTTTAGACATACGCACATACTCATAAACACACAACACACACACAAACTCAGAAACACACAGACAAACAAACACACACACACTCATACACACACAAACCAACTATCCGCCATGGCAGCTTAGCGCAGTTTTGTGGCTATCACCTGTATTTTTACACTAATAAAATGAATAAACCAAAAAACACACATACACACATACACAAACTATCCGCCAACAAACTGCTACGCAGTTTGGCGAATGTTTGGGGCTATCACCTGTATGTTTACACTAAAAAAAATTATAAAGTAAAAATAAACTCACATACAGTCACGAGCACTGCTACACTGCTGCAGATTTTTTAGATATCACCCAGTAGTATCTTTTCTCAAGGACGCAAATAAAAAAAGACACTCGCTCATACACACACACACACACACACACACACACACATAAAGTACTCGAAATAAAAACGATAAAAAACAACGTATAATTTAACTCTAAGCGATGCAAGTGTCTCTCTCACACACACATAATTCTTTCCCTTTTGCTGTACGCTAAGAACAATTGTTAGCGTTCACACACCATAACGCTAACAATTGTTCTTACCATACAGTAAAAACACAACAGCTCAATCTGTTAACACACGCCGACTTTTCATACCTACCCACTACCTTCTCAATTAACATACTAATGCACCCTATCCCTCTCTCTGTCTCTCTCTCACACACACACTCACACACACACACACACACACACACAGACATACTCACTTTTTTGAGAATTTTCATTGACACATACGATCTTTGCGTTTTTAAGCAAATACGTAAAATGAAAAGTCGACACGTTGCTTCAGGATCGGCGAAACGAACGCCGACCTGCTGATCTACCACGTGATCCTGTCGCTGAAGCCCTTCTGCCACCAGCCCTTCGAGCTGATTGTAGACTTCACGCACACCAACTCCGACAACAGATTCAGGTAGCTTACTATAAGGTTTGTAGCTTACTATAAGGTTTACCAGCTGTTATATTGTAGACTTTTAGTCCGGATCTACTTACGTACGACACCCGTAAGTAGATCCGGACTAAAAGGCTACAATGTGTTGTGCTTGTGGCGAGCATATGTCAACTCTGCGCGCGCACTACAAACTCCAATATTCCTGCATCGCGCAATCAAAGTGTTTCAATGACATACCATAAATATAACGTCCGACTAACGACAGTCGGACCGGCCGTCCCCAGGGATACGATCTGCCTGGCGGGAAATTTCCCTTTATAGTGCAAGAGCACGATCACCCGCTCTTCCCTATATGCTTACGAAAGTTTTAGTTTAAAATTTCAGATATTGTATAGAATTAGGCGTTACTTTGCGCAAATCCAAAAACTTCCGCAAAAATTCCCACAAGCACCATGCGGTTAGTTAATGCACCGCCCTCCCTCCCATTTTTTCAAGCAGAAGCAAGACACGAACACACCACCACCGACACCAATACTTGTGTGAGAAAACACGCGACGCGTTTCGTCTCTAACACGAGGCATCCTCAGGCTCACAAAGGAGCCTGAGGATGCTAAATTCCGCCTAAATCTCAAAAATGGGTGACGTAATTAATAATTTTCAAAAATGATAGACAGAATTAAAGAATTATATAAAAATTGTGTAAAGAGGTTTGCACCTTTACAAGGTATAGGCCATAATCCACCACGGGGGCCAAGTCCGGATTGGCTTGCAAGACTAGTTTTACTATCAGAAGTTATCAAGCCGCCCATAAGGTCTCTGACATGGCTTAACGGCTGCCATTACATGACAGCTGGCACCAACGGCTTACGTGCCTTGCGAAGCGCGGAAGCGCTCGGAAAAATGCCACTAGACGGTTCCCCATCCAATCGCTCGGTTCGACTGAAGTGATTGATTCCAATCACTCGGTTCGACTAGAACACGAGCGCTTCAGATAAACGAGGCCGTTTAAAATATAATAATAAAATAAAAAAGACTCGTAATACAGAACGTATTGTAAAGAGGTTCGAAATTTCACTGATGTCGGTAAGTCGCACATTAGCTCAGTTGGGCCCTTGAGTCCCGGCATGGGTGGAATTTTTAGCCTCATCATCGTCATCGTCAGCTTTACTAGTCCACTGCTGGACATAGCCCTCCCCTAATGAACGCCACGTTGTGCTATCATAGGGGGTAATACCCATTATCCCCACGCTGGGAATGCGGGTTGGGGATCGCAGTTCGGTGGAATTGTACTTCAGGGGGCGCTGCTGCCCACCCCCCGGTTTGTGTCCCTCAGTCGCCTTTTACGACACCCGCGGGATGAATTTGGGTTGGTGCTGTTCTCTAGGCCGACACCACACAGCACACAGGGTACTCACTTAGAACAACCACTAACCACTAGCTCTTAAAATACAGGTTTTCTCCTAGTTTATGAGTCGAGTGTCCATGAATATTTATATGGCGTGAACACAGCGCACCCACAGAACGAAAGAGGCCTAAGTCAAAAAATAGTTTAAATACTCAAAAAATTCTCAAAAAATTGAGTACCTAACAAACATAGAGAGACATAAAAAGGTATGCTCTATCCGATGAATAGTAAAACAAAGGCACTTATTGTAAAAAAAGAGCATAGCGAATCTTCCGTCCACGGCATACCTTTTTATGACTCTATGATTGATTGTAACTCAATTTCACTATTTTTTGACTAAGGCCTCTTTCGTTCTGAGGGTGCGACAGATTAAATAAAACGCCTCTGACAGTGTTTTAGTGGAATAGTGTTTAAAATGCATAAAAATTCTAATATCAATACAAAACTTCACCTTTATTATATACTTATTAAGGCATTGCATGCACGTGGTGGTTTCTGTACCACGTGACTAAATTTATTTTCGACAGGTTATATAATGAGAAATATAATAGTATCTTGTTGTTTGGCCTGTCCATAATACGAAAGGCCGTATAGGCCGGCACCACGCGGCCTCTAAATAGGTTACAAAAAAGACCGGTACCCGAACACCGAACCCTGCCGTAGATGATGATGATGATGAGACGTAGTGACCTATATTACAGGACCGACTTCCTCCAGAAGTGGTTCACGGTGCTGCCGGAGGTAGCTTACAGCAACATCCACGCCTGCTACATTTACAACTGCAACAGCTGGGTGCGGGAGTACACCAAGTTCCACGAGGCCATACTGACGCCGCTCCGCGTGAGTACAAGTACTTTGGTACGTTTGGTCGTAGCCTCAGGACAAGGACGTGACTAGGCGACAGTTTCCGACATCAACGCTCGTGGATAGATAACCTGCGCCTCGTTTATGTGTATTCTAACGTATTGTCGCGGTACTCGCGGTCCTATCCCGTACCATCTAGAATAGAGCCTTCTGGAAGCCTATCGAATAGTCGCCGCATGCTGCGTTTTAGTAAACAATAAAACGCTGCAAGCAATAGTGACTCGTAAGTCCACTAGTATAAGGTTCAAATCTCTTTGACAAGGACTTTGTTCTAGAGTCGTTGCCGCGTGCACCGAGTGTAGGTACGTACTTGAATGTTCTAGAACCCTTGCCGGCGGATATAAATAGCGGTCGCCGCGGCGCGCTGTCAGTTCCGTTTGGAATAGCGAAGAGTGAACTTCGAGCGAACATACCTGCGACACGAGCGATAACCTACGACCTCTGCGATACTATTGGACTTCGATTGGAATCTACGTGTGGACTTCGTGTCGTGAAGTCCTGCAGACCAGACCCTGCGTGAATAAATCCTAAGAAGTTGTCAATGGCGTTTTACGTCCAAATCCAGAACCCTAGCCCGTAACAGTATAATAATAATAATAAAACTTTATTCATTATAAAGGATTACATGTACAGGCTTATATAACTTATATTTTTTGCGTTTTAACAGATAGTGAGCAACTGCTGCTAAACTAGACGAATAGTCTCTGTTTCAGCATTCAGTTTCCCTTTCATTGAATTTACGTACATAGCCATAACAATACCAGTAAGTTTTAATTAAAGAGACAACAAAAAGTTCATATCACCAAAACATTGTTTTTTTAATTTATGAATGTGTGCGTGCGTGTGTTTGTGTACATTTGTGTCGTCGTCGTCAGGCTGTACTAGTCCACTGCTTGACATAGCCCTCCCCTAAAGAGCGTCAGGTTGTGCTATCATTGGGGGGTAATGCTCATAATCCCTACGCTGGGTATGCGGGTTGGGGGTCGCAGTTCGGTGGAATTGTTCTGCAGGGGTCGCTGCTGCCCACCCCCCGGTTTGTGTCCCTTAGTCGCCTTTTACGACACCCGCGGGAAGAATTGGCTTGTCCACTGCTGGACATAGCCCTCCCCTAATGAGCGCCATAGCGCCCTGTCTTCAGCTCGCCACATCCAGCATCTGCCTGCAGTTTTTTCGCAGATCTCCATCCCACCTGCAACAGCATTTGTTATAAATATTCACACTGTCGAATGGCTTATTTGCAAAACTAAATTTAAAATCTCAGCAGTATTATTAATTAAGTTTTTTAAAATTGATAATAATCTTAAGTTCCTTTAGTCTCACTGTGTGCTTAACTAGATAAAAAGTTTACTTAGACTTATTAAATCGGATGAAGCTTATTCTTCGAATATTATATTAAACAACCAATTCAATTATGTGTTCTAATTGCCTTTTTTTTGTTGTTACACCATTGAATTTAAAGTTTGACGCTGACATTTTTATTGTTACGGGCTAGGGTTCTGGATTTGGATGCAAAACGCCAATGACAACTTCTTAGGATTTATTCACGCAGGGTCTGGTCTGCAGGTCTTCACGACACGAAGTCCACACGTAGATTCCAATCGCAGGTCCAATCGAAGTCCAATAGTATCGCAGAGGTCGTAGGTTATCGCTCGTATCGCAAATATGTTCACTTGAAGTTCACTCTTCGCTATTCCAAACGGAACTGACAGCGCGCATCATCTTGCGGTCTTCTCACACTTCCCCCTGGGGAAAGTGGAGGGTCGGGGTCAGGGCGTGGCCCTCTTCCCGAGGGATCTACCGCTGTCCGCGGCTACGGACAGGTCAATGGGTGGCCTTCCAGGCGGTGGTCTTCACTGGGGGTCGCAGGTGGTCTTCTTTAGACCGAGTTGGCCGTGGACTCGACCAGGCTTCGGGGGACGGGCTTGGCGCGGCTGTCGGGCGGTCGCGCGTGCAGTGGCGCCAGCCCGCGCAGGTGCTGCAGCTGCGACCGGTCCGCACGCGCGAACATATCGGTCGCCAGCCGCGCCACGAAAGCGTCCAGCTCCTCCCACTTGAGGTCCCTCGCGATCGTCGCATTCCTCACGTAGCGAGGTGCGCCGACGATGGTGCGTAGGGAGAGGTTCTCCTGGGCTCGGAGCCGCTTCTTATTCGACTCCGAGACAAGCGCGAACCATGCCGGCGCAGCGTACGTGAGGCGGGGCCTGACATAGGTCTTGTAGACCCCGAGCTTCGCTCGCAGAGGGAGGCGGGAGGTGAAGATTGGACGCAGCTTCGCGCGCGCCACCTTCACCTGGTTGACGACTGCGCCGACGTGCGCAGCCATCGTTAGTCCACGGTCGATGGTGACCCCCAGGTATTTCACCTGGTTCTGCCACTCGATGACCCGCCCGTGCAGCTGGAGCGGCGGCGGCGGGTGGCAGCGGCCTGTCAGCATGGCCTGTGTCTTCCCGACATTGACCGACAAACGCCACTTCTTCAGCCAGTCGGGGAGAGCGTCGAGGGCACGCTGCATCTTGGTTGCAGCGTGCTTAGGTGACATGGACGACGCCAGGTAGGCGGCGTCGTCGGCGTATAGCGCCAATTGGACGCCCTCCGGGACTGGTATGTCGTCGGTGTATCGGGCGTAACAGGCCGGAGACAGGCAGCTTCCCTGGGGGACGCCGGCAAGGATGTGGCGCTCCTCGGACACGGCGTCCTCCACCGCCACTCTGAAACGGCGATCCCTCAGGAACGAGGCCATGACCGCGATGAGACGTTGAGGGGCAGCGGACGTCGACAGTTTGTACAGCAACCCCTCGTGCCATACCCTGTCAAACGCCTTCTCCATATCCAGGAGTACTGCAACGGTGCACTCCTTTTTGTTGAGGCGCACCGTCATGTCGTGCAGTACCCTGGTGAGCTGAAGCGTCGTCGAGTGCTCAGGCCGGAACCCGAACTGTTCCGGACGAGGCTGGACGTGCGGGAGCAGGTGATGCAGCAGGAGCTTTTCGAACACCTTCTAGAGGGTACTTAGCAGCGTGATGGGCCGGTAGCTTTCGGGCTTCTGTGGATTCTTCCCCGGCTTGGGCAAGAGGATGACCAGGCCAGTTTTCCACGTTTGTGGAAAGTGACCGGTGCGCAGGATGCCATTGAACAGGCGCGTCACGGCTGCAATAGAGCGTTGCGGGAGGTGCCGGAGCGCCGTGTTCGTTATGCGATCCTGGCCCGGTGCTTTCCTTGGCTTGGTGCGTTGGATCATCCGCTGCACTTGGCCGGGCGTGAAAACCACAGGGTCCTCAGCCGGGGCCATCGGTGCTGCGAAGTAGGCTCGGAGATGTTGCTCGACTGCTGCGACGGGCTAGGGTTCCGGATCTGGATGTAAAACGCCAATGACAACTTCTTAGGATTTATTCACGCAGGGTCTGGTCTGCAGGTCTTCACGACACGAAGTCCACACGTAGATTCCAATCGCAGATCCAATCGAAGTCCAATAGTATCGCTAAGGTCGTAGGTTATCGCTCGTATCGCAGGTATGTTCGCTCGAAGTTCACTCTTCGCTATTCCAAATGGAACTGACAGCGCGCCGCGGCGACCGCTATTTATATCCGCCGGCAAGGGTTCTAGAACATTCAAGTACGTACCTACACTCGGTGCACGCGGCAACGACTCTAGAACAGAGTCCTTGTCAAAGAGATTTGAACCTTATACTAGTGGACATACGAGTCACTATTGCTTGCAGCGTTTTATTGTTTACTAAAACGCAGCATGCGGCGACTATTCGATAGGCTTCCAGAAGGCTCTATTCTAGATGGTTCGGGATAGGACCGCGACACTATATTATTTTGTAATACTTTATTAGACGGATAAGTTTTATCCGGGGATTAAAAATCATCCCTTAGGGCTATTGATGCACGTACGAATTACGCTGTCAGTATGGCTGTCCGCGTCACAGGCTCGGCCTAGTGTGGGAGTTGCAATTGACCATAACTGTATTTTTGGATTTTTAACTAAACAATTTTTAATTTTACTTTTTTTTCACCTGGTCGGAGGGCGTCCTACACTACGTCTGCCGAGTCGCGGTCTCCACTCAAGAACACGTATCGATATGTATATGAGATCCGTCAAATTGACAACACTGCCAACCTACAGAAAGAATTTAAGGGAATTCCCTAGGCATAACTTTTGAATTTCTCTCAACTGAGTTGTCGTGATTATAGTGGGGTTGCAACCTGTCATATTTATTTTGAAAATGGGAGAAATACACTATTTTTATTTTTAATGCACTAACCCGTGCTAAGGAACAAATTTAAAAACCTATTTAGAGGCTAAAAATTTCACCCATGCCGGGATTCGAA
This sequence comes from Yponomeuta sedellus, assembly GCA_934045075.1. NCBI lineage: Eukaryota > Metazoa > Arthropoda > Insecta > Lepidoptera > Yponomeutidae > Yponomeuta > Yponomeuta sedellus. The sequence continues at coordinate 6,198,959 of OW203751.1, read as the reverse complement.
CCCGCAACCTCTGGCTATCCGTACCAGCGCTCTACCAATTGAGCCAATGGGCGACTCACGGCATCAGTGAAATTTCGAACCTCTTTACAATATTCTCTGTATTACGTACAGGCAGCGACATCTGACTTAAGCAAATTGCATTACTTACAGCCCCGACTACCTACTTTATCCCGGCATGGGTGAAATTTTTAGCCTCTAAATAGGTTTTTTAAATTTGTTCCTTAGCACGGGTTAGTGCATTAAAAATAAAAATAGTGTAATCATGTGGGTACAGTGATATCGTTCCGATGTTAAACCTAACTGCAAAGTAGGTAGTCGGGGCTGTAAGTAATGCAATTTGCTTAAGTCAGATGTCGCTGCCTGTACGTAATACAGAGAATATTGTAAAGAGGTTCGAAATTTCACTGATGCCGTGAGTCACCCATTGGCTCAATTGGTAGAGCGCTGGTACGGATAGCCAGAGGTTGCGGGTTCGAATCCCGGCATGGGTGAAATTTTTAGCCTCTAAATAGGTTTTTAAATTTGTTCCTTAGCACGGGTTAGTGCATTAAAAATAAAAATAGTGTAATCATGTGGGTACAGTGATATCGTTCCGATGTTAAACCTAACTGTAAAGTAGGTAGTCGGGGCTGTAAGTAATGCAATTTGCTTAAGTCAGATGTCGCTACCTGTACGTAATACAGAGAATATTGTAAAGAGGTTCGAAATTTCACTGATGCCGTGAGTCGCCCATTGGCTCAATTGGTAGAGCGCTGGTACGGATAGCCAGAGGTTGCGGGTTCGAATCCCGGCATGGGTGAAATTTTTAGCCTCTAAATAGGTTTTTAAATTTGTTCCTTAGCACGGGTTAGTGCATTAAAAATAAAAATAGTGTAATCATGTGGGTACAGTGATATCGTTCCGATGTTAAACCTAACTGTAAAGTAGGTAGTCGGGGCTGTAAGTAATGCAATTTGCTTAAGTCAGATGTCGCTACCTGTACGTAATACAGAGAATATTGTAAAGAGGTTCGAAATTTCACTGATGCCGTGAGTCGCCCATTGGCTCAATTGGTAGAGCGCTGGTACGGATAGCCAGAGGTTGCGGGTTCGAATCCCGGCATGGGTGAAATTTGTAGCCTCTAAATAGGTTTTTAAATGGGAGAAATATCCAAAAGGTCAGTTTGATCGAGATATCTGGTAAGGATTCGAAGATCCCTTGAGCTTGAGGACCTCGGAGCACTGCCCCGCCTAGCCCCTACGTAGTGTAACGATACTTCTTTGTATCGTTATTTCTTAATGATTCGCGATACTCATGTATATATATATATATATTGAGTATATATTGGCCTTTTTGCATCTACTTAATGAGATGATTTATGCAGCGTCCAGTGGTATCTTCACTCGCACTAGATTGGTGAAGGGACCACTCCGACGCTGTAATGCCTGGGTCATGGTTTTATAGATGGTGTAGGCTTGCCCAGCACCTATACCATCCTGACAGCTTAGTCGGCCTAGCCCACTGGAAAGACTAGTCAATGCGTGCGGAGCCAACCAAGCCGCGGGATTCCTCACGATGTTTTCCTTCACCGTTAGCGTGTGGTATTCCGACTGCAAATTCGCAAATGTACGTAACTTTGAAATTAAACAAAGTCATTGGTACATGCCCGCACTCGGGATCGAACCTGGGGCTCTCGCTTGCCAGTCTATGGTTCTACCCACTGAGCTACCACCGCTATAGTTATATATTAAACGGGTCTAATCTCGATTATTTATTAGGTAAAACGTAATTACCTTATTTCCTGACGTTTCGGCAGCGTTACAGTTGCCGTGGTCTCAGGTAGACTTCTTTATAGTTGCTGGCCGGCGTAGCCGTCTAGACAGAGTTTGAATTATTAGAAGAATATCGTTACGTCTTGTTTGTGAAGGTGCCAGTCGTGTTGAGACTCGCAGCTAGGCTAGGTTTTGTGATAAAAAAGATAATAATAAAAAGAAAGTATTTTAGCTAATCTAGTTTTTCGATAACTACTGCGCTACAATAGCTACGCCACTGGGCTTCACTAATACAACTCTGTAAGCTTGAAAAAAACTAATCAAGCAACTGAAAAGTGGCTCTTCTCTTCAACAGAACAACCGCAAGTTAATATTCATCGACAACCACTCTCGGCTCAGCGACTACGTGGAGACGGAGCAACAGAAGCTACCAGGTGCTACCATGGCATTGGAGGAAGACCTGAAAGTGTTTAACAACGCTTTGAAGCTGTCGCATAAGGATACCAAAGTTGCCATAAAGGTAAAAACTTGAAACGTTTTAATCGGCTACTTGATTCTCTTTTCAAGTCTTATATTGTAAATATCTCTTCCATTAGACCAAGAAATATTTTAGTTTTTTTTCAGGACCTAAAAGTAGCAAAAAAATATATTTTAAAACTATGGTTTGCTAAACAGCCAGAAACGCGGTCAGCCATTTTTGTCTATGGTTTGAAGTCCGAAAAGCTTGTAAACAAAGTTTGACATTCAACATCCTAGGCTTAAAAGGTGATCTGTGAGCATAGTGAAATAACAACCCAACCATGATTTCATACATGCGAAATACAGCAATTATCGTTATTGTATTGTTCTAGTATGCAAAAACACGTCAATAAGGACGGGAAGTTGTGCATTCGTGTACAGTGAAATAAATAGTGAAATAAACATACGAAAACCTTGGCTCAAATTTTCCAAAAGAGACCCCGATTCGTTATCCACTAAAACTCGGGTGTATTTATGTGAAAATCACTTTGATGTAAGTCCTATAATAATCAATGTCCACTGGCTCTGGCTGACAGATATTTGTTTACAAACCAAAGATTCTTTCAAGATGGCGGATAGCGTTTTCACCGTTCCGATCTTACATTAAAAACTACAGGAAATATTCATCGCGTCAAATTTGATACGAGTCAAGTAGCGGATTGTTGAAATTTAAGGACTCACTTCTCGACTTTTTAGACACTTATCGACTTTTTAGTTACTCGTTCACTCACATACTCTCACTCACTCACTAAATCCCTAATTAGTCATTCACTCCATAAATCACTCTGCGACATTTCCTGGCACAAAAAACGAAACAACAAAAAATTTAGAAGCTCAACAAATTATCTTCGACGCTTTTTTTCTTAATTACACAACACATATACCCCGACCTGGTGATTTTATATTTATTAACCTATTTAAAAAAGAGGGAGGTTGTCATAAAGAAACTAATTAAATCGGACCAAACCACTTGTTGTGTTTTAATTGTTTTTTTTGTTAATATAGAGGTACCTCAATTGTGAACCCGTATTTTGTTCAATATTAGTTTGTGGGACCCACAAGAAAATTATTAGGCCCACAGAAGTATGTACACCACCATACTGCCGTAAAAAGTACCGTATCATTTAGCAATCGCATTGTGATCCGGCTCGAAGGACCATAAAGATGTACGGTGTCTTGTTTTGATAACTGGTTTATGAAAAGATCATACATAACCTCACGCCTGTATCCCAGAGGGGTAGGCAGTGACCAGGGACTGCCACTTGCCACGATCCTGACAGATCACCTTCGCTTCATCAATGTTCATAAGTCGTTGCATGCACGCACGCCGGTTCCGGGTACTTTTTATCTTCCCCTTTGCTAATACATGCCCTATTTCCCTTACCAGCGCTTCCACTCACATTCGCAGTATATATTTGTTTCGTCAATCTTTCTTCCTTCATCCTCTCTGTTGTGATAAAATAATACATTCAGAATGCAAGCAAAATAAATAGTTTTAGTTTTGTTGGTTAGGAGGCGCCACTGGGGTGTAACTCTCTCTTTTAAGATGGCGGGCTTGGTGTAATAAGGTGTGAAAAGAAATAAAAGTCTTCTGCAATATAAATTGAGTTTATCTTGGAAGAAACATAACATGGTGGCAGCGGTAAGCGAGCAAAGTCGTAAATAGTCATTTACCAATACAATCACAGTCGCAGTCAATCGAAAAACGATTTTGAAAATAGATGACCAGGTGGCGTCATCATGGCGGCAGGTATGGACACATTCCGACTAATAGGTCCGATGGATATAAATGGTCGGCAGACTTGGCCAAGATGGAAGCAGCTGTTTAAGAATTTCACTATTGCCATGAAATACGACAAAGAGCCGGATGAAAGGAAAATTGCCATACTTCTCCATTTCATGGGTGAGCAGTGTCTCGATGTCTACAACTCTTTCAAAGAGGACGATAAGAAATCATATGAGGCTGTACTAGCGTCATTCGATACATTCTTTATACCAAAAAAGAATCTGGCCATAGAACGTCACAAATTTTTCAGTCAAAGGCAAGGAAGTGACTCTCTAGATACTTTTCTAACAGAGCTGAGGAAACTAGCGTCAACGTGTGAATTCGGCGACTTACAAGAAACCTTAATCAGAGACATTTTTATATGTAACATGGACCGACGACACACCAACATTAGACAACGTCTACTAGCTGAGAACAACATCGAGCTTGACAAAATGATTACTATCTACAAGTCAATGGAAATCTCACACAGCAACACTTCATATCTAGAGAATGATGACAGCATCCATGTAGCAGCAGTACAGACAAAAGCAAAGACCGGTACATCTTACTACAAATCCGCCAAGACAGACAACACAGGCATAAGGACGAGACCCAATTCAATGACAAGAAACTTTGGAAGTTCAGGTACTACAAGAAACAGTCGCACACCGGAAAAAATCAGTCAAAAAAGAGATCAGTCAAAGTCACAAGATAGAAACAATACTTGCACCCGGTGTGGTCAAGTACATCGAGTCAAATGTCCAGCGTATGGGAAAACATGTCACAAATGTCACAAAGTTGGTCACTTTGCACAGTTTTGCAGAACTCCAGTAAACACCATTGATATGGATGACAGCGCTTCAGGTAATCAGTATTCAAATTGTAATAATTCTGACTTAGACACAGACCTATTCATAGGCTCATTAGATGTTTCCAATAATATGCCAGTAAACAGCTTAAATTCAAAAGATTGGCTCATTGATTTAAAGCTAAATAATCAGAATGTCACATTTCTAATAGACACAGGTGCTAAAGCAAACTGTATTTCTTACAAAATGTTTCAAGAAATAAAGACACCTCAAGATGTTTTAAATCATAGTTCTGCTAACTTACTAGCTTATAATGGTGACAAAATACCAATCAAAGGTTATTGCACACTAAAATGTCAAGTCAAAGATTGTTCATATAACCTAACATTTATGGTAGTTGAAATACCATGTCAGCCAGTCTTAGGTGCTACTACATGCACTGAAATGGGACTTGTCAAAAGAATTTACAGTCATACCACTGAGGATAGTCAGTCATTAGAAATAAACACTCTATTAAGTGAACACACAAATGTATTTCAGGGTCTGGGATGTCTACCAAATGAATGTCATCTAACAGTGAGACCTGACATACAACCGAAGATAGATGCACAAAGAAGAATTCCTTTTGCATTACAAGGACGGCTGAACCGCATACGAGCTAGACCGCATGACAAGACTTAAGGTAATTGAACCAGTCTCAAAACCTACAAATTGGGTTAGTTCGATAGTTATTGTAGAGAAACCAAATAACAAATTAAGAATTTGTCTTGATCCCAGAAATCTCAATGAAGCAATTCAAAGATCCCATTATCCATTACTTTCCATTGAAGATGTGAGGTGTAGATTAAATGGTGCTTGCATATTTTCACATTTGGATGCTTATTCAGGTTTCTGGATGCTTAAATTGGACTCAAGTAGCTCAGACCTATGTACTTTCAATTCTCCTTATGGTAGATATAAGTATCTACGTTTACCATATGGTTTAAATTGTTCAACAGAAATTTTCAGTAAAATATTGATGGAATCATTCTCTGACATTCCAAATGTAATTATTTATGTTGACGACATTCTAATTTATGGCTCAGATATAAAGTCACACAATGAAACATTAAAAAGAGTTTTAGAACGAGCAGAAGCTATAAACCTAAAATTTAATAAAGATAAATGTATCTTTGGACAAGGTGAGATAAAATTTCTAGGACATGTCTTTAGTGCTCAAGGAATGAGACCAGATTATGACAGAATTAGAGCTGTTTGTGAGATGTCAACACCAGATTGTCAAAAAAGTCTACAAAGATTTTTGGGTGTAATAAACTATTTAGGTAGCTACATCAAAAATTTGTCATCAGAGACAGAACTCTTGAGAGGTCTCTTGAAAAAAGATTCTCAATGGCTATGGGATGAGAATCATGACAAAGCATTTCAGCGTCTCAAACACATAATAACAACAACTCCAGTGTTACGTCATTATGACAACAAAGAGCCATTGACTCTCAGTGTTGACTCCTCTCAGTCAGCATTAGGGGCAGTTCTATTACAGTCAAGTCAGCCAATAGCTTATGCTTCGAAAACACTAACAGATTGTCAAAAAAGATATGCACAGATAGAAAAAGAACTTTTTGCAATACTGTTTGGTTGTCAAAAGTTTCATCACTATGTATATGGTCAAAAAGTTACAGTAGAAACAGATCATAAGCCGTTAGTCACACTATTTAAAAAGTCATTGAGTCAAGTACCAAGTCGATTGCAAAGAATGATGTTAGCCTTACAATTGTATGATATAAATGTGGTGTATGTCCCAGGAAGCAAATTATACATACCCGACACACTGTCCAGAGCAGCATTGACAGAGTCAGAAGAACATGTCATAGATAAAAACATAGCCATACATGCCAACATGTTTGTAAATTCACTTTCTATGTCAAAGTCAAAAAGAGAGTCAATAAAGTCAGAAACAGAGAAGGATCCAAGCTTAAAAATATTGATAAAGTATTTTTATGAAGGATGGCCTAAAAACAAAAGTCAAACAGATTTATTGGTCAGATCCTACTGGAACTATAGGTCAGAAATTCATGTCATTGATAACCTTGTGTTTAAAGGTACTAGTCTCATTATTCCATTGTCAATGCATCAAGAAATGTTAAAACAAATTCATGTCAGTCATGCAGGCATTACTAGAAGTAAAAGCCTAGCTAGAGGATCAATATTTTGGCCAGGAATGAACAAAGAAATAGAACAATTAGTAGAAAACTGCAATATTTGTTTGAAATATAAGTCGTCTAATCCAAAAGAAACTTTAATTTTGTCAGAAAACCCGTCATTGCCATGGGAGAAAATAGGAGCAGATTTGTTACAATTTAGTAACAAAAAATATCTTGTCATTGTAGACTACTACTCTAAATACATAGAAATAGCATTGTTAAACTCAGACTCTACAGCCAACAATGTCATAATACAGTTCAAGTCAATATTTGCACGTCACGGCATTCCATTAAAACTTTATACAGACAATGGTCCTCCTTTCGACTCTAAAGATTTTAAAGCATTCTGTAGAGATTGGGATATAGAGCATGTAACATCAAGTCCAAATTTTCCACAGTCCAATGGTCAGGCAGAGTCAGCAGTCAAAATTGTAAAGAAAATATTACAGAAATCAGTTGATGATCATCAAGATCCATACTTAGCTCTTTTACACTATCGTTGTAATGAAAAAGAATACATGCAGTCTCCGGCGGAGTTGTTAATGTCAAGAAAACTAAGATCCAATTTACCTGTCTCAAAAAGTTTGTTAAAACCAAAGGTTGTTAGATTTGAAAAACAGAATTGTGATTTAGATAGACATAAAGATAATTATAAAAAGTACTATGACAGACAAGCAAAAGATTTACCTCTTCTGAAAGAAGGAGATTGTGTAATGTTTAAGAAAATACCAGACGGCAAGTGGGAGTCAGGAATTATCAAAGATATATGTAAAAATATGCATAGATCGTATTTAATACAAGCAGATAATGGTAGAGTGTATAGGAGAAATCGTCAACATCTAATGTATAAAAAACCTATTGTAAAAGGGACATCTGTAACGGATAGTGAGAGTGTGCCAAAGTACAGTCCACAGAAAAAGTCTAAAGTAATTCAACCCCTTACTATTTCAGTACCTTTGTCTCCTGCATACATTCAGTTGTGTCTTCCACAGCCTAGTCATGATGTAAACATAGAATCACATTCAAGCAATGTTGAGTCAAATGAGGAAAACGAGTCTCAACTTAAATTTGTGGAGTCAAATACAAAATGTAAAGCCATATTGTCAAGTTTACAGTCAGAAAATATAGTGTTGTCATGCGAGTCTGGTTCATGCTCAAGCAATGATTCCTTTGTTAGTGTTCAGTCAGGTCAAGAACTGTTGGAGGATACTGGTTTGGATACTACATTAAGTGTAACTTTATCAAATGCACATTCTAGCAAACAAGGTAGAAAAAGTTGTGTGTATTCTAATAAAAAGAAAGAAACTTATAAAACTAGGTCTGGTCGTATAGTTTTTAAGCCTAAAAGATTTGCATAGATTAATTAGTATGTAACTCTAATTTAAGCGTAAGAAACATTTTGATAACAGAGTACTGCTATAAACTGTAATTTCATAGTGTATTACCTAGAACACTTATAGACAGCTAATTAATTTTTAATGTTTTGAATTGTGAAGAAAAACTTTAATTTATATAGGGTGTCGGAAAAATCCCTTCATGTTTTGTTTTATGTAACTTTATACAGGGCGTTGACCCAATCCATTTATAATTTGTCTGTGTTACTTAATTTATACAATGTGTCGAAAAAAAAACTGCTGTTTTGATTAGAGTACCTAACTTTAATTTATGCAGGGTGTCAAAACAATTCCTTTCTTAATTTTTATTTATACAGGGTGTCAAAACAATTCCTTTATATTTTTTTTCTGTAGCTTTGATTTAAACAGGGTGTTAAACAATTCCCTTTTAATTTGATTTCTAGAGTTATATTGTTTTGTTAATGTAGAGATTTAAATTCAGTAATGAACATTGAAATAATTAAAACCTATGATGTCTAATATTGTATAATTGGGGGGTTCTTGGACTTAATGAGGGAGATGTTGTGATAAAATAATACATTCAGAATGCAAGCAAAATAAATAGTTTTAGTTTTGTTGGTTAGGAGGCGCCACTGGGGTGTAACTCTCTCTTTTAAGATGGCGGGCTTGGTGTAATAAGGTGTGAAAAGAAATAAAAGTCTTCTGCAATATAAATTGAGTTTATCTTGGAAGAAACATAACACTCTCCACATCTTTATGAAAATATAGTTTTTACAATTTTGACCCTTTAATATTGAATGACACACGACTGCATTTTACCGTGTTGTGACGTGAGTTTAGTTACAGTATAAAATTAAAAGTCACCGTGTGCGATTGCTAAATCGTACAAGTACTACCAGCGCCACCTAGTGTTACAATTCGCGAACTATTTTAAGGCTAACTTTGTGCTTAGTCATTTTAAAGGCGTTTTTCTTTGTTTCTATCTACTTTATTTACGTTAATAGTCAACAAATCTTATGATTGATTTCCAGGTTGGACCGACCGCCCTACAAATAACATCAGTGGAGAAGACCAAGGTACTGGGGTTGCCTGTTCTACTGAACGATGTCTACTACGCGTCTGAGATCGATGAAGTAAGTCCCTCTTTCGCAGGAGTCAGGGGTTTAGAACATGGCATGAAAATCAAAATCATTTTAGGTTTTTAGACTAGATATTTTGTTTGTAAGTAACATGTCTTTAGTTAGTTATATATGAAACGTAATTATTTACGATCGGGAATTAAAGTAATTATATTTTACCTAACAAATAATCGCGTTTAGACCCGTTTAATACACAGCTATGTATGAGCATGGAGAATCCTTAAAAAATTTTGTTTACATAATCATTGTAAAACATAGAACTCGTGCATTGTACTGGGTTTAATTCCAGACATCATTGTCATCTAAATAATCCTTTATGTTATAGTAGCCATTTTGGCACAAGGTGTACTCTCAGACCTTCAAATATACATAAAAACATAAAACATCCAAACCGCTGTAGCCGTTTCGGGGGAGTTCAATAATACGAGTTTTTTTAATATTTTTCCATCAAAAAAACCCCAGGTCTTGGACTTGGCGTTTTGAACTTCTTCTTCTCTTACACTATTTTTATTTTTAATGCACTAACCCGTGCTAAGGAACAAATTTAAAAAAAAACGGAAGAGATATTGTAAATTTTTAGCCTCTAAATAGGTTTTTAAATTCTTCTTCTCTTTTTTTGTTACAATCTCCTATCGAGGGTCGGCTATCATGTCTTGTCTGACTGGCTATTGTTTTAAAAACCTACATAGAGGCTAAAAATTTACAATATCTCTTCCGTTTTGCTTCGAATGCCTACCATTTAATCTCTTGCACCATCTGTGGTTGACTGGTAGAAAATGCTTAAAGCATTAAGTCCGCCACATTGCCATTGTATTTTTTTTTACTTATGTGCAATAAACGTATAAATGATAATAAGAATAAAATTCAAAACCCATGCCGGGACTCGAAACCGCGACCTCTGGCTAACCGAGGGTGGAATTTTTAGCCTCTAAATAGGTTTTTAAAGTTTTCTTTAGCACGGGTTAGTGCGTTAATATGGCTATTGTTTTTTCTTCAGGTATGCCTAGTGGATGACAATCAGTTTTCCCTCTCAATAATCAACGAGTCGACCCCTCTGAGCTTCATACACAACGACTGCGACAACATTGTGCAGTCCATCATACACATCCGCAACCGCTGGGAGCTGAGTCAGCCGGTAAGTCATACATTCCCATGCACGTCCATACAAGGAAGAAATTTCTCCGATATTACTTTAATATTGTACAGTCCATTGACACGTTTGCAACCGCTAGGAGCTGGGTCAGCCGGTAAGTCATACATTTCCATACACCTCCATACAAGGAAGAAATTTCTCTGATATTACTTTAATATTGTACACTCCATTGACACGTTCGCAACAGCTGGGAGCTGGGTCAGCCGGTAAGTCATACATTCCTATACACGTCCATACAAGGAAGTAACTGTGCTGAGATTTAAACATAACAGCTGTGGAAAGATTCTGAAGTTTATCATACAAATCCGCAATAGCTGGGAGCTGAGTCAGCCGGTAAGTCTTACAATGCCATACACGTATACAGGGCGTCCCACGGCTATGCCACATGGAGGGAAAGTACCTTTAATATTGTAGATGGAACATTTTACTGAAAGAAGACATTATTTTAATTTCAAAAACAATCTAAACTGCATTCATAGATTTTTTAATAATTACACGGTTGAACCGTGAATCGAACCCGCTACACGAGAAAAAAAAGTACCCTGTAGCTTTATCACACCGATCGGAAGGCTTCATCATAAGGATTATTTTTTGCTAAATAACATACTATCAGAAGTAAAAGGAAGACCATGAATTTTAACATTTCATTGTTAAGGTGTTTATTAAAGAATGCAGCAAACGATAACAGCCTAAAACAGCAGCTACCCTCCGCGCTAGTCAAAAGACTGTTGCGGCAGAGTAGGTATCATCATCGGATGCACCAGAGATTCTGACCCATACATTGTAGTAATTACGCGAGTAACAGAGTTCTACAAAGTTTGGTTGGTGTTAGTTAACTTAAGTGTATAGTATAGTCTGTTAGCTTTTAGAATATACCTCGGCTACTAGCCGGTAGAATCGGATGTATTCGTGTAATAGAAATATCGAAACTAATTTGACGTATAATTTCGAAATCTGTACTAATATGAGACTTAATTTCGAAATCAGAACTCGATCATCAGTAAGAAAACCGGCGAAAATTAGTGAAAACCGAAGCCTACTCCAGGGCCCGAGTTATATTCTAAAAGCTAACAGACTATACATGTGTGGCTTTGCGATAAAACAATATTTGATTACGTTTTAATTACTAGGTAGTGCAGTGCTACACAAGAAATAAGTCTCGCGGATGTACCTGCGCAGATGACCAAATTTTGGATGTGCGGCATGTTGATCGACCAATCAGATAGTTTTATTCTATGGCAGGCCGCGCGCCTTTGTTGCTATTGGTTGATTCAACGTCATCGACGAAGGTGACTATTAGTTAGGCAATATTAGCGTGAGCGAAATATGTAGCGCTACTGCGGCAATCAATTCTGCGCCTTAACCGTATCGATTAAAGATCATGTTGAATATACTTATAGCTTCGGGTACTTTCGTTGCACTTCTTCCTAGTCTGCGCGAACGTAGATTCCCGAAGGGACTTTTATGATGTGTAGTACTGTACTTAGGGATAATACTTGCGTCAGATGTAATAATAACAAGTACTGTCTCCCCAGGATACAGTGACAGTCCATCAGAAGATCCGACCAAAGGACGTGCCGGGGACTCTGCTCAATATGGCGCTCCTAAATCTCGGCTCCTGCGACCCGAACCTGCGTACCGCGGCATACAACCAGCTGTGCGCCCTCACAGCCACCTTCCACTTGAAGATCGAGGGGCAGCTGCTCGAGACCGCAGGTGAAGGGATCTGATGAATGAATGATGTTATCAACTCTTGTACAGTCTATTTATCCTTACTTGATCATTTTAGTAAATAAGATTCTAACGGTAACTGGGCGGTATTCTAGCCACCTAAAAGGCCTCTGACATGGCTTAACGGCTGTCATTACATGACAGTGACCACAAGGGCTTAACGTGCCTTGTGAAGCACGAACTATGTACGGAGTATTATATTATTATAGTGTTACGAAACATGTTAATGTTATCAAACCCGAGGGGTGGGCAGCAGCGCCCCCTGCAGTACAAATCCACCGAACTGCGATCCCCAACCCGCATGCCCAGCGTGGGGATTATGGACATTACCCCCTATGATAGCACAACGTGGCGCTCTTTAGGGGAGGGCTATGTCCAGCAGTGGACTAATTTAGCCTGATGACGACGACGTATGTAATCCATATGTAATACTAAAATAATATAATTACTATATAATTAATACTACGTAAGTGTAATTTATATGGCTGCTAGATGCGGCAAGCTGAAGACAGGGCGCTATGGCGCTCATTAGGGGAGGTCTACGTCCAGCAGTGGACTACATAATATAGTTTTTCGCAGATCGTCATCCCACCTGTTCGGAGGGCGCCCTACACTACGTTTGCCGAGTTCACTTAAACTTGAACCAATAATTTTGTTCCAGGGCTGTGCATACCGTCCAACAATACGATCTTCATCAAGTCGGTGAGCGAGAAGCTGGCCCATAACGAGCCGCATCTGACCCTCGAGTTCCTTGAGGAGTGTATACAGGTGAGAATACAACATTTCTTTTAACATAACATTTACATACTGGCACACATACATTGCCTCTGGCCCCACACTAGGATACCCTGCGTCGTGGGAACAAGAAACAGCGACATCACAAACATGTAAACATCCAAGACCTGGGGTTTTTTTTTGTCCCCAGCCGGGGATCGAACCCGGGACCTCTCACATGGCAGGCAGATGCGCTACCGCTGCGCCACAGAGGTCGTCATTTTACATCTCTCATGTTCAGACTGACGTAGTTCAGAAGTGTAGCAGGCTGAAGTGGCAGTGGGCTGGTATTACCTATTTCAATATGTTATCAATAAACAAGAGATGGCAGGACGTAGCTATGAACAGGGAGATGTGGGAATCGAAAAAGGAGGCCTTTGCCCAGTAGTGAGACAATCAAGGCTCCATAAAAAAAAGATTAGATGACATTACACGTCTTTAAGGTACGTAAGGTTCACTGATGCCGGTGAGTCGCCCATTAGCGCACTGATAACGTAGTGGGCTGGTCACATCTGTCGCAGAACCGACGATCGTTGGAGCAGACGGGTTCTCGAATGGAGACCACGACTCGGCAAGCGTAGCGTAGGACGCCCTCCGGCCAGATGGACCGACGACCTGAAAAAGGTGGCTGGCGGTGACTGGATGGCGGAAACGGGAGATCGGGTCTTGTGGCGCACCTTGGGGGAGGCTTGTGTCCAGCGGTGGACTGCAATAGGCTGAAATGATGATGATGTTCAGTAAGTAGGTTCTTATTACCTCCAAATGGGGCCTGTAAAAATAAAATTAAAATTTATTTGCTTAGAACGTGGTACATTATGATGACATGTTCTTAAATATGAGCTCACATTCTGTTAGGTATGTTCTAACATGCAAATATGGTTTTTCTTTAATTAGCCATGGCTGTGTCAAATATGTTATTAAAGTTTATTTATATAATAGAAATCTCAAAAGGTGTAGGTGACTAATTAGTGACCTAGGGTAATAATGTAGCCAGAAAAGCCCTAGGGCGGTAAGTACCTAATTAAAAAAAAAAACACTTCTTTCTTTCAAAAAGTTCGCGTACATCTAACCATCACACTGGCAATAGACATCATGCATTCAGCCCAATGACCAAAGAGGTCGCTATGCTATTCAGCCTTGTCTTCGTGTGAGTATAATAGTCATCAATTTTAAATATCGAACGGCGAAGCTAAATTTCGCTCTTGAATAAAAAAAATTATAACATTGATAATTTTTAATGAAAAAAGGCGTGAATAGAAAACTTTTACTTTAAAATGTTTTATTCTTGTAATGCCGGTTTTTTTCTACTTACCTCACAATCGAGATGCAAAGCAGAATAGTTTGCTCGGGTGTAAGCACCAACTGCACCCTCGAACTATGGGCTAAATATCTCGGGCTGCAATTGATGCCTTACAGCCCTTGGCTACTAATCTACTAAAAGGAAACTATCTTAACCATTACTTTTCTTTTAAAAAGAAAAGTAATGGTTAAGAAAACGTTCGTTAGTCGGTAATGCACTAAAAATTATATAATACCTCTATGTTCTTGATTCATTCATTCATAAATTCAATAATTCGTTCATTCATTCATTAATCAATTAATTCAATCACTTATTAATTCATCATTCCGTCATTTGTTCATTTATCTATTTGTTCATTCATTCATTCATTCATTCACTCATTCATTTATTCATTCATTCATTCAGACCTACTGACCGACCGATAAATAACACCGTTTGCAAAATAACGGTCCAAGAACTACAATTAAAACAAATTAAAAACAAGATTTTTTAAAAGTCATTGCTCAAATTACCGTTGTCTTTGATATTTAGTCAGTTATTTGACTATCGATATTAACCCTTGTATGTCCCCACTGCTGGGACACGGGTCTGTTCCTGCATCGCAGGAAGGTTAGGCCTTACTCCAAGTCCGGGTTGGTGGAGGACAGTAAGACAGTGGCGGGCCTTACTGTCAGAAGTTATCAAGCCGCCCATAAGGCCTCAGACATGGCTTAACGACTCCCATTATATGACAGCCGGCACCAACGGCTTAACGTGCCTTGCGAAGCACGGAAGCGCTCGGAAAAATGCCACTAGCGGTAGTCACTGGAGGGTCGCCCCGCACCGCGCCTGTTGCTTAACGCAAGTGATTGATTCCAATCACTTGGTTTTAGTAGGCCACGAGCGCTTCATTTGACTATATTTATTTTATTTATTTGGAAAAAAAACAGGAAACAGGCTAAAATACAAAAAATTACCACAGGACAATATTAAACCTGAACCCATAATTTTTCTTCGCTAAATAGCTATGATCTGGAGTAACTAGGTGACAAGTACGAGTACATCAAATGGAATACAGGTAGACAAATATGTAAAGTAAAATGAAAATGAAGCAATAAAAAAATAAAGCTTTAACAGCAAGACACAAAAAAAAATTACACCATTTTTATTTTTAATGCACTAACCCGTGCTAAGGAACAAATTTAATAACCTATTTAGAGGCTGAATCCCGGCATGGGTGAAATTTTTAGCCTCTAAATAGGTTTACAAAAAAAAATTGTTTATTGTTCAAAAAAGCATAATGTGGGTTTGTACATCACTTAAACTATTTATCTATTAAATGTATAATTGCATGCACATAATTTTCTTCGTTATTAACAGTAGCTACATCATCAGTAATGTACAATGGTGTTTGCTGGCCCTTATACTAAGCTAAAGCCTGTATGATAAGAGCCAGATCATGTTATGATCAAAGTAGGCGGTAATATCTTAGGGGCCATCCATAAAGTACGTCACAGGAATTTCGTGATTTTTTTTACCCCTCCCCCGTCCTTGTCACAGCTGGTCACATTTGTGAGACTCCCCCTCGCCCCCTCCCTAGTGAGACGTCACATATTTTGCAATTTTATATTTAGAAAATTATTGAACTCAGAGCTCCGAAATTAGTTTTGTATCAAGAGTTGCAAATGTGTTTTGAGTATTTCATTAATAGTGGAGAGTTTTGGAAATGTGACGTCACGAAACTTAGGCCCCCTCCCACCCCCAGTCACACAATGTCACAATTCGTCGACCCCCTCCCACCCCCTTAACGTGTGACGTAATTTATGGATGGTCCTTTAATGTTATCTTTGTAAGTTACTATTTTTTTTATTTTTACAGGGTTTCCGGGGATCAACGATTGAACTGAAGCATTTGTGCTTAGAATACATGACTCCCTGGCTGGCGAATTTGGTCAGGTAAAACACTTCTTTTTCTTTGGTCCCTCTACTCAACAACTCTACCGTGGAGTCTGGAATTGACACAAGGGCTTTCCATTTATCTCTGCTTATGGCTGACTCGACTCTGAAGTGGAAGTGGGCAAGACGCTTGGCCAGGCGGAATTATGGCAGATGGACGAAGGCAGTGACAGAGCGGCGGCCGTGGTTTCTCGTGCTCGTGAACGAGTGCTGTTCGTGTGTCTGGCCGCAGCACTTATGTTTTCCCCTATTATTGTGAGACATTTGACTAATGCTTTGGCATTTAGGGTTGTTAATGGCAATCATGAAATCTTATTAGGTTTACATATGGCAACTGATGTATTTGGTTTTAAGATGATTTGAGAAAAGATGGTCAGAGTGGAGTTTTTTTTTCCGCTGCCTTTTTCTCCACTACAATACTGCCCGAAGGCGGCGGATACCATTTTACATTGTGCATTGACATTCAGCAAACAGAATGTAAATTCTTTACGTTGAAATAAATTGATTTGAATTTGATGGTCAGATGACCTAAGTAAAGTAGCCGGCAAACAGTGGATGAGACTAGCGCGAGACCGTGCTGGTTGGCGGGGAAATGAAGAGGCCTATACCCAGCAGTGGGGTTTACCGGGCTGATGATGGTGATGATGGCTAAAGATGGTAGCTCCAGCTAAATTACTCCCTTTCTTTTCGTCTCAGAGAGAACTAATCTCTTCCACGTTGCCCTAAGCTTTCACTTAGGACCCGCGACCTCTGGCTAACCGTGCCAGCGCACTTTCAGACTGAGCTAATGGGCGACTACCGGCATCAGTGAAATTTCGAACCTCTTTACAATACTCTCTGTATTACGTATTTTAAAATGTTATCAATTAATAAGAGATGGCAGGAGGTGGCTATTAACAGGGAGATGTGGGAAGCGAAAGAGGAGGCCTTTGCCCAGTAGTGCGACAATCAAGGCTCCATAAAAAAAGATTAAATTGTATACGGCAATACCTTAATAGCTTAGATGTGTAAGCCTTTTTATGTAATTTGTTTTCTGGTGTGTACAATAAAGAGTTCTAATCTAATCTAATTAGATGACATTACAGGTCTTTAAGGTACGTAAGGTTCGAAATTTCACTGATGCCGGTGATTCGCCCATTAGCACAGTTGGAAAGAGCGCTGGCACGGATAGCCAGAGGTCGCGGGTACGAATCCCGGCATGGGTGGAATTTTCAGCCTCTAAATAGGTCTTTTCACTCTTCACAGATTTTGTAAACCTTCGGACGAGTCCCGCCGCCAGAAGCAGGTGGCCCAGATCCTGGAGAAGCTGATCACCCTGACCATCTCCGAGACGGAGATGTACCCGTCGGTGCAGGCCAAGATCTGGGGCTCCATCGGGCAGGTGCCCGAGCTCATTGACATGGTGCTCGATAGCTTCATACAGCGGAGCGTCAATTCGGGTGCGTTGTAGACTTAAACTAGATTAAGAATAGACGTAGAGATTGACACAGCGGACCATCAAGTCGGATGCGCTGTAGACTTAGATTAGATTAAGGGTAGAACTAGAGCTGCATACAGCGAAGCAGACGCTTCGGTGCGCTCTAGACTTAGACTAGATTAAGTGTAAACTTAGAGATTGATGCGGCGCGTCGACTCGGTTGCACTGTAGACTTAGGCTAGATTAAATGTAGACTTAGAGATTGATACTGCGAAGCATCAACTCGGGTGAGATGTAGACTTAGAAAATGAAATGAAATGAAATGAAATGAAATGAAATGAAATGAAATGAATATACTTTATTGCACACCAGGAATTACAATTTAGAAAAAAGAAGATACAGATTAAGGTACAATTGGCGGTCTTATTACCAAAAGTAATTTCTTCCAGACAACCCTTGATGGAAAACACAAAAGAACTGAAAGACGGGTAGTTGGTGCAACTAATGACATAATTAGGAAAAGAAGGCAAATTTTAATAAACATCTATAGACAATACATAAATAAAATATAAAATAAACATACATAATATATACAAATAATATCATCCGGGAGAAGAAGATAGGTGAATATAATACACATACGCAACATTTGAAAGAGGTAATATTTATTGTACCAGTTTTGTACTCAGGTAGTAGTCTCTGACGCTAAATTAGACTAAATTTAATGTAGACTTAGAGATTGATACAGGGGAGCGTCAACTCAGGTGCCCTAGAGACTTAGACTAGATTAAGTGTAGACTTAGACATTGACACAGCGGAGCGTCAAATCGGGTGTCCTAGAGACTTAGACTAAATTATGTGTAGACTTAGAGATTGCTACATTAGAGCGTCAACTCGGGTGCATTGTAGACTTAGATTAGAACAAGTGTAAACTTAGAGATTGATACAGCGGAGCTTCAACTCAAATCGGCTGTAGACTTAGGCTAGATTAAGTGTAGACCTAGAGCTTCATACAGCGGAGCGTCAATTCGATTGGGCTGTAGGTCTAGACTAGATTAAGTGAAAAACTTACAGATTGATACAGCGGAGCGTCAACTCGGGTGCCGTGTATGTACACTTAGACTAGCTTTAATGAAGACTTAGATATTGATACAGCGGGGGTTAATTATATTTTTTTCTTTTTCCCACTCCCGCGCAGGTCTGGGATCGCCGATGATCGAGATAATGGCCGACACGGCAGTTGCGCTCGCATCGGCAAACGTGCAACTCGTGTCGAAGAAAGTCATCGGCAGAATGTGCAGGGTAAGACTTATTCTTCGGTCCTTTGGAACGTTGGATATCTTTATAATAGTAAATAAACACTAGAACGACTTTAGGTGTGCTTTTATTTGTAGAATTGTAGTAATATTAACAGAAAACTGGATAAAAACGGATAAACGGAGAAGCAGGTAAAAAGTCAGATCTGGTCAAAGCGTAAAGTAGTAGTGGATGAAAAATGAGGGAAATCGAAGAATGTGTGACGTACATAATTTAAATATTTGAAAATGATAGATAGAAAAAGAAATAAAAATGGTGTAAAGAGGTTTGCACCGTTACACTACCCGGGGGCAACCGGTAAAAATTTTTTTTTTTAAGGCCAAAGCTTGATGCATCACAGTGTACCTGGAATGGTTTATCGAAATCTGGGCAAGATAAAATTGGTGTAAAGAGGTTTGCACCGTTACACCTTTAACGGATTTCCATTTCTGACCGTGGTCTGGCCTTAATTGGAAGGTAGTGCCGATCGAGATGGTCTTTTGGGCTTTGGATCTTTTCCATGTGATCCTTGGCCGCATACGGTCCTTTAGCTTTTAGAATATACCTCGGCTACTATCGGATAGAATCGGATATATTCGTGTAATAGAAATATCGGAACTAATATGACACATAACTTTTTGTAAATAGTGAAGAAAAGTTTTATACGGAGCAGGAAGTAGTATTACACTCGTGTGCTTTCGGCGAAAACCGAAGCCTACTCTAGAACCCGAGGTGTATTCTAAAAGCTAACAGACTGTACACATGTAACGGTGCAAACCTCTTTACACCATTTATTTTTGATATTTCTTTAAATCTGTCTATCATTTTCAAAATTTAAAATTACTTCAAACATTTTTGAGATTTCCTTCATCTTTCGGCATTACTACTTTACATTTCAACTATACCCGACTACATAAATCATCCTTTACCTGCTAATTCCGTTTTTTTTTATCAAGTTTTCTGTTTATTAATACATTACACAACTAGGGTGGTAATACAAAGAAAGGCCGAGATCGCAGAAGTTTGCGGCCCGAGCTGCAAGCGAGGGACGTAAATATGCGATCGAGAGCTTTCTTTATTACCTCCCGTGTTGTGTACATCTTTTTATGTCTACACTTGGCCAGAAAGCGGCTTTTTCCGTACGCGCAGCGTGCGGAAAAAGCCACTTTATTGCCAGGTGTGGCATAGATAAATAAAACACACAGTTGAAGTCGTTCCAGTTTTATTTTTCGTAAGGGGCTTCTAAACGGACCATATTTTCACTTCCATAATGGGCCGGCAACTATTGACGTCCCTCTCCTACTCAGGTGTTAGAGAGAGACACCAATAGTTGTCGGCCACGTATTGCAGTAAAAATATTACTCGTTTAGAGTCTCTATAATAAAACGCTTTACAACACCACATTGGCACCGAACGTGGGGCTGTATACTCACGGCTGCATCTCAGAGGAGAGACCAGGGTTGCCGCGAACTTACCACGTCATCATCATCCATCATCCATCATCATCATCATGAAAGAAAAGCTATTGCTGCGTACAGAACCGGGTTACGTAGGAAAAGTATTTACCTCGGTGTACATAGTTAGAATAATTTTCGGCGCTTAATCGCGTAGTAATTTATTGCTATTTTTCCTCCACGTTTCGACGACGTTACAGTCATCGTGGTCACGAGAAGACTCAAGTTCAAGTCTTGAAAGTTCAAAATCAGTATACATAGTTAGTTAGACCTGTGATTTCCGCACTCAGTACAAATGGCCCAACTATGAGGGTTGGGCCATTGTACGTAGCAGGCGCTGTGGTACGTTCACACTTCAGACACTAGGCTTTCCTCACGACGCTTTCCTTTACCGTCGGCGAGTGGTATTGCTAATATAACTTCACAATAGGCGTGACGATAGTATCAAATAATTAAAGATTTAACGATATTAGAAGGACATAATTAAAAGGACAATTTTAAAAACCTATTTAGAGGCTAAAAATTCCACCCATGCCGGGATTCAAATCCGCGACCTCTGGCTATCTGTGCCAGCCGTGTAAATAGATTTTTAAAATTGTCCTTAGCACGGGTTAGTGCAAAACCTATTCAGATGCTGCTGCTGTACATAATACAGAGAGTATTGTAAAGAGGTTCGAAATTTCACAGATGGCGGTGAGTCGCCCATTAGCTCAGTTGGAAAGAACGCTGGCACGGATAGCCAGAGGTCGCGGGTTCGAATCCCGGCATGGATGGAATTTTTAGCCCCTAAATAGGTTTTTAAAGTTGTCCTTAGCACGGGTTAGTGCATTAAAAATAAAAATAGTATAAAATTATTTTTTATCAACTCTTCGGCCTTCAAAACTAAATTCACGCGTGGTAATTAAGCCCACTATCTCTCTCTGAGAGAAGGCCTGTGCCCTGCAGTGGGACGTTTATGGGCTTCACGAAAAAAATTCATTGCTACGTAACTCAGTTCTGTACGAAGTGCAAGGGTACAATTCCCATTTTCATTATATACATATAATAGTTAGCTTTTAGAATATACCTCGGCTACTATCGGATAGAATCGGATATATTCGTGTAATAGAAACATCGGAACTAATATGACACTTAACATTATATAACTTTTCAAAATAGTGAAGTAACATTTTATACAGAGCAGGAAGTAGTATTACACTCGTGTGCTTTAGGCGAAAACCGAAGCCTACTCTAGAGCCCGAGGTATATTCTAAAAGCTAGCAGACTGTACAAACGATATTTTCCCGCAGGCCCTTTCCAAACTCCCCCATCATTGTCTGGGCCCAGTCACCCCCGCCACTGTAAGTTTTGTTTCTTGTTTTGTTTGTTAATTTGTTAAGTTTTTATCATGGCTTGTTTTCACTGTGAAAAAGAAAAGAATAAAGAACGAATGGTCTAAATGCGTGCTTCGCAAGGCACGTTTAGCCGTTGGTGCCGGCTGTCACGTAATGGCAGTCGTTAAGCCATGTCAGTAAGGCTCGCCACTGTCTTACAATCCTCCACCAACCCGGACTTGGCCCCCGTGGTGGAGTATGGCCTAACCTTCCTGCGATGCAGGAAGAGACCCGTGCCCCAGCAGTGGGGACATATAAGGGTTGATATCGATCCGTATAAATCCGTTGAAAAGAGGTTGGCAAATTTCGTGATATAACGATTGTATGGAAATCGTCTACGGGTCTAACACAGTGGTTCCCAACCTGAAGGGTCGTAGATCATGAAAGCCTCGGGACCACTCCCTAGTGACCCATTTGCGGTCCACACCGCAAAAGGGTCACTACAGCTCAGTCGGATACATAAATTTATTCATTAATTTGCAAACTAACCGCTTTGACATTATTCCATTTGTTTTTATAATAAAAATTAATTTGTATCAATCGCCCCGAGAATGCCGATGACGTTTCATTTTGATTACAAAAATCCAACAAATATTCGTGTACGAGTTAAATACGAAGATCAAACTAGTAATGTGTTGTTGAATGTGATTGAAAGTTGTAGGAAATTCCGTACTATTTTTTTTTTTAATATGCAACCATCACTTCTTGTGTTCCGTTGTCGACAAAAGGTTGGGAACCACCGATTTTGCATGGAGCAAAAGGACTACTTGTATGTTCCACTGGAGAATTTAAAACTGATTAAGATGTGTAAGTCTTTACTTTTAAGTTTTTCTGTACTTTTAAGATTTTTTATTGTGTTGCGTCTTATTTTCATCAACTGGTCACGTGTCCTCATTCTTCATTTCACTCTGAAATACTTATCCGAAATTCCCAAACGACAATCCTACCTTTGAGCTGTGTGTGGTCGGCCTAGAGAGTAGCACCAACCCAAATTCTTCCCGCGGGTATCGCTAAAGGCGAATAAGGGACACAAACCGGGGGGTGGGCAGCAGCGCCCCCTGCATAGAACTCCACCAAACTGCGGTCCGCAACCCGCATGTCCAACGTGGGGATGGGCAATCCCTCCGAATGATGCTCGTAGTTTCTCTGAAGGACAGGATTCGCAACGAATGCATCCGACAGAGAACCAAAGTTATCGACATAGCTCAGAGAATTAGCGAGCTGAAGTGGCAGTGGGCTGGCCGTATCTCGCTAAGAACCGACGACCGTTGGAGTAAACGTGTTCTTGAGTGGAGACCGCGACTCGGCAAACGTAGTGTAGGACGCCCTCCGACCAGGTGGGATGACGATCTGCGAAAAACTGCCGGCAGATGCTGGATGTGGCAAGCTGAGGACAGGGCGCTATGACGCTCATTAGGGGAGGGCTATGTCCAGCAGTGGACAATGTAATATAGCCTGAAGAAAAAGATAAATCAGGCACCAGACACTTGTCGAGCTCAGTTATTTTGTCATCCTAGGTGAATAGAAGAAAATACCTTTTATTCCATTTTGGTTTTACCCCGGATCGCCCACGTATCCCGGGTTGTAGGCATAGACCTGGGTATACCACTGGCGACGTTCCCACAATGGTACGGAACCCTTCGTTCGCGAGTCCGTCTCGCACTTAGCCGTTTTTTTTTTAAGAATGAGTACATAACAGAAATCGTTATTATATTGTGTTATCATAGATCATAGAGAAATATAATATTACAAGGATTTAAAACAGCTTAAGTTTTATAAAAAAAGAGATTACCAATATTTTCACTAAAACAAAAGATTATAATACTGCTTTCAGCCATTTTGACTGAAACACCAAACACACCACGTGAGGTCACACTTAGGTTAACTTCACCCGTTCTTTGTCGTGACTACTAGCGCTTACGATGTTTGTTTACCTGGACGTGACGTCAGATTCGACGCCATGACACCGCGAGCTGTTATCCCACACATTTAAAATAATTGCGCCTTCCAGGTGGTGGACAAGACCTGTCACTCGCCGACCGCCATATTGGAGCAGCACATGATGTGGGATGACATCGCCATATTGGCCAGATACTTGGTAAGTCTTTGATTTAGGAGTCTGCTTCAAGAAGGAGATCTCATACGAACGTACTTTTACTTTTATTTTAGAACGACATGGAGCGCAGTATTCTAGATGTAAAAAGAATAGACAGAATTGGTAATACAATGCTGCGCTCCAGAACCAAAATTGTCGATGTTGGAGCTGCAACCGCTAAGCTGAAGTGGAATTGGACGGGTAACCTAAGCCGTATGGGCCCAGAGAGGTGGGCAAAAATCGTCACTGACTGGGTTCCGCGCGACGGATATCGCGAACGTGGCCGACCAGATGGCGGGACCATCTCACGACCTTTCTGCCGGGCTGGCAGGAGATGGCAGGGCGGAGTGGAAGGCAAAAGGGGACTGCCCAGCAGTGGGACACAATCGACGCTACATAAAAAAAAATTTCGGATCGCATTGAAACTTTGCCGATAAGTTAAGAAGACACTAATCGAGGTTTGATCGTGCTTAAAAATGCTAAAAACAGAATTAAAAAAGAAATTATAACCCATGGGTGAAATTTTTAGCCTCTAAATAGGTTTTTAAATTATAACCCCATAAAACTATTTTAACTGGATAAAATGTTTACTTACGGCTAAATATACGTACGAATTCCAATATGGTTGTCCGCGTCACAGGCTCGGCCTAGTGCGGCAGTCCGCGAGTCCATAGTAGCACTGTTTTAGTTTACACCTATGACTCGATACTCGATATTGTTTTGTTCTGTCAACCGGTGCTAATTATGATTTTGCGTATCCATGCGAGACACAACTGGGATTATAAGTGGACTGTATTGTGGCGAGCAGATGTGAACTCTGCGCGCGCACTACAAACTCCAACACTCCTGCATCGCGCAATCAAAGTGTTTCAATGACATACCATAAATATACGTCCGACTAACAATAGTCGGACCGGCCGTCTCTAGGCATACTATCTGCCTGGCGGGAAATTCCCCTTTATAGTGCAAGAGCACGATAACCCGCTCTTCCCTATATGTATTGATTGTATGGGCTGGCGGAGGTCTCTTGTAGAAGAATAACACGCTGGCTGGCACTATTGAACTTGAACGGGCAGCTTTATTTAGCAGACACGATACGCACATATAATTAAGAACACCAAATTACTGTTTCTTCAAATAGCTTCACGAGACGAGGCGAGAGAGAGTTAACAAAAAATCTGCAGATGGCAGCACTGTTTTGGCTACATCCAATATATATTTGTTTGCTTCTAACAGTATCCTACCCGACTTCAACGGCTCCCACACAGGCTGTGCCTAGTGTGGGAGTTGCAATTGATCATAACTGTATTCCTATTTTTTTATAATTAAATTTTTATTTATTTATAAGAAGTGATGAAATCTGATCGTCTGAGGTGTTCAAATACCTCAACGCTTGAAAATGCCAATCCGCGGTGGGCACGCGTGGTGATTAAGCCCAAACTCCCCATCGGAGAGAAGGTTAGCTCGCACAATGTTTCTAATCTATAATTTCTCTTCCAGCTGATGTTATCATTCAACAACTGCCTGGACGTGGCGCGCCATCTGCCTTACCTTTTCCACACGGTGACCTTCCTGGTTTGCTCCGGGGCGGTCTCCATGCGTGCGGCGACGCACGGCTTGGTCGTCAACATTATACACTCCCTGTGTACATGCTCCACGCCTAGCTTCAGCGGTAAGTACATAATCCTGCATCGCGCAAGCAGAGTTTTTTCGTGCGGGTATATAGAGATGGGAGTGCTTTTTGGATAGTTGGTCTATGGATCGTTGACTGAATGTAGGCTGCTTCGATTGTAGTTTTCTTTATCGAAGGTCTCTGTAATCTTCTTCCATGCGCGCCGCGACGCACGGCTTGGTCGTCAACTTCATACACTCCCTGTGTACCTGCACCACGCCTACCTTCAGCGGTAAGGATTCCTGCATCGCGCAAGCGGAGTTTCTTCGGAGCGGATTTATAAAGACGGGAATGCTCTTTGGCTAGTTGGTCAATGGATCGTTGACTGAATTTTAGGATTATTTGATTGTATTTTTGGATCGTGGCACTCCGCAGTCCTCGGGGGCTTGTTTTTCAAAATCATAATATAGTCTATGTGTACCTGCACCACACCCAGCTACAGCGGTAAGGATTCCTGCATCGCGCAAGCGGAGTTTTGTCCGAGCGGGTATATAAAGACGGGAGTGCGTTTGGGTAGTTGGTCAATGGATCGTTGACTGAATTTAGGCTGCTTTGATTGTAGTTTTCCTTCATCGATACGCGCCGCGATAGACGGTTTTTTCGTCAACATCATATACTCGCTGTGTACCTGCTTCACGCCTAGCTTCAGCGGTAAGTAATCCTGCATCGCGCAAGCGGAGTGCGGGTATATAAAGATGACGTAAACTTTCGGTAGTTGTTTTGAAATTCGAAATTGATTGATTTGATTTATTTCATAGAAGTATTTTAGCATTGTTGATGAAAATGCAATTATATTTAACTTATGATAAGATTAGAACGATATTGTCCGTACTAGTTAAAAAAATGTATGTCAGACAGTTGGTCAATGGATACTGAATTTAGGCTGCTTCGGTTGTAAGTTTTTTGATCGAAAGAATCCGTAGTCTGTATCCATACGCGCCGCGACACATGGATTGGTGGTCAACATCGTGCACTCTCTGTATACCTGCACCATGCCTAGCTTCAGCGGCAAGGAATCTAGCGTCGCGCAAGTGGAGTTTTTCTGCGCGGGTAGACAAAGATGGGAGAGCATTTTGGGTGGATGGTCAATGGATCGTTGACAGAATATTGGATGTGTGCTTTGGATTCTCTGATTTATTTCACCATCCCAGCTTAAGGTACCAAGGTGTTGAAAGATGCTGACTAAAACCTCTGCTTGATTTTCTAAGGGGGCCGTGAACTAAAAACGTTAAGAAACGCTATCCTATTCAATAATTAACCTCGTTGCAGAGGAGACCCAGCGCGTCCTGCTGATGTCTCTAGACGAGTTCGCTCTGCCCAAGTTCTACCAGATGTTCGGGATATCCAAGGTCAAGTCCGCCGCCGTCACCGCCTTCCGGAGCCCTTACAACAGGCACGCCGAGGATTGGTGAGTGGCACCTTGAAACTAGAAATTAGGAAAAAGCGCTCATAGCCTGGTCGAATCGAGTGGTTGGAATCAATCACTTGAGTTAAGCAATAACAGGCGCGGTCAGATGCAGGATGCGTGACCGTCGTTTATGTGCTTCGCGAGGCACGTGAAACCATGCCGGCTGTCGTTAAGCTATGTCGGAGGACTTGTGGGCGGCTTGATAACTTCTGGCCACTGTCTTATAATCCTTCACCAACCCGGACTTGGCCCCCGTGGTGGAGTATGGCCTAACCTTCCTGCGATGCAGGAAGAGAACCGTGCCCCAGCAGTGGGGACATACAAGGGTTGATATCGAAATATCTAATGAAATGAAAAGTTTTAATTCAAAGTAGCGTAGAAACTGCGGCTTAATGACGTTACGATTCAAACTAGGTGTCCATTTCAAAAATTAGATAATTTTGGAGAAAAAAATTGACAAAAAACTTCAAACTTAGTCTTTTTAAAGTCCTTAATTAACAGAGTTTACATAAAACATAGATTACACTATTTTTATTTTTAATGCACTAACCCGTGCTAAGGCACAAATTTAAAAACCTATTTAGAGGCTAAAAATTTCACCCATGCCGGGATTCGAACCCGCAACCTCTGGCTATCCGTACCAGTGCTCTACCAATTGAGCCAATGGGCGACTCACGGCATCAGTGAAATTTCGAACCTCTTTACAATATTCTCTGTATTACGTACAGGCAGCGACATCTGACTTAAGCAAATTGCATTACTTACAGCCCCGACTACCTACTTTGCAGTTAGGTTTAACATCGGAACGATATCACTGTACCCACATGATTACACTATTTTTATTTTTAATGCACTAACCCGTGCTAAGGAACAAATTTAAAAACCTATTTAGAGGCTAAAAATTTCACCCATGCCGGGATTCGAACCCGCAACCTCTGGCTATCCGTACCAGCGCTCTACCAATTGAGCCAATGGGCGACTCACGGCATCAGTGAAATTTCGAACCTCTTTACAATATTCTCTGTATTACGTACAGGCAGCGACATCTGACTTAAGCAAATTGCATTACTTACAGCCCCGACTACTTACTTTGCAGTTAGGTTTAACTCCTGCATTGTACTGGCTTTAATTAAATAATCCTTTCTGTTATAGTAGCCCTTTTGGCACAAAATGTATTCTCAGGTCTTCAAATATACATAAAAAAAACTTCAAAATAACTGAAGCCGATAAGAGTTCAATAACACGAGATTTTTATTTTTACATCAAATAAACGTCAGGTCTTGTATGTTTACATGTTTATGATGTCGTTGATTTCTGGTTCTCACGACACAGGGTATCCTAGTGTGTGGCCAGGAGCAATGTACAGTCTCTTAGCTTTTAGAATATACCTGGGGCTCTAGAATAGGCTCCGGTTTTCGCCGAAAGCACACTTGTGTTACTACTTCCTGTATAAAACTTTTCTTCACTATTTTGAAAAGTTATGTAAAATTAAGTGTCATATTAATTCCGATATTTCTAACACGAATATAACCGATTCTATCCGATAGTAGCCGAGGTATATTCTAAAAGCTAACTGACTGTATGTGCCTGTATGTTATATTCTGTTTAATGCACAAACCCGTGCTACGGCGAATTTAAAAACCTATTTAGAGGCAAAATATCCACCCATGCCGGGACTCGAACTCGCGACCTCTGGCCAACCGTGCCAGCGCTCTCCCAACTGAGCTAATGGGCGACCACCGACATCAGTGAAATTTCGAACCTCTTTACTCTGTGTATTACGTACAGGCAGCGACATCTGGCTAAAGTAATTTGCATCACTTGCAGCCCCGAGTACCTACTTTGCAGTTAAGTTGTACAGCGGAATGATATCGCTATATCCATACCGGCATGGGTGGAATTTTTTGCCTCTAAATAGGTTTGTAAATCGTCGTTTATATTGCAAAATGTCATATAACTATGTCCAAAAACAGGATTTTTGTTTTTTTCATCTAAATTGAAGGAAAACTTGATTCTGAATGTCGTCGTCGTCGTCAAGCTATACTAGTCCACTGCTGGACATAGCCCTCCCCTAATGAGCGCCATGTTGTGCTATCATAGGGGGTGATACCCATAATCCCCACGCTGGGCATGCGGGTTGGGGATCGCAGTTCGGTGGAATTGTACTGCAGGGGGCGCTGCTGCCCACCCTCCGGTTTGTGACCCTTAGTCGCCTTTTACGTCACCCGCGGGAAGAATGAATGAAGATTCTGAATGTCAGTGTAAGAAATAATAATCTCAGCCTGAGTTGGTAAGGATTATAATGTCTTGCTATTTTAGAAACCTATTTAGAGGCTAAAAAATCCACCCATGCCGGTATTCGAACCCGCGACCTCTGGCTATCCGTGCCAGCGCTCTTTCCAACCGAGCTAATGGGCGACTCACCAGCTTC
Source organism: Yponomeuta sedellus (assembly GCA_934045075.1). Lineage (NCBI taxonomy): Eukaryota > Metazoa > Arthropoda > Insecta > Lepidoptera > Yponomeutidae > Yponomeuta > Yponomeuta sedellus. The sequence goes on along the minus strand of OW203751.1, from coordinate 6,169,379 downwards.
AGTGAAATTTTGAACCTCTTTACAATATTCTCTGTATTACGTAGCCAGAGGTCGCGGGTTCGAATACTGGCATGGGTGGAAATTTTAGCCTCTAAACAGGTTTTTAAAATTGTCCTTGGCACGGCTTAGTGCATTAAAAAGAAAAAATAATCGTGTCTTGCTATCTTCGTAATTTGTAAATTTGTCGTACAAATTTGGTGAAGAAACTTATTTTTTTTTTGACATGGGACTCTTCGCCATATGAACGACGAAATGTTACGTTATGTTGGTTGTAGACTTTTAGTCCGGATCTACTTACGGGTGTTGTTATATCGGACGAGTCCGACCAGGTTTTGCAGAGCTTAGTCATGGTGAGCAGAGACGGAGCTCGCGTCGTCGGTTGCTCGTCTTACACTGCGGGCTTGGGTGGGCCGGGTGCCGGCACCAGCTGCGGGGGATTCCCGCTGGCTTGCGCCGCGGCGCCTGCTGCTTTCTCGTCGTCAATGTCGCTAGGCATGACGGCACAGACACAGCTCACGACATCTTCGTTCTTGCAGTGTCGATCTCGATATTCACTTTCACTGTACTTTCGTAGAACTGGTTTACAGGCCGGCGGTGGAGCCCATCCACTGTGTCTATTGAGATTCGGGTGGCGACTTATTTCAATAGCCTCGCGCATTTTTCGCGGCACTTTTCCGATATAACAACACCCGTAAGTAGATCCGAGTGCTTAGTGCGAGTTTTCTAACTACTCGATCGCGTTAACGTAAACTCATATTTCTATGGCATCGAGGAAGCGCCACCTAGCGACAAGTATGGAAATTAAAATTGCTGAGTGCGAGTTGCGAATGGTTTACGTTGAGAAGTGAACACGTTTACCAGCCAAAACACGAATAAACGCGAGTGCGAGTTGTACTGTGACAGCGTTTTGCCAGTTCGAACGGTTAACTTACTCATACTCACTACTCAATGCTCGATTAACGCGGTAGTAAAGTTATTCGATTGGATCTGTCAAACTCGCACTGAGCCCTCCGCACTAAAAGTCTACGAATGTGTTACGAAAGTTTTAGCTCAAAAATGTTACGTCTGTTGTCGTTTCCCCGTATCCCGCCAGGTACTCGGAGCACCCGTACGGCGGCTGCGGCGCCGAGGCGGGCGCCGCCGCGCACACGGACCGCGAGCGGCTGCCGCTGCAGTCGCTGGAGTCCATCACCGACGCGCTGCTCGAGATCATGGAGGCCTGCGCCCGGGACGTGCCCGAATGCGACTGGCTGCACACCTGGTGAGTGGGGGGACTGGCTGCACGCCTGGTGAGTTGGGGGGGGGGGGTAACTGACTAGGCACCTAGTGAGTTGAGGGGAGGTATTGGGTTGGCTGCACAACTGGTGATTGGGGGGCTACGACTGGCCTCACACTTTGAGAGTGGCTGCACACCTGGTGAGGTGGGGGGGGGGGGACTGGCTGCACATGTGGTGACTTGAGGGGGGGCTGCGACTAACTTCACACCTGGTGAGTGATGGGGGGTTCTGTGACTGGTTGCACATCTGGTGAGTTGCGTGCAAAGGGCTGGGAGACAGGACAGAAAGAAAGAGAGATAAAAGAGAAAGACAGAGGGGAGTCTGCCTGCAGCGCTAGAATGTGGCTAGAGACGTAGAAAAAAAGAGAGAGGGGCGTCGGCCTGGGACGTCTAAAATGTCGCTAGAAAGACAGAAAAAGAGAGTGAGGAGTTAGTGCCTATCATGGAATCTAGTGCAAGCCAGTTTTATTTTTCACATTGTTAATTTCTTACCCAATCAGTATATTTTCTGCCTTGATCCAGTTCTTACTTGTTCTTTCTGACATCTACAGGACGTCTCTGGCGAGGAGTTTTGCGTTCTGCTTCAATCCGGCTCTACAGCCTCGGGCGTTGATCGTGTTTGGATGCATCAGTGAGTATATTGATACGATCGCAGTGCCTCTTCAAAGTAGCCAATAATTTAAGCTTAAACCTGAGAAAATTTAAGAAATCACGGTCTTAAGGCTTTAAGCTTAAGATTAAGACTGAGGAGACTTAAGGGCCTTAAGCTTAAGACCGAGGAGTCTTAAGCTTAAGGCGCTCCTCAGAGACAGTTGAAGTATACTGTGGATACGACTTCCCCTCGACTAAAGACTATCGAAACTGCACCTCAGAAGTGTTATAAGAAATCAAGATTGTGAAAATAAGACGTGCAATATGGAGCTTTTAGTAATAAGGCCGCCAGTTGTACTACATTTTTGTTTAATTTATATTACTGTAATTTCATAATTTAATAATGATTTTTTTATTGCCAGGCAAAAACGTGACGGACGGTGACATGAAGCAACTCCTCCGGGTGCTGGTGAAAGCGCTCGAGTCTTTCAACGATCTAGCGTTGCTGGAAGCGCTGATTATGTGCTTGACTCGACTGCAGCCGCTACTGAGACCGGTGAGTTAGCCTTACGACTTTGTTCACGCATACACACGAACAGTTTTATTTATGACAAGTACACTTACACTTCTTCCAAAAAGACTAGAAATAAAAGAGTAAACGATTTAGTAACGGCTAAAAGGAGAGGCTACCACGAGTACAAAGGAGAGTAACCTATGTTAAGAGGCTAAAAATTCCACTCACGCCGAGACTCGAACCCGCGAGCATCAGTGAAATTTCGAACCTCTTTAAAATATTCTCTGTATCATGTGATATCATGTGGGTACAGTGATGTCATTCCGATGTAAAACCTAACTGCAAAGTAGGTACTCGGGGCTGCAAGTGATGCAAATTACTTCAGCCAGATGTCGCTGCCTGTACGTAATACAGAGAATATTCTACAGAGGTTCGAAATTTCACTGATGCCGGTGAGTCGCCCATTAGCTCAGTTGGAAAGAACGCTGGCACGGATAGCCAAGATGGTCAGAGTGGAGTTTTTTTTTTCCCGCTGCCTTTTTCTCCACTACATTACGGCCCGAAGGCGGCGGCTTTCACTTTCATGTTACATTGTACTTTGACATTCAGCAAACAGAATGTAAATTCTTTACGTTGAAATAAATTGAATTGAATTGAATTGAAAAAAAAGAGGTCGCGGGTTCGAATCCCAGTAAGGGTGGAATTTTTAGCCTCTAAATGGGTTCTTAGAATATAATCATTATTGCATTCTTTTTTCTGTTCGTGCATTAAAGTTTTCTCTATCTAAAGTCTAAACTTTTTGCATAATACGAGTATTGTGCACTCCTCAGGAGTCAGAGATCCACAAGGCGTTGTTCTGGGTAGCGCTCTCTGTACTCCAGTTGGACGACCCCACGCTTTACGCCGCAGGCCTGGCGCTCATGGAACAGAACCTGCACACCTTAGACTCGCAAGGCGCCTTCGAGCACAAGGTGAACATTCGGAGTAGTCTTTACGTAAATGATAGGTTTGATTATTTTATAGTAAGGGTTTATTAATAGATCCGCAAATATTACACTATTTTTATTTTTAATGCACTAACCCGTGCTAAGGAACAAATTTAAAAATCTATTTAGAGGCTAAAAATTTCACCCATGCCGGGATTCGAACCCGCAACCTCTGGCTATGCTCTGGTACGGATAGCCAGAGGTTGCGGGTTCGAATCCCGGCATGGGTGAAATTTTTAGCCTCTAAATAGATTTTTAAAGATCCGCAAATGTAAATATTGATTGATAACACTAAAATGCTAAACATGAATACACGGCGGCGGTTTATCGTGTACTGACTTGAAATGACATTTTACTTCACTGCTATTGAAATTGCTGATTAAGCTGTTCGATGCATGTTCGAACAGTAAACATTACCACTGGTTTCTTCTACTGCCCATCTATCTACATGGCATTGCTTAATTAAGGCACGTTAAGGGCCCTCGCCCACGGCGACTTTTTGTAGCGATGCTGTCGCGCGTTTCGTAAACGCGCAACAGCATCGCTACGAACGCGCTTAAGTCGCATTTGCAACGCGCTACAGAAGCGATGCGAACGCGATACTAACGAAAAAACAGCACCGAAGACAACGTGACTAATGTTACCTCAGCGGAGTCCATCTTGCAACTATGGCGATCGTAAGCATGTTTTTGCCGTTACTGAGTAGCTTTTGCATCGCGCCAGAGGCGCGACGGTATCGCGTTTGCATCGCGACTGAATCGTGGTTACGTAGGCGAGGGCACACAGCTAGCGACCGCATCGCGGCAGTACCGATGCAAACGCGTGACAGCATCGCTGCAAAAACTCGCCGTGGGCGAGGGCCCTAAGCCGTTGATGCCGGCTGTCACGTAAAGGCATGTCAGAGGCCTACAGAGAACTACTGACAGTAAGGCCCGCCACTGTCTTACAATCCTCTACCAACCCCCACTTGGCCCCCGTGGTGGAGTATGGCCTAACCTTCCTGAGATGCAGGAAGAGACCAGTGCCTCAGCGTGATGCTGACGTTTTATTTTTAGGCTTACTGTATAACCTATTAGCGTTTGGTGGTCTAAGATCTTGGTCGCTACTCGACTGGAGGTGACGCAGGATGATTGCCGCGCGTCTATAATCACATCATGTGGTGTTTACCATTAATTTGTTTTTGTATCGAGTTTAAAAACCTATTTAAAACCTAAAAATTCCACTCATGCCGGGACTCGAACCTCGCGGGATTTTAGCCTCAAAAGAGGTTTTTAAAATTGTCCTTAGCAAGGGTTAGTGCATTAAAAAGAATATTATTTTGTATCGAGACTCAGCCTAGACTTGAGTTACTTGTTACGCATGTCTAGATACAAAAACTGTTGGTAGACATAATGAAATAAGTAAAAATATAACCTCTTTTATAGATAGGCGCGCCGTGTGTGTGTTTGTGTGTGTTTTGGCTGATCAGTTGGATTTGTGTGTACGTGTGTCGCTTTTGTGGGGAGGCTTATGATGGTTTGGTTTGATTTTGATAGGATGGTCACTCTAAGAGTAGTGTAGTCGCAGAGTGACTGAAGTCGTCCCTAGAGGTGGCTGAGTAGATAGTGTTTGCTAGGTGGATATGATCACTAGGTGAGCGGAGTGGTAGCGCTCTTAATGAAGAAACATTTATATGCTTCGCAAGGCACGCTAAGCTGTCGGTGCCGGTGCAATGGTAAACCGTGTCAGAGGCCTTATGGGCGGCTTGATAAGTGACTAGATACGTCGCTAGATTAGTATCTGGTCAGCGTAAGTGGTCACCAAAAAATTAACTGTTGATGTTGAAATAATGTTGAAATAACCATAATGTAAAGCTGAGCGGAGACCTTATTGATTCATATACATGTACAGTACTACACATCATAAAAGTCCTTTCGGGAATCTTCGTTCGCGCAGACTAGGAAGAAGTGTAACGAAACTACCCGAAGCTATAAGTACATTCATTCAATGATCTTTAACCGATACAGTTAAGGTGCAGAATTGATTGCCGCAGTAGCGCTACCTATTTCGCTCACGCTAATATTGCCAAACTAATAGTCACCTGCATCGATGACGTTGAATCAACCAATGGCAACAAAGGCGCGCGGCCTGCCATAAAATAAAACTATCTGATTGGTCGATCAACTTGCCGCACATCCAAAATTTGGTCATCTGCGCAGGTACATCCGCGAGACTTATTTCTTGTGTAGAACCATAATTGTGATTAAGTTTTGAGGCGTTATGTTTATTTTATTGTAATTTTGTGTGCCAAATAAAGATTATTCTTTTCTATTCTTACATTCGTACAAGAATTTGTATTTTTCTTTATTCAAAGAAAAATAAAAATTCTTGTACTTTGACGGCCTCGGTGGCGCAGCGGTTCGGCACGCTGCTGTAAAATCGAAGGTCTCGGGTTCGATCCTGGGCCGGGTCAAACTAGGAAACGAACTTTCCTAGTTTGCCTCGGGTCTTGGATGTTATCTATGTATCGTTATCAACCCTTGTATGTCCCCACTGCTGGGGCACGGGTCTCTTCCTGCATCGCAAGAAGGTTAGGCCATACTCCACCACGGGGGCCAAGTCCGGGTTGGTTACAATAGCCACATACATAGATATGTATGTATAAATCTATCGTCGAGTTAGCACCTGTAATACAAGTCATTTAGTTGTACTTAGTATAGGGCTAACGAGATCTGCTTAATATGTCCATGAATGAATGAAGGGGCTGCAAGTGATGCAAATTACTTCAGCCAGATGTCGCTGCCTGTACGTAATACAGAGAATATTGTAAAGAGGTTCGAAATTTCACTGATGCCGTAGGTTCATTGGCTCAGTTGGAAAGAGCGCTGGCACGGATAGCCAGAGGTCGCGGGTTCAAATCCCGGCATGGGTGGAATTTTTAGCCTCTAAATAGGTTTTTGTATTAAATCTATCGTCGAGTTAGCACCTATAACACAAGTCATTTAGTTGTACTTAGTATAGGGCTAACGAGATCTGTGTAATATGTCCATGAACATTTATTTTATTATTATTTAATGACCATTCCACATGTTTCAGACCCTCGAGCAAGTGATGTTGGAGACCCGGGAGCCTCTGGAGTGGCACTTCAAGCAAATGGATCACGCGGTTGGTCTGAGGTGAGTTGTCAACGGAAAATTGCATTTGCTTTAAATCAAAATTTATAAATTACGTCACCCGTTCTAGGTTTCGTGTAGAAGGGCTCGTGGCCTAGTCGAACTGAGTGATTGGAATCAATCACTTGAGTTAACGGGCGCGGTTAAATACAGGATGGCTGTCCCGTGACTACCGCTAGTGGCATTTTTCTGAGCGCTTCCGTGCTTCGCAAGGCACGTTAAGCCGTTGGTGCTGGCTGTCATGTAAAAGCAGTAGTTAAGCCATGTCAGAGGCCTTGTAGGCGGTTTGATAAGTTCTGCCAGTAAGGCCCGCCACTGTCATACAATCCTCCACCAACCTGGACTTGGCCCCCGTGGTGGAGTATGGCCTAACCTTCCTGCGATGCAGGAAGAGACCCGTGTCTCAGCGGTGGCGACATACAAGGGTTGATATCGAAGATGTTGCCCTAGTTTTAAGATACAATGTTGTAATGAAACAGATCCTAAGTATTGGATACCACATTAGTTAGAAGGCTTTTGCTGTGCCCGGCATTGTCCGTATCATACACATTATCTGTTATTTAAGTTCCTACCAAACTTATGACTCCAATAAAGTATTGAGTAACTGGAGGTTAACATTTTTAGAAACCTATTTAGACCTAGGCCTAAATAGGACGAGGGACTATCCCCCGGGTACTTTTTTGTCCGTCAATATAGATCTCTTATAGATTGTATCGAATAACGCACACGAAGGGCTAAAAGTACCCCGTACAAAAAGTCCCTCAAGTTACCGAGGACATCGAGAGACCGGACTGTACAAAAGTTCGGTGTTTTCTTTTAAAAAGTCTTTTCTCTTTCAACTTCATGTAAATTACAACACAATGTGATCTGAGAATATTCGCTTCCATGGCGTACGCTTCACTCAATTTCCGGGTAACAAACGACCGCACACCGTAGACGTTGAGTCCGCGACAAGTGCTCGGAGGGCATTGTTTACGATTCAGGGACTTTTGACCCGTGGGGACAAAGGTCCCTCGTCTGCGCGGGCCTTAAATAAGCTCTTAAATAAAAACAACGGCAGAGCGGTGATAGCGACCTCTCAATCGGGAGGTCGTGGGTTTGAACCCTGGCACGTACCAATGACTTTGTTTTCTAAGTTATGTACATTTGTGAAATTATAGTAGCAATACCACTCGCTGACTGTGAAGGAAAACATCGTAAGGAAACCCTGGTGTCTGAAGTGTTAACGTACCTCAGCGCTTGCTGCGTACAATGGCCCAATTATGAGGCTAAGTGCGGAAATCTCAGGTCTAACTAACTAGCGTACGCTTCACGCTACATCGTTAACGATTCAGGGACTTTTGACCCTCGGGGACAAAAGTCCCCCGTCTGCGCGGCCCTTAAAGAAGCTCTTAAATGAAAAGCGACGGCCGCCCGCCCTTTCGACTCACTCTGGCCCTCGCTCGCAGCTTCCGCTCCAACTTCCACTTCGCGCTGGTGGGGCACCTGCTGAAGGGCTACCGGCACCCGCAGTGCGCGTCCGTGGCGCGCGCCTGCCGCGTGCTGGCCGCGCTACTGGCGCTCACCGGCCGCAAGCGGGACAAGTTCGCAGTCACGCCCGACACCGTCGCATACCTCACCGGTGAGTGGCGCCCACCTGGGTACTGGGCAGAGAAGGTGACTGTCGCCGGCTGAGAAGGTGACTGTCGCCGGCTGAGAAGGTGACTGGCGCCGGCTGAGAAGGTGACTGTCGCCGGCTGAGAAGGTGACTGTCGCCGGCTGAGAAGGTGACTGGCGCCGGCTGAGAAGGTGACTGGCGCCGGCTGAGAAGGTGACTGGCACCGGCAGAGAAAGTGACTGTCGCCGGCAGAGAAGGTGACTGTCGCCGGCAGAGAAGGTGACTGTCGCCGGCAGAGAAGGTGACTGTCACCGGCAGAGGAGGTGACTGTCGCCGGCAGAGAAGGTGACTGTCGCCGGCAGAGAAGGTGACTGTCGCCGGCAGAGAAGGTGACTGTCGCCGGCAGAGAAGGTGAGTGTTGCCGACAGAGAAGGTTAGTGTCGCCGACAGAGAAGGTTAGTGTCCCCGGCAGAGAAGGTGAGTGTCGCCGGCAGAGAAGGTGAGTGTCGCCGGCTGATATTGTAACTGTTGCCAGCTGAGATAGTAACTGTAGCCCGCCGAGACGGTAACTGTCGCCCACCGTACCGGTAATAGTTGCCCGCACACCCGATCATTGTCGCCCGCCCCGCCGGTAACTGTGGCCCGCCCCGCCGGTGAATGTTCATTAGAAAATTAGCTCTAGTAGCATTTGACGTTCATGTTAGACAGATATAGAATGCAAACTGAGTCACCTTCAGTTGGTTATTGCGTTTTTCATAAGCTATGTTTCTAACCAATTTAACGATTGGGGAAGGGTATCTCTATAATATAAAAATGAATCGCTGAATGATCTCGCTATTTCTTTTTTTAGAATATTCCTTGAAGTACGAGGATGGTTCTTACGGAAAAAAAAATTATAATACAGAATCGACTGTTAAGCGGTACGATGTTCGGGTCAGCTAGTTAATGTGATAAAATCCAGGATTTTGTTATTATAAGCCTCATGCAATTGTGAGAGACTTCCAAAAACAATTTAATTAAATTTGTACGGAACCCTAGCGCGTGGCCTAACACGCACTAAATGTCCCATCCGTCCGTCTGTCAGCGAAGCTTTGTCTTTCCGGGAATTATATACACTCGGCCGCGGCACAACCATACCGCGATGTAGGACTGTGAAAGCGCCATCTTGTGTTAGAATTCTGAATTAGTACTGTGGCATGCTGGCTTGTTATATCTTCTTCTATAAAATAAAAATGCTTGCTGAATGTGTTGGTAAGCGCAAATCTCAAGAGCAGCTGAATCGATTTCGCTAATTATTTTATTAGAATATTCCTTGAAGTTCGACGATGGTTCTTACGGAGGGAAAAATAAAAAATAAGAATCGACTGTTAGGCGATACGAAGTTCGCTGGGTCAGCTTAGGGTTATTTATATAAGTTGGAAATAAAAACTTTTGGTTTTTCCGTTCTGCCTAATCCCGTGGATTCCGTTCTGACTAAAGAACAGCGGGTAATGTAAGCTATCCACTATAATGCTTATACCCAATGTGATACACACATACGCTGTAACAGTCCAACACTATTAAGTCTTCTATCTCTCTCTCTGTTACACCCAGCCCTGGTGTGCGTGAGCGAGGAGGTGCGATCTCGATGCCACGTGAAGCATTCACTTCCAAAATGGCTGCCCGACAACTGCGACCATTACTGCCCCACCATCGACCACCATCAGGTGAGTGACCGTCGAAATATTGCTTTCACAAAGTTTTTTTATCTCATCGAAGAGGAGAGAAAAGAAGAGTTCTCAGTGAGGAAATTCAGTGAGGAAACCCGCGGCTTGGTTGGCTCCGCACGTTATAACTATATAGTCTTTTCTGTGTGCTAGGCCGACTAAGCTGTCAGGATGGTATAGGTGCTGGGCAAGCCTACTCAGTCTAAAAACCATGTCCCAGGCGCTACAGCATCCGAGTGATCCCTTCACCCATCTAGTGTGAGTGAAGATTCCACTGGACGCTGTATAAATCATCTCATTACGTAGATGCAAACACCAATGTTGAGAGGCCACTAGCCTTGCTGCGTACAATGGTCCGTCTACCGTTGCCTGGAATAAATCGCTTTTAGTAATAAGGCCGCCAATCTTCAAAGAAATTACATAAAAATATAGTGTACTACGAGTATATTACAGTAATTAATAGTACACTATATTTTTACATAATTTCTCTTTTAAAAACCTATTTAGAGGCCTAAAATTCCACCCATGCCGGGACTTGAACCCGCGGCCTCCGGCTAACCGTACCAGCGCTCTCCCAACTTAGCTAATGGGCATCGGAATCAGTGAAATTTCGAACCTCTTTACAATACTTCTCTGTATTACGTACAGGTAATTTCTGTTACTGTTATTTCTGAGTACAATAAATACTATTGGTGGCCATATTACCAAAAGAAATTTCTTCCAGCCAACCACAGAAGAAGACGGGATAGAAATCAGAGACGGCTAGTTGGCTTTTAGTAATAAGCCGACTTGTGCTATATTTTGTAGTAAATCAATTCTGTTACTGTAATTTATGTGTCATCATCATCAGCCATGACGGCCTCTGTGGCGCAGCGGCTTGGCACGCTGACTGTAAAACCGAAGGTCTCGGGTTCGATTCCCGGCCGGGTCAAACTAGGAAACGAACTTTTCTAGTATGCCTCGGGTCTTGGATGTTATCTATGTATTTATTGTATTAAATCTATCGTCGAGCACCTATAACACAAGTCATTTAGTAGTAAGATAAGATAAGAATATTCTTTATTGTACACCAGAGCACATATTATAAAACATGTAAAGATATGAAGTACAATTGGCGGCCTTATTGCTAAAAGCAATTTCTTCCAGACAACCTTACGACGGAAAGTGGCTGAAGGAAATAAGAGACGGGCAGTCGGTGCATATATGAATATAGTAATACACTACTTATACTGGGCGTCCCAAAGTTATGGGCCATGAAGGAAAAGTACTTTAAATATCTTAGATTGGGTATTTCGCTGAAAGAAGACTTTATGTTATTTTTAAAAGTTAGTAATTCTGCATTCAAAGATTTTCAAAAAATTACTTGCCTTGTCTGGGAATCGAACCGACTTAAATAAAAAAAAACACCCCTACTTTTATGATGCCAATCGAAATAATGGCCAAAAACTAATAACTCTTCTTAAGTAACATAGTATTTTAAAAGAAAGGAACAGCGTGAAATTAATCATTTTAATCAAATTAAAAACATACATGAAACTGCCTTAGTCAATGAAGTGGGTATTTTTTTAATGCAAAATTACTATCTTTTAAAAATAACATAAAGTCTTCTTTCAGCAAAATACCCTATCTACGATATTTAAGGTACTTTCCCTTCATGGCCCATAACTTTGGGACGCCCTGTATAAATAACAATATACCTACATAAACAATTACAAATATAGTTATGATAAACTTACATAAATACGTTATAATAACAATGTACGAGATCTAACGAGATCTGTGTAGTAGGTATGCCCATGAATATTTAATTATATTTATTATTTGTTTGACGCTCGCTGCAGGGCACAGGCCTGCCTCATTGTTTTCCAAGCTTCACGGTCTTGTGCCACCCGCATCCAGCAAATTTCTGTGTACATTAAAAGAATATTCTATGTATGAGACCGACACCCGTATTCTAAGACGTTCCTCGAAGTTTCCCTCCACTCCACTCTTGCTCGACCGAGGAAAACGGTATTTTAAAACGTATTAAATTTCCTACAATCGAGCAAGTTTCTAACTCGAGTCGAGAAATCAACTGGCAGGGCGAGATAAATAGTCGCTTCTAAGAACGAGTCTTAGCGAAAGCATTTGCTTAAGAATCGATTTGTCTATTATAGACAGTACTTTGGCACTCTCTAAGTCGCGAAACCCGGACTAGTACTTTGGCACTCTCTAAGTCGCGAAACCCGGGCTAATTCTTAGCTTTGGCCTAAGAACATGCTTAGCTAAGCAAACGTATATTTTAGTAACTCATTGATACTTAGCTAACTTAGCCTGAAGTAATGCTTAGGGAAGCATAATGATGTACAAATAAGTCCGCCTTTGTACATCAACACTTACCTGTTATTTAAGTTATTTTTCTGTTTCTTAATTTTTGTGCAATAAAGCGTAACAAACAAACAAGCATGAGTACGGACTTAGGCGAAGCTACGACTATTTATCTCGCCCTCAAAGCTAAGGTACAGTACTACACATCATAAAAGTCCCTTCGGGAATCTACGTTCGCGCAGACTAGGAAGAAGTGTAACGAAAGTTCCCGAAGCTATAAGTACATTCAACATGATCTTTAACCGATACGGTTAAGGTGCAGAATTGTAATAGGTAGCGCTACTGCGCTCCCTAATATTACCAAACTAATAGTCACCTGCATCGATGACGTTGAATCAACCAATAGCAACAAAGGCGCGCGGCCTGCCATAAAATGAAACTATCTGATTGGTCGATGAACTTGCCGCACATCCAAAATTTGATCATCTGCGCAGGTACATCCGCGAGACTTATTTCTTGTGTAGCACTGTACCTCGGGACTTACCTTAAAGCCTCCGAGAAAGAAAAACTTCTGGCTGTAAAAACCTAGCAATAACATTGCCATTGCGAGCATAAAAAACCAAATTCTCACTCGAGTTAAACCGCAGATTATATTGATTGTACTTACTCGAGGGCACTCCAAATACTGACTGGTAATACTGACTCAAGGAAATGCCTCCACCTCTCCTCGACTCCACCTCCATTGAGTCGAGGAGACTTTGAGAAACATCTTGGAATATGGGTGTGAGAGTGGAATCCTCGGGTCCAACTAACATGGTCTTCCGGCCCTCAGTCCTCGATGCTGATCCACCCGCCGTCATCAGCCCAACCCTCGTGCCACAGCCGCAGGCAGAAGTCTTGGGATGTACTGGACCAGGCGGCCATCTCCAGCGCCCACGGAGGTAAGCGCCTCTTAGGAGCCTTTTTTTTTTTTTTTTTTCACCCAGGAGAAACCCCAATTACGGGTACCACCGGCTCGGGGGAGCACAGTGGTTATGTCGGACTCCCCGCCCTGAAAAGGGCGGTATACCGACTAAAACTCCTGGGGTGTTCCTCCGCACCGCAAAGGACGGGGCCACGGGAACGCTTGCGCACACTTCCGCGACCCCGTCTGCGGGCGCCCTTTCGGGCACTCCTTCGGCGGCGCTTCTGCCCCGTCGGTGCTCGACGACGGGGCTAGAAAACGCCGCATCTCTTCGTTGGAGCGCATAGGGGCCAAGTGCGTATGATCTTGGCCCCCATACGCCCCAACGCGCCGCCCCCTCCATCCCATCGCAACCCGGTCGATGAGACGGGGAGGGCGGCGCACCTCCTCGTTGAGGCGCGTGGGGGCCCAAGGCCCGGTCCCCACACGTGAGGCCCGTCACGTCGCCCACCAGCACTTCTCTGAAAGCAGAGAAGGCGGTGAGCGACCGCGCGGGCCCCCTCCGTGCCAGAAGGCACCCTCGGAACACGCAAGGGCGCCTTCCGGCCCGCCGTGATGGACGCGGAGAGTCCCCCGACCCTCCGCGTCCCGGCGGCCACTCTGGTCCGACTGGTACGAGGCGCGCGCGCTTCCGCGCAGCGGCGCCCCCCCCAGTCGGTCCTTCATTCGGTTGGTCGCCTGGGTCCCGCTCCACAAAGTGAAACAGGGCCCACGCGACCCCTCCCGCCAGATTTTTCGCCGCTGGCCAGCAAGATCCCATAAAGAGAAGTTACTGACCAGCGCCCAGGGTGCACCGGCCCTTGCCACTTACCCTTCCTACTGGTTCAAAAATGAATCAGTAGGAACGGAAGCGGAAGGGCACACGGGAAGGTAATCTGGCATCGCACCCCCGCCTCTTAGGAGCCTCCCTCAACCCTCACAAACGTAGTTTGATATCAACCCTTGCATGTGTCCACTGCTGGGGCACGGGTCTCTTCCTGCATCGCAGGAAGTTTAGGCCATACTCCACCACGGGGGCCAAGTCCGGGTTGGTGGAGGATTGTAAGACAATGGCGGGCCTTACTGTCAGAAGATATCAAGCCGTCGATAAGGCCTCTGACATGGCTTAACGACTGCCATTACATGACAGCCGACACCAACGGCTTAACGTGCCTTGCAAAGCACGGAAGCGCTCGGAACAATGCCCGTAGCGGTAGTCGCGGGACGGTCACCCATCCTGCACCTGGCCGCGCCTTTTGTTGCTTAACTCAAGTGATTGGTTCCAATCACTCGGTTCGACTAGGCCACGAGCTCTTCGTCAAGTGGTTACGTGGAGATTAAATTAAACTGTAGAAGAAATGGACTTGAATGATAATTTTGGAGAAAAAATGGACAATAAAGTCCAAAGTTATTCTTGTCAAAGTCCTTCATTACTTCTGAACGTTTTACGGATCTGTTTAAGACACATTGCTTCTGTCACATTGAGTAACAAACATACAAGAATCTTCACAAACTTTCACATTTATAATTAGTAGAGTACACGAATTCAATTAAAATTCAATTCAATTTATTTCAACGTAAAGAATTTACATTCTGTTTGCTGAATGTCAATGTACAATGTAAAATGTAAGCCGCCGCCTTCGGGCCGTATTGTTGTGGAGAAAAAGGCAGCGGAAAAAAAACTCCACTCTGACCATCTTTTCTCAAATCATCTTAAAACCAAATACATCAGTTGCCATAATTATGTAAACCTAATAAGATTTCATGATTGCCATTAACAACCCTAAATGTCAAAGCATTAGTCAAATGTCTCACAATAATAGGGGAAAACATAAGTGCTGCGGCCAGACACACGAACAGCACTCGTTCACGAGCATAACGCAGTGCTCAGCCATCATCAGTCTCAACCATTTTGGAGGGAGATAGATGACCCGAACACCACGCTACCATTCGAATGACCTTTAGCAAACCTGCAGTTAAGTTTTTGTCAGTTATAGAATGTATCATATAGTTATTAATATGCAATCACGTCGTCTGTACACACTTGTATTATAAAATATGTTATAGTTATACTTAACAATAAAATCGCGGTGGAATTGATGAATAAAATAATCTTTCTGAATGTCACAGGTAAATCCCCGACTTTCCAATCGTCCGGCAGTGGATCCCACAGCCCGCATCTGGTCAACATATCCCACCAGGTAATATCATGACTTGACTGTCAATACAATTCGTTTGGCGATAAGATACGACTAACGTCCAGTTTCTCGTATACTTACAATCTATTAATCTACTGTTTAGCAAAAGCGTACAGAAAATGCGGGCGAAGCTGTGTCGGTTTACTCGGCAGTTAGTTTAACATGAAACGTCTGTAAGAGTAAATGTTTAGCTCAAACTACAATGTGTTACGCGGCACTCGCGCCACCTAGCGGCGCGAGTCGAGAGGGTCTGAGTAATGGCTACTTTGCTCTACTGAACGATATATAAATGAATTGACAACATTTAATTTTTTTAGCATACGTATTTTATTGTCTTAAAGGAAACTAGATACGAAATAAAACGACCCATATTTTTTTATTTTCGGAAATTCGATGATTTTCATTTATAATTTTCTATTTGAATTTCGTCTTATTCTAAAAGGACGTAACCGTCAAATGACGTCACACATACCGGCTTAGTAATACTAACGCCCTTGCCACCTTTCTAAAAACCATTGGAATTAAGGAAAGGAAAAGTAATTTCTCCGACATGACATTTGAATGAAATTGAAACGGTACCTCCTCATTCCACCGTATGTGTGACATCATCACACAATTTTTGGTTTTTATTTATTTTCTCTAAAATCAAGCAATAATGAAAATCCTAATAATTTTTCGTAATCAAGATAGCAAAATTAAGAAACGGTATTTTTAGTGTTGCGAGTTGTAAAATATGAAATGTTGTCAATTGCACACGACATGTTGTTACAGAGTTACAGCCCTTGCCGAGGTAACATGTTACTACCGCGCTCGAAGACGTTTCACGTCAAAAACAAGTGACTTCTAGTAAGAGTAGATGCGATATCAACCCTTGTATTTCCCCACTGCGGAGGCACGGGTCCCTTCCTCGCAGGAAGGTTAGGCCATAGTCCACCACGGGGGCCAAGTCCGGGTTGGTGGGGGATTGTAAGACAGTGGCGGGCGTTACTGTCAGAAGTTGTGAAGCCGCCCATAACGGTAGATTAACAGATTGTTATTCAGTTCCTTTCTTAATATTTGTGCGTTCGGAAAGATACACTTTCCCTCGATGTAAAGAAATCGTCTGTGTCTTTGATAAAAATCGCAACCATACGGATTTTATTATGACGTGTCAAATTGTTACAATAATGTCAATAATCTTAAAAAAAAATATTATCTACAGGGTGTAACACAATTTTCACATGCATCCGAAAATAAGGGACTCTCCCCGTCAGTACCAATTTTACTATGGGGACCAAGAAGTAGCGCCCAAATTAATTATTTCACACTTAAATTACCAACTGCGCCGTTGAAATGCATAGAACAGTTAATATTTTTTCGCGAAATTTACCGCAAAAAGAGTACAATCCGCAATTTTCCAATGTGTTAGTTGATTTTGTTACTTAGTGTACACCCTGTGTTTTTAGTATTTTCTCTGGGACTAAATTTTTATTACAATACTGTGAAGGTTACGAAATTGAGTTAATCTACAATGAGCAAGGAATGACTGCGATTTTTTTAACGATTTCTAACAACTATTTCTGTATGCCGAAAGAAATTAAATACTATCATTTAATTATTAATCTCTTTGATTAAAGGAAAAACACCGATATGTTTTAATTTTTTTTTATTAATGTTTATTAAAAAAAATACAAGCCGGGAGAGTGTGTCTTGCCTGCGCGGAATATACATTTATTTTTGATGTAATCTAATCGGTTACAAAAATTTCTTTTATCAAGAACCAAAGAAAAAAAAACAAATGGTCTTCCCAAAAATGCCAAATCCGCAGCAAATCAAAGAAATGTTAACCAAAAGGGATTAATTATAAAAAAAAAATTCGAAAATTTTTAGATGCTTAATTTTGTTATCTTTAAATTAAGTAATCATTAACAAATTAACTATCCCAACATTTTGTGGATAAAACATATTTATAGTTTTCGGTTATCGTAATTTCGGTAAGGATTTAGGTAAAGATCCATTTCGGTAAGGATTTAGACATTCTGATTCGACAATCGGCATTCTGTTATGTTCCGTTCCGTTTTAATTTTCAAAAATAGAATATATATAATTTTGTGCATTCTGACCGAAATTGCTGTGCTTAATAATAATTTGGTGCAGATTTGGTTGTTTTGGTTAAATGCAATTTGGTTAGCGTTTGTTTAATTTGGTGCAGATTTAAAATTTTGGGGGCAGCACAATAGTGAAGTAGGGATTTAAATATAAGCCATTTGATTTGTCAGTGTTTAGTTAGAGGAATGGCAGACAGTGTATTATTTTTCTGACAACTATTTTCTCTTGTTTATTTGTTATGAACAAAATTGTTACGCAATCGGCAGCATAATTGGCTTCAATTTATTTTCGAAATGTACAAAAGGCTGCTACGTACATATTTATCAACGAATTGGTTTGAATTTTCCCTTTCGGCCGCCATGGCGACTAAACTTCGCAACCGGTTGTGAAAATGGAATTTTAATTCTTTGTCGGCAACTAGTTGCGAATAAAGATTTTTTTTCTTTATACGCAACTAGTTGCCAACAAGGAATTTTTCAAAAATACTAGTTGCAGTAGAAGAATATATTTTCTTCTTACGCAAACATGTAGTCATGTAGTCCTCATCTAATACAATAATACGAGTATAACAAACACTGATCTATAAGTTTATATAAAGATAACCCTGGCCAGTAATTCTAGAACTAGGATTTATATACGGAATGACCGCAAAGATTGTCAACGAATAAATAAAACTTCCTATTACTTCTGTCACAACCAGTTGCCAAGAAAGAATATAAAATCCTTTTACACAACTGGTTGATAAACTCAGTTGCAATGGCGGACAAAGTATTCTTTGTTGGCAACTAGTTGCGGATAAAGAAAAAAAATTCCTTGTTCGCAACTAGTTGCCGACAAAGAATAAAAATTCCTTTTTCACAACCGGTTGCGAAGTTTAGTTGCCATGACGGCCGAAAGGGAATTTTCTTCATCATACATCAACATAATCACGTAGGTAGTGTTCTGTATTCTACTATTGGTTACTAATTATTGTATTGTAGTGGACATATTTCTATGGGTTTGGATGGCTGGTGGTAAAGCGGTTGTTAAAATTCACCCTATATTAACTAATTTTTTATGTATGTTACTGGTAGGGCACCCTGTATAATTTTAAAAACCTATTTAGAGGCTAAAAATTCCACCCCTGCCGGGACTCGAACCCTCGGCCTCTGGCGACCTCTGACTATCCGTGCCAGCGCTCTATCCAACTGAGCTAATGGGCGACTCACCGGCATCAATAAAAATTCCACCCATGCCGGGACTCGAACGCGCGACCTCTGCGACCATCCTTAGAAAAATAGTTTAATTTTTCATATTTTTTCTATGACTTCTATGGTGTAAAATACGCCTCTGCAATCAAGTTCAAGGAAAGTTCCCCATTGCTCCAAATATTTAGTGTCATTTAATAATTATTTTACCTACGCGAACCATTTTTCCGAAATACTCGTAATATTATCGGTGGGACAAAAACGTTCTATATTTTTATTTCTCAAGAATCATAAAAGCATATCTTACACTTGGGTGCCAACTTTTGCCATCCGCCATCCAAATGCGGTTCGAAACTAAACCTTATTTTCAGTACTCTAGGACCCATCAGCATCAATCTTCTCTCTCTAAAGTCACTGTGTCGTTTGTGTTTTTTTTTCACGCCACGTCTCTAAACGGACCACATACGTTGTTGTAACGTTGGTATTTGTATTTGTGTAATGCGTTTTGTGTTTCGCCCTTTCTTCGTACCCGTAACGTTGTCCGGCCCCTCGGTAACGTTGTTTGCGTTGTATTGAAACGTTATTGGCTACGTTATTATAACGTTTTACCATTATTTAATACCGTTACGTTATGCAATTTTAATTTTGGAACTATTTCGCCGATCGATAACTTAACGATTTTGTAAATAACGTTATTGTTAATTTGTGACCGTGTCGGCGATTTAAACAACATATGAAAAATTCGTAACGTTATCGCTGAATCCCAATATTGTGGCAAAACATAACGTTATAAAATAATTCTTCTTTATTTTATTAATTTAATATCTCACTGCTTTCTTTATTACAACGTTAATTCACAAAACGTGCGACCCAAACAACGTTAACCTCGTCTAATCCACAATGACATCCCATACCATGATATGCTTTTGCACCGCCTTATATTTTTTCTATTCTATTTACAATAGAACTCCGCCAGAATGCTTTTTAAGACGCAGCGTTCTTTCTCTGTACCGACCTCAAAAGATACTATGGGCCCCCCAAGGGTAATATACTATTAAAACATGTAGTTAAAGAAGGACAGACTTGACCAATATTGGCCTCTTTCTCACACAATACTTGTCTATATTGTGTGAGCAAGAGGCAAACAGTTCTTCAGTCCCTTTCATTAATTAACCCTAGAAAGATACTATGGGGCGCCAAGCGTTAATTAAAGAAAGAAGGACTTGACATCTATTGGCCTCTCTCTTACACAATACTTGCGTCTTTATAGTGTGAGCAAGAAGCAGAGATTTATTCAGTACCTTTCATTAATTAACCCTGCTGTAACTACCGTATAAAAGACTAGTAGGCACAGCAGTGGTTCATTGGCTGGTTACAATATTATTGTTAGCTTGATAGACTTAATAATTTGGAGAATCAACATCCACTGTAGAGTCAAAATTCCATTCAAACTTAGTTTAGTTTCTAATTTATAACCGACCTGTAAATCCTCCCAAAATGGAGGTTACAGGAGCAGTTTATAAAAAGCCTTTAAATTTTCTTCGAGTGCTCTTTTTATTAGCACGCCATTTGCAAACATCGTTAAGGCTGACTTGCACCACTTCATCAATGTCACTTAAGTCGCTATTTAAATCGATTTTTGTATTAAAAAAACGCTGTTTAGGACAAAATGTAATTTTTAAGAATGTGGTGCAAGTCGGCCTAAGTGGCGTTGTAACAAAAAATAACACCAAACTAAGTTTCTGTGGAATTGTATAGCTACAGCGCGTTCTTAACTTTGACTAAGTTTAATTCTAAAAACGGAAACGTAAATCGGTGATGACACAAAAGAAAGAAACATCGACTTGAATGGTACGTAAGCAAAGCGTTGGAGCAGGCATGCGTGCTCAAGTAATCACCGCCTTAGAAGAAATTACTTAGCTCTATTAGCGAACTCTGAACAGAAATAAATAAATATGTCACCATAAACTTGTATGAGTAACATTTAAACTAGAATTAGCTACGCTTTGCGACCTTGTGGCTTTGGCAATTCAATAAATCAATAGTGACAACCAAATAACGCAACAAATGATAAAATGTTTTCCCCTAATTGTCCTGATTTACGTCGTGTAATGAATGTAATTATGAAAATACATTTTTTTAGATTTTTAGACCCTTTTCGTACCCTTGTTTTGTCAACCCTAAAAATGTCCCCTTCCAAATTAGATAACCTTTATTAAACAGTTTTAAATCTATATATTCATGTGTATTTTTAATATTTATTTGTGATTGTGCCTAAATTGTGATAAAAACAGAATTATTTGAATGTATTTTTAAACTACCAAAATTTTATGGCAAATATCTAAATATTGATGGCAAATACAATGCTATGAAGCACCCCACACCACAATAGCTGCAAAGCTTTCACAAACAACTTGTGAATACAATGATACGCAAAAATGGCTTTTACTGTAAAATTTCTACCGTTGGGTTTTGAACGTTTACTGAAAAAAAAAGGTAAGAAAACCGGCAGGCTTTCAATCCAAAATGATCCTTAAGTACTTACGTTAGAGACTACAATAGAAATGCAATAAAGCCCGTTCTCGCGTCGTGCCCGTCGGCCGCCCGTGGCCGGGATTTTTTGTTCTGGTTTCGTAGTTTCTAACGTAAGTATTTAAGGTTTATTTTAGCGTGTATCGCTGCGCCCGCTTTGTACTACAGGCTACTTGATTTTGGTGAGCATGTTTTGGTGGCGTGCCCTAAGGAATTTTGCATTGGTCGAACATTGGCTGATGGTTAATCTACCTACTTAATGTTTCTATCTACTGAGTTTATTCCATTTCCGTACTCGTATTAATGAAATATTTAATCACAAAAAAAAAACATAGAAGTGAAGAACTGGATTCCCCCGGTGCTATTGTAGTGGCTATTGTCTAATATTTTCGTGACAGAATAATAAGAAACTTTCTTCTCTAATTGAATATCTAGAATATTAGAGTTTGAATATTAGTGTATCCAACAGTGGACGAGTACGGGCTGATTGATGATGGTGATGATGATGGTGATGATGTTGATGGTGATGATGATGATAGTGATGATGATGATATTGATGATGATGATGATGATGATATTGATGATGATGATGATGATTGTGATGACGATGTACTAGATAGCAAAGCACAGCCGGTCAAGTAGCCTGTTGTAAACGCCGCTCAAACCCAACGGTCACACTTGCAACTTATACCAGGGTTGATGAGGAGTCCTCCTTAACTTCCTCATAAAGTGGAAGTTTCTCACATTTTTGCGGTTCCTATCCCCATCCTCATCTAAAAAATTATCCTCCACCTCATTTATGTTGAAGATGAAGGAAACTGCTAGAGTACAATGTCTTTCATTTGACATCCGCGCCGGCCGCCGAGCGAGAGACATTCTATCTTCTTCCCACCTTTTAATAGCGGTATTAAGCAGTTCAAGCCAGAAAGAGATGGAAACTAGCGCATTGTAATCTGTATGATTTGTCCATCGTTAAAAAATACGTTGCTGTGTGGTATCGGCCTAGAGAATAGCACCAACCCAAATTCTTCCCGCGGGTGTCGTAAAAGGCGACTAAGGGACACAAACCGGGGGGTGGGCAGCAGCGCCCCTGCAGTACAATTCCACCAATCTGCGATCCCCAACCCGCATGCCCAGCGTGGAGATTATGGACATTACCCCCCAATGATGACACAACCTTGTGCTATGGCTCTCATTAGGGGAGGGCTATGTCCAGCAGTGGACTAATATAGCCTGAAGAATACTACGTTCGCGTGGTAAACCGATCACCTATTATCCATCCTGAAGTTCCATTCTAAATAGGTACCAGTGAAAGAATTTTTGAAATCGCATAAGTTCTTTCGGTGATTTACCCCCTGCATACTAACTTCTTTTTCTTCGATCCCCTTAATCCTCCGTGGAGTCTGGGGCTGACACAAGGGCGTTCCATGTATCTCTGTTCATGGCTAGGGATGGTAGCTCCAGAGCCAAGTTACTCCTTTCTCTTTCGTATCAGAGATGTAATTTTAAAAACCTATTTAGAGGCTTAAAATTCCACCCATGCCGGGACTCGTACCATACTCTCTGTATTACGTACAGGGATGTAATGTAAAGTATTATTTTCGAGTGGTATTCAATTCAATTCAATTCAATTGATTTATTTCATTTCAGTATTACTCCCGACTTCTTTTTTTGGTTCCTTTACTCCTCCGTGGAGTCTGGGGCTGACACAAGGGCTTTCCCTTTATCTCTGGTCATGGCTAGGGATGGTAGCTCAAGCCATGTTAAACACAAACATGTGAACTTAAAAACTTTCCGTCTTAATAATATTAACCCTTAATAAGGCGGTGTATGTAACCCTTAATAAAGGAGTATGATTTTTTTATTGGTTTTGGACTCTATTTCAAGGTAATACAAATCAATTTAACGTGAGAACTATTTTCCCCTTGCCCACTTAAGGGTTAAGAGCGTAAGTTTCTATCTCTTTCACATCCTTATCCGCATCCGCATCCACAAGATATGTTTCTCATATTTCGTCATCCCTTTCCCCATGACCGCTTCCTCATCAGCCCTGACTTATACACGCCCCTCCTTCACCGATTATCCGCTGAAACGACCCTTCAACGTGCTCGCAGGACTCCGAGAGTGGACGCGCGCACAGTATGCAGCACGGCGCTGCCGGGGAAGCGGCAAGGAGCGAAACCAGCGAGGACGCCTTTGAGGTAAAATATTGAGGAAGTCCTCATCAAACATAACATTAACATTTAAATACAGGTACATACATTGCTTCTGGCCCCACACTAGGATACCCTGTGTCGTGGGAACCAGAAACAACGCCATCACAAACATGTAAACATCCAAGACCTGGGGTTTTTTCTTGTTCCCAGCCGGGATTCGAACCCGGGACCTCTTACATGGTAGGTACATTTTAAAAACCTATTTAGAGGCTAAAAATTCCACCCATGCCGGCATTCGAAACCGCGACCTCTGGCTATCCGTGCCAGCGCTCTATCCAACTGAGGTAATGGGCGACTCACCGGCATCAGTGAAATTTCGAACCTCTTTACACTATTCTCTGTATTACGTATTGTACATGGTAGGTAGATGTGCTGCCGCTACGCCACAAAGGTCGTCAATCATCATCAACCCATTATGTCCCCACCAAAGGACACGGGTCTCTTCCCTAAGAAAGAGATAGGCCATACTCCACAACGGGGGCCAAATCCGGATTGGTGGAGGCTTGCAAGACTAGTGGCTGGTCTTATATTGGAACGTTTTATAACTTTAATAATTAATAAATAAACTCTGGAATGACTTCAGGTGTGATTTTATTTGTAGATTTAGTAACTTTAAAACAGAAAACTGATAAAAACGGAAAAGCAGGTAAAAAGTCAGATCTGGTCAAAGGGTAAAGTAGTAGTGTGAAAAATGAGGGAAATCGAAGAATGTGTGACGTACATAATTTAAATATTTGAAAATGATAGATGGAAAAAGAAATAAAAATGGTGTAAAGAGGTTTGCACCGTCACATTACCCGGGGGCACCGGTAAAAAAAATATTTTTTAGATATATTTATTTAAAAAAAATATCTAAAAAAAATTTTTTTTTTATAAAAAATGTAGTCAAGTTAACTTATATAATTTAAAATTTAAAGTCAAGGTCGAGAGTAAAGTCGATGAAGGTCGGGGATGTGGTATGGGTAAGTAAATATGGTTATTCTTAAATATTAAAATAAAATAAAATATAAAAGATGGGCGATGAAAAAAAAATTTAGAAGGTGTGGGGTGATATCTACAATGAATATTTACATTAGGCAGTTCCACTTTTATTCATCACCTATCATTCATCCCTAGCATGCATCACCTAGCATTGTCTTCATCTAAAGTGAAGGTGAAGACGTTCATTCAGTATAGACAAAATCTATTTTTATTAAATTAGATTTATCCAGAAACTGGCCTAAATTAGTAATAGGCTTATTTAGCCAGTTACCACCCGCTGGTATTCGGTAGTGGTAAGGCTTATTTATTGAGTCACAATCCGCTCTATGAAAGTTATTTACATTTTAACAATATTTATAATATTGGGTACATAGTAGGTACCCGACGGGGTAGAATCCGTCGTAGTAGTGCTCTCAAGAGCTATGGTGGGGTAAACACCGTAACGCGTTTAATTAGATAACGCGATTGATAAATAAATTAGTTGACCTAGGCTTTTTTAACGTGTTGTCGCCGCACCTGATTGAATGTTTGGATGTTTTTAAAAAAAATGGTTAGTAAATGTCCAGGAGGATAGTGGTGTAAGTGTGGTTTTAGTACGCACTAAAGGATAGGTAAGTTTAAAAGGTGCTCTAAGTCTATGTTAGAGATACACCTGGTAAGTAAAATTAAATAGAAGATTGAATAAATAAATAGACTTTGGTATGCAAATGAGTCCGAATAGGTGATGTAGTGTATATAAGAAAATTAAAACTAAAAAGGTAGCGTTTATAGCCGTTAAGGTAGTTAATAAAATAAATAAATGAAGGTGTATATATTTTACAAGTATTTACAATTTAATATAAACGAGGAATCGTATTTAAGGGTCGTATAGGGGTTTATTCTCTAAGTCTTAGTGGGGTATAGGCTTGATGTCTTTAATATGCCATCGACCTAGAGGTTTATTAGAAAAGTCGATTAAGTCGTAAATAAGGGGTGATATTTTATTTTGTATAATACATTTTGTAAATTTCGGAGCGAATTTGGCAGTGAAATGCTTGTCTGAGGAGCTCAAGGGGTAGTTACGCTTCCAGACGACATCTCCAGTATTAAATTCGAGGTCTAGATGGTGTTTATTATAGTATTTTGTATTAGCTTGATGCGCTTTAAAAATGCGATGTTGTACTTTCGAGAATAGGGGTCTTAAATGACCTATGTTTTCAGCGTACTCGTCGCGAGGGGCAAAGATTAGGTCGTCTGACAGGTCTTTGGAATCGTATGTTGTTCCGCAGGCTGGCAACTCGCGACCGAAGACTAAGTATGCTGGAGTAAATTTAGTGGTTTCATTTACTGCTGTATTGATAGCGAATTGTATTTTGTTTAAATTAACGTCCCATGTGCGGTGGTCTTCGTCGACAAAACATGCGATTGCTGTAATTATCGTTTTATTGTATCTTTCGACCGTATTGACCTGGGGGCAATAGCGTGGTGTGTAGTGAATTTTAGGTATGTTGTAAAGTGTGAATAGGTCGTGTAGTTCCTGGCTTATCATCTGAGGGCCGTTGTCTAATATTATGGTTTCTGGTATGCCGTAGACCATAAAGACAAGGTTCTCTAATATGTGCCTGATGATACCTGAAGTTGCTCGTTTAATTGGGAAGATTAAACAATATTTGGAAAAGCAACATGTTACGACAAATATGAATCTGTTAAGTTTACGGGTTATAGGTAAAGGGCCAATGAGATCGATAGATATGCATTGAAAAGGTCGAGAGCAAGTTTTAGGCTTGCCCATAAGGCCAATAGTTTTTTGGTTTTGATGTTTGTATGCAAGGCACGTATCGCATTTAGAAACGAAGGAGGCGATGTCTTTATACATGCCTGGCCAGAAATAGGACTGTTTAATACGGTGATGAGTTTTAAGGGTACCGAAATGAGCGGCCGTGGGTGTGGAGTGGTTTTCTGTTATAATAGTATGCATAAGATCTTTGGGAATCACTTGTTTCCAAGTAAATTCTGAGTTATATGGTGTATTAGAGCGTGTATATCTATAGAGTTTATCGTCTTTAATCATGTAGTCAGGTGTGGAGGTTGGATTAGTTTTACATTTAGTGAAGATATCGGTAAACCATTTGTCAGTGGTTTCTGTAGGGTTAAAGTTAATAATGTTAACAGGTATGGAACGGGATAAAATGTCGGGTACTACATGGTCTTTGCCTTGTTTATGTTTGATGTCGAAATTGAACATTGAAAGGCGGATACTCCAACGGGCTAGTCTACCTGTGGGATTATCCAATTTTAGGAACCACTGGAGAGCTGCGTGATCAGTGTAAATGGTAAATTTTTTGCCATTATCAAGGTAGCAACGCCAGTGTTCTAAGGCTGTAATTACACTTAGCAGTTCGCGTTCAGTGATAGAATAGTTTCTCTCTGCGCTTGATAAAGATTTGCTCATATAAGCTATAGGTTTTTCGACTCCGTCATAGGTTTGGGTAAGCATGGCTCCAAGGCCAAAGCTTGATGCATCACAGTGTACCTGGAATGGTTTATTGAAATCTGGGCAAGATAAAATAGGTGTGGAAACAAGAGCTTCTTTTATTTTGTTAAAAGCCTTATCAGCTTCTTGTGTCCATTTGAAAGGAGGAGCTTTTTTGCTAGTAGAAGTAAGTTTGTTTAGTGGAGCTGTTAAGTTGCTGAGGTTTGGTACAAAGCGTCTATACCAGCTCACTGTACCTAGAAATTGTTTAACTTGTTTAGCAGTTACAGGTATTTTAATATCTAATATTGCTTTCACTTTTTCAGGGTCAGTATGGAGACCTTTTTCATCAATAATATAACCCAGATATTTTAACTCTTTACGGAAGAAAGCGCATTTGGGATAATTTATAGTAATATTTGCCTGTATTAGTTTTTTATGGATTTTGTTGAGTAATTCTACGTGATGTTCGAATGTGGTAGTGGCTATGACAATATCGTCTAAGTAGCAGAATACAGAGTTATCGAAATCGGCCGAGAAAAGATTATCAATAAATCTTTGTTGGGTAGCGGGGGCGTTAGTGAGACCAAAGGGCATAACTTTAAATTGGTACATTCCACGACCTGGAACGTGAAAAGCAGTTTTAGGTCTGTCATCAAGCTTGAGGGGAATCTCCCAGAAGGCTTTAGCGATATCAATGGATGATAAATATTTGGCATCACGAAGGTTGTCAAGTATATCCGAAATAAAGGGAAGTTTGTAAGCATCTTTTTTGGTAATTGAATTTAATTTTCGGCTGTCCACGCAAAAGCGCCATTTGCCATCTTTTTTTGGAGTAATTATGACTGGACTAAGCCAAGGGCTTTCGCAAGGTTCGATCACATCTAGTTTCAACATATCGTCAACTTCTTTGCAGAGAGCTTTCTGTTTTTCTGGTGAGAGTCGATAGCAGCGTTGACGAAGAGGGGGGTGATCGCCTGTATCTATTTGGTGCTCTGCCATATGGGTTTTGCCTAGTGGTAATACTTCAGTGGATATGTTTTTGAATTTTGCCATGATTGCGTCTGCGGTAATTTGTTGACATTCTGAAAGGTTATTGTAGGAATGGATATGTTTGTTATCGGTAGTGATATTAAATGATTTGTTAGTAGAAGAATTGAAGATTCTAATTTTGGAAAGGATATCTGGTCCTAGGTTAAATTGTTTCCAGAAGTCTATCCCTAGAATAAATGATTCGGTGATAGCTGGAATAACATGTGCTGTTATAAGTGAAAACTTGTTGTTGAAATTAATTGGTAGTG
The DNA here is from genome assembly GCA_934045075.1 of Yponomeuta sedellus. Taxonomy (NCBI): domain Eukaryota; kingdom Metazoa; phylum Arthropoda; class Insecta; order Lepidoptera; family Yponomeutidae; genus Yponomeuta; species Yponomeuta sedellus. The sequence goes on along the minus strand of OW203751.1, from coordinate 6,141,352 downwards.
TTATCGTGCCGATCGAGCTAATGGATTGGCCGTTTCCTACACTGGCTTTAATTATTTGTTGCTTGTCAATAGTATAGCCTAAGTTTAGGAGAGTTTTATGGGAGTTGTCGCCAAGTATTGTTAGTGAGCTACCGCTATCTAACAGGCCGTTTAAGGTTAATTGGTTTACCTGAACTTGAACATACGGGCGTTCCGTATCTACTTTGTTAGAGAATAAAGTAGAAATATTATAGGATTTGAAGAATATGGTAATGGTCTGTAGCCATTCTTTCCAATCCGTTTCGTTAAAATTATTAGTAGGGTAAATACGATCCTCGTTAATTAGTTTTTTGGAACATTACAATTAGGGCAATGAGTAAATTTTACGTCAGGTCTGCCACAACGGTAACAGACTAAGCGTGTACTAGTACAGTCGCGTAGTAAATGTGTATCGACTCGACATCTTGGGCAAGTAAATATAGTTTGCCGCGAGTCAGAAGGTTTTTTAATAGTATGTACGGGTAAGTTTTTATTGTTAAATGGGTATTCGGGAATGTTTGGAATGTACCTATTTGGTTGTGGCTTAGCATGGGTGGACTCAGCTGTTTGAGTAGCTGGATTGGATATTTCCAAGCAACTTTCTGTCCATTTGCATGCTTCTAGCAAAGAATTTATAGAGTTTAAGTCACTGGGTGATAAGCGCTGTGCGTATTCGTGTCTTAAATTTCGACGAATGGTATTAATTTTTTCTTTCTCTGACGGGGGGTCGTATAATTTTGAAAATAGTGATTGTATAGCTGTGAAGTATTGAATCACACGTTCATTTGGTTTTTGTATGCGTTCATCAATAATCTTCTTTAACTTGTAGTCGTGGTCGACTATTTCAAAATCAGTTACTAGTGCTGTTTTGAAAGATTGCCAATCACGTAATTGATCTTTTTTTGATGTAAACCAGTCTAAAGCTGTATGTTGTAAAATATCGAAAAGGTTAGTGTATAGTTTGGTGTGAGGTATATTTTTGATTTCTGCAAGTTCTTCAATTTTTTTTATAAATTCTTTTGGGCAGCTATCTCCTTTAAATACATATTTTTTAAATTCGTTTCCTGTTCTGTTGTCCGAAATGTTAATTAATTTTTGGGTTAATGTTTCAAAATACACATTTGCTTGTAATTGGTTGTTAGTGGTTGGTGTGGTTATTGTGGAGTGGTATTGTGATGGGCCTGGGGTGTATTCTAATGTTGTGAAGTGTGTTTCGTGAGTTTTGAATTGTTCCCATAGTGCTTTGTATGTATCGAGTTCTTGTGTAGTGTTTTCGGTTGAGATAGATATGTGGGATAACCTTCCCTTAATATGTTGTAAATAAGGATGAATTTTTTGTTTCCTACTCGGATATGCAGTTAGAAGAGTACTCACTAGGGTTAGAGATTTATTTATTTCCTCAAAATCAGTTTCTAGCTGGTATGGTGACGACTCTAGAATCGGGTGGGCTTCTGAATTATTTAACGCATCTATTAGTATAACGCGTAGGTTATCTGCTGTTTCAGTTGAAGGGATTGTGACTCCTCGAATTCGCAGTTCATAAAGGACTTCGGGTTTATTCAAGAGGGAAACGTCCATCGTGGATAAACTTTTATACTCGATTGTACAAGTTGAAAATTATAATATTTAAAAGAATATGGATACTATAAAAAAAGAGGTTAGGAAATTATTTTAGTAATGAGGTAAGGATGGGGTGAGGGTGAAGTTTTATTTTATTGCCAAAGAGTTCCTTGTAGGTTTAACCTGTGGAGGTTTTGTTTTGAATTTTGAAAAATTTTACGACAATGAATGGTGTCAGAATTACTGACGTCTAGAAATTTGGTTTTCAAAGATTTTGTAAATAATTATAATTTAAATTTTACTAATATAATATTGTTATCAATAGACTGTATGAGTGCAGTTTCGCCTTACCTTCGAGTCGGCCTCGAAGACCTAGAGGGTAAAGCTAGACTGTCTACGTGTAATTACCCAGGATACTCTCCTGAGGCAACGTAAGTTAGTAACCAGTCCCACCTGGAATTATAAATTCCAGGTTACCGAGGTCTATGGAACTGCTAGTGAGCAGCCTGTGGTTGTGTAACTGTCTGATAAATGCGTGTAGAAGTTATTGATTGTATACTGTTGGTGTATACTAACTGTGGTATGTTTCGGTTAGGTGGGGTGCAGATAGATAGAATAGGACTTTTATTAGGGCCGAAAAAATTTGTTACTATGGGTGAATCTAGTTAGTGAAGAATGGTCAATGAGTAGTTATGATGAATTACCTTGTGGTCCAGAAGTCAAGTCGCACTTTAAAATTAATTTAATATTTTATTTATAAAACACTTAACACTTAACAAAAAAAAAATCTTGCAGGTCTTCAGAACTGGAAGAGGTTGGTGGGTAAAGTTGGGGGCGGCGGAGAAGTTCGACAGAACCCTTGAGCAAGGCTGGGGAGCTCCAAGGGATGCGTCTGTGATGTATGAGGTCGTGGGTCGTGGGTATGAAACAGCAGCAGCAGTTCGACGATTGTGAACACGTATAATCGTGGTAATCGTACTCGTATTTGGCTTCGCACTCGCAGCGTAGTCGCGGTGGGTGGGCTTTGTCGCCTCGGCGTATCAAGCCGTGGGGTGACGTTGGGTTTCGTTATTATCGTTGGGCGCCAGTGGAACGTTTTATAACTTTAATAATTAATAAATAAACTCTGGAATGACTTCAGGTGTGATTTTATTTGTAGATTTAGTAACTTTAAAACAGAAAACTGATAAAAACGGAAAAGCAGGTAAAAAGTCAGATCTGGTCAAAGGGTAAAGTAGTAGTGTGAAAAATGAGGGAAATCGAAGAATGTGTGACGTACATAATTTAAATATTTGAAAATGATAGATGGAAAAAGAAATAAAAATGGTGTAAAGAGGTTTGCACCGTCACAATATCAGGAGTTTTCAAGACGCCCTAAGGCCTCTGACTTGGCTTAACGACTGCCAACTATCGACAGTAGCCGGCACCAACTGCTTAACGTGCCTTGCGACGCACGTAACCGCTCGGAAAAATGCCACTCGCGTTAGTCATAGACGGTTTTACCCATCCATGCACTAAACGCGCCCTGTGTTGCTTAACCTTCGTGATCTTTCACTCAGGCAGACTGAGCTACGAGCGATTCGCGAAGCGATTGAGGAAATGAATCAATGTAAATAAATAAAACACAATCGACTCTGAAGCGCTCGGGGCCTAGTGGAACCGAGTGATTGGAATCCAACCCAAGTGTGAACAACAACAGACGCGGTCAGGAGACCATCCCGTGACTACCGCTAGCGGATTTTTTTCCGAGCGCTTCTGTGCTACGCAAGGCTCGCTAAACCGTTGGTGCCGGCTGTCGTGTAATGGCAGCCGTTAAGCCTTGTCAGAGGCCTCATGGGCGGCTTGACAACTTCTGACAGTAACGTGCCTTGCGAAGCACGGAAGCGCTTGGTAAAAATGTCTTTTGCAGCGGCAGTCACGGGATGGCGGCCTTTTTTTCTTTTTTTAGCCCTATGAAGGGCCCCCTCCGGAGGACACGGGGGAGGGAGGTGGTGAATGCTCATGCATAACAGCATAGGACTCACAAGAAGTACGCCCACCCACTAAACACCACCTTGGGGCTGGTTTTTGTCCTAAGGACCCCTAAACCCACAGCGGGAGCGACCCGCCTCGAAGCCGAGGAGGGCACAATCCCAAATAGAAAGCCAACGCTTTTATATACTGGCGCGATGGAAACTTCTATTGCGCGATACAAGATTCCCTGACATTACAAATGACATTGAATTTTTTCTCCAGGTGATCGACGACGAAGGTCGGTTGTCACCAGCCAGTGTCGACGACAACACAGACCGACCTTCCTCCACGAAGTCTGGGGACAGCGATTATCCTGAGAGCACTATCAAGGTACGTGGACCTGTAGGATTTGTGGATATATTCTACTCTTAAAATGTTGTTCGGTTCGTAGATTTTATCGGGTCATAAATTTTGGTATTGTGGCGTGCCGTGGGACGCCCTGTATTGCCATGTCTCCTTTTTTAGTGTTCGAAGTTGGTTAAACTGATTTTCTTTCTCTCTCTGTGTGACCGAATATCCAAGGCGTGTGTCGTGCTACGAATAAATAAATGATCTGTTTCCTAGGGCTATGTTTTGCAAATATACTACCACGCAACTTCACCCTGAGCCATCCAATACAATACATTTACAATAAATAAACAGTGAATTACCGGTCTTAATTACACGCCGCAATATGCATAATGAAGTCGGTTAAAAGTACATTGTGTAATTTTACCGAGAGCGGAATAGCAATAACATCATAATAATTAGTGGTTAATTAATTATAATTTATTGCACACATTTCACAGCACTTTACATAAGAAATAACACGTACAAAGGCGAGCTTATCTCTCTAAGAGATTTCTTCCAGCAAACCATGGAAACTAATTATTATCGAATATAAAATTAAATAAAATTGTCTAGCTGTTATAATAAGTTATTTGTCACGAATAAGATCTATTCTAATAAGCCACCCTCTAATAGTTTACTTTAATCGTTAACAATGTTACGGATTTATTTCAAAAAACACGAACTCACTAAATACTCGAAAAACCAATATATGGAGACTATAAATATCGGTGTTTCGACTCCGGTGTCTTCCTCAGGGAAGAGACCCGTACCCTATTTTAATATTTTCGTTAATATTTTGTGTCCCGTGAATATTTTCTATAAGATCCTAAGCCCTGGAGGTAACAGTTACTTCAAGTATTCTAAAACTACGTAGATTTCGAAGAAGTTTTTCTTCTTGTCCAAAAAATGATAAGGAAAATATTTGACCTTATTAGGTTTTCCGGACTTTCTACTAAATCATTGGGTATGAATTAAAAAAGTTATTTGTGATGTCCTATTTCTAGGACGCCAGTACTTACGAGGATAAATAAAAGTTATAATAGTGCTTTCAGCCATTTTGACTGAAACAACAACAACAACAATAACACCGCTTAACGTCACGCTTAGGTAAACATTTTTTTACTTTCTTTGGCTGCGCGTAGACACATTTGATGTTTGTTTACCTAGGCGTGACATCAGATTCGACGCCATGACACTTTTCCCAAAGATTTGAAATAATTTTACAAAAATGACTCTAACCGTCGTTAAACTTTTGTATATTACTGAAATATTTTTTTTGTAAATAATAAACGTGTCCCTACATTCAGGAAGAGAATTAAAAAAAAAACGTGATGCCTATTGGTGATAAGTAAATTTTCTTCATTTTCTTCGAGCGACCACTAAAACGTCACGTTATATGTTCGTAGCAAGCCTCAACGGATAAAGATTCGACGACGCCGGAAAGCAACAGTCTCCTGGACCCGTCTGTAGTCTCCGACTTCACCACTCAAGCGCTGGTGCTGACTGTACTGGCGACCCTTGTCAAGTACACCACGGGTATGTACAACGCACTTCTAACTGACTGTACCAAAATCGAACTTTCCTTGTCGTTCGATTGTCATTTATTTAAATAATTGAATTTTATTCCTCACTTACTGACTCACTCATCAACGCCCACCCCAAACCGTTGGAACGAATTTTGCACAGAGGGACTATATATAATTTAGGCAAGTAATAAGACCGGATTTTTTGCAATTCAACCCCTAAGGGGGCGAAAAGGGTTTCCAAAATTTGTATGAGAGGGATGTAGTCTAATTTTCTTGAAACTTAATATAAATACTCTTCAACACAATTGATTGGACACGTGTTTTGCCATTTTTCTAAATTTAACCCTCATGGGAGTGAACGGGGTTGCGAAAACGTCCACGCGGACGGAGTCGCGTCAAAAGTTACCTACTAGCTTTTGCCCGCGACTCCGTCCGCGTTAACTTGTTTTATAATAATATAAATATAACAATATAAAAACTGTATTTCTGAATGATTTGCGATACTCATACATATTTAAATATTAAACGGGTCTAACGCGATTATTTAGTACACGTAATTGATGATCTGATGAACAGAATTCGTGGCAGTCCCAACGGCATCCTGGGGCTGTTAAATGATAGGGCGGATAGCCCGTTTTCGAAGCACCACTCCAAGGTGCATTTACATTAATTTATCAGAGCGTTATCTAATTGTATCTTACTAACATAGACTAAGCTCGTACTAACAACTCTATGGATTTGTTTATCTGAAATAAACGTATATAATAATAATAATAATAGTAATTACATTAATTCCCGACATTTCGGCAGCGTTGCAGTGGCCGTTACCTAATGATTGCTTTTGGGATCCGTTTGATATACAAGTAAATAAAAACATCTATTTAAAGCATCCGTGGCTTAAATGGTTAGAAATTTCTTTTAGCAATAAGGCCGCCAATTGTACTTTGTATCTTTACATGTTTTATATATGTGCTCTAGTGTACAATAAAGAATATTCTTATCTTATCTTAATAGTGGTTGTTATACCTGTGGTAGTAAGTGAGTGCCTTTATTTTACTCCACTAGCATAGGGCTCACAAGTCTATGGCCAGTATTACAGAAGCGTACTCAAGCGCCAATCTCTACTTAAGACTAGTTTTGAGTATGGATTTAATTTTAGAACGTTACTTGAGTCGTGATTCATCAAGCGCGACTCAACTGAGTAATAGCTAATTCGAGAACGATACTTGGGTAGCAATCTTTACTTAAGTAAAGATCAAATCTCTATTTACTCAAGTGTGGTCGGAAACACGCTTGAGAGTCGATCGGCCAGTTATTATAATTGTCAATTTGGAATGTTTATTGCAAAATTCATATATTCGAAAACCTTGATTACGATGACGAAATAGTTAATGATAGCAGCAGCCCCTTAGGCATTTAAGGGTGGAACGTTTTATAACTTTAATAATTAATAAATAAACTCTGGAACGACTTTAGGTGTGGTTTTATTTGTAGAATTGTAGTAATATTAACAGAAAACTGGATAAAAACGGATAAACGGAGAAGCAGGTAAAAAGTCAGATCTGGTCAAAGCGTAAAGTAGTAGTGTGAAAAATGAGGGAAATCGAAGAATGAGTGACATACATAATTTAAATATTTGAAAATGATAGATGGAAAAAGAAATAAAAATGGTGTAAAGAGGTTTGCACCGTTACACTACCCGGGGGCAACCGGTAAAAAAAAATATTTTTTTTTAAATATATTTATTTAAAAAAAATATATTTAAAAAAAAAATTTTTTTTATAAAAAAATTGTCAAGTAAAATTATTTAATTTAAAATTTAAAGTCGAGAATCCAAAGTAAGGTCGATGAAGGTCGGGGATGTGGGATGGTAAGTAAATAAATTTAGTTATTCTTAAATATTAAAATAAAATAAAATATAAAAGATGGGCGATGAAAAAAAAATTTAGAAGGTGTGGGGTGATATCTACAATGAATATTTACATTAGGCAGTTCCACTTCTATTCATCATCTATCATTCATCCCTAGCATGCATCATCTAGCATTGTCTTCATCTAAAGTGAAGGTGAAGACGTTCATTCAGTATAGACAAAATCTATTTTTATTAATTAGATTTATCCAGAAACTGGCCTAAATTAGTAATAGGCTTATTTAGCCAGTTACCACCCGCTGGTATTCGGTAGTGGTAAGGCTTATTTATTGAGTCACAATCCGCTCTATGAAAGTTATTTACATTTTAACAATATTTATAATATTGGGTACATAGTAGGTACCCGACGGGGTAGAATCCGTCGTAGTAGTGCTCTCAAGAGCTATGGTGGGGTAAACACCGTAACGCGTTTAATTAGATAACGCGATTGATAAATAAATTAGTTGACCTAGGCTTTTTTAACGTGTTGTCGCCGCACCTGATTGAATGTTTGGATGTTTTTAAAAAAAATGGTTAGTAAATGTCCAGGAGGATAGTGGTGTAAGTGTGGTTTTAGTACGCACTAAAGGATAGGTAAGTTTAAAAGGTGCTCTAAGTCTATGTTAGAGATACACCTGGTAAGTAAAATTAAATAGAAGATTGAATAAATAAATAGACTTTGGTATGCAAATGAGTCCGAATAGGTGATGTAGTGTATATAAGAAAATTAAAACTAAAAAGGTAGCGTTTATAGCCGTTAAGGTTGTTAATAAAATAAATAAACAAAGGGGTATATATATATTTTACAAGTATTTACAATTTAATATAAACGAGGAATCGTATTTAAGGGTCGTATAGGGGTTTATTCTCTAAGTCTTAGTGGGGTATAGGCTTGATGTCTTTAATATGCCATCGACCTAGAGGTTTATTAGAAAGGTCGATTAAGTCGTAAATAAGGGGAGATATTTTATTTTGTATAATACATTTTTAAAAACCTATTTAGAGGCTAAAAATTTCACCCATGCCGGGATTCGAACCCGCAACCTCTGGCTATCCGTACCAGCGCTCTACCAATTGAGCCAATGGGCGACTCACGGCATCAGTGAAATTTCGAACCTCTTTACAATATTCTCTGTATTACGTACAGGCAGCGACATCTGACTTAAGCAAATTGCATTACTTACATCCCCGACTACCTACTTTGCAGTTAGGTTTAATATCGGAACGATATCACTGTACCCACATGATTACACTATTTTTATTTTTATTTTTAATGCACTAACCCGTGCTAAGGAACAAATTTAAAAACCTATTTAGAGGCTAAAAATTTCACCCATGCCGGGATTCGAACCCGCAACCTCTGGCTATCCGTACCAGCGCTCTACCAATTGAGCCAATGGGCGACTCACGGCATCAGTGAAATTTCGAACCTCTTTACAATATTCTCTGTATTACGTACAGGCAGCGACATCTGACTTAAGCAAATTGCATTACTTACATCCCCGACTACCTACTTTGCAGTTAGGTTTAATATCGGAACGATATCACTGTACCCACATGATTACACTATTTTTATTTTTAATGCACTAACCCGTGCTAAGGAACAAATTTAAAAACCTATTTAGAGGCTAAAAATACATTTTGTAAATTTCGGAGCGAATTTGGCAGTGAAATGCTTGTCTGAGGAGCTCAAGGGGTAGTTACGCTTCCAGACGACATCTCCAGTATTAAATTCGAGGTCTAGATGGTGTTTATTATAGTATTTTGTATTAGCTTGATGCGCTTTAAAAATGCGATGTTGTACTTTCGAGAATAGGGGTCTTAAATGACCAATGTTTTCAGCGTACTCGTCGCGAGGGGCAAAGATTAGGTCGTCTGACAGGTCTTTGGAATCGTATGTTGTTCCGCAGGCTGGCAACTCGCGACCGAAGACTAAGTATGCTGGAGTAAATTTAGTGGTTTCATTTACTGCTGTATTGATAGCGAATTGTATTTTGTTTAAATTAACGTCCCATGTGCGGTGGTCTTCGTCGACAAAACATGCGATTGCTGTAATTATCGTTTTATTGTATCTTTCGACCGTATTGACCTGGGGGCAATAGCGTGGTGTGTAGTGAATTTTAGGTATGTTGTAAAGTGTGAATAGGTCGTGTAGTTCCTGGCTTATCATCTGAGGGCCGTTGTCTAATATTATGGTTTCTGGTATGCCGTAGACCATAAAGACAAGGTTCTCTAATATGTGCCTGATGATACCTGAAGTTGCTCGTTTAATTGGGAAGATTAAACAATATTTGGAAAAGCAACATGTTACGACAAATATGAATCTGTTAAGTTTACGGGTTATAGGTAAAGGGCCAATGAGATCGATAGATATGCATTGAAAAGGTCGAGAGCAAGTTTTAGGCTTGCCCATAAGGCCAATAGTTTTTTGGTTTTGATGTTTGTATGCAAGGCACGTATCGCATTTAGAAACGAAGGAGGCGATGTCTTTATACATGCCTGGCCAGAAATAGGACTGTTTAATACGGTGATGAGTTTTAAGGGTACCGAAATGAGCGGCCGTGGGTGTGGAGTGGTTTTCTGTTATAATCGTATGGATAAGATCTTTGGGAATCACTTGTTTCCAAGTAAATTCTGAGTTATATGGTGTATTAGAGCGTGTATATCTAAAGAGTTTATCGTCTTTAATCATGTAGTCAGGTGTGGAGGTTGGATTAGTTTTACATTTAGTGAAGATATCGGTAAACCATTTGTCAGTGGTTTCTGTAGGGTTAAAGTTAATTATGTTAACAGGTATGGAACGGGATAAAATGTCGGGTACTACATGGTCTTTGCCTTGTTTATGTTTGATGTCGAAATTGAACATTGAAAGGCGGATACTCCAACGGGCTAGTCTACCTGTGGGATTATCCAATTTTAGGAACCACTGGAGAGCTGCGTGATCAGTATAAATGGTAAATTTTTTGCCATTATCAAGGTAGCAACGCCAGTGTTCTAAGGCTGTAATTACACTTAGCAGTTCGCGTTCAGTGATAGAATAGTTTCTCTCTGCGCTTGATAAAGATTTGCTCATATAAGCTATAGGTTTTTCGACTCCGTCATAGGTTTGGGTAAGCATGGCTCCAAGGCCAAAGCTTGATGCATCACAGTGTACCTGGAATGGTTTATTGAAATCTGGGCAAGATAAAATAGGTGTGGAAACAAGAGCTTCTTTTATTTTGTTAAAAGCCTTATCAGCTTCTTGTGTCCATTTGAAAGAAGGAGCTTTTTTGCTAGTAGAAGTAAGTTTGTTTAGTGGAGCTGTTAAGTTGCTGAGGTTTGGTACAAAGCGTCTATACCAGCTCACTGTACCTAGAAATTGTTTAACTTGTTTAGCAGTTACAGGTGTTTTAATATCTAATATTGCTTTCACTTTTTCAGGGTCAGTATGGAGACCTTTTTCATCAATAATATAACCCAGATATTTTAATTCTTTACGGAAGAAAGCGCATTTGGGATAATTTATAGTAATATTTGCCTGTATTAGTTTTTTATGGATTTTGTTGAGTAATTCTACGTGATGTTCGAATGTGGTAGTGGCTATGACAATATCGTCTAAGTAGCAGAATACAGAGTTATCGAAATCGGCCGAGAAAAGATTATCAATAAATCTTTGTTGGGTAGCGGGGGCGTTAGTGAGACCAAAGGGCATAACTTTAAATTGGTACATTCCACGACCTGGAACGTGAAAAGCAGTTTTAGGTCTGTCATCAAGCTTGAGGGGAATCTCCCAGAAGGCTTTAGCGATATCAATGGATGATAAATATTTGGCATCACGAAGGTTGTCAAGTATATCCGAAATAAAGGGAAGTTTATAAGCATCTTTTTTGGTAATTGAATTTAATTTTCGGCTGTCCACGCAAAAGCGCCATTTGCCATCTTTTTTTGGAGTAATTATGACTGGACTAAGCCAAGGGCTTTCGCAAGGTTCGATCACATCTAGTTTCAACATATCGTCAACTTCTTTGCAGAGAGCTTTCTGTTTTTCTGGTGAGAGTCGATAGCAGCGTTGACGAAGAGGGGGGTGATCGCCTGTATCTATTTGGTGCTCTGCCATATGGGTTTTGCCTAGTGGTAATACTTCAGTGGATATGTTTTTGAATTTTGCCATGATTGCGTCTGCGGTAATTTGTTGACATTCTGAAAGGTTATTGTAGGAATGGATATGTTTGTTATCGGTAGTGATATTAAATGATTTGTTAGTAGAAGAATTGAAGATTCTAATTTTGGAAAGGATATCTGGTCCTAGGTTAAATTGTTTCCAGAAGTCTATCCCTAGAATAAATGATTCGGTGATAGCTGGAATAACATGTGCTGTTATAAGTGAAAACTTGTTGTTGAAATTAATTGGTAGTGTTATCGTGCCGATGGAGGTAATGGATTGGCCGTTTCCTACACTGGCCTTAATTATTTGTTGCTTGTCAATAGTATAGCCTAAGTTTAGGAGAGTTTTATGGGAGTTGTCGCCAAGTATTGTTAGTGAGCTACCGCTATCTAACAGGCCGTTTAAGGTTAATTGGTTTACCTGAACTTGAACATACGGGCGTTCCGTATCTACTTTGTTAGAGAATAAAGTAGAAATATTATAGGATTTGAAGAATATGGTAATGGTCTGTAGCCATTCTTTCCAATCCGTTTCGTTAAAATTATTAGTAGGGTAAATACGATCCTCGTTAATTAGTTTTTTGGAACATTACAATTAGGGCAATGAGTAAATTTTACGTCAGGTCTGCCACAACGGTAACAGACTAAGCGTGTACTAGTACAGTCGCGTAGTAAATGTGTATCGACTCGACATCTTGGGCAAGTAAATATAGTATGCCGCGAGTCAGAAGGTTTTTTAATAGTATGTACGGGTAAGTTTTTATTGTTAAATGGGTATTCGGGAATGTTTGGAATGTACCTATTTGGTTGTGGCTTAGCATGGGTGGACTCAGCTGTTTGAGTAGCTGGATTGGATATTTCCAAGCAACTTTCTGTCCATTTGCATGCTTCTAGCAAAGAATTTATAGAGTTTAAGTCACTGGGTGATAAGCGCTGTGCGTATTCGTGTCTTAAATTTCGACGAATGGTATTAATTTTTTCTTTCTCTGACGGGGGGTCGTATAATTTTGAAAATAGTGATTGTATAGCTGTGAAGTATTGAATCACACGTTCATTTGGTTTTTGTATGCGTTCATCAATAATCTTCTTTAACTTGTAGTCGTGGTCGACTATTTCAAAATCAGTTACTAGTGCTGTTTTGAAAGATTGCCAATCACGTAATTGATCTTTTTTTGATGTAAACCAGTCTAAAGCTGTATGTTGTAAAATATCGAAAAGGTTAGTGTATAGTTTGGTGTGAGGTATATTTTTGATTTCTGCAAGTTCTTCAATTTTTTTTATAAATTCTTTTGGGCAGCTATCTCCTTTAAATACATATTTTTTAAATTCGTTTCCTGTTCTGTTGTCCGAAATGTTAATTAATTTTTGGGTTAATGTTTCAAAATACACATTTGCTTGTAATTGGTTGTTAGTGGTTGGTGTGGTTATTGTGGAGTGGTATTGTGATGGGCCTGGGGTGTATTCTAATGTTGTGAAGTGTGTTTCGTGAGTTTTGAATTGTTCCCATAGTGCTTTGTATGTATCGAGTTCTTGTGTAGTGTTTTCGGTTGAGATAGATATGTGGGATAACCTTCCCTTAATATGTTGTAAATAAGGATGAATTTTTTGTTTCCTACTCGGATATGCAGTTAGAAGAGTACTCACTAGGGTTAGAGATTTATTTATTTCCTCAAAATCAGTTTCTAGCTGGTACGGTGACGACTCTAGAATCGGGTGGGCTTCTGAATTATTTAACGCATCTATTAGGATAACGCGTAGGTTATCTGCTGTTTCAGTTGAAGGGATTGTGACTCCTCGAATTCGCAGTTCATAAAGGACTTCGGGTTTATTCAAGAGGGAAACGTCCATCGTGGATAAACTTTTATACTCGATTGTACAAGTTGAAAATTATAATATATAAAAGAATATGGATACTATAAAAAAAGAGGTTAGGAAATTATTTTAGTAATGAGGTAAGGATGGGGTGAGGGTGAAGTTTTATTTTATTGCCAAAGAGTTCCTTGTAGTTTAACCTGTGGAGGTTTTGTTTTGAATTTTGAAAAATTTTATGACAATGAATGGTGTCAGAATTACTGACGTCTAGAAATTTGGTTTGCAAAGATTTTGTAAATAATTATAATTTAAATTTTAATAATATAATATTGTTATCAATAGACTGTATGAGTGCAGCTTCGCCTTACCTTCGAGTCGGCCTCGAAGACCTAGAGGGTAAAGCTAGGCTGTCTACGTGTAATTACCCAGGATACTCTCCTAAGGCAACGTAAGTTAGTAACCAGTCCCACCTGGAATTATAAATTCCAGGTTACCGAGGTCTATGGAACTGCTAGTGAGCAGCCTGTGGTTGTGTAACTGTCTGGTAAATGCGTGTAGAAGTTATTGATTGTATACTGTTGGTGTATACTAACTGTGGTATGTTTCGGTTAGGTGGGGTGCAGATAGATAGAATAGGACTTTTATTAGGGCCGAAAAAAATTGTTACTATGGGTGAATCTAGTTAGTGAAGAATGGTCAATGAGTAGTTATGATGAATTACCTTGTGGTCCAGAAGTCAAGTCGCACTTTAAAATTAATTTAATATTTTATTTATAAAACACTCAACAACACTTAACAAAAAAAAAATCTTGCAGGTCTTGTGGGTAAAGTTGGGGGCGGCGGAGAAGTCCGACAGAACCCTTGAGCAACGCTGGGGAGCTCCAAGGGATGCGTCTGTGATGTATGAGGTCGTGGGTCGTGGGTATGAAACAGCAGCAGCAGTTCGACGATTGTGCACACGTATAATCGTGGTAATCGTACTCGTATTTGCCTTTGCAGCGTATTTTGCAGCGTAGTCGCGGTGGGTGGGCTTTGTCGTCTCAGCGTATCAAGCCGTGGGGTGACGTTGGGTTTCGTTATTATCGTTGGGCGCCAGTGGAACGTTTTATAACTTTAATAATTAATAAATAAACTCTGGAACGACTTTAGGTGTGGTTTTATTTGTAGAATTGTAGTAATATTAACAGAAAACTGGATAAAAACGGATAAACGGAGAAGCAGGTAAAAAGTCAGATCTGGTCAAAGCGTAAAGTAGTAGTGTGAAAAATGAGGGAAATCGAAGAATGAGTGACATACATAATTTAAATATTTGAAAATGATAGATGGAAAAAGAAATAAAAATGGTGTAAAGAGGTTTGCACCGTTACAAGGGACGCTCAAGACCCCTACTGCATGGATTCTAATAAGTGTTTATGTGCAAAAACAATTACATTAATACTGGGGTGGTTTCATTGAATAAGTTTCACGCAAGACCCATATCCTGTACCTACTATGATAACCAGGCAAGGACATCACAAACATGAAAGTACACCGAGACTGTGGCCACTTGTACAAATATATAGGCCCACAGTGGGAATCGAACCCACAAGCTCGGTCTTGGTAACCAAGCGCCTTAGCGGCTAGGACAACATGACAGTCACAAAAGGAATAAATAAAATAATCAGTAAAACAATCTCAGCTTTTTATTGCTCATAAAATTGGAAATAATTGAAACATTATTATTATCATATAAATCCGCTGTGTTAAAGTTGACTTTTTATCTTCTTCGAGGAGGATCCTCTTCACTGTGGTGAAGTTGAAATTTTATGTTCAACAAGCATGTTCCTCTCCACTGCGGTGAAGTTGAAGTTTTATGTTCAACGAGCAGGTTCCTCTTCACTGCGGTGAAGTTAAAGTTTTATGTTCAACGAGCAGGTTCCTCTTCACTGTGCTGAAGTTGAAGTTTTATGTTCAACGAGCAGGTTTCTCTCCACTGCGGTGAAGTTAAAGTTTTATGTTCAACAAGCAGGTTCCTCTTCACTGTGGTGAAGTTGAAGTTTTATGTTTACCGAGCAGGTTCCTCTCCACTTCGGTGAGGTTGAAGTTTTATGTTCAACAAGCAGGTTCCTCTCCACTTCGGTGAGGTTGAAGTTTTATGTTCAACAAGCAGGTTCCTTTCCACTGCGGTGAAGTTGAAGTTTTATGTTCAACGAGCAGGTTCCTCTTCACTGCGGTGAAGTTGAAGTTTTATGTTCAACGAGCAGGTTTCTCTCCACTGCGGTGAAGTTAAAGTTTTATGTTCAACAAGCAGGTTCCTCTTCACTATGGTGAAGTTGAAGTTTTAAGCTGTTCTTGAGTCGTTGCCGCGTGCACCG
Organism: Yponomeuta sedellus; assembly: GCA_934045075.1. Lineage (NCBI taxonomy): Eukaryota > Metazoa > Arthropoda > Insecta > Lepidoptera > Yponomeutidae > Yponomeuta > Yponomeuta sedellus. The sequence continues at coordinate 6,125,687 of OW203751.1, read as the reverse complement.
AGGGTAGGTACGTACGGGAATGTTTGAGAACCCTTGCCGGCGGATATAAATAGCGGTCGCCGCGGCGCGCTGTCAGTTCCGTTTGGACAAGCGAAGAGTGAACTTCAAGCGAACATACCTGCGAAACGAGTCTACGACCTCAGCGATACTATCGGACTTCGATTGGACCTGCGATTTGGAATCTTCGTGTTGTGAAGACCTGCAGACCCTGCGTGAATAAATCCTAAGAAGTTGTCATTGGCGTAATATTTAATATTTTACATAATATTTTTTTACAGCAATAACATTATAAAAGACGTAATATAAATGATTGATTCATTGATTAATTCATCCACTTTCAGATGAGGATGAAATAAGAATACTTTACCAGTATCTGGCTGAAGGGCCGGTGGTGTAATATAAATTATTCTCATTCATTAATTCATCCACTTTCAGATGAGGATGAAATAAGAATACTTTACCAGTATTTGGCTGAAGGTTAGGTGGTGTAATATAAATGATTCTCATTGATTAATTCATCCACTTTCAGATGAGGATGAAATAAGAATACTTTACCATTATCTGGCTGAAGGGCCGGTGGTGTAATATAAATTATTCTCATTCATTAATTCATCCACTTTCAGATGAGGATGAAATAAGAATACTTTACCAGTATTTGGCTGAAGGTTAGGTGGTGTAATATAAATGATTCTCATCGATTAATTCATCCACTTTCAGATGAGGATGAAATAAGAATACTTTACCAGTATCTGGCTGAAGGGTCGGTGGTGTTCCCCAGAGTGTTTCCTGTCATGTAAGTAACCCATTTAAACTATTTTAATTGTCGACCTCTGTGGCGTAGCGGTAGCGCGTCTGCCTACCATGCAAGAGGTCCCGGGTTCGAATCCCGGCTGGGAACAAAAAAAAGCCCAGGTCTTGGATGTTTACATGTTTGTGATGTCGTTGTTTCTGGGTTCCACGACACAGGGTATCCTAGTGTGGGGCCAGAAGCAATGTATGTGCTTGTATGTAAATGTTATGTTAATGTTATGATACTACTATTGGTCGCTGACTATGGGCTTCTAAGGCTAGACATCTAAGAAGAAGATGAGTCTTCTTCAGGCTATATTAGTCCACTGCTGGACATAGCCCTCCCCTAATGAGCGCCAGCGCCCTGTCTTCAGCTCGCCGCATCCAGCATCTGCTGGCAATTTTTCGCAGATCGTCATCCCACCTGGTCGGAGGGCGTCCTACACTACGTTTGCCGAGTCGCAGTCTCCACTCAAGAACACGTATACTTCAACGGTTATCGGTTTCTTCGCGAGATATGGCCAGCCCACTGCCACTTCAGCTCGCTAATTCTCTAATAACGGGCCTCATAAAAAGGCTTAATATTGCCCAACGCGCAATGGGAAGAGCTATGCTAGGAGTTTGACTGCGTGATCGAATCAGGAATGAGGAGCTCGGCAGAAACTGAGTTACTGATATAGCCCAAACAATGGCTCAGTTGAAGTTTAGTGGGCGGGGCACATAGCTCGAAGATGGCTGTTGGGGCGAAAAGTTATGACCTGGCGACCACGGACCACGGTGTGGTGTCGGCCTAGAGAATAGCACCATCCCAAATTCTGCCCGCGGGTGTCGTAAAAGGCGACTAAGGGATACAAACCGGGGGGTGGGCAGCAGCGCTCCCTGCAGTACAATTCCACCAAACTGCGATCCCCAACCTGCATGCCCAGCGTGGGGATTATGGGCATTACCCCCCAATGGTGGAACAACCTTGTGATGTGGCGCTCATTAGGGGAGAGCTATGTCCAGCAGTGGACTAATATAGCCTGAAGGAGAAGAAGACCAGCGTGGGCAGGCCCTCCACCCGATGGTCTGAAGACCTGGTTACGGTGGCGGGGAGTCGCTGGATGCGGGCGGCACAAGACCGTGAAGCTTGGAAAACCACGAGGGAAGCCTGTGTTCTGCAGTGGGCGTATATAACATTTACATACAGGCACATACATTGCTTCTGGCCCCACACTAGGATACCCTGTGTCGTGGGAACCAGAAACAGCGACATCATCATCCAAGACCAGGGGTTTTTTTTTGTCCCCAGCCGGGGTTTGAACCCGAGACCTCATGGTAGGTAGATGCGCTACCGCTACGCCACAGAGGTCGTCAATGATGATGACGGTGATGACTACGATTTCTTAAATGCGAAACTTTAGATGGTTGGATGTTTGTTACTCAATCACACCAATGAACGGATCAGGATGAAATTTGACACAGAGTAAGATCATAGGTTCTGGAGTGGAGACCGCGTACTGGCAAACGCAGCGTAGGTGGTTAGCTCGTTCTGAGGCAGATAGCTGGCTGCGGATGGATGTGAATGGCCGAGGACAGAAGGAATTGGCGTGCCTTGGGGTATTTGTACACTATCACTAACTGGGCTGTCTGGTACTTGAAAAATGATCATCATCAGCTGCTGGGTATAGGCCTCTTCATTTCCACGCCAGCCAGCACGGTCTCGCGCTAGTCTCATCCACTGCTTGCCGGCTACTCTACACAGGTCATCTGACCATCTGGCTGCTGGTCTGCCTACCGACCGTTCCCTCTCCTTAAATGATGATGATTCTTGAATGATGAATTGATTAATGATTCATCATAATCAGCCGTTTTCAGTCCACTCCTGGACATAGACCTCTCCCAAGACACGCCACTGAGCCTGATCTTCGGCTGTTCCCTTCCAGTTGAATTTTCTTTTAGTTAGCCACCACTGTGACCCACTGGTAGGCAAAGGCCTACCCTTCAGATTTCCACTCCTCCTTGTCTATGGCCCATACTTTCCATCCTTTTGAATAATGATTAAAATTGAAATTGAATTGTAATTGAAATTGAAAAATGGTTTAATTATCGCAAAAAAGTACAAAAAACAACTTAAAATAGAGTAAGTTAATTACATACTTAGTCACTTTAGCGAATACTTAGTTAAATAACGCTATGCGATAATAAGGACATGCTCAGCTAAATGCTGCGTGTGCAAACATCAACGCAGCGCTGATTTTCAGCACATCCCAAAATATATGTATTATTCTTAAATTCCAGTCACAGCCTTCTGGACATGAAGATAAACCACGTCCTGATGCACTGCCACGACCAGGTCATACTCAGCGCCGTGCAGAGTATCATTCAGGTCAGCATACCTAAAACTCTTACGTAATGATTTTGGAGTGATTTCTTTCATTTTCGTCTTCTAAAAACGAATTATGACTAAACGATCATAGTTTATTCGTGATCGTCTTCTATTACGGTGTTCTGGAAAAAACTTGGAGTGGAGTATGGCCTATACCTTCCTCTGAGAAGAGACCCGTGCCCCTCGGTGGGGACATAATGGGTTGATGATGACTATATTGGTGAACGTTGTATAATTTACTCCCTAGAAGAGAGCATGTTACCTTATACTTAAATGACTATGAATGTGTGTGTGAGGTGTCACCACACTACACTTGGTTATAGAAATGCGAGTCTCAAAAAAAGCGGACCTTTTCTGCTTTCCCATGTTTCTTCCAGAACATCGTAATAGAAGAAGATCATGACTAAAGTATGATCGTTTAGTCATAATTCGTTTTTGGACGACGAAAATGAAAAAAATCATTTGTCAATGACCAAGACTAAACGATCACGTTCTTCTAGAAAACTATAGCCTAAGAAGACGATCAAACTAAACGGTCACGTTCTTTTAGAAAATGATAGCCTAAGAAGACGATCAAGACTAAACGGTCACGTTCTTCTAGAAAATGATAGCCTAAGAAGACGATCAAAACTAAACGATCGCGTTCTTCTAGAAAATGATAGCCTAAGAAGACGATTAAAACTAAACGATCGCGTTCTTCTAGAAAACTATAGCCTAAGAAGACGATCAAGACTAAACGGTCACGTTCTTCTAGAAAATGATAGCCTAAGAAGACGATCAAAACTAAACGATCGCGTTCTTCTAGAAAATGATAGCCTAAGAAGACGATTAAAACTAAACGATCGCGTTCTTCTAGAAAACTATAGCCTAAGAAGATGATCAAGACTAAACGATCACTTTTATTCAGATTATAGTATAATTAGAAGGCGATCACGACTGAACTATCACGTTCTTCTAAAGAGTAATAGCATTAGAAGACGATCACGACCAAACGATATTTTTTTCCACAGAACATGATACCGTAAGAAGAATATCACGACTGAACGATCACGTTAACGACTCGTGATCGTCTTCTGAAGCTTTCATGTTCTTGGAATATGAGAGTATCAGAATACGATAGCGAGGAAATGTTTCTTCCAGAACATGATTGTCTTAAAGGACGATCACGACTAAACGATCACGTGTCTTTCAGAACATGATAGCGTCAGAGGACGCTAGCCAGCAACAACTGCACTACATGCAATCCTGCGGTTTTGGCGGCCTGTGGCGGTTTGCCGGTCCCTTCACTAAGGTAAGATAAGATAAGAATATTTTTTATTGTACATTGAAAAAACAACAAATACAAAACGATTGCAAATATACATAGTACAATTGGCGGCCTACATTTCATTGTACGGTAAAAGGGAGGGTAATATCTTGCCTATATACCTACGTCTCACTGCAGGGCACAAGCCTCACTAACTACCGCAGCGCTTGAAATTGCCAATCCGCTGTGGGCACGCCTGGTGATTGAGCCAATACTTCCTCGCTGAGAGAATACAAGTATAAAAAACTTTACTGTCATAAACGACCGAGGCGACCTCTGTGGCGCAACGGTAGCGCATCTGCCTATCGTGCGAGAGGTCCCGGGCTCGATCCCCGGCTGGGGACGAAAAAAAACCAGGTCTTGGATGTTTACATAGTTTGTGATGTCGTTGTTTCTGGTTCCCACGACAAAGGGTATCCTAGTGTGGGGCCAGAAGCAATGTATGTGCCTGTATGTGAATGTTATAAATGAATTATATTCTAAGGACGAATTGAAAAACTTATTTTACCTTATTATTATTACACTATTTTTATTTTTAATGCACTAACCCGTGCTAAGGAACAAACTTAAAAACCTATTTAGAGGCTAAAAATTTCACCCATGCCGGGATTCGAACCCGCAACCTCTGGCTATCCGTACCAGCGCTCTACCAATTGAGCCAATGGGCGACTCACGGCATCAGTGAAATTTCGAACCTCTTTACAATATTCTCTGTATTACGTACAGGCAGCGACATCTGACTTAAGCAAATTGCATTACTTACAGCCCCGACTACCTACTTTGCAGTTAGGTTTAACATCGGAACAATATCACGCCCGTTGGCTCAATTGGTAGAGCGCTGGTACGGATAGCCAGAGGTTGCGGGTTCGAATCCCGGCATGGGTGAAATTTTTAGCCTCTAAATAGGATTTTAAATTTGTTCCTTAGCACGGGTTAGTGCATTAAAAATAAAAATAGTGTAATCATGTGGGTACAGTGATGTTGTTCCGATGTTAAACCTAACTGCAAAGTAGGTAGTCGGGGCTGTAAGTAATGCAATTTGCTTAAGTCAGATGTCGCTGCCTGTACGTAATACAGAGAATATTGTAAAGAGGTTCGAAATTTCACTGATGCCGTGAGTCGCCCATTGGCTCAATTGGTAGAGCGCTGGTACGGATAGCCAGAGCGCTGGTACGGATAGCCTTGCGGGTTCGAATCCCGGCATGGGTGAAATTTTTAGCCTCTAAATAGGTTTTTAAATTATTTTACCTTTTTTTTTAAATTGTCCTTGGCACGGGTTAGTGCATTAAAAAAAGAATATAATCATGTGGGTACAGCGATATCATTCCTATGTTAAACCTAACTGCAAAGTAGGTACTCGGTGCTGCAAGTGATGCAAATTACTCAGCCAGATGTCGCTGCCTGTACGTAATACAGAGTATTGTAACAGAGGAAATGGTGTTTAGAATCACAATTCGGCTTTGTTAAAGAAGTAATTATGTAAGTTGTGTTAATCCGGTTTTGTGAATTAGTTTTTTTTTTAACGTAATAACTCAGAAAATTGAATCATCTGAGGTAACCTTCGCTATTAAGTTCGCTATTAAGTTTGTCTATTATATATAAGAGAAGTATGTTACATTGTAAAGCTGGTTGGTTTCCTGAATAAACAAAATTAAAATTAAATTAAAATTATTGTAGAGGTTCGAAATTTCACTGATGCCGGTAGTCGCCCATTAACTCAGTTGTAAGAGCGCTGACACGGTTAGCCAGAGGTCGCGGGTTCGAGACCTGGCATGGGTAGAATTTTTAGCCTCTAAATAGGTTTTTAAAATTGTCATAAAAGGGTACAAAGGTAGTGCGTAGTCCCCAAACTAGAATACTTTGTACTATGGGTAACAGAGAAGAGAGATAATTACGTTACATAAACTCACGCCTATATACCAGAGAGGTAGAGATACCTTTTACCATTTGCCACGATCCTGACAGACCTTTTCCGTTTCTTCTTCTTCTTCAGGCTATATTATGTAGTCCACTGCTGGACATAGCCCTCCCCTAATGAGCGCCATAGCGCCCTGTCTTCAGCTTGCCGCATCCAGCATCTGCCGGCAGTTTATCGCAGATCGTCATCCCACCTGGTCGGAGGGCGTTCTACACTACGTTTGCCGAGTCGCGGTCTCCACTCAAGAACACGTTTACCCCAACGGTTGTCGGTTCTTCGTTTTCTGTTTCATCAACATTCATTAGTCGTCCCGCCGCGCACGCCTGTTTCGCGTACTTTTTGGGGGTTCCTCTGCTGTCAATGCTATTGCTCGTGGCCTAGTGGAACAGAGTGATTGGAAACAATCACTTAGGTTAAGCAACAACAGGCGCGGTCAGATGCTAGATGGGTTACCATCCCGTGACTAGCGCTAGTGGCTTTTTTTCCGAGCGCTTCCATGCTTCGCAAGGCACGTTGAGCCGTTGGTGCTGGCTGCCATGTAATGGCAGTCGTTAAGCCATGTCACAGGCCTTATGGGTGGCTCGATAACTTCTGACAGTAAGGTCCTCCACTGTTTTACAATCTTCTACCACTTACACTTGGTCCCCGTGCTGGAGTAAGCCCTAACCTTCCTGCGATGCAGGTAGAGACCCGTGCCCCAGCAGTTGGGACATACAAGGGTTGGTATCGATAGCCAGGCACATTATTTATTCTACCTTCCACGTTTACAGAATCAATGCACGGCTGAAAGCAGCGAGCTCTTCGTGAACTGTCTCGAAGCGATGGTGGAGACCTGCCTGCCTGGGGACGACGTGGAGCCCCGTGCTCCGCCCCCTGACCCGGACGATTATGAGCATCGCTACTCTGTCTGTGAGTTGCATTTTTAGAATTACACTTTTTACACTGGTAAGAAATGTCAGTATGCTATTCGCGTTCTTAGCTTTCTGAATTGTTATGAAACATGGTGTGCTCTGGGAAAGTTAAGTCTTGAGACAACTATTGAACGGTTTTGAAGCGATAATGATAATAGGCTTTACTTAAACAGACTGTAATGTGTGTGCGCTATTAGCATTATTACATTAACATTCTTTACACTAGTAAAAAATTACAGGCTGTTTTTGGACTAGTGTAAAAAGGTCGCCGTTTAAGGCGCTACGTGGTGCTAACTAGCGCCACCAATGGGAAAAAAATCATTACTTGTTTTACAATAAGTTAATTTTCTTCAAAATATTAACGTCATAAATCTTAACAACTGTGATAGCTATTTCTAGAACCTAAAAGCTAAAATATTATCCCGTGACTACCGCTAGTGGCATTGTTTCAGAGGCCTTATGGGCGGGTTGATAACTTCTGACAGTAAGGCCCGCCACTGTCTTACAATCCTCTACCAACCCGGTCTTGCCCCCCATGGTGGAGTATGGCCTAACCTTCTTGCGATGCAGGAAGAGACCCGTGCCCTAGCAGTGGGGACATTCATAGGGTCGATACCAAAACACGATCATGTTTCTTACCGAACATGATACCACAAGAAGACGATCACGGCTGAGCGATCACGTTCAGTCGTGATCGGTCGTCTTCTAATGCTTTCATGTTATATAGAATATGAAACCAAAAGAAGATGACTATTGAACGTGATCGCTTAGATAGCACACTCTAGTAACCAGGCGAGGACATCACAAACGCTACCTACGATACCAACCCTTGTATGTCCCCACTGCTGGGGCACGGGTCTCTTCCTGCATCGCAGGAAGGTTAGGCTATACTCCACCACGGGGGTCAGGTCCGGGTTGGTGGAGGATTGCAAGACTAGTGGCGCGCCTTACAGTCAGAAGTTATCAAGCCGTCCATAGGGCCTCTGACATGGCTTAACGACTGCCATCTAGCGACGGCAGCCGGCAAAATGCCACTAGTGTTAGTCATAGACGGTCGCCCACCCCAAATTCCCAAATTCTCTAAGTGTTTTCTATCCCGGCCTTTGTATTTTGGTGTGTTTTATTTTCTTTTTCTTTGATGCCGTAAATGGTAACCATTGAAAACCAGCGTCGTGGTCGCTACCGGCCACGGCATGATGCTGAGCGATGACCAATTTCAAAGTGCCAAATCTAACCAACATGTGTTTAAAATTTGTATTGTTAGACATTTTACATTGTACATTGACATACAGCAAACAGAATGTAAATTCTTTACGTTGAAATAAATTGATTTGAATTTGAATTAAGATTTGAGTATCAAATAAATAATTTACTTACTTACCTATCCATGCACTGAACGCGCCCTGTGTTGCTAAACCTTCGTGATCGTTTAAGATCACTCAGGCAGGCTACGGGCGATTCACGAAACATTTTATTTTCAATGTGCTATATTGAATATAATAGTTAAAATTGTGTGTCAAGTATTTTTACCTTCATTACAGAGCATTGTCGTGGTATACTTTTCAACTGCCACAAATAGGACGTCTGTTATTGGCCCTGTGAACTGTATTTTTATTATTCTTATTTTCTTTGTCTTTGCCTCTTCCCGTTATTTGGGGTCGGCTCTCCTCGTTCTTTTGCTCCAGGATTTTCTGTCCTGGGTCGTCCGCTCGCTCAACTGGGCTCGCTCCAAGTCCTTTGCTACCGTGGCCCACCAGGTGGTTTGTGGACGTCCTCTACCTCTTTTGATGGTTGGGATCTGTAGATCTGTAATCTATTGTAACTGTATTTTGATCAAATATAATTGTGATCAAATAATTTGTCTTCGCTGTTGATGTCCTAAATAAAACGTTACTGATCTCGTCTCATCTCCCACAGCTGGCGCCACCCCGCATCGTCCACCCACGTTGTATTGCCACGGCCCTGACAATCCATAGCATGCGCCTTCCGCGAGGTAAGCTTGTACAGTGCTACACAACAAATAAGTTCCGCGGATGTACCTGCGCAGATGACCAAATTTTGGATGTGCGGCAATTTGATCGACCAATCAGATAGTTTCATGTTTATGGCAGGTCGCGCGCCTTTGTTGGTATTGGTTGATTCAACGTCATCGATGCAGGTGACTATTAGGATTGCCGCTACTGCGGCAATCAATTCTGCACCTTAACCGTATCCCTAAGCTATAAGTAAATAAGAAATCGAAAAATGTGTGACATAATTTAAATATTTTTAAATGATAGATAGAAAAATAAATATAAAAAATGGTGTAAAGAGGTTTGCATCGTTACGAGCTTCACAGAAAAACAGCCTGAGGAAACATGCTATACAGCTATTCGAGAGCATCTGCCAACAAACTGGGCCTAGATTCTTGTTAATGCATTGTAGTATAATATGGCGGCCTAAACAATAAGGCCGCCAATTGTACTTCTTCTTCTTCAGGCTATATTATGTGGTCCACTGCTGGACATAGCCCTCCCCTAATGAGCGCCATAGCTGTACTGTATAAATATTTTTTGTTTGTTTTTTCCTGGTATACGATAATAGTACTTTATGCCACACCTGGGAATAAAGTGGCTTTTTCCGCACGCTGCGCGTACGGAAAAAGCCGCTTTCTGGCCAAGTGTAGACATAAAAAGATGTACACAACACGGGGGGGTAATAAAAAAAGCTCTCGATCGCTTGCAGCTCGGGCCGCAAACTTCTGCGATCTCGGCCTTTCTTTGTATTACCACCCTAGTTGTGTAATGTACTATTATGGTACTAGTGTGTAATATTGGTGACTACCGCTGAGGCGCCATTGAGGTCTTAAGAGAGCCAAGGATGGTAATCATCAATACACACGTGTAGCATACGACGTTTTTCAACACACTTGTGAATAAAATAAGAATAAAAACTCATTTTCAATAGTGAAAAATGTTTCGCTATGGCGTGGCGGGAAAAATTAATCAGTTTTCCTATGCGCGCGCATTGCGATCGGCCACAGACTAAAGGGATGAGATTTTTTTTTATTTTTCGCGGTTAGAATTTGCTCCTATTAAACGTATTAAACGCCACGAACAAAATGAGGAATTTAAAGTTTTCTTTTATTACAGACAAAACGATGTAATAACTAATAATAATAAACCCAGCAGTGGGGACATGCAAGGGTTGATAACGAAATAACAGACAAAACTAAATTTAAATTTGAGTGCAAGTTTTATTTACTAAACACGTACGAGTTAAAATTATCTATTTTAATGAGAAGATGCATGAAATGAGCAAGCAAATTTTACAGCAAAAATTAATTTATTTGTTCTATTGAACACGATCTTTTTTTGAAAAAAAACTTATAGAGCCACTTTATGAGCAAGTGTGTTGAAAAGTATATTTTATGATATAATATTAAAGACACCTTGTATTTTACCTACAGACCGTCGAGTCTCGAGCCGTTCTCTAGCACCGACGAGGCGGACTTCTGATCTCACACGAAAATGGACACTACGGCGCAGGACGATAGAGCCTATTGTTGCTTGGCGCCGCTTCTGTGTTACTACCTATAGACATAACGCACTCTTCTAGTCTCAAACGAATCTGCACTTTGGCACGCAGATGATAGAGCCCATCGTTGCTTGACTCCGTTGGTGTGGTATTACTCATAGACGTAGACTTCTGGTTTCACACGAATCTACACCTTAGCACCCAGATGATAGAGCCTATCTTTGCGTGACGCATTGTGTTACTAGTTACAGAAATGACGTAGCTTTTGTGGTCACACACGAATCTGCACCTTAGTTCCTAGACGATAAAGCCTATCGTTGCTTGACGCCGCTCGTGCGTTACTACTTAGACGGAACCTTCCCGTCTCACACGAATCTGCAACTTAGGACAAACATGATAGAGCCTATCGTTGCTTGAAGACACTTGTGTACTACTACTTACAGAAATGACGTAGTCTTGTGGTCTCATGCGAATCTGCACCTTAGGACCTAGATCATAGAGCCTACTGTCGATTGATCTACCTCGTATGCTTATAGAGTCACCAGTTATAGTGATTAAGTAACCTGCTCGTCGTACGTGAATCTGCCCCTTAGGCCCCAGAGGATAAAGCATACTATTGCTTGACTTCCTATTTAACCTTTTGGTCTCAAATGAATCTCCATCTTAGTCTCCAAAAGATAGAGCTTAATGTCGCTTGACGCTCTATGTCTATTCATAGTTTACATAGGTGACGTCACGTCTGGCTTCACAGGAATCTGCACCTTAGGCCGCAGAGGATAAAGCCTATTTTTGCTTGACACCCGTTGTTTTAGTGTTTTTCTGAAATGCCCAGTACAGAGTTACTGGTTATAAATAATAAATAATTTATTTCCAGAGTAATAAAATTTAAATATATATAAAAAAAATCTATTCAATAAAAACATAATAACCTTGTAAAGCAGGAGCGACATTAAACATTGCATTAAAAAAATATTATTAAATTTGGAGAATATTAAATTTAAAATTTATTTGTTGTGAGATGTCGTAAACTTCTAGTCTCATATGAATCCGCACCTTAGGCCCCAGACGCTAGAATCCATTGTTGCTTGACACACCTTGTGTAATACCTAAAGAGTTTATAAAGATGGCGTTACCTAGTCTCGCACAAATCTGCACGTCTAATCTGAAATTATTTATTTGAAATATAGAAAAAATCTTAGGTTTTTTTCTTCAACATAGCTAACCTATACCCCGCTTTCTCGTACGCTAATAATCTGATAACAGCTGTCATTTTGATTAAGTTGCTTTAGTTTTAGGGTTCCGGACCTCAATTGGAATTTTTGTATCGCAATGTTTCATTTGGTAGGATTATTGTTAAGCTGATTATTGTAATGACACAAAACGTTTTGGGAATTTATTATTTGTCAAGTCTAGGTAAACAACTATTAGATGAATAAAGTTTCGTCAGTGTAAGTTCCCTTTTCATACATTGATTTTATGATAAAAAAAAATTATTTGGATTTTTATATACTACTGGAAATATTACTGGCTAGAGGGGTGGCCGACGAGACTCAATTTGCGACAAAAATATAGGTGCGACGAAGCGCGTAGCATAGCGGAGCGCGAAGGAGCGTGTTAGGTTGAACATGTAAAACCGAAGGTTCTCTGCCTTTTTGCAGAAAAAATTTTGGCCGACCGAATGAATATTACGCGTAAAATATACGCTACTTAAATATACGCTACGCTAGTTGGCATTTTAAAAGATTTCATTATAAAAAGCAAACCAAACAAAAAGTTGGCAACTACGAGGTTGGAAAATAAAAAAATATATATAATAATAGTGGGCAAATGATTATTCCGCAAAATAATATTATCTGAAACGTTAGTTGCCAAATGATAATCGGCCGAAAATGTTTCTGCAAAAAGGCAGAGAACCATAAAATGTATCTACAAATTTGTACGGAACCATCGGCGGGCAAGTCCGACGCGCACTTGGCTGCTTTTTAATAAGCACAAACAATGGAGCCCCTCTACTCTCGACGCTATTTTATTCAAATTGCGTCTCAATTAAATGCAATAAGTCATAAATAACGACTCGGTAAACTTTTCATTTGTAAGAAATAGCATTAAACTTATTAAAAAGTTTCAATATTTATTATTTAATTATTATCATGTGTTATAATTTATTGCATACGAAACATTTGACAAGACATTACATAACATGCACAAAGGCGAGCTTATTTCTGAAAGAGATAAGCTCCGCTTAAACTTAAGAGCGCATCGGAAACTGAAAGCGTAATTTGGCTAAACTATTAAAAAAAATGTCCTCGTTTGTTACGTAACATGACTAAATTTGCGTCCAGAGTAGAGGGGCAGTTATAGTACAGTTGAGTAGTAACTGTAGATTGACACATTGTTAGCGTACGACAAATCGGGTGTAAGCATATAGTACATGTTATTTATAGAAGCTTTGGTGTTTATTTTAAGTTGTGCTCGTAAAGGTGCGTCTCGACGAAGCATTTAACTAGCCCATATTATTGAAATAGCTAGAAATAAAATTTATTAGTTTGGCGATATAATCGGTTGATGCAGATCCCGATGCGCTAAGTAATTTTACTTTGGTATTTAATTGCATTAAAAAGTGATAATTATTATTATATTATTATTAATGCTCTAACCCGTGCTAAGGACAATTTTTGAAAACCTATTTAGTGGCTAAAAATTCCACCCATGCCGGGATTCGAACCCGCGACCTCTGGTTCCATTCTGACCATTAGCTCAGTTGGAGAGAGCGCTGGCACGGATAGCCAGAGGTCGCGGGTTCGAATCCCGGCATGGGTGGAATTTTTAGCCTCTAAATAGGTTTTAAAAAAAGTGATAATAACTTTGCCAATTTGCCACTTTTTAATGCTATTATGGATTTCCGCAAAGTAACGCCTGATTCTATACAATATTGGTATTAATTTATCACATTTCAATTTGATTAATTTTGATAAAAATCGTTTGTCTAAAACTGCAAGCGGATTGTTTTTAAGTGATGTATTATGAAAAAAGCGATTTACTTTTGCTTACTTATTAATTTAAATAATATATTTAATTTTTTTCACTCAAAGTATATTTGCACCATGTAGAAACAACCTGAATGCCTAAAATAAAATCAGTACAAATAAATGTTTTAATATTTAAAGATTTTTTACAAATGCGTGTAACTTAATCAATTTATTGTTGATTTGTTCAAATACTTAAACGAATATTCTATATTTTAGCTTGATAAGTTTTTTTATACAAACTTATAGAATTGGTACATCTACGTACATAATAATAGTGCATTCATTTTTCATGTCATTTGTGATTTCAAAGGCAGTTATAACGAATAGATATAGGTCGCTTGCTATAGTTTTTTTCTGGGCTATTTATACTCTTTGATGGTTTTGCCATGAAAAATTATAACTCACTGAAGGAATAGGATACTTAAGTAAGATTTTTTTAGAATATTATTATATTTGTATTCAATGTGTGTTAGTGTATTTTGCATAGTAGACACATTAGATAAAACCAGTGGTGGCTTCACTTTAACAACAATTTTATGAGTACTGCATTTAAATACACCTTTCACAATGACCCATGCATCTTCTTCAGGCTATATTAGTCCACTGCTGGACATAGCCCTCCCCTAACGAGCGCCATAGCGCAGGGTTGTGCCATCATTGGGGGGTATTTATTTGATGCCTGCGTAATTGTTCTTGATTATCTGAGTGTCTCAAATAGCTCGTAGCCCCGGCTGCCTGAGTGATCTTAAACGATCACGAAGGTAAAGCAACACAGGGCGCGTTCAGTGCATGGATGGTTGACCGTCTATGACTAACGCTAGTGGCATTTTTCCGAGCGCCTCCGTGCTTTGCAAGACACGTTAAGCGGTTGGTGCCGGCTGCCGTCGATAGATGGCAGTCGTTAAGCTAAGCCGAAGGCTCTAGGGCGACTTGAAACCTTCTGACAGTAAGACCAGCCACCAGTCTTGCAAGCCTCCGCCAACCCGGACAAGCCTCCCGTGGTGGAGTATGTCCTAACTTTCCTGCGATGCAGGAAGACCCGTGCCCCTAAGGCACCAGCCGCCACTGGCTAAAAACATTAGGTACATGAAACTGGCTAGCGTGCAGCGACTAATGAACGTTGATGAAGCGAAAGAGGTCAGTCAGGATCGTGGCAAGTGGCAAACCCTGGCCTCTGCTTCCCCCTTCAGGATACAGTTGTGAGTTTGTATGGCTACACAAAACTTAAAAGAAAATTATAAAATATATACATTGTGACGTGTAGTGTTCGTCTTGAATGTTTACTAGATATGTAGAGGTGTACGTGTGCAAATTTTGTCCGTGTTTCTCGAACTCTATAGAACAGTTCTATTAGTGTCCTGTGGGCTATTAGTGTGTTAGTTCTATTTGAGTGTATTTAGGTCGTAAATGTTTTTTTGCTTCTTCAAAAATTAAACGAAGCGAAGCAATAACCTCTGCATAGATGTATGTACATTAATATACTAAAACGTGAGAAATCGATAATGAATACGCTTCCCACGTACTTGTTAATAGTGAGATTACATAACATAGTTCATATTTACTAGAATATATATACAGAATATCTTCTCTGTTGATAATGGACAGTTAGTGAATTCTGATAGAAATCGTTCAGAAATGATGAAATAAAGAAAATGGGCGATAAAAATACGCGAAAAAATTCTTCATATTTTTTTAAACTTTACATACTTACTTGCAGGTTTATTAACCATCATTCGCGGGACACCCTGTATATTGTACGTACTCGTACATAGCTGTGTATGAATAAAAATATTGTACATAGCTGTGTAATAAATAAAAAGAGCCGTGGCCATATATTCTTCATAAACGTTACAGGCTTATTTTTATAAAAATACGATTCCTTTAAACACTCCTCAAATTCAGTCTTAAGTAGTCGATGGGCAAGGGAAAATCTTTACCAGAGGTTATTCAGAGCCGATTTTTTTGGCATCTTTTTAGATACCTTTTGCAGTTAAATTATTTTGGTTTTTTTTTTACATATTAAAGAGATCTCGTTAGCCCTATACTAAGTACAACTAAATGACTTGTGTTATAGGTGCTAAGTCGACGATACATTTAATACAATAAATACATAGATAACACCCAAGACCCCGGAACAAGCTAGAAAAGTTCGTTTCCTAGCTTGACCCGGCCGGGAATGTATTTTCACCAGCGGCGGCAGACCAGTGGGTAGAACAACGGACTCGGAAGCGGGAGACCAAGGTTCGATCCCCAGTGCGGGCATGTGTTATATGCGGGACTTTGTTTTGCAAGTCATGAACATTTTTGAAGTTATAATAGAAATACCACTCGCT
This sequence comes from Yponomeuta sedellus, assembly GCA_934045075.1. Lineage (NCBI taxonomy): Eukaryota > Metazoa > Arthropoda > Insecta > Lepidoptera > Yponomeutidae > Yponomeuta > Yponomeuta sedellus. The sequence continues at coordinate 6,109,517 of OW203751.1, read as the reverse complement.
AGCCGTGAAGGATAACATCGCGAGAAAACTCTAGCGTCTGACGTGTTCAAAGTATGTTATTTGAACTCCTCAGGTTTCCTCTCGAAAATCTGAGTGTCCGAGGTGTTCTAATAACTTAGCTCTTGATATTGCAAACCCGGTGTGGGCACGCGTGGTAATAAGCCCGTATACTCTCTCTCTGAAAGAATGCCTGTGCCCTGGAGAGGGATGTTTATAAAAAAAAGCTATAAAAAAATATGTGACTATTCGGCGTTGCCAAGGAAATTGACCAACGTGTCTTTCACACACAACAGCAAGAAGCCTTAAATGTAAGGAGTGTTTTAGAGGAACCGTGTTCTTATAAATATCACCGTTCTTGATAGTTATAATTGTTACTTGCTGAGTGCTTAGTGCGAGTTTGACAGATCCAATCGAATAACTTTACTACCGCATTGAGTAGTGAGTATGAGTAAGTTAACCGTTCGAAAACAACGCTGGCAAAACGCTGTCACAGTACAACTCGCACTCGCGTTTATTCGTGTTTTGGCTGGTAAACGTGTTCACTTCTCAACGTAAACCATTACAACTCGCACCCAGCAATTTTAATTTCCATACTTGTCGCTAGGTGGCGCTTCCTCGATGCCATAGAAATATGAGCTTACGTTAACGCGATCGAGTAGTTAAAAAACTCGCACTAAGCACTCAGAGTGCTTTCGAACGGTTAACTTACTGATACTCACTACTCAATGCTCGATTAACGCGGTATTAAAGTTATTCGATTGGATCTGTCAAACTCGCACTAAGCACTCTGAGTGCTTAGTGCGAGTTTTTTAACTTTCGATCGCGTTAACGTGCGAGGAAGCGCCACCTAGCGACAAGTATGGAAATTTAAATTGCTGAGTGCGAGTTGTAATGGTTTACGTTAAGAAGTGAACACGTTTACCAGCCAAAACACGAATAAACGCGAGTTTGAGTTGTACTGTGACAGCGTTTTGCCAGTTCGAACGGTTAACTTACTTATACTCACTACTCAATGCTCGATTAACGCGGTAGTAAAGTTATTCGATTGGCTCTGTTAAACTCGCACTAAGCACTCTGAGTGCTTAGTAGTACGAGTTTTTTAACTGGTTCCAGGTTATCGATGCAAGGAATTCAGTTTCTCGATACTAACCATATAAAAAAATAGTTTGCTTACAAAAGTGTTTAGCACGAAGTCTATTAATTTGTTGGTTTTAATTTTGTAATTTTAATTTTGTATTTGTAAGATTTGGAACAAGGCATAAGAACGTTTTATAAATTTTTGTCTTGTAGTACTGATTAAACTGTGCGAATAATATTTACAGTAGGTACTTTAATGTATTTGAATGAAGATAGAGTACGTTGAAAGGAACTGTAGGTTCGACCGAAAGCAGGTTGACCTTTACATTTTCGTTGCGATGTCAACCTCAGGGATGAAACACACCAGTGAGGTGGCGATGGCGGTCTTTACACGCGTCATTTATTGCCGTAGTATTTATATATTTAGTCGCATGTATAGAACAGCGGTAGCCCAGCGGATAGAATAATGAACTCTGAAACGAGAGACCCAGGTTCGATTCCCATTGCGGACAAATACCATTGTCGTTGTTTTCTAAGTTATGTACATTTGTGAAGTTAAACTAGCAATACCACTCGTTAACTGTAAAGGAAATCGTGGTAAGGAAACCTGAGTTTCTGAGGTGTTCAAACACCTCAGCGCTTGAAATTGCCAATCCGCGGTGGGCATACCTAGTCATTAACCCCATACTCTCTCTCTCTGTAAGAGAAGGCCTGTGCCCCGCAATGGGGCGTAAATAGGCTACATAAAAATGTACACTGCGAAGATAGATAGAAGAATATAAGAAATTGTATTGACATTTCCACACACACACATGTACAAGAACAACACAAAAATAAGCACAATGTACAGCATTAAAAAAAAAAAAGAATAAAAATAACACTAATACATTAAAACAATGCTAAGAAAGAAAGTAAACAGTAAAAAACACATAATACAAACATGAATTTTAAAATTAAAGTAATAAAACAACAGCGACACTATGGGTGTGGCAAATGTAAAAGAGGCTCTGACTCAGCATGTGCTGTGGTGGGCGACTACCTCAGCGACGTTCTTATGTCAGAGTGCTTAGTGCGAGTTTTTTAACTACTCGATCGCGTTAACGTAAACTCATATTTTAGTGCGAGTTTGACAGATCCAATCGAATAACTTTACTACCGCGTTAATCGAGCTTTGAATATTGAGTATTAGTAAGTTAACCGTTCGAACTGGCAAAACGCTGTCACAGTACAACTCGCACTCGCGTTCATTCGTGTTTTGGCTGGTAAACGTGTTCACTTCTCAACGTAAACCATTACAACTCGCACTCAGCAATTTTAATCTCCATACTTGTCACTAGGTGGCGCTTCCTCGATGCCATAGAAATATGAGTTTACGTTAACGCGATCGAGTAGTTAAAAAACTCGCACTAAGCACTCGGATGACTGAGGGTGTCTTTTAGAAATCATTAACGGTTAGTTTACTACCCTCGGCGAAAATTACAAAAGTTAATTATGAAGTTACGTTCCAAAATAGACAAACCAATTATTTTTATATAAAGTCAACAATATTGATTTTTAGTAATTGAACTACCGTATAAAAACAGTTTTAAATAAGTAGCAAAACGGGATCAGTAAATAAATACGTGCAGGGATCAAATTAATGTGGTCCGCTGAATAAATTAGTACTTAGTAAAAAGTACAGCGGTGGTAGCTCAGTGGGTAGAACCATAGACTGGCAAGCGAGAGCCCCAGGTTCGATCCCGAGTGCGGGCATGTACCAATGACTTTGTTTAATTTCAAAGTTACGTACATTTGCGAATTTGCAGTCGCAATACCACACGCTAACGGTGAAGGAAAACATCGTGAGGAAACCCGCGGATTGGTTGGCTCCGCACGTATTGACTAGTCTTTCCTGTGGGCTAGGCCGACTAAGCTGTCAGGATGGTAGAATAGGTGCTGGGCAAGCCTACACCATCTATAAAACCATGACCCAGGCACTACAGCGTCGGAGTGGTCCCTTCACCCATCTAGTGTGAGTGAAGATACCACTGGACGCTGTATAAATCATCTCATTAAGTAGATGCAAAAAGGCCAATATTAGTAAAAAGTGGTCAGCAAACAAGTGAAAAATGAGCAGTACAAAGTGGTCAGCAAATAAGTGAAAACTTAGCAGAATATAAATTAATTTGATCGACAGAATAAATTAGTAGCAAAACCGTTGTCAGCAAATAAATCAAATGTGAAACTTAATTCTGGAATCACTTTATTGCGTGAGCATAAAATTTTTGTCTATTTTTTTTTAATGCAAAATCAAATATTGGCTTGAAACAAAATTAATTTTGGTCAACAAAATAAATGAATTAACGCTACACTTAGTCAGCAAATAAGTCAAATGTGTGCAGCTGATGAATAAATTAATTGATATTGGGCAGCCAATACAACATAGTAAGCAAACTAAGTTAATTTCAATTTAACATTTTGGTGGCTGATCAGCTTGGTAGGTATTGTCGGTTACACATTTGTATTGAATGCTAATCAAAGTTCTGGTTTATTCCGACCCCTGGATGCTGCTCAAAAGACAAGACTGCTGACCGAAGTGTTTTTACTGATATTTTAAAACATAGGTACAATTGAAACACCATGATTAGTGTGTCTGAATTTACTTATTATGCAATTGCGTTGTAGTTGTATAATACATTTTCTAGATTGTTGACTTAAGCTATGTGTCGAATTGTGAATCTGATATCTCGGTCTAAAAGCCATAAGTGCAAAAGAGCTTGGCAAGAAATCTTAAAAACTAAAGAGTAACTTATAATTTATATAAAACACGTGGCCTCTAAAGCATTCCTGAGAGGTATTTTTTTAAATTGTGGTTACGGTTTTCCTTGTGCAACGTTACACCAGCACGTTATATTTTATTTACAATACTTTTTTTAATCATTTACACCATTTATTTTAAAAAGAGCCCTAGATCAGTATTGTCGATAAAAGTTCTAGAAAGTTTTTTACATTTATTTGCCATGCTCTTTGTACTAAAGTGGACTATTTTACATAATTATACGAATAAAAGCAGTGGTACTTACCTCCATATGTAATTGATGCAATATTTTACTAGCTAATTAAAATTTTATGATAGCATTTTGAGTATTATTTAAATGTTTTATTATGCAATGGCAGTCGTTAAGCCATGTCAAAGGCCTTAGACATGGCTTAAAGGGCGGCTTGATAACTTCGGACAGTAAGGCCCGCCCCTACTTACTGTCCGAAGGACGTACATCCACCAACCCGGACTTGGCCCCCGTGGTGGAGTATGGCCATAGACAAAGAAGTCGTCTATGGTATGGCCTATCCTTTCACAAGGTCGATAACGATTTAAATTTTTCACCTACTTTCCAGCCCCTCTACATTCGACGCTGCTGTTTTTAAATTGCATCACAATCCGCTATTTGACTCTCTTTTCAAATAAGTCTTAAACGGTAAATAACTCTTCCATTAGACCAAAAAATATTTTAGTTTATTTTTTGAGGACCTAAAAGCAACCTAAAAATATATTTTAAAACTTTATTTTCCTAAACAGCCAAAATCGCGGTCTGTCATTTTTGTCTATGGTTTGAAGTCCAAAAAATTGTAAACAAAGTTTGACATTAAATTTTCTGTATGTGATCTCTGAGCATAGTGAAATAACAACAACGCAACCATGAATGCATCGAGTTTACATGCAAAATATAGCAATTATCATTATTGCATTGTTCGAGAATGCCAAAACATTTCAATAAAGACCCCCAGGAAGTTGTGGATTCGTGTACCCAGTGATTAATTTGTTAATTTCACTGGGTACACGAACCCAGTGGAATTAACATTCGAAAAACTTGGCTCAAACTTGCCAAAAGAGACCCCGACTCTTTATCAATTGAAACTCGGGTGTATTTATGTGAAGATCACTTTGATGTAAGTCCTATAATAATCAATGTCCACTGGCTCTGGCTGAAAGATGTTTGTTTACATACTTTAGATGCTTTCAAGATGGCGGATAGCGTTTTCGCCGTTACGATTTAAACGAGGAAAAATTTTTTTTACCTTGCAAATTTTGCAGCCATCCTGCATACTTACTTGGCAAAATCAATATATTTCGGTTTGTTATGTTAAATACTATAAGAAATATTCATTTATCGCGTCAAATTTGATACGTGTCAAATAGCGGATTAAATGCAATAAGTCAGAAATAAAGATTCCACATATTTTAACTTCAGAGCGCATCGGAAACTGAAACCGTAATTTGGCTGAACTATTAAAAAAAAATAATGTACTCAATTGTAACGGAATATCTCTAAATTAGCGCCGCGAGATGAGCTATGTATGACTATTGGATGTACATTGCGACTCTTCCCACTTAGTTTCGGCAACCATAATCAGAGTAAATAAGAAAAAAGGGAGGCTTCTTCTATAGTGCTATGATTGATATTATTCAAGTGTATTGTGTTATGTGGAAGTTTTTTTATGTATTATATACTTTATTGTTCACGAAACTAAGATATGACCATTCGATCGATATCAGCCCTTGTATGTCCCCACTGCTGGGGCGCGGGTCTCTACCTGCATCGCAGAAAGGTTAGGCCAAACTCCACCACGAGGGCCAAATCCGGGTTGGTGGAGGATTGTAAGACAGTGGCGGGCCTTTGTCAGAAGTTATCACGATTAATTCGCGTAGTCTGGGACGGCCACCCATCCCGCACCTGACCGCACCTGTTGTTGCTTAACTCAAGTGATTGATTCCAATCGCTTGGTTCGGCTAGGCCACGAGCGCTTCGAAAGATATGACAATTGAATTATTAAAATTCAATGATATTACTAAAATGCGAGAAATCTTATTTCTGTACGAGACTCACCCCTGGTTTCTGAGACACTAACAAGCCGTTAATCTAATGTTAACAGCTTTGAAGTGGCCATTGTGCATACAGAAAAAAACATTTGACAGCTGTTAACAGTAGATTAACAGATTGTCAGTGAACGACAAACTGAGGGTCGGCCACTTACGTGCACAAAATTAACTACAAAAGTATTAACAACTATAATTCTATCTGTCAATTTACTGATTAAGTTGATGGGCTGAACTATAATAATGATCGGCGGTCATCTTTATTTTCAATAATGTCTGAAAGAAGATATAGATTGATACGCACGCGCTTCGTTGCGCTTCGCGATTCCGCTCCTGTGTGAGAGGAATGCGATTTTTTTCGTAAAAAGAAACGTTTACCAAGGCTACCAATAGAATAACGGAAATAAAAAAAATACAATATCAATGTCATCAATGTCATGTCTGTCATAGTTGTCAAATCTCAAAATATTTCGCGATTTCGTTCGTCTGATTTCCACTGATTTCGTCCGTGGATGCGGTCGCAAAAACTATTTTTGTGCAACTGGATTAAAGCTCGAGCTCCGAGCACGGTAACATTCTTGGAAAATTACCACACGCGGTATGTTTCGGGTATGGAATATTTAATACTGCATCTCTCATTGTGTGAACAGCTTGGCACTTTCCAACATAATTAAGTTCTTAGGTACCGTTCGAAGTAATACGTACTAATTGTGGTGACAATGCTTGAGATAATCAAGCGGTGTTTATCGCTAAAAATTCAAGTACCTAGAGGTAACGAAAGTGAGCCGCATTGTTTGCGCAAATCAGCTGTTATATTTGACAGAAACTAGGCGTGATCGTTGCAAAGACGAACCGTTTTATAAGACCGTTTTGTGTTCCGCGACGATAGGACCGTTTTACGTTTCATTCTAAAGCAGTGCCAGCGACTCTAAAGCAGTGCCAGCGTTTGTTCGTCGCGAGACCAGTCCTTAGATTGTTTGACGCGGATATGTCCTTTAGTGCTATATTAATAGAGCCTAGAACGTAATGAGATCATTGCGACGTCGTCGTCGGCTCCTTGCTCGTTCCGTTCGTTTTAGTCTGTGATACAATAAAGTAATCTTTATGTCTATGAGTATACAGCCGAATATCGTGTAAAACAACTTATTTTTTCCGATGTTTCGTGATTTCGTCTCGTTCGCACTCGTTTGACCGTCCTCTGCGCCTTGCTCGTTCGCATACAATGAAACCAGTTGCAAACGAGGACCGTTTCGAGGACCTGTTTTCGTTCCAGAAAAAACGGTTGCGTTTCGTCGTCGAAAAATCGGACAACGACCCACTCCTAACAGAAACCAAAACAATGTTGCCAGCTCCAAAAAATTAAGTAGAGTCCGTTCCTGTAAAAAAAATCAACTATACGTTACCCACCAACCAAGACTTTTATGTAGTGAACAAAAATTATTTCAAAATAAATAAAGGAGAGATCAATGATCTTCCCAACAGATGTTGATCAAACCTTCAGGGTATTCTCATTCTAATATAAAAGCCTGTCTGAGTATCGTAAAGTCAGATGCTGTTTTGCCTGGGACATAATATGGTTAGATTGTTCAATCAACAGCAGATCAACTTTTACATATCGTCGATGATATTGCAAAATGTCATATTTAAAAAAAAACATGAGTTTTGTTTTTTTATTTAAACTGAAGGAAAACTGTGATTCTAAAATGTAAGTGTAAGACATTATAACTTCAGCCTGATTAGATAAGGACTGTGATCTCTTGCTATACACATCTGAATGTTTTTTTCTCAAAAGTGATATTGGCGGAATCCTAGGGGTGCTATAAAAAAAGAATTGAATTGAAACTGACCGATTAACCGACTTGTGATAACGCTTCAAATCATTCCTCTTATCACTTTAAAATAAACAAGCCTTTTGTTCTGTTAAAATGTGTGTGTGTGTGGGTGTGTCAATATTACCGTATCTATCATTTTCTGTTATTGACCCTACTGTATGCAGACTTATATAACTGTATTAAAAACTCCTCATTGGCAGAGTCCGTAAGAAAGCCTCATATGAAGACTTCATTGATTGATCTACAGTGCAATTTTTAAAGTTTTATTTTCAGCAACTACAAGCCATCATCAGAGGTCTACCAATCGTAATGGACGGCACTCCAAATCTTGTAGAGCGCTCCTACAGTACGCTGAAGACTGCCAAACGCATCGCAGTGTGCCAGATGACTTCTGTGGCCGATAAAAAGGCTAACTTGAGTGTTGTAACCGAATTAGTAGAGAAAGCGGCAAAGGAAAATGTGCAGGTTTGTTGTGTCCTACAGAATGTTTAGGGAGTTACAGAACAGGTTATTCATCGTCAGGCTATACTAGTCCACTGCTGGACATAGCCCTCCCCTAAAGAGCGCCACGTTGTGCTATCATAGGGCCCATAAACCCCACGCTGGGCATGCGGGTTGGGTATCGCAGTTCGGTGGAGTTGTACTGCAGGGGGCGCTGCTGCCCACCCCCTGGCTTGTGTCCCTTAGTCGCCTTTTACGACACCCGTGAGAAGAATTGGGTTGGTGCTATTATCTAGGCCGACACCACACAGCAACAGAACAGAAACAGAACAGAACAGGTTATTAATATCAATCAATCAAAAAATTTATTGCTCCATAATGTAAAATAAAAAGATCTTAAATAATACTGAGTGTATAGCACCGATTATGGACCCTGTCGGACGCGGCAATATAACTTAAAACTAACATGCTTATTATAAAAATATTTGCTAGTAAGAACACAAATATTTTCTTATCTTTATTAGGGATTTTCCTTGTTGTAAGTTGTTAAATTACACTAGGTCTTTAAGTACTCTTCAGTTGTGTAAGGACAGATTTCTATTAGATATTTTTTTTGTTTAATATTAAATAGTGAAAGTTTTGGTATTTCTTTTAATATTAATTGATTTCTTGTATTTTTGTGAATAAGTTTTACTTTAAATGACAGGATATGCAATAGTCTCATAAGAGGATGTAGGTACTAGAATTGAGAAAGGAATTTTGTGTTGGTTTGGATATGTGGAGAGGATGATGGAAGAAATATTGACGAAACAAATCTAATATAGGTATATTGCGAATGAGTAGAAGGGCCGGTAAGGGACGACCCAGGCGGACATACAAATAGGGGTTGTGTTAGCAAAGGGGAAGAAAAAAGTAGCTGGAACCGGCGTGCGTGCATGCCGACACGACTTATGAACGTTGATGAAGAGAAGGATGATCTTATACTATTTTTATTTTTAATGCACTAACCCGTGCTAAGGACAATTTTAAAAAACCTATTTAGAGGCAAAAAATTCCACCCATGCCGGGATTCGAACCCGCGACCTCTGGCTATCCGTGCCAGCGCTCTTTCCAACTGAGCTAATGGGCGACTCACCGGCATCAGTGAAATTTCGAACCTCTACACTATTCTCAGTATTACGTACAGGCAGCGACATCTGGCTTAAGTAAATTGCATCACTTATAGCTCCGACTACCTACTAAGCTATTAGGTTTTTACATCGGAATGATATCACTGTGCCCACATGATTATACTATTTTTATTTTTAAAGTCGCCCACTAGCTCAGTTGGAAAGAGCGCTGGCACGGATAGCTAGAGGTCGCGGGTTCGAATCCCGGCATGGGTGGAATTTTTTGCCTCTAAATAGGTTTTTTAAAATTTTCCTTAGCACGGGTTAGTGCATTAAAAATAAAAATAGTATAATCATGTGGGTACAGTGATATCATTCCGATGAAAAAACCTAACTGCAAAGTAGGTATAGGTGATGCAATTTACTTAAGCTAGATGTCGCTGCCTGTACGTAATACAGAGAATTGTGTAAAGAGGTTCAAATTTCACTGATGCCGGTGAGTCGCCCATTAGCTCAGTTGGAATGAGCACTGGCACGGATAGCCAGAGGTCGCGGGTTCGAATCCCGGTATGGGTGGAATTTTTAGCCTCTAAATAGGTTTTTTAAAGAAGGATGATCTGTCAGGATCGTTGCAAGTGGCAGTCCCTGGTCTCTGCCTACTCCACTGGGATACAGGCGTGATTGTTATGTTAAGTATGTCTTTCATTCAACATTAGTTTCACATGTGTATTCATATGTACGACATACTAACAGGCGCGGTCAGGTGCAGGATGGGCGACCGTCCCGTGACTACCGCTAGTGGCATTTTTCCGAGCGAGCGAGGAAGAGACCCGTGCCCCAGCTGTGGGGACATACAAGGGTTGATATCGATATCGTGCATTGTGTATCAATAATAAGAACTTTCATACACTTGTCTTGATCGTAAATTGGGATACCCTTGTCTATGGTGATAAGAGCCTATAAAGAGCTAGAAGATTAGCTAGTTTTTTGTCTCTCAATTTTTTTGTAGCAAAGGCCTTCTTCAGACAGGAGAGGTATTTCAGATTTCAAGTTGTGCTGTATTAATTCTTCTCAACTAAGCTTTCTTATAATTGATTCCAATCACTCGGTTCCGCTAGGCCATGAGCGCTTCGCAATGCCCATTCCAACCCTATTGCTGTTCCGCAGATGATATTCTTCCCCGAAGCCTGTGACTACATAGCGGGGAGCAAGAGTGACATGCTGGAACAGGCTGAGCCCGTACTGGGCGGCGAGTGTGTGGACACCTACCGCCGGCTCGCGCGGCAGTACGGCGTGTGGCTGTCAATGGGCGGACTCCACGAGAAGGTTAACAGACCAAGTCAAAATAATTTTTTCTCGCCTGGCAACCCAGGCGAGAAAAAATGATTTTCTCGCCTGGGTTGCCAGGCTAAACATACACACACGCAAACATACACACTCACACTTGTGAGTGATTGGGTTTTGAATAAGAATTAACAAACATACACACTCACAAACACACACTTGTGAGTGAGTGTGTTTGTGAGTGTGTATGTTTGTTAATTCTTCACGTCTAAACGGCTGCCTGGAGCGTTTTGATCACAATATCACATCACACTGCACACTAATATTATAAGGGCGAAAGTTTGTGAGTGTGTATGTTTGTTACTTCTTCATGACTCAACGGCTGGAGCGATATTAATACAATTTGGTATGGAGTTAACTGACAACCTGTATTAACCCATAGGCTACGTTTTACTGCGCGAAAATATCTTCTCCTGTTAATACACAATTTATTTTTCCTAATAAACCGCGGGTGTTGGAATCTAAACCAACATTGAGATTTAATTTTTATTGTGGCAACACTATGTTTTTTCTGCATTATGTCTTCGACGATATTACAAGTGCACACGCATATTTTGAGTTTTATTTTTATAAATAATTTAATACAGGAAAACAGACCCTAAAGCCAGTGATTTCTTCAGCGGGGCCCTAGTACCTAGTATTATAAATCTAGCATGCTAAGCGGACTTTAGCGCATTTTACAGTCTGTTAGCTTTTAGAATATACTTCGGACTCAAGAGGTAGACTTCGGTTTTCGCCGAAAGCACACGACTTTAATACTACTTCCTGCTATGTATAAAACTTTTCTTCACTATTTTGAATTATATTTTGAATTTTAGTTCATAACTCATTCATAGTTCAGATTTCTATAACACTAATATTATTCCGATTCTATCCGATAGTAGCCGAGGTATATTCTGGATATTATCTAATATAATGTATTGTATTAAATCTATCGTCGAGTAAGCATCTGTAACACAAGTCATTTAGTTGTACTTAGTGTGGGGCTAACGAGATCTGTGTATTTTGTCCATGAACATTTATTATTTAAGAACCTATTTAGAGGCTAAAAATTCCACCCATGCTGGGATTCGAACCCGCGACCTCTGGCTATCCGTGCCAGCGCTCTTTCCAACTGAGCTAATGTGCGATTCACCGGCATCAGTGAAATTTCGAACCTCTTTACAATATTCTCTGTATTACGTACAGGCAGCGACATCTGGCTGAAGTTATTTGCATCACTTGCAGCCCCGAGTACCTACTTGGCAGTTAGGTTTTTCATCGGAATGATATCGCTGTACCCACATGATTATATTCTTTTTAATGCACTAACCTGTGCTAAGGACACTATTTAAAAACCTATTTAGAGGCTAAAAAATCAACCCATGCCGGGATTCGAACCCGCGACCTCTGGCTATCCGTGCCAGCACTCTTTCCAACTGAGCTAATGGGCGACTCACCGGCATCAGTGAAATTTAGAACCTCTTAGAGGTTCAGAGGTCGCGGGTTTGAATGGGTGGAATTTTTAGCCTCTAAATAGGTTTTCTAAATAGTGTCTTTAGCACGGGTTAGGGCATTAAAAAGAATATAATTTATTATTTAATTCTAAAAGCTAACAGACTGTATTTCCAACAGGACGCGTCGAGCCCCGACAAAGTGTACAACACGCACGTGATTATCGACGACAGCGGCGAGCTGGTTCAGACATACAGGAAGCTCCATCTCTTCGACGTGGAGATACCGGAGAAGGGGGTCCGCTTGAAGGAGAGCGACTTCGCGCGGGCTGGCGGGCACATCGTCACGCCGGTGCCCACTCCCGTCGGGAAGGTCGGGCTAGGTAAGTAGTTATCGTTATCAACCCTTGTAAGTCCCCACTGCTGGGGCACGGGTCTCTTCCTGCATCGCAGGAAGGTTAGGCTATACTCCACCACGGAGGCCAAGTCCGGGTTGGTGGAGGATTGTGAGACAGTGGTGGGCCTTACTGTCAGAAGTTATCAAGCCGCCCATAAGGCCTCTGACATGGCTTAACGACTGCTATTACATGACAGCCGGCACCAACAGCTTAACGTGCCTTGCGAAGCGCGGAAGCGCTCGGAAAATGCCACTAGCGGTAGTCACGGGACGGTCACCCATCCTGCACCTGACCGCGCCTGTTGTTGGCTAACTCAAGTGATTGATTCCAATCACTCGGTTCGCCTAGGCCACGAGCGCTTCTAGGTATGTAGATTAAATTTTAACTTCAATTATTTCATTGAATACTACTCAATTATATAAAATAATATAATTGGTTTGCCTATTTTGGAACGTAATTTTTCAGAATTTCTTTTGTAATTTTTGCATAGGGTAGTAAACTAACAGTTAATGATTTCAAGAAGACGCCTGTCACCTAAGTCTTCCGAGACCACGGTACTTGAAAAAGGGCCGAAACGTCGGAAAATTGTAATACTGTAAAATTAACGAGTAAAATCCGTGTAAATACAGTTTTTATAAAGTCCAATAATTATTAGTATCTACTCTGATACTATAATACAAAGATTATAAAACTGAAAACAAAACTTATGACAAACGTTACGCATAGGCCAAAACTAAAATAAAAAGTTTTTCAACTCACTTGCTCATAAAGTGGCTCTATGGTCACCGCAATTAGGCACAGAATGACACCCATAACCAAACTGTGACTTTTTCATTGCTGTAACTCACTAGTGAGTTTTTTTTATTTTACTGGTTGGGTTGCTTTGTTCTTAAAAAAGTTTTATTATTAAAAAAAGATCGTGTTCAATAGAACAAATAAATGAATGCTTCTATTGCTTGCTCATTTCCTTACATTCTCTCTGCTCATTTCATGCAACTACTTATTTAAATAGATAATATTAACTCGTACCTGTTTAATAAATAAAACTTTAAAAAACCTATTTAGAGGCTAAAAATTTCACCCATGCCGGGATTCGATTTACTAGTCATGTTAGCCTCTAAATAGGTTTTTAAATTTGTCCTTAGCACGGGTTACTGCATTAAAAATAAAAATAGTATAATCATGTGGGTACAGTGATATCGTTCCGATGTAAAACCTAACTGCAAAGTAGGTAGTCGGGGCTGTAAGTGATGCAATTTGCTTAAGCCAGATGTCGCTGCCTGTACGTAATACAGAGAATAGTGTAAAGAGGTTCGAAATTTCACTGATGCCGGTGAGTCGCCCATTGGCTCAATTGGTAGAGCGCTGGCACGGATAGCCAGAGGTTGCGGGTTCGAATCCCGGCATGGGTGAAATTTTTAGCCTCCAAATAGGTTTTTAAATTTGTCCTTAGCACGGGTTAGTGCATTAAAAATAAAAATAGTATAAATAAAACTTTCACACAAATATAACTTTTGTTTTCTCTGTAATAAACTTTAAATTCCCCATTTTGTACGTGGCAGAATAGGTGCAAATCCTCTGGGCGGAAAATAAAAAAAAATCTCATCCCTTTCGTCTGTGGCCGATCGCAATGCCCGCGCACAAGAAAACTGATCAATTTTTGCCGCCATAGCGAGCGAAACATTTTTCACAACTCGTTTCCACTATTGTAATGAGTTTTTATTGTTATTTTATTCACAAGTGTGTTGAAAAACGTCGTATGATACACGAGTGTATTGATGATTACCGTCCTTGGCTCTCTCAATGGTGCCTCGTCGGTAATCACCAATGTTACACACTAGTACCATAATTGTAGACTTTTAGTCCGGATTTACTTACGACTGTTGTTATATCGGAAAACTGTGAGACAAGCAACCGACGACGCGAGCTCCGTCTCTGCTCACCATGATTAAGCTCTGCGAATCGGAGCGAAACCTGGTCGGACTTTTCCGATATAACAACACTCGTAAGTAAATCCGGACTAAAAGTCTACAATGTGTTGTGCTTACGAAACTTTTAGTTCAAAAATAGTACCATAATGTACTATTACCTACTCTGATACTAAAATACAAATGACAGTCAGTCAGTACTTTGAATTTTATATATATATAGAATAGATAGAAGATAAGCCCGACGACACACGGTCGCCGGCCGGCCGTTGTGCACGTGAAAGCTGTCATTGACGCAACGCTGGCGCAGCGGTATGGCATGCTGACTGTAAAACCGAAGGTCTCGGGTTCGATCCCCGGACGGGTCAAACTAGGAAACGCACTTTTCTAGTTTGTCTCGGGTCTTGGATGTTATCTATGTATTTATTGTATTAAATTTATCGTCGAGTCGAGATCCTATAACACAAGAAGTTTAGTTGTACATAGTATAGGGCTAACGAGATCTGTGTAATATGTCCATGAATATTTATATGCTACGTGGTGTCGGCCTAGAGAATAGCACCAACCCAAATTCTTTCCGCTAGTATCGTTAAAGGCGACTACGGGATACAAACCGGTTCAATGAAGTACAATTCCACCAAACTGCGATCCCAAACCCGCATGCCCAGCGTGGGGATTATGGGCATTACCCCGCAATGATGGCACAACCTTGCGCTATGGCGCTCATTAGAGGAGGGCTATGTCCAGCAGCGGACTAATATAGCCTGAAGAAGAAGAAGGAGATTTATTTATTGGAGCTCTTACATTACTACTTTACCCGGTCCGGCGACCGGACGGCGGCCGGGTGCAGATGAAAAGGCACCCTTTTGGTGCGTAATCCTAAAACAATACTGAACTACCTCTCCATTCCACAGCGATCTGCTACGACATGCGGTTTCCCGAGTTTAGTACGCAGCTCGCGATGATGGGCGCTGATATTCTGACCTTTCCTTCGGCCTTCACTTACGCAACCGGTGAGGCGCATTGGGAGGTCTTGTTGAGGTATTTCATTGCTTCTTTGCTGTACAGTCAGTTTAGCTTTTAGAACATACCTCGGTTACTATCGGATGGAATCGGATATATTCGTGTAATAGAAATATCGGAACTAATATATCACTTAGTTTCAGGTAACTTTTCAAAATAGTGAAGAAAAGTTTTAAACAGGGCAGGAAGTAGTATTGTAGTAGATTATTATTAGTAATACACTCGTGTGCTTTCGGCGAAAACCGAAGCCTCCTCTAGAGCCCGGGACTGTAGTAACAGACTGTAGGTGAGATGATAGTTTTTCCTTCCTCCCATCTCGGAGAGAGTATTTTTGCTCCTCGATGTCTGAGTGAAACCCTGTTTTTATCCGTTAGAGCATAAAGTTGTAACGGTGCAAACCTCTTTACACCATATTTTTTGTATATTTTTTTAATTCTGTCTATAATTTTCAACGTCTGTGACGTCACCCATTTTTGAGATTTCCTTAATTTTTGCCATTACTACTTAACATTTCAACTAGACCCGACTACACAAATCTTCCTTTACCTGCTTATACTTTTTTCTATCAAGTTTTCTGTTTGTATCTATAATATAAAAATGAATTGTTGAATGTGTTGAACGTAAGCGCAAATCTCGAGAGCAGCTGAACCGATTTTGCTAATTGTTTTTTTAGAATATTCCTTGAAGTATGAGGATGTTTATTACGTAGGGAAAAATAAAAAAAAAAAAGAATCGAGTGATAAGCGGTACGAAGTTCGCTGGGTCGGCTAGTTATAAATAAAATAAATACTCTCACATTCGCGCCCCACGTTTGGCGCCAGTGGGAGGTTGTAACGTTTTTATAAATATTAATAAAACTGGAACAACTTCAACTGTGTCTTATCATCGTGTGAAGTTTGTGGATTCAACACATCATGGAACCTTATACATGCAGAGGAGAGCGTGTCCATTTTTTTTATCTAGCTACGAATTTATGTATAGTTTGTCAAAAAATTCAAGAAACCGGAAGTGAAACTTTATTATTGGTAAAAACGAAAATCACGACCATTTACTACCTTTGATTAAGTACAATGCATAATTGTAATGCAATGACTGAAGTTTTTATTTTTATAATGCTTGCAAGTGCAAGAAATTAACCAACACAAACAAAAAGTCTGAGCAAAACCTTACTCTTTAATTTCTACACTTTTTAGACAAAGTATATTCCATAAATTAACGGGCGTTTTCCCTTTGTATTTCTTAATGATTCGCGATACTCATACATAGTTATATAATTATTAAACGGGTCAAATCGCGATTATTTATTAGGTAAAACGTAATTACCTTATTTCCCGACGTTCCGGCAGCGTTACAGTTGCCGTGGTCTCGGGTAGACTGAAGTGGCGAGTACAGTCAATTATTGTGGGTAGTCACTATTAATTTTTCGCAGGTGGCCGACACACAACACTCACTACTTCAACGGACCGGTCCTGTGATAAGGCGCGTGACTTGAATTTACTTAGCACTGGATTCCACGTACTTGAAAGCTTGAACTCATCCTCTCTGTCGAAATTCTTGTGTTTTTTTAATTTCAATTGCTTCCCGAACGATTCATCGGTAATGCTGTCGATCGGTTGAGAGAACTTTCGGTCGATGTAGCTCGATCCCTTTGTGTTATCCAGGGCGCGTGCGATAGAGAACCAGTGCTACGTGATTGCTGCGGCGCAGACTGGCCACCACAATCCTAAGCGGCGCTCGTACGGACACGCTGCCTGCATTAGCCCCTGGGGCGACGTGCTGGCGGATTGCGGGATGGAGGAGCCGACCTACAGGTTTGCTAACAAATCTTTTAATTAGTTTGTCTTTCATTTATTTCGTTCATTAATTAATTCATTCATTCTTTCTGTGATTCAGTTATCCATAATGAATGGTTATTCATTAATTCACTCATTCCTGAATTTATGGTTTTATTTATTCATCCATCCATCCGTTTCTTCATCCATTAATTCTGCATTGCTCGCAAATCCTTTAATTATTTTTATTATATTTATTAGTTCAGGCATTCGCCCTTAAATTTATTAAATTCATTCATTAATTTCATTAATTCATTCACTCATTCATTAAATCATTCATTATTTTTTCTTTCATTCATTCATAAAATATGTTTTTTTATTATTGTCTGTTTATACCCCGAAAAAAATATATTTTATGATTTTAAAAAAACAGTCTTTAGTTTTTCTTTTTCTAAATTCTGTGGTATGGAAGCGATGCCACTTTAATTTAAGTTTCACGCAAATTTCCAAATCTGTCTATTCTATAACTGACAGGAACTTAATCTGCAGGTTTGCAAGTCATTCGAATGGTGCCTTGGTGGCTGGGTCATCTATCTCCCTCCAAAATGGTTGAGACTGATGATGGCTGACCTCTGCGATATGCTCGTGAACGAGTGCTGTCCGTGTGTCTGGCCGCAGCACTTGCGCTTTAGAATTTAATATTTTTAATGGCAATCATGTAATCTTATTATACATATAGGTGGTAACTGATGTATTAGATTTAAGAGTACTTGAGAAATGTTTATCAGAGTAGAGTTTTTTCCCCGCTGCCTTTTTCTCCACTACACTACGGCCCGAAGGCAGCGGCTTTCACTTTCATGTTACATTGTACTTTGACATTTAGCGAACAGAATGTAAATTCTTTGCGTGGAAATAAATTTAATTGATGTTGTATAGAATCAGGCGTTACTTTGCGGAAATCCATAATAGCATTAAAAAGTTAAAATTACTATGCTAAATTCCTCCAAAAATCCCACAAACCCACGAGGCATCCCCATCACGAGGATCCACGAGGATGCCTCGTGTTAGAGGCGAAACGCGTCGCCTATTTTCTCACACAAGTATTGGTGTTGGTGTGTTCGTGTCTTGCTTCTGCTTGAAAAAGTGGGAGGGAGGGCGGTGCATTAACTAACCGCATGGTGCTTGTGGGAGTTTTGGCGGAATTTAGCAAAGTAATTTTAACTTTTTAATGCGAAATTTAATTGAATTGTTTCTATTCGCAGGATTGTAGAAATCGACGACGAACGTCTGAAAGAAGTCAGAAGAAATATGCCCGTATTCCAGCACAGAAGGTAATCAGTCCTACTGTACACAATCCCATCGCGTTCCAATACCCATTCTGTCACGTCACGGTCCGTCCTTTCCCGACTCGTTACGTCCCGTCCGAGTCAAATCTTCAATATATGTCCATCGTTCCATTACGACCTCTGTGGCAGAGCGGTAGCGCATCTGCCTACCAAGCAAGAGGTCCCGGGTTCGAACCCCGGCTGGGGACAAAAAAAAACCCAGGTCTTTGATGTTTACATGTTTGGGATGTCGTTGTTTCTGGTTCCCACGACACAGGGTGTATACCCTGTGTCGTGGGAACCAGAAACAACGTAGGTAGTGTGGGGCCAGAAGCAATGTATGTGCCTGTATATAAATGTTAGGAATGTTATGTTACGTTATAGTCCCGCCCCGCCCCGTCCCGTCCCGTCCCGTCCCGTCCCGTCCCGTCCCGTCCCGTCCCGTCCCGTCCCGTTCCATCCCGTCCCGTCCGAGACAAATTTTCTGCAGCATTTAGTTTCGTTTCAGATTATTTCAGACAGGACGAGACGAAACGTGGCAATCTTCCTAAAATTCTCGTCGTTAACGATATATACTTGTAAATGCCAGTTCAATGCATTAGTACTATGTTTTAGAGTAATATGTAAACTATGTCAATTAGGTATCAAAAGAAACTAAGAAGAATAGAATAGTTTCCTCCAAAATGATTTAGATTTTGAAATTGACATCTAGTTTCACCTGTTACCTTCATCAGTAATACACACTTTCTGTGTAATTTAGAATAACATACTTTGACTTGATTTACCCTGATTATGAAAGCGTTTACCAATTCCCAACTTTCCCCAGAAAAGTCAAAGTAAAAAAGTATTCTCTACAAAAACAAAATGTTTGATTTTAATGAACGTCAAAGCTGTTAGTTTCACAAACAATAGATTATGTATATGGAAATAAGCTAACAAAAAAAACTCCAAAGACGTGTACTATTCCCAACTTTCCCCAAATAAGACGTGTACTACTCGTAACTCCCCCAGAAAGGGCGTTAACTATTCCTAACTCCCCCAGAAAAGACGTGTACTATTCCTAACTCCCCCAGAGGAGACGTGTACTATACCCAACTCCCCCAGAGAAGACGTGTACTACTCCTAACATCCACAGAAAAGACGTGTACTATTCCTAACTCCCCAAAAAAGACGTGTACTACTCCCAACTTCCCCCAGAAAAGACGTGTACTACTCCTAACGGTTCCAGAAAAGATGTGTACTACTCCTAACGTCCCCAGAAAAGACGTGTACTCGCTGTACGCCTTAAGCCTGCGTCGCGCGCCTTTGCCTCTGCACGCGGCCGTGCCGCCCGCCCCCGCGCCCCGCGCCGCCGCGCCCCGCGGGCCAGCACACGTGTTCGGCCACGTGCGGGTGCCAGACTCCTGCGTCTTTTACGAGAGCGACAAGACTTTCGCCTTTGTCAACTTGAGGTAGGTATCTTTTAGCTGCTAAACGATATAGAAAAGATATTTATTCTATGCATAGTTCAATAGATGTGTACGATCAACAATTGATATCAAATATAATAATTTTGGAATTAAGTTTTCTTCACCAAACACTTGTTATAGGAAAACAACAATGTGTTTAAAATATACGTAATTTAATTATCTGATACAACCCTCGTATGTCCCCACTGCTGGGGCACTGGTCACGAGCGATGTCATAAGCCCGGCTTAATAACTTCTAACAGTAAGGCTTGCCACTGTCTTACAATCCTCCACCAACCCGGACTTGGCCCCCGTGGTGGAGTATGGCCTAACCTTCCTGCAGGAAGAGACCCGTGCCCCAGCAGTGGGGACATACAAGGGTTTATATTGATATGAGAAAGGTTTTTTTAAATTATCCGTTTCAGTTGTAAAATAATTAATGAATCTTGTTGATTACTATTATTATTGTAGTCCACTAGTATAATGACACCTTCATTTACGTCATAATTACTTTGGTTTTGATGAACTTTCGAGGCAACAAGTTATCGATGAAGTGTAGGCGAAGATCCGCCGAGGTAGACACCCCTCGAGGTGCTGAACTTTCGAGGTAATGATCCACCGGCAAAACGTACCTTCGAGGTAGGGACATCGAGGTATCAAGCATCGAGCTATCGTCATTCGCAGCTGAGTACGAGAGCCCTCTTATAGTAAGGACGTAATAATTTACCAGATGCGTGCTCCCCGGCCATGTTCTGGTGGCACCAGTCCGCCTGGCTGAGCGGAATCAAGACCTGACTGATGATGAAGCCACGGACTTCTACAGGACCGTCCGGTTAGTGCAGAGGGTAAGAGATATTGGTTTTATAATACATAGATGAGATATGAGATGAGATGATATGTGACATGTGAGACGAGACGAGACGAGACGTTAGATGGGATGAGAGTTATAAGAACCATTATTATGCAACAGTATCATAAACTAGTATTATTCCATTGGTGGCACTAGTTAGCGCCCTTAAGCGCCATAATAAATAAAATACATGAAGTAAATTACATGATTGCTGAGTGGTGTCGGCCTAGAGAATAGCACCGACGGGACGGGACGGGACGGGACGGGACGGGACGGGACGGGGCGGGACGGGACGGGACGGGAGCACCAACGCAAATTCTTCCCGCGGGTGTCGTAAAAGGCGACTGAGGGACACAAACCGGGGGGTGGGCAGCAGCACCCCCTGCAGTACAATTCCACCAAACTGCGATCCCCAACCCGCATGCCCAGCGTGGGGATTATGGGCATTACCCCCCAATGATGGCACAACCTTGCGCTATGGCACTCATTAGGGGAGGGCCATGTCCAGCAGTGGACTAATATAGCCTGAAGAAGAGAAATTACAAGAAATCAAGGATCCGATCCGGATCCTCGACCATTTTGAACAGTCACCGCGTTCTTTGACAGCTAATGGAGAAGGTCCACGCTACCCACTCGTGTACGGTGACCATACAAGATGGCGCCGATGCTGGCCAGACGGTGAGGCACCTGCATTGCCACATCATGCCGCGGAAGAAGGGGGACTTCATTGAGAACGACCACATTTACTTGGAGCTGGCCAAGAATGACCAGTGAGTATTCAGCTGATTCTGATAATTCCACGTATAACATGACATTTAAATACAGGCACATACACTGCTTCTGGTCCCACACTAGGATACCCTGTGTGGGAACCATTATTATCACTTAAGCAGGTTCTGGCAGAATACCAGCGTCACGAGTTGTCCACTGACAGCCCGGGGCATATGCTGAGTCTAGAACGTTTTCTGGTACCACGACACTAAGCGCCTCCACCAGCTAAGCTCACTTTGCCACGGCTGTATGAATTTACTTTATTCTATTACTTTCATTATTGATATTTCTTACCTTAAGTGTGTTCTTCATCTGGCCATGTTATTATTTTTAAGATTTTATGTGTGTTGTGGATTACCACAGCCGTGCTTATTAAAGCACGTTTAGCAGTTGGTGTCGGCTGCCGTCGATAGATTGTAGTCGTTAAGCCAAGTCAGAGGCCTCAGGGTGGCTTGAAAACTTCTGACAGTAAGACCAGCCACTAGTCTTGCAAGCAAATCTTTTCAATCTTTAAAACTTCTTAATCTTTTCAATCTTCCGGAAAGATTACTTCAATCTTTAATTTAACATTTACCTTAATTTTGAAATGTATATTTATTATCTCTAGTTACTAAATAAAGTAATTGGTTTTCGGCTTGGTCGTCGCACACACTTGTGATTCCTGTGGGCTAAGCTGACTAAACTGTCAGGATGGCATAGGTGCTGGGCAAGCCTATGAAATGAAAATGTTTTATTCAAGGTAGCGCAGAAGCTGCGGCTTAATGAACGTAAAATTCAAACTAGGTGTCCAATTCAAAATCTAGATCGTTTTGGATAAAAAATGGACAAAAATACTTAAATAATTAGTCTTTTTAAAGTCCTTAATTAACATAGTTTACATAATTATTATAAAACATAGAACTCATGCATTGAACATAAAAAAATGTTTTTATTCTCCACTATTCACATTAAAAATACAATATGGATAAAAAAACAGTAGGTATACAAAGAAATTAAATGTTTAACAGTTACATCCATGTAATAATTATTACTTACAATGTTATCAAATGGAATGCAATTTATTTTAAAGAGCATAAAAAAAGATCTCACAATCTGAAAATTCGCACAAAGCTTCTTCATAAAAACAAGCACATTAAACAATAAAAAACACTAAAGTAAATTGATCAAAAATACCGCCCGGGACACACCCGACCCAAAAGTTTCCATGACGCTAGCAGCATTACCTCGTTGCACCGCCAGGGAGATCCTTTGCATCAGGTACAGTGCTACACAAGAAATAACTCTCGCATATGTACCTGCGCAGATGACTAAATTTTGGATGTGCGGCAAGTTGATCGACCAATCAGATAGTTTCATTTTATGGCAGGCCGCGCGCCTTTGTTGCTATTGGTTGATTCTACGTCATCGATGCAGGTGACTATTAGTGTGGCAATATTAGCGTGAGCGAAATAGGTAGCGCTACTGCGGCAATCAATTCTGCGCTCTAACCGTATCGGTTAAAGATCATGTTGAATGTACTTATAGCGTCGGGTACTTTCGTTACACTTCTTCCTAGTCTGCGCGAACGTTGATTCCCGAAGGGACTTTTATGATGTGTAGTACTGTATGCCCCGGAACGGACGTCATACCCCCGACTCCTCAGGCGCCGACCGATGTCCCGAATAAAAAGCATTGTACTGGCTTTAATGTTACGTTGTTTCCTTCTAGGCTAACTATGGGCCATCCCTCCAAACCAGCGCGGTCGCTGGAAGAAATGGAAGCAGAAGCGGCAATGTTGAGGCAAACGCTAAAGGAAATGACCAGCGAATGTGAGACTCAGAATACAGCTTCAGACTTACCTAAGGCGAGTCCTAGTTAAGTTGTTACATATATGCTTAGTATATTTTTGTATGATTATATCCTTTTTGTTGCACTAACCCGCGCTGAGGACTTTTTTAAAAACCTATTTAGAGGCCAAAAAAACCGTCCACGCCGGGACTCGAATCCGCGACCTCTGGCTAACCGTACCAGCGCTCTCCCAACTGAGCTAATGGGCAAGTACCGGCATCAGCGAAATTTTGAACCTCTTTACAATATTCTCTGTATTACGTATGGTACATGGTAGGTAGATGTGCTGCCGCTACGCCACAAAGGTCGTCAATCATCATCAACCCATTATGTCCCCACCAAAGGACACGGGTCTCTTCCTTAAGAAAGAGATTCGCTGAGGCCAGCACTTGCCCAGTAGCTCAGTTGGAAGAGCGCTGGCACGGTTAGCCAGAGGTCGCGGTTCTAGTCCCGGCATGGGCGGAATTTTTAGCCCCTAAATAGGTTTTTAAATATTTTTGTATGATAGTAATTCTAATTGTATGGCACAAATTAAGTATATCGCATCCCTACATCGAACCAGTGTGTAACCAATACCACAAATTGACCCTATTGTTAAGTATCTTGTTTTACTTTTCTATGTAAACTTAATGTAAGTTATTTTATGCCACACCTGGCAATAAAGTGGCTTTTTCCGCACGCTGCGCGTACGGAAAAAGCCGCTTTCTGGCCAAGTGTAGACATAAAAAGATGTACACAACACGGGAGGTAATAAAGAAAGCTCTCGATCGCATATTTACGTCCCTCGCTTGCAGCTCGGGCCGCAAACTTCTGCGATCTCGGCCTTTCTTTGTATTACCACCCTAGTTGTATAATGTACTATTACGTAACTAAGGGCCCGTTTTTGAATGGACAATAATTAAAAAAATATTAAGTTGAAATAAAAAAACCACTTGGAGATTAAGCTTCAAGGAATACAAGAAAAATACTCAAAGATTTTTCTGTAGTTTTATTACAGAGAAAATTTAAAAATTAGACAGTAAAAAAACTGCGCTGCGGCGCTGTAGAGCCGGCACAGCAGCTCTACAGCGCCTTTGCCTTTGTCACGCAAAAAAAAGTAAAATGTCAATTTTAAAAACCTATTTAGAGGCTAAAAATTTCACCCATGCCGGGATTCGAACCCGCAACCTCTGGCTATCCGTACCAGCGCTCTACCAATTGAGCCAATGGGCGACTCACGGCATCAGTGAAATTTCGAACCTCTTTACAATATGGGTGAAATTTTTAGCCTCTAAATAGGTTTTTAAATTTGTTCCTTAGCACGGGTTAGTGCATTAAAAATAAAAATAGTGTAAAAATGTCAATTGTCAACAACTTTTAGTCTGTGGTGTGTCAAGTCGAATCGAATTGCAATGACAAGTTTTTTTTCTAGTAAAGTAGAGGCAAAGATTATGTTGTGTGTTGCCTTCTAGCCTACGTCACTTCCGGCTCTAAAAAATCAATTTTAAAACTTAAAAATAACTGCTATTATTTCCAAATACAAACGACAAAAGAAGAAATACGTGTCCCCTATTTTTCTGTTGTCTTCTCGAAAAAGCAATAAAATCATATGGCTTTATTTTTGGACTGTTGTCCATGGTTAAGGGGCATTTTGTTCGGACCTGTGACCCACCATCGACCACTAACGAAACTACTCAGAGTATGCTAAAGACCATAAATACTACCCACTGAGATCTGTCACATTCCTCAAAACTATGGGAAAAAAATTTTTGCAAAATAATAATTCATATAAAAAAAATCGAATCGAATGTATTTCAGCAGTGCCCATTTTATAGAGTACATTTTTAGGCAAAAACAGCTAAAGCAGCACTTTTACCACAGCTGTCTGACACCAAATAATAGCTTCTAGCTATAAAAATGCTAAGTTGGCGAGTCAGCGCACAGTGAAACCGGTATTGGGCTTTTTGTGTGAAAGAGAGGGCTGCTAAACTCTGTACTGTAGTGTTTATTGCGCGTTACGAGCGCCAAAAAGCCTAACACTGTTAGTAGTAATGATTGAAAATAAATAATTGGGAAAAATATACATTTTGTGTTGAACAACATAACTTTTTTTCTCCATACATTTGGGTTAAAATAAAAACATTTCGTGAAATGGTAACCCTAACCCTTCAAAACGAACATTTGAATAATGGTCGTGAACTTTGATGTACCGGGTCAAAAATGCCCGGTTACCTTTCACTAAGTAATTACGTATGCCGGTGAGTCGCCCATTAGCTCAGTTGGGAGAGCGCTGGCACGGTTAGCCAGAGGTCGCGGGTTCGAATCCCGCACGGGTGGAATATTTAGCCTCTTAATAGGTTTTTAAAATTGTGTCAACTATGTTTAGAACCTACCAGTAAGTCAGAACCAGTCTTATAGAAGCTAGGATCAACCTCCTATGTTAATACTACATTCTAGGCTGTACCTATGCTAAAAAATACTTATCCACAGATATTAAGTTTTTGATGCTTACTCTTTGAAAAAAAAAAACGTATTATACAAGTTACGATTTTATTCCATTGGTGGCGCTAGTCAGCCCCAAAACCGCCTTAACGGCTAGTACAGTGCTACACAAGAAATAAGTCTCGCGGATGTACCTGCGCAGATGACCGTATTTGTGATGATGTGCGACAAGTTGATCGACCAATCAGATAGTTTCATTTTATGGCAGGCCGCCCGCCTTTGTTTATATTGGTTGATTCAACGTCATCGATGCAGGTGACTATTAGTTTGGCAATATTAGCGTGAGCGAAATAGGTAGTGCTACTGCGGCAATCAATTCTGCACCTTAACCGTATCGGTTAAAGATCATGTTGAATGTACTTATAGCTTCGGGTACTTTCGTTACACTTCTTCCTAGTCTGCGCGAACGCAGATTCCCGAAGGGACTTTTATGATGTACACATTTTTCATGAGTTTTAGACTTTATTTCAAAGTGATGAGGTTAATTTTTAAGTAGGGGCTATAATACTATTGCCTGGTAAATGGCTAACATTCACCATATTGTTATGGTCCCAGGACTTACGAAGTGTTAAATTTTTGGCGATCCACCCAAGGAGTTGTAAAATATATTTTTTGACTAATTTATAAGTAGATATTAATAAAAAAAAATACAATCGTTTTCTTTCACAATCGCCGTTTTTATTTTAATATAAAGTACCTAGATACATTTTTAATTAAATTAAACATATATTGACTTAGACATATTTTTACACATGACCGGAGGACAAGAAGTTCGTTATAAAATACACAAAGTCAAGTACTTCTTGCACACAGAGGTATACGTGGAAAGTAACATAATGAGGCCCCAGATCGATTGATCAGCCCATATTAGTCCACTGCTGGACGGCCACTTCTTCCTGTCCACGGCCATCATTATCAATCGATCTCAATCTGCCTCAGATATTGGGCCCAGCTAGGATTCCATTGTATATCCGTAAATAGTCTGTTAAACTAGTAGCTTTTTTCTATGATTTGATTTCACTATGTTTTTTATATAAAAACATAATTGTGTGATAATAAAAACTACAGCGTTTATTCGATAAAATTATAAAAATGCACCTTGCCTTAACAGACTCTTGGACAAGAAGAAGGAAAAAGTAGGCAGTATTGCCATAGTAAAAAATATGTAGAAAACCACAAAATTATTGCCATTTGACATGTAGTTAGAATATTTTAGGGGCTTATAATAATAATAATACTGGCCTTTTGCATCTACTTAATGATTTATACAGCGTCCAGTGGTATCTTCACTCACACTAGATGGGTGAAGGGACCACTCCGACGCTGTAGTGCCTGGGACATAGTTTTTTTATAGATGGTGTAGGCTTGCCCAGCACCTATACCATCCTGACAGCTTAGTTGGCCTAGCCCACAGGAAAGACTAGTCAATACGTGTGGAGCCAACCAAGCTGCGGGTTTCCTCACGATGTTTTCCTTCACAGTTAGCGTGTGGTATTGCGACTACAAATTCGCAAATGTACGTAACTTTGAAATTAAACAAAGTCATCAAAGTCAAAGAGCGGTGGAAGCTCAGTGGGTAGAACCATGGACTGGCAAGCGAGAGCCCCAGGTTCGATCCCGAGTGCGGGCATGTACCAATGACTTTGTTTAGGGGCTTAATCGCGTAGTAATTTATTGCTATTTGTGTTTGCTATTTTGACGACCTCTGTGGCGTAGCGGTAGCGCGTCTGCCTACCATGCAAGAGGTTCCGGGTTCGAATCCCGGCTGGGAACAAAAAAAAAACCCCAGGTCTTGGATGTTTACATGTTTGTGATGTCGTTGTTTCTGGTTCCCACGACACAGGGTATCCTAGTGTGGGGCCAGGAGCAATGTATGTGCCAGTATGTAAATGTTAAATATTTTACCCAACAATATTCTAAAATATTGAAAATATTCTAACTCTGTTTACAAGTCGCGAAAGTTTAAAATAATGTTAGTTGACATGTAATAACTAACGCAACGTTATAAATAAAGTTAGTAATTTAAACTGTATGTTTAATTTGTCTTAAACAGACTGTTTATCTCTAAATAATATTGCTTAGGTAAGAGTGTTTTTAACTTACAGATATAGACTAGGATCAAGTAGAAAAATTGCACAAAACATTCTATTAAGGCGCTACGCGGTGCTGACTAGCGCCACCAAAGGAAAAAATCATAACTAATATCCTGATTATATTCTTTTTAATGCACTAACCCGTGCTAAGGACAATTTTAAAAAGCCATTTAGAGGCTAAAAATTCCACCCATGCCGGGATTCGAACCCGCGACCTCTGGCTAACCGTGCCAGCGCTCTCCCAACAGCTAATGGGCGACTCACCGGCATCAGTGAAATTTCGAACCTCTTTACAATACTCTGTATTACGTACAGGCAGCGACATCTGGCTGAAGTTATTTTTCAATTCAATTCAATTTATTTATTTCAGACAATTAGTCCATATTTACATTTTAAATTATAATATACGAGTAATATTTGTGTTAGTAAAAGTCTTATAATTATGTTAATACAATAATTTACATCGCTTGCAGCCCCGAGTACCTACCTACTTTAGCCTATAAATAGGTTTTTAAAATATTCACTTCCAAAGACGCGTTATAAAAGAAAATATGATTTTTTTCCATTGGTAGCGTTAGTTAGTACCGCGGAGCGTCTTAATGATTACCTTACACTTACTTATAAGAGGCACTACAAAAAACATTCAGGTTTTGAACTTTACTCTAAGGTTTCTTAATGATTCGCGATACTCATACATAGTTATATATTAAACGGGTCAAATCGCGACTATTCATTAGGTAAAACGTGATTACCTTAATCCCGTCTACCCGTGGCCACGGCAACTGTCATCATCGTCATCGTCAGGCTTTACTAGTCCACAGCTGGACATAGCCCTCCCCGAGCGCCACGTTGTGCTATCATAGGGGGTGATGCCCATAATCCCCACGCTGGGCATGCGGGTTGGGATCGCAGTTCGGTGGAATTGTACTGCAGGGGGCGCTGCTGCCCACCCCCTGGTTTGTGTCCCTTAGTCGCCTTTTACGACACCCGCGGGATGAATATGGGTTGGTGCTATTCTCTAGGCCGACACCACACAGCAAGCACAGCAGCACACGGCAACTGTAACGCTGCCGAAACGTCGGGAAATAAGGTAATTACGTTTTACCTAATAAATAATCGCGATTTGACCCGTTTAATATATAACTATTTACTATAAGATAAGGTTTAAAAAAACTGTCAAATTTTAATTATTAATTGATATAAACACGCTTTTTGCTAGCGTTTTACTGAGCAGCTTATTTTCATTTCAGTTCGCATGAATATGTATTCTATATACAGGGTTAACTGAAAAATGCGCAATTCCTGAAAGATGACAATTAGAGTTTGTCATTTACAACATTTTGTTTTAAGTACTTTCTTTTTGTAGAATAAGAAGATTTAAAAACCTTGGTACGAAAAACTATCTTTTGCAGTTTTATTGACGCTGTGTGATAGACTGATATAATAGGGGTTAAAGTATGAAATTGCCGTTTTATTGCAATAGGTTGTTTGAATTTATTGACATAGAATCTTCATGGTTTGAGGTTTTCGAATGAAACTTTTTTCAAATGGTTTCTATGATGTTCTTTTTTTTAAAAATGTGAAACATTTGAATATCGACTTTCAATTGTTTTTGTTATTTAGACAAGAAAGATGGATACTGCGAAAATTCGAGTGATTTTTGAATACGAGTTCCGACGCGGAACTAACGCGGCAGAAACAGCCCGCAATATCAATGCTGCGTTTGGAGAGGGGTCTACTAATGAACGCACCGTGCGATTTTGGTTTAAACGCTTTCGTGATGGAAATTTCGACTTAAAGAACGAGCCACGAGGAAGACCGCCCACACAGGTGAATAACGATGAATTAAGAGAGATAGTGGCAAACCATGAAACCAACTCAAACCATGAAGATTATATGTCAATTCAAAGAACCTATTGCAATAAAACGGAAATTTCATACTTTAACCCCTAATATAATGATTATAACCATGCCTTGCGAAGCACGGAAGCGCTCGGAAAAATGCCACTAGCGGTAGTCACGGGACGATGACCCATCCAACACCTGACCGCACCTGTTGTTGCTTAACCCAAGTGATTGATTCTAATCACTCAGTTCCACTAGGCCACGAGGGCTGTTGTCTTGTTTACTTGTTAGTTTTTTAATGACTTGCTGACTTGATATCTTGATTACTTGCGAGGTTGTCATCTTCTTAACTTGCTTGGATTACTATATACCCTTGGGCGCTTGCTTTCTATTTCAATCGCTAACTGGTATTCAACTTGAACAGTGCTAGCCAGCAAGTAAAGATACTAGCAAGACTTGTCACCTTGTGATTTAGTTTACTGGCCAGTATATTAATTTGCTTGCCGACTTGATATCTTGATTACTTGCAAGCTTGCCATCTTCTTAACTTGCTTGGATTGGTTCACGCCGTTGGGCGTTTGCTTTCTGGTAATCTACGAGTACGTCGATGCTTCGCTTCTTCGTCGTACCGATTGCTTGTTAGCAAGTTTATTAATCTATTTGTCGTTTATTTCGTTGTCCGTTTGTATACTAAACCTTCCTCCCAACACTAAACAGGTCAACGGTTGCTTTGCTGACCGCGTTATTGTAACTCTGGACCTGTCACTCGCGGATGGTGGAAATCTCGCCTGAGCTGACCAGCCTGTGCTGGACCACTGTCGGTTTCTTGATGACAATTATCAATGAGGGAGCGAGCATTTGTTTAATTGCTTGTTACTCTCCTTGATCAATCTCTGCTGATCGGTCGTAAACCTAGGTCAATCTGACACGATGACAAGGGTAGCCGGATTTACATTGATGATGTTTGTGACAAGTTTGCTTGCTAAGAAACTAGTTATTGCTTAGCATTAAAATGTGAAAATTACCTTGCGAAATTCCGCCAATAAAGAATTTTTTTGGCGGAATTTAGCAAGGCAATTTTCACATTTTAATGCTACTATGGATTTCCTTTCAATAGTAATTGCTTGCTGATATGTAATCTAGTTGTTTTGTTTACAAGCTAGCATCTTTATTTGCTTGCCGACTTGATATCTTGATTACTTGCAAGCTTGGCATCTTCTTAACTTGCTTGTATTGCTTTATACCCTTGGGCGCTTGCTTTCTATTTCAATCGCCAACTGGTATTCAACTTGAACCGGGCTAGACAGCAAGTAAAGATACTAGCAAGACTTGTCACCTTGTGATTTCGTTTACTGCCCAGTATATTAATTTGCTTGCCGACTTGATATCTTGATTACTTGCAAGCTTGCCATCTTCTTAATTTGCTTGGATTGCTTTATGCTTTTGGGCGCTTGCTTTCTGGTAATCTACGTCGATGCTTCGCTTCTTCGTCGGACCGATTGCTTGTTAGTAAGTTTATTAATTTGTTTGTCGTTTATTTCGTTGTCCGTTTGTATACTAAACCTTCCTGCCAACACTAAAGAGGTCAACGGTTGCTTTGCTGACCGCGTTATTGTAACTCTGGACCTGCCCCTCGCGGATGGTGGAAATCTCTCCGGAGCTGGCCAGCCCGTGCTTGACCGCGGGCAGTTTCTTCCCGTTGGAGAGAGAGGGGACGGAGCCGTTGGTCGCTGGCGGAAGGTCTGGAAGAGAGTGGGATGTATTTAAACGATTACCAAAAATTCTGTTGTGCAGTAGCCATTAATATCCAGATCGCATCAAATTAACTTCTCAGTAAATGGTCATCAACCCATTATGTCCCCACCGAGGGGCACAGGTCTCTTCCCTAAGGAAGGTATAGGCCAAACTACCACGGGGACCAAGTCCGGATTAGTAGAGGCTTGCAAGACTAGTGGCTGGTCTTACTGTCAGAAGTTTTCAAGCCTCTGATTTGGCCTAACGACTGCCATCTATCGACGGCAGCCGGCACCAACGGCTTAACGTACCTTGTAAAGCACGGATCCGCTCTGAAGAAGGTCACTAGCGATAGTTATAGACGGTCACCCATCCATGCACTGAACGCGCCCTTACTCGGGCAGCCGGGGCTACAAGAGATTCGTTATATTCGTGCATGGATGGGTATACACGCGCCCTATGTTGCTTGAACTTCGTGATCGTTTAAGATCGCTCAGGCGGCCGGGGCTACGAGCGATTAGTTAATTTAACCAGGTTACCTTCATCGACGTCCTCCGACTTCCTCATCATGGCGACCACGCTGGGACCCTTGGCCAGGGACCAGGAGGGGACCTCGTCACGCCGGATGGGGTCCAGAACGTTGCGGCGGGATCTCAACAGGGGCAGACTG
Organism: Yponomeuta sedellus; assembly: GCA_934045075.1. Lineage (NCBI taxonomy): Eukaryota > Metazoa > Arthropoda > Insecta > Lepidoptera > Yponomeutidae > Yponomeuta > Yponomeuta sedellus. The sequence continues at coordinate 6,077,261 of OW203751.1, read as the reverse complement.
CGGTTTGGATCTGGAGGGTCCAAAATACAATTGGAAAAAAAACTGGCCTTTGCATCTTCGTAATTATTTATAAAGAGTCCAGCGGCACGTTCACTTGCACTAGATGGGTGAAGGGTCTACTCGGTCGCTGCAGTGCTTGGTACATTGTTTTCTTACACAGATAAGGCTAGCCTTGTACCATCCGGACAGCTTTGTCGGTCTAACCCACAGGAAAGTTCAATCAATCAAGTTCAATGGTTTATTGCTTCATGTGGTACATTTTGGTCTTAATATAAATAGTAGTTCTCAACATGAGCCCTGTAAGGTGCGGAGCCCACCAAGCCGCGGGTTTTCTCGCGATATTTTCCTTCACAGTTAACGTGTGATATGGCTACAAATTCTCAGGAACAATCTATACCTACATATAGAGAAGAGCGGGTATTCGTCTTCTTCCAGTATAAAGGTAAATTTCCCGCCAGGCAGATCGTATGCCTTTGGACGGCCGGTCTTGTTGCTGTAGTTAGTCGGACGTGATATAAATTTATGTTATGTCATTGAAACACTGATTGCGCGATGCAGGAATGTTGGAGTTTGTAGTGCGCGCGCAGAGTTGACATATATCTACAATGTAAGATACGTAAAAATTCTGGGTCGATGCTGCTTCTACGCTTCCTAGTTTCGATTTCACGATTTTTTTTGAGAAGAAGTCGCGAGCTATCTAAAATGGCAATCCACGTTTCGTCGTCGTCGTCGTCAGGCTATACTAGTCCACAGCTGGACATAGCCCTCGCCTAAAGAGCGCCACGTTGTGCTATCATAGGGGCAATGCCCATAATCCCCACGCTGGGCATGCGGGTTGGGGATCGCAGTTCGGTGGAATTGTACTGCAGGGGGCGCTGCTGCCCACCCCGCGGATTGTGTCCTTAGTCGCCTTTTAAGACACCCGCGGGAAGAATTTGGAACGGAATCCACGTTTGTAAATAGGTAAAAACTCGTTAATAACCCTTGTATGTCCCCATTACTTAGGCACGGGTCTCTTCCTGCATCGCAGGAAGGTTAGGCCATACTCCACCACGGGGGCCAAGTACGGGTTGGTGGAGGATTGTAAGACAGTGGCGGGCCTTACTGCCAGAAGTTATCAAGCCGCCCATAAGGCCTCTGACATGACTTAACGACTGCCATTGCATGACAGCCGGCACCAACGGCTTAACGTGCCTTGCGAAGCACGGAAGCGCTCGGAAAAATGCCACTAGCGGTAGTCACGGGACGGTCACCCATCCTGCACCTGACCGTGCCTGTTGTCGCTTAATTCAAGTGATTGTTTCCAATCACTCGGTTCGCCTAGGCCACGAGCGCTTCTAAATAGTACCTACCTTTAAACCCGTCAATAGTAACAACAGAATCATCATTACTGCCTCCGTTGGGCAACGTAAGAGAGTTGTCTGGAGACAGTTTGGGTGACAGTTCGCCGTTCAGCTTCGCCATCTGACTCTCCACCGTGAAGACCTGTTTCTCCTCCGGCTCGGAGTCAGTTTTGCTTAGCGCCGGCTTGATGTCCTCAGATGTGTTGGTCTCTGAAGTAAAGTGACATTTGATATTGAACCTTTGTACTTATTTTAAAACCTATTTAGAGGCTAAAAATTCCACCCATGACGGGAATAATTTGCAAGTGATGCAAATTACTTCAGCCGGATGATGCTGCCTGTATACGTAATACAGAGAGTATTTTAAAGAGGTTCGAAATTTCACTGATGCCAGGGGGTTTGCCCATTGTTGGGAGAGCGCTGGCACGCTTAGCCAGAGGTCGCGGGTTAGAGTCCCGGCATGGGTGGAATTTTTAGCCTCTAAATAGGTTTTTAAATTAGTCCTTAGCACGGGTTAGTGCATTAAAAAGAATATAACACTTTGTATGTCCCTACTGCTGGGGCCGGCTCTTCCTCCATCGCAGGAAGGTTAGGCATACCACCACGGGGGCCGAGTCGGGGTTGGTGGAGGATTGTAAGACAGTGGCGGGCTTTACTGACAGAAGTTATCAAGCGCCCATAAGGCCTCTGACATGGCTTAACGACAGCTATTACATGACAGCCGGCTTCACCGGCTTAACGCGCCTTACGGAGCACAGAAACGCTCGGAAAATGCCACTAGCGGTAATCACGGGATGTTCACCCTTCCAGAACCTGACTGCAGCTGTTGTTGCTTAACTTAAACGATTTTATTTTATCTTAGTATCACAACAGATAAGTAACATTACACGGTGAAAGCTTATAATCTACTTACATATCTTTTAACGTGTGATGACAGCATGTTAGAACTGTTAAAGTGTCTAGTCTATGGTTACTTAGTTGAGAATAAAAATTGACTCTCTCTATGGTTAACCTTTTGTAACTTCTTCTTCCCTTCTTCTCCATCTGTCATGGCTGCATGCTGCTATAGTCTTCTTTATTTTGTAAAATGTTTTAATTTCTACCGATGTATTTTTGTGGTTGTCTTTAGTGAATAAAGATTAAACCACATCTGCCGACTCTTCATTCACCGCCCGATCCTCGAGCTCATCTCCCAGCAAAGGCGGGAGGCATCCTGCCTACCACTGCAACTGATACAGGACTCAGGTCCTGGCCGCAGGATCATCAAGAACATGGACGAGCTGGCATGAACATGGCACATCAAGCCATATACAACCAAATGCGACCATTCAGCGCAATGTATCATAGAAACCCTACTCGGAACGGTCGCCGTCGGACATAATTATAGCCCGATCTGCTTCTACAAAGGGATCTAAAAGCTCTCCTTACTCAATAAGATTGATTCCAATCACCCGGACGGTGGCAGGGGAAGTGGCATTTATTTACAAGAAATATTACCTAGCAGTGCCCGCCACAACGATCGTTTAGTTTAACGGTCTGAATCTCACTTCCAAAAATGTGTAAAGTAGCCTTTGCGCCAATAGGGATAACATAATGGATTATTTTGATAACAATGATGTCTGGAATTAAAGCTAGTACAATGCATGATATGTTTATAATAAATGTAATCGGTTAATAGAGGACTATGAAAGTTGGAGTTTTTTGACAAATCTTTTGTCATGCCTATGGCAATGGTGCGGTATTGGGGGCGAGGTGTCTGAGGAGTAGTCGGCGCCTTCGACACGAAAGAAGTGTGTACCTGTACTGCTCTGCTGTATAAGGCGGTTGCTAGGCGACAGCGAGTCGGCCCTCTTCAGCGAACCGTTGGTGAAGCGCGGCCGGTCGTCGAGCGGGGCGGGGGGGGCGGTCGCCATGTACTGACTGTACATATTGCCTATCAGCTCCTCCGTACGTCTGGCAAAGAAGAAACCCAGTGATAGTTAAACACAGATTTTTTTTATTAGGTAATTTCTATTTGGCATGCTTCGCAAGGTACGTGGAGCTGGCTGTCATGTAAAGGCAGTCGTTAGGCCATGTCAGAGGCCTTATGGGCGGCTTGATAAGTTCTGACAGTAAGGCCCGCCACTGTCTTTCAATCCTCCACCAACCCGGACTTGGCCCCCGTGGTGGAGTGTGGCCTAACCTTCCTGCGGTGCAGGAAGAGACCCGTGCCCCAGCAGTGGGGACATACAAGAGTTGATACAATTGATTTATTTTATTAGGTCTACCAACACTTTTTGTCCCGTATCATGCGTAACAAGATTTTTTTGTCTAGGCTGAGTCTTGATACAAAACCCAATTAAACGTAAATACCACATTCTTTACTTTTAAAATCTTAAAATGGAGAGTATATAAGAGTATTTTGGATGTATTTAGTAAAGGGTCCTTTGTATGTCCACACTGCTGGGACACAAGCACAGAACACTTTGGGCACAGGTCAATTGTCATTAATCAATATTTGATATCATTTTTAATGCACTAACCCGTGCTAATACCTAATACTAACGTAATACAGAGAATATTATAAAGAGGTTCGAAATTTCACTGATGCCGGTGAGTCGGCCATTAGCTCAGTTGGAAAGAGCGCTGGCACGGATAGCCAGAGGTCGCCGGTTCGAATCCCGGCATGGGTGGAATTTTTGGCCTCTAAATAGGTTTTAAAAAAATACTTATATCATTTATTAAATTGCCTAACATTACAGAATTTTCTAAGGTTAACACGAGCAGTAGACATAATTAAAACTGTTTTTATACGGATTTATGCTCGTTTATTACATTTTTACAATTTTCCAACGTTTCGGCACTTTTTCAGGTGCCGTGGTCCCGGATGTCATCCGGGACCACGGCACCTGAAAAAGTGCCGAAACGTTGGAAAATTGTAAAAATGTAATAAACGAGCATAAATCCGTATAAAAACAGTTTTAATTACAGAATTACCTGAAGTTCACAGAAACGTATAAAGTAAAGAGAAGGCTCTCTTTACAGTGGGATGAATGTAGGCTGCAATGAATCAATCAGCCTGTGATAAGACAGCTGTCTACACCCTTAAGTTAAGAAATATCTTTGTAGATAATTTCCATTATTATGTACAATAAAGTTTTCTCTTTAAATTAAGATAGATAACAGATCACATTTACATACAGGCACATACATTGCTTCTGGCCCCACACTGGGATACCGTGTCGTGGGAGCCAGAAACAGCGACATCACAAACATGCAAACATCCAACACCCGGGGCGTTTTTTTTATCGAACCCGGGACCTCTCGCACGGTAGGCGCGTTAACGCTACGCCACAGAGATCGTCATCTATCTATCTATTTGTCCACTGCTGGATGTAGGTCTCCCCAAGGCACGCCTCATCCTTTTGTCCTCGGCCATCCGCATCTAGCCCCTTCCAGCAATACGCCTCAGATAGGCTGCAATATTGCACGTAATTTCAGGGCATAGGCCTCCCCAAGGCACGCCACTTCCTTGGCCATCCTCATCCAGCCAGTGCTAGCTGTCTGCCTCAGATAGGCTGCAATATTGTACGTAACTTCAGTACATAGGCCTCCCTAAGGCACGCCACTTCCTTGGCTATCCTTATCCAGCCAGTGCTAGCATTCTGCCTCAAATAGGCTGCAATATTGTACGTAACTTCAGTACATAGGCCTCCCCAAGGCACGCCACTTCCTTGGCTATCCTTATCCAGCCAGTGCTAGCATTCTGCCTCAAATAGGCTGCAATATTGTACGTAATTTCAGGACATAGGGCTCCCCAAGGCACGCCACTTCCTTGGCTATCCTCATCCAGCCAGAGCCAGCAGTCTGCCTCAGATAGGCTGCAATATTGTACGTAATTTCAGGACATAGGGCTCCCCAAGGCACGCCACTTCCTTGGCTATCCTTATCCAGCCAGAGCCAGCAGTCTGCCTCAGATAGGCTGCAATATTGTACGTAATTTCAGGACACAGGCCTCGCCAAGGCACGTCACTTCATTGGCCATCCTCATCCAGCCAGAGCCAGCAATATGCCTCAGATAGGCTGCAGTATTGTACGTTATTTCAGGACATAGGCCTCGCCAAGGCACGTCACTTCATTGGCCATCCTCATCCAGCCAGTGCCAGCAATATGCCTCAGATAGGCTGCAGTATTGTACGTAATTTCAGGACATAGGCCTCCCCAAGTCACGCCACTTCCTTGGCTATCCTCATCGAGCCAGTGCCAGCAATATGCCTCAGATAGGCTGCAATATTGTACGTATTTGCCTAGAGTATGATTTAAGCTATCATCAATTTATTAAGTTTTGAATGTTTTAAATAATAAGGTTTGTCCGTAAAATAATAGATCTGTCATGAAAGTGTAGTCGCCAAACAATATAAAAACAATTTCATAATAAATCACATATAATCATCAGGATAATATATTATCAAGTATTAAATAAATAGGTTTCTACTTATTTTAATAGGTAAAGCTGATAACTGTATAATCAAATTAAGGAAAACGGTCATTAACAAAATGAAATATGTAACTTAAAAAAATCATCGTTATCATCGTTATCAACCCTTATATGTCCCCACTGCTGGGGCACGGGTCTCTTCCTGCAGCGCAGGAAGGTTAGGCCATACTCCACCACGGGGGCCAAGTCCGGGTTGGTGGAGGATTGTAAGACAGGGGCGGGCCTTACTGTCAGAAGTTATCAAGCCGCCCATAAGGCCTCTGACATGGCTTAACGACTGCCATTATATGACAGCCGGCACTAACGGCTTAACGTGCCTTGCGAAGCACGGAAGCGCTCGGAAAAATGCCACTAGCGGTAGTCACGGGACGCTCACCCATCCTGTACCTGACCGCGCCTGTTGTTGCTTAACCGAGTGATTGATTCCAATCACTCGGTTCGCCTAGGCCACGAGCGCTTCAAAGAATCATAAAGATCCAGAAAAATAAAGTTTTTGTGCCTATGAATTTAACTACTTGCCAGCCAGTAGGTATGTCTATGAAAATAAGTACCTATGTCAGGAAAAATATTAACAACTTTAAAACTGCAGGCGGCCAACACAATTGTTATTTAGATATACCTAATGTATGAATGTATTAGAATAATAAATGTTACACAGAATTACTTTTGACTTTTACGAAGCCATTTCTGCCGTCGTACGGAGAAAGGCCGTAACTCAAGATTTTGACAAAATTTAGTTAAGTACAGATTTGGAATCAGCAAAGAAAAATCCATCTTTTGGTCTATGTAATAAGGTCTATCTCTTTTTCTAGGCGAAAATAGCAGGGCGTAAAAAACTATTCTCCAACAAAAATCGCTTGAATTTTAAAATGAATAGTCGCAATTTGATTGTTACGGCTTTTCACATAATAAATAACGTTTAACTAGTATGAAAAGCCGTAATTGAATCTAAGGAATTTTTAAATAACAAAAAACCTTAGTATATTGTTTTGGTATGTTAAAGTGAAAAGCCATAATTTCCAAGTTAATGCTTTTCATGTTAATATTTGTACGGGTGCATGCAGAAAGTTCGCTCTTCTATCAGTTGCGCCCTAGAGGTCTATTATTAGAATTAGGGCTTTCCTGCTTAACATTATATCACGTAATATATTTTGTGTACTAAAGTGAAAGGGAAATTTGCAAAATGTGAAAAAGGCTAGTCTATACGAAAAAACAAAGACCATAAAAATTAAGCATATTTTTCTACAACTTTTAAAACTATATCATCGGCTTTAAATATTAATGTTCGAGACTTCACTTCAAATAAAACGTTAATTTACTCGAAACCAGTTTCAACTGAGTTACGGCCTTTCTCCGTACGACGGCAGATTTCTGGCGACAAACTTTTTATAATTAAAATTGTTTCTATACGGATTTATGCTCGTTTTTTTTTAGTTCATGTAAAATAATTTAATTTTTAACTTCAATTACTAATAATCAATATTGTTGACTTTATATGAAATAATTGAATTACCTATTTTGGAACGTAACTTCATAATTAACTTTTGTAATTTTTGCCGAGGGTAGTAAACTAACAGTTAATGCTTTCAAAAAGACGCCTACCACCTCAGTCATCCGAGACCACGGCACCTGTAAAAGTGCCGAAACGTCGGAAAATTGTAAAAATGTAATAAACGAGCATACATCCGTATAGAAACAATTTTAATTATGTCTAGTGCTCCTGTTAACCTTAGAAAATACTACACTTTATATTTTTCTGAGAATGAAAATATTTCGTGGCGATATAATAGATCTATTGATTAGATGATACAAGTTGATGACAAATATAAACTTTGATGACACAAAATACAGTTCCCATTTACCTAGTCAAGGGTATGATGACGGTCTGGGCCGCCCCCGTGGCGGGGTGGTACGGATTGTGACCAAAGTTGTCTATAGCTCCGTTGTCCGTTACCTGAAATGAATACAATAATTTAAGTATATACCTGAGTGCTTAGTGCGAGTTTGACAGATCCAATCGAATACCTTTACTACCGCGTTAATCGAGCATTGAGTAGTGAGTATGAGTAAGTTAACCGTTCGAACTGGCAAAACGCTGTCACAGTACAACTAGCACTCGCGTTTATTCGTGTTTTGGCTGGTAAACGTGTTCACTTCTCAACGTAAACCATTACAAGTCGCACTCAGCAATTTTAATTTCCATACTTGTCGCTAGGTGGCGCTTCCTCGATGCCATAGAAATATGAGTTTACGTTAACGCGATCGAGTAGTTAAAAAATTCGCACTAAGCACTCTGAGTGAGGAAGCGCCACCTAGCGACAAGTATGGAAATTAAAATTGCTGATACAGTTTTAATAAAATGTGTTCCCAGCATTTCTTGTCAATCTAGGCATATCTATTAAAAGCGGTCGTCAAGACCTCGCACTATGGTTTTTAATAAATGTACGTTATGTACATTATATCGTAGGTAATTAATTATAGGTAATTATATTCTCGCATTCTTTTGCTGTTTGTTATCAACATATTTTCGATTTAATTATTTATGTACATGCACGTGCCGACTATATATTCTTCATGCAATCCACACCATCCAAAGGTTGTCTGGAAGAGATCGCTCTTAGCGATAAGACCGCCAATTACTTAGATTTAAGAATCATGGTTGTAATATTTTTCTGGCTGTGCAATAAGTGTTCTCTATTTATCTATATTTTTCTCGTTTGCCAATAAATAAGAAATTGTATATTTCAAAGTAAATTGTGTTTCCAGCATCTTAAATATCTATAGTTGGACAAAGTTATATATTACATTGGTCTAATCGCGACTATTTACTAGGGAAATAAGGTCACGGATAGACGTCGGGAAATAAGGTAATTAGGTTTTATCTAATAAATAATCGCGATTAGACCCGTTAAGATATAACTATGTATGAGTATAGCGAATCATTAAGAAATGCTACAGATAGACAAGACAAGATTATACTATTTTTATTTTTAATGCACTAACCCGTGCTAAGGACAATTTTAAAAACCTATTTAGAGGCTAAAAATTCCACCCATGCTGGGATTCAAACCCGCGACCTCTGGCTAACCGTGCCAGCGCTCTTTTCAACTGAGCTAATGGGTGACTCACCGGCATCAGTGAAATTTCGAACCTCTTTACACAATTCTCTGTATTACGTACAGGCAGCGACATCTGGCTTAAGCAAATTGCATCACTTACAGCCCCGACTACCTACTTTGCAGTTAGGTTTTTACATCGGAATGATATCGCTGTACCCACATGATTATACTATTTTTATTTTTAATGCACTAACCCGTGCTAAGGACAATTTTAAAAACCTATTTAGAGCCTCTTAATAGGTTTTTAAGGCAAGATTATGTTCAATTTTCTACACCTGATTATACGATTTCATGGTTTTTGTCGGCAAACGAGAAAACGCAATCAAATGTTCGGACAGCCTCGGCGGCGCAGCGGTTTGGCATGCTGACTGTAAAGCCGAAGGTCTCGGGTTCAATCCCCGGCCGGGTCAAACTAGGAAACGAACTTTTCCAGTTTGTCTCGGGTCTTGGATGTTATCTATGTATTTGTTGTATTAAATCTATCGTCGAGTTAGCACCTATAACACAAATCATTTAGTTGTGTTTAGTGTAGGACTAACGAGATCTGTATAATATAATATGTCCATGAATATTTATTTATTTATATAATTTAAAGTGGTCGTCGTCGGGACCATCCCTGTATGGTTTTTAAAATACGTTTATTTTGCTCGTATTTAACAACTCCCTATTTCTTGAAAGTTGCACTGTGTACTGCTATATTTACCTCCATTACGCCGATTTGTGTAGTTCTCACGTGGTACGGAAAGTTCTTATTCGCAAACACTGGTAGCGTCAATAACTGAAACACAAAATAATGGTGTCTAAAGAAAAGTATTGTTTTATCTTAAAAACCTAATTGGAGGCTAAAAATTCCACCCATGCCGGGATTCGAACCCGCGACCTCTGGCTATCCGTGCCAGCGCTCTTTTCAACGGAGCTAATGTGCGACTCACCAGCATCAGTGAAATTTTGAACCTCTTTACAATATTGTCTGTATTAGGTACGTACAGGCAGCGACATCTGGATGAAGTAATTTGCATCACTTGCAGCCCCGAGTACCTACTTTGCAGTTAGGTTTAACATCGGAATGATATCGCTGTACCCACACGATTATATTATTTTTTAATCCACTAACCCGTGCTAAGGACAATTTTAAAAACCTATTAGAGGCTAAAATTCCATCCATCCATTTCAGCCTCTTGCAGTCCACTGCTGGACATAAGCCTCCCCCAGGGTACGCCACACGACCCGATCTCCCGTTTTCGCCATCCAGTCACCACCAGCCACCTTTTGGCTGGTGGTGACCCGTCACCACCAGCAGTGGTGGTGGTGACGCTAAAAATTCCACCATTGTTTTAAGTGTTTTTTTATTTCTGGCAAAGTCCGTATAGTGTTAGTAACTATGGTGATTTATACTAGGTTATTAAAACATGAATATATCGTCCATATCAATCAGCGCTGGTATGTCCCCACTGTCGGAGTACGGGTCTCTTCCTATGGCCTAACCTTCCATCGCAGGAAGGTACTCCACCACGGGGGCAAAGTCCGGGTTGGTGGAGGATTATGGCATGATAACTTCTGACGGCAAGGCCCGTTACTGTCGTACAATCCTCCACCACACCCGACATTGCCCCCACAAAAAAAAAAATAATATATATATATATATATAATTTGTTTCTCTATAGTATATATATATAAAGAAACAAATAAAATCAAAGTATTTATTCAAAATTACACAGAAACTGTGACTTATGAACGTTAAAAGTAAAACTACATTTTAAAATCTCTATAATTTTGGAGAAAAGATGGACATAAAGGCTCCAAAATTAGTCTTTAAATAGCAATTAAAAAAAGGAAGAGATATAAAATGTGAATTGTGTACATACCATTACTAACAACTGTTTCTAACATTTTGAGCCACAGATGCTTTGACTAAATGTTTTAGATTATATTATATAATTAATTACGTCAATTTTTTTTACCAATGTTAAGCGATAGTTCTCTAAATCCGCGTTTTTCATTCTTCTTTTGACTAAAATTTCATTGACTCTTATTTTGTAAGAAAAGTCGTATAGCTCTAAGGTGGTCCCGTATAAATTTGGTCTAGTATATCCGTAGAAAAGATCTTTGAGAAAACAACCAAACCGCGATAGAGACTATCGTCAGCGCCACCTAGTGTTAAAATAAGCGAACTATAATTTCATTAATTGCGTATTTTCATTTTTTCGGAGAAAAGACGTAGCTCAGTGCTTGTCCTGAATAAATTTATTCATGATCCGTGAAATAATCGTCAAACTCTCAAACATTTGGACACAATCATACCGCGATAGAGAATACCGTCAACGCCACCTAGTGTTAAAATGAGTGAACTATAGTTTTAATTCGTTGCGTATTGCGAAGGCGATAACTTTAGTCTTTTTTTCGACATGAGGCTTACCAAGAACATGATGTGTCCGCTGAAACTGATAAAGAGTAGAACCGCAGTCACCACGCTTTCTCGCACCCATTTGTCTGTAACCAGGAGAATATTAATTATGGAGATTGATAGTTAATAAATAATAAAATAAAAATGTCTTTTATTTCGTATTAGATTTAAAAACAACATAACTCATTGATACATTGCTTTAATATTTAACCTAATATCATTAAAAAAAAATCATCAATTACTTTTTCTTAAATATAATAATAACCCCTTTTTAAAGAGTGAAGACCTCCTCCATCTCTTCCCATTTCTCCTGACCTTTCGCCACTTGTATCCATTTCGTGGCTCCAGCGGGCGTATGGCCTGCCTAATTTTGATAGGTACAAACTTTTTTGATACAGCCAAAACAAGCTTTTGGCCTTTTTCCCTCTCCAAGAGAAGGCCTTTATTTTAATCACCAATTCTTAGTTATACCTATATTAAACGGGTCAAATCGCGACCGCGATAGTCTACCCGAGACCACGGCAACTGTAACGCTGCCGAAACGTCGGGAAATAAGATAATTACGTTTTACCTAATAAATAATCGCGACATGACCCGTTTAATATATAACTATGTATGAGTATCGCGAATCATTAAGAAATACTATCACCAATTCTTTTATTTATTATTGATATGTAAGTAATCGTGATTAGTTATTATCTTCAATGTGTATGTACGTATAATTATTATATCTATTTATATGTATTATTGTTTGTGTTGGTTTATCATACCTATTTTTATTATTCAGATCCCCCCCCCCCCCGACCCCCCCTTGCCCCTGTAGGTCTAAGTTAATGTATCTCCCTATGTTTATGTAAGTTTATTATTGTATTCCACATTCTTTTCCTGTACTACCCTTGCCAGTCTCTTCAACACCAAAGGTTTGCTGGAAGGGAATGCTTCCCGCATTAAGCACGCCCTTGTACATTTACTCATATAATAAGTACGTAATACAGAGAATATTGTAAAGAGGTTCCAAATTTCACTGATGCCGGTGAGTCGCCCATTAGCTCAGTTGGAAAGAGCGCTGGCACGGATAGCCAGAGGTCGCGGGTTCGAATCCCGGCATGGGTGGAATTTTTAGCCTCTAAATAGGTTTTTAAAATAATAAGTGCAATAAAGAATTAAAATGAAATAAATAAAAAGGCCTTACAGTGGGACACTTGTCACGATTCTGGCAAACCTCTGTTCGTCGTTGAATGATCCGTTTTCAGCAAAAGTTCATAAAGCATTTCATAGATGGCGCTTCTATGAGTGCACATACAAGAATAGGGACACGTCTGTCAAATTTTGCTTCATCATCATCATCGACCCATTATGTCCCCACCGATGGGGCACGGGTCTCTTCCCTGTGGAAGGTATAGGCCATACTCCACGGGGGCCAAGTCCGGATTGGTGGAGGCTTGCAAGACTAGCGGCTGGTCTTACTGTCAGAAGTTTTCATGCGCAAGGCCCTATGTAACCGCACAACATGCCTTGCGAAGCACGGAACCGTTCGGAAAAATGCCACTAACGTTAGTCATATACGGTTTCTCCATTCATGCTGTGTTGCTTAAATTTCGTGATCGTTTTAAGATGACTTCGTGTAGGGCACAGGAAGCCGGGGCTACGAGCATCCCTAGCTACAAACAGGGATAAATAGAAAGCCCTTGGGTAAAGGGACCAAAGAAGAAGAGGGCACATTATGTGGTACAGAGTATAGACGCTTACCGATGTATGAGTTGGCTGTCAGGATGAACAGGGGACCAGCGAAGAACCACAATGTTCCGCAGATCGAGAACGGCGCGTAGAACATGTTCTGAAAATAATGAACAGAGTATTTACTTAGTCATACTTACCTATACTAAAAGAGTCTTAGCGCGATTATTTCTAAGGTTGAACGAAAGGAATGTTGCGTTGGTTTTGACATGTGGGGAGGATGAAGGAAGAAAGATTGACGAAACAAATATATACTGCGAATGTGAGTGGAAGGGGACGTCCCAGGCGGACATACATCGACCAAATAGGGGATGTATTAGCAAACTCGAACACTGCAGTGTCTCGGACATTGTTTTTTAGATGCGTAGGCTTGGGGATGACGATACCTTCTCGGGAAACTTCCGCACGGTGAAGAAAGTGGAGTAGGCGAAGACGCACCAGGCGCAGATGCGGAGAGCCACCAGCCCGTGGCCAGCCGGGCTCTCGTACAGGTAGAGAACCTCGCCGGGGTCGAAGGCCTGGGAGTCAGGGTCATTATTTAACTTGACATGACGAGCTTTTTTTATACGGTTAGGTTCGTTTCATGAGGATTCTACAAAAAATAAATAATAATAATAATATAAAAACCTATTTAGAGGCTAAAAATTTCTCCCATGCCGGGATTCGAACCCGCAACCTCTGGCTATCCGTGCCAGCGCTCTACCAATTGAGCCTACCAATTTGATTCTCTGTATTACGTACAGTAATAGTGTAAAGAGGTTCGAAATTTCACTGATGCCGGTGAGTCGCCCATTGGCTCAATTGGTAGAGCGCTGGCACGGATAGCCAGAGGTTGCGGGTTCGAATCCCGGCACGGGTGAAATTTTTAGCCTCTAAATAGGTTTTTAAAGTAAAACAATACTTTTCTTTAGACACCATTATTTTGTGTTTCAGTTACTGACGCTACCAGTGTTTGCGAATAAGAACTTTCCGTACCACGTGAGAACTACACAAATCGGCGTAATGGAGGTAAAATATAGCAGTACACAGTGCAACTTTCAAGAAATAGGGAGTTGTTAAATACGAGCAAAATAAACGTATTTTATAAACGGTTTTTTATTTTTTTTAAATTTGTCCTTATCACGGGTTAGTGCAATAAAAAAAAAATAGTATAATAATAATAATAATTCGTTTGTTTCAAGTAACTTTACAGACTCATATTTTATTAGTAGGTATATACTTACAGCTATGTCAGTATTCTATCACAACCTTCTAAGGCCCAATGTACTCAAGTGATCACAAAAACAATTGTTATTTCAAGGTCGGGCCTTACGAGGATAAGGAAGCAATAATAAACAATTAATAAACAAATGCATGGAATTTGGAAGAAAAATTAAGCTAAACAAAAAACCATACCATACCAGTATGTGTTGATACCATAACAGTTTTTTTATTATGGTTGAAAGGTAGAAGGAAGAACCTGGTTACCTAAAATAAGCAACCACCTGTTAAATGTGGGTTCCCTATTTCATACCGAAAATGTTTTGTTCGAAATACGGCTCACCTACGAATGATACTGCGAAGGGTTGATTGTTCGACACCTTGTTCATTCGAATGTTTATACGCCGACTGCTTGTTGGTTCGATGCTCGTTACATCGAAAACTTTACTTACCCCATGTTCTTACACAGTAAATTAATTTTCACACCTCCTGCTCGACAATGCCTTATTAAGTACCGTCAAATATCATCGTAAAGCATAGCCTTGTCTCTCGAGGGCAATAATAATGAAGAATTTCCCTAGGGAATAAAGTGATTTGAATTTAGAATGTCAAAATTCGCATGAAAACTATGAAGAAGCCCCGCATTGCAATTCGAAATTCGAATTGTTGTTCGAAACTCACCCCTTTTTTTTTTTCTGAACTACTGTGTCGTGTGACCGCGCGAAACACCAATAAAAAAAAAGAAAAAATTTATTGTCTCCCAGATGGTGTGAAAAGTAGAGTATTCACCTCTGGAATAAAACATGTCTTAGTCTCATTATTGATGTACTGTGTGGACACTTGGGGTGGTGCAAAGAAAACTACTTTGTTACCGCTCGAAATTGCACAAAGAGCTGTCCTCAAAGTAAGTCACTCACTGCCATTCCTATACCCCACTACAAAGTTGTACGCAGAAACAAAAATGATGACTGTGCGACAAATCTTCATCCAGAGAATTATATTGATCCAACACCGCATGATAACTAATGACACTTTGTCTACAATTTCTAAAAAACGCAGAACAGATATAATATTTACCAATTACCCATTCAAAACTTCTTTTGCTCAAAACTTCTTTTGTTTCCTTGGTAAATATCTGTACAATAAAATAAACAAGAAAATTAAAATTGCTTCATTGAATAACTATCATTGTAAAGTTATCGTCACTAATTGGCTTCTCTCCTTAACGTACGCTGAAACCGAAGGTTTACTGATCATTACCAAGTAGAACTGTGTTGAAAACGGAAGTAATAATATAATCACTCTTATACAAACACACACATATACACACACACACACAAACACACTCACTATCACACACACATACATACATACAAACTGAGACACACCTAGCACCGTTGAACTATGAACTATTTAACTAAGTTTATTTTATTCTTTATTATAGTAACTAAAAGCTAAGACACCTATGTACAACTACATTAAGAGTATTAGTACCCACGACACAGGTTATGCCTAGTGTGGGTACTACTGTATACATTTATGTAACTGTCTTCTGTTCAATAAACGATTTTTATCTTATCTTTATCTTAATCTTCTTCGTAACTCGGAGTCCTTCGCTCCGCTCAGGGTTCAATATACCGCCCATGACGTAATACATGGTTTTATTACCTTAATGCATAATCTACTATTAATTTCAATCTGGAATTAAGCTAACTAAATGTAAAATTTCTTCACGGAGAAACATGCCCTACGTGGAGTACACAAGATTCAACGAGCAGGATAGCAACAAGACTCATGCGCAGATGCAGCTGCAGCACGAGGTAAACCTTTACTACTTTGCTTTGTTGTACTTTATTGTACACAAACATTTAGAAAGATATATAGATAAATATGTCATACCCAGATACACATACCCAGATACTACAGATACACACATACTACACACACACACAAACAAACAAACACACACACACACAACATTTATATAAAAGGTTTCCTTCTTTCTGCATGCTTGCATGTTTAAATTTTATTTTTCTTTTCTTAATCCCATAAACAATAAAATGCCCTTGTAAACAGCACAATAGCACACTATTTAGCACTAGGATTATTGTAAAACACTGACCCCTGAGACACAGGCCTAAAACCTAGTTCAGGGGTCAGGGTTCAATATTATTTTATAAGTGTGTAAGATCGAAAATGTTTTCATGTTATAATTCTTGTAATGCTTTTTTTATAGAAATAAACTTATTATTATTATTATTATTAAATAATAATAAATAATAAAATAAAGGGTAGAGTCCCGTACCCTAGCAGTGGCGACATAAAAGGGGTACATATCAACATAATCTTAATGATTCGCGATACTCATACATAATTACCTATGTATTAAATGGGTCAGATCGCGATTATTTATTAGGTAAAACGTAATTACCTTATTTCCCGACGTTTCGGCAGAGTAAATGTACAAGGGCGTGCTTAATGCGGGAAGCATTCCCTTCCAGCAAACCTTTGGTGTTGAAGAGACTGGCAAGGGTAGTACAGGAAAAGAATGTGGAATACAATAATAAACTTACATAAACATAGGGAGATACATTAACTTAGACCTACAGGGGCAAGGGGGGGTCGGGGGGGGGGGATCTGAATAATAAAAATAGGTATGATAAACCAACACAAACAATAATACATATAAATAGATATAATAATTATACGTACATACACATTGAAGATAATAACTAATCACGATTACTTACATATCAATAATTAATAAAAGAATTGGTGATAGTATTTCGTAATGATTCGCGATACTCATACATAGTTATATATTAAACGGGTCATGTCGCGATTATTTATTAGGTAAAACGTAATTATCTTATTTCCCGACGTTTCGGCAGCGTTACAGTTGCCGTGGTCTCGGGTAGACTATCGCGGTCGCGATTTGACCCGTTTAATATATATCTAAGAAGTGGTGATTAAATAAAGGCCTTCTCTCGGAGAGAGAAAAAGCTCAAAAGCTTGTTTTGGCTGTATCAAAAAAAGTTTGTACCTATAAAAATTAGGCAGACCATACGCCTGCTGCAGCGACGAAATCACCAGTATCGCTGGAGAAAATTGGATACAAGTAGCGAAAGATCAGGAGAAATGGGAAGAGATGGAGGAGGTATTCACCGTTTAACACTTTCGTGGACGTTTTTAAAATCTATTGTTCTTTTAATTGTTATGTATGCTATAGCATCCGCGCGTCCGCGAAAGGGTTAAAAAGGGGTTCTTATGAAATAAAAAAAAAGAGTATGCGAATACAGTCAATTATTGTGGGTAGTCACTATTAGTTTTTCGCAGCTGGCCGACACCCAACACTCACTACGTCAACGGACTGGTCCTGTGACAAGGCGCGTGACTTGTAATTACTTAGCACTGGATTCCACGTACTTGAAAGCTTGAAACCATCCTCTCTGTTGAAATTGTTTTTTAATTTAAATTGCTTCCCGAACAATTCTTCGGTAATACTGTCAATCGGTTGAGACAACTTTCGGTTTTACATACATACATAACCTCACGCCTGTATCCCAGAGGGGTAGGCAGAGAACAGGGACTGCCACTTGCCACGATCCTGACAGATCACCTGCGCTTCATCAACGTTCATAAGTCGTTGCATGCACGCACGCCGGTTCCGGGTACTTTTTATCTTTCCCTTTGCTAATACATCCCCTATTTGGTCGATGTAAGTCCGTCTGGGACGTCCCGCACCAGCCCTTTCACTCACATTCGCAATATATATTTGTTTCGTCAATCTTTCTTCCTTCATCCTCTCCACATGTCCAAACCAACGCAACAACGCTTTCGGCTTTACCTAATAAATGATCGCGATTTGACCCGTTTAACATATAACTATCATCATTGTCATCATGAAACCCAGGTACTCACCTTAGCCTGATAAATAAACAGGGCTACATAAGTGACGCAGTAACAGCACATGAAGACGGTCAGTTTGACCGTGAAGGCCAGCTTCAGCCGTCCCCTGGTGATGGTGTAGCCCTTAGCCATGAGGATCAGGAGTAGGAGGAATGTCATCTCGGAGAGGCCACTGAGGAATTCACCTGAAAGAGAAGATGCACTCTTACGGTCTTGACTAAGTGAATATGTCCTCAGGAAAGTGCTCGTGGCCTAGTCGAACCGAGTCGTCGTCGTCGTTAGACTATACTAGTCCACTGCTGGACGTAGCCCTCTCCTGAAGAGCGCCACGTTGTGCTATCATAGGGGGTAATGCTCATAATCCCCACGCTGGGCATGCGGGTTGGGGATCGCAGTTCGGTGGAATTGTACTGCAGGCGGCGCTGCTGCCCACCCCCCGGTTTGTGTCCCTTAGTCGCCTTTTACGACACCCGCGGGAAGAATTGGGTTGATGCTATTCTCTAGGCCGACACCGCACAGCACCACGAACCGAGTGATTGGAATCAATCACTTGAGTGAAGCAACAACAGGCGCAGGATGGGTGACAGTCCCGTGACTACCGCTAGTGGCATAGCGGTTGGTGCCGGCTGTCATGTAATGGCAGGCGTTAAGCCTCATGGCCGGCTTGATAACTTCTGACAGTAAGGCTAGCCACTGTCTTACAATCCTATCCCACTACGAAAACTAGAAGCCCTAAAGCTCACGGGCCAGCAATGGTCAGCGGTGAGCTGATAATGAAACTTGCCAGTAACTTTACCATTGTTACCCCCAAATCCATTCACAGCGTATCTAACAGCCGCCAGAGCTCTGATAGTGACTGTACTATACTGTACTATATTTGGGGAACAGCTTCTAGGTGGTGGGCTGATGCTTTGTCTCGCTTCTTCTTACTGCGTAGAGCGAGACAGGGCATATCTCTTACTTTTTGGAGCCATCTCATTTCGACACCGCGGATTTACGATGCAACCATTTTTGTTCATTTTGATTTCACTATTAAAACTAAAAGCCTACAGTGCTTACCGCTGGCCAGAAGTAAGCCTTGTAGGTGGTGTGCGTACTTTAGCTCGCTTGTTCTAACTGCGTAGAGCGAGATGGCAGATATCTCTTACTTTTTGAAATCATATCACCTTGATACCGCGGATTTACGATGCAATTCAATTTAAAAATTCTTTATTGCACAAAAAAGGGGGTTTGTACAAAGGCTAGCTTAATAATAATAGGTATTTTCTTCCAACTATCCTTGTGTTATGTGGATAATGGAAGGGGGTAGTGCCATAAAATATTTATCACTTTTGTTAGTGCTTATTTCACTATTAAATGATCAGCAGTGGGCAGAAATGAGCTGATTATCTTAATGATGATGAAACTCACCAGTAACCTTAGCGCCGTCACCTCCAAATCCATTCACAGCGTATCTAACAGCCACCAGAGCTCTGATAGTGACCCCCAAGTGCTGCACCACTATACTTTATTTGGGGAACAGCTTCTAGGTGGTGGGCTGATGCTTTGTCTCGCTTCTTCTTACTGCGTAGAGCGAGACGGGGCGTATCTCTTACTTTTTGGAGCCATCTCATTTCGACACCGCGGATTTACGATGCAACCATTTTTGTTAGTACTGATTTCACTATCAAAACTAAACGCCTATAGTGTTACCACTGGCCAGCAGTGGGCAGAGATGAGCTGATGGTAATGAAACTTACCAGTAACCTTAGCGCCGTCACCTCCAAATCCATTCACAGCGTATCTAACAGCCGCCAGAGCTCTGATAGTGACCCCCAAGTGCTGAACCACTATCGAAATGAGGAACAGCTTGTAGGTAGTGTGCAGAAGGTGGCGCGCGCGCAGCTCTACGCTGCACATCACTACTGCCACCATTACGATCACGTAAGCGAACGTGTAGGCTAGCAGCACTGGCAGGACATCTGTTGGTAGTGACGAGTGATAGTTAGGAACATAGACGCCTAACTACAGGTGACTACAGGTGAAATTCACTTGATTTTTTTTTTACACTATTTTTATTTTTAATGCACTAACCCGTGCTAAGGACAAATTTAAAAACTCTTTTTAATTTAAAACCTCTTTACACTATTCTCTGTATTACGTACAGGCAGCGACATCTGGCTTAAGATGTCGCTGCCTGTACGTTATACAGAAAATAGTGTAAAGAGGCTCAATTGGTAGAGCGCTGGCACGGATAGCCAGAGGTTGCGGGTTCGAATCCCGGCATGGGTGAAATTTAGTGCACAGGTTAGTGCATTAAAAAAAAATAAACAAACTCAAAGTTGAAGGATTTACACTCACAGAACTCATCAGCCGAGAAATGCTCGTGCCAGAAGTCCCCGTCCGGTCCATTGGTCATGAGGAACTTGTATCTGACATCCAGACCCTGAAAACCATTTATATAGATCATAATATTCTTTATCATCAACGGCTTTTACGTCGAATACGAGTACAGAAGATACGAGTACAAGCTGAAGTGGCAGTGGGCTGGCCATATCTCGCGAAGAACCGACAACCGTTGGAGCAAACGTGTCCTAGAGTGGAGACCGCGACTCGGCAAACGTAGTGTGGGACGCCCTCCGACTAGGTGGGATGACGATCTGCGAAAAACTGCAGGCAGATGCTGGATGCGGCAAGCTGAAGACAGGGCGCTATGGCGCTCATTAGGGGAGGACTATGTCCAGCAGTGGACTAGTATAGCCTGACAATGACGATGACGATGATGACGATGATGACGAGTACAGATGATTTATGCAGCCTTTGTTGGGTTTCGAAACGAAGTCAATTGATATCAACCCTTTGTTTGTCCCCACTGCTGGGGCACGGGTCTCTCCTGTATCGCGGGAAGGTTAGGCTATACTCCACCATGGGGTCCAAGTCCGGGTTGGTGGAAGGATGTTAGACAGTGGCGGGCCTTACTGGCAGAATTATCAAGCCATCCATAAGACCTCGGACTCGGCTTGACGACAGCCGTTTCATGACAGCCAGCATCATCGGCTTAACGTGCT
The DNA here is from genome assembly GCA_934045075.1 of Yponomeuta sedellus. Classification (NCBI taxonomy): domain Eukaryota; kingdom Metazoa; phylum Arthropoda; class Insecta; order Lepidoptera; family Yponomeutidae; genus Yponomeuta; species Yponomeuta sedellus. The sequence continues at coordinate 6,056,025 of OW203751.1, read as the reverse complement.
TTGCGAGGCACGGAAACGCTCGGAAGTGCCACTAGCGGTAGTGGCTCGATGGTCGGATCACCAATCCAGCACTTGACAGCGTCTACTGTTGCTCAACTCAACTGATTGATTTCAATCACTCGTTTGCACTAGGCCACGAGTGCTTCTACGGAACGAAGTCATACTCACCAACATTTGGACTGTTAGCGTTAGGTTCTTACCTTTGGACTGTCACAGTTACTGATGGCCACGAACCACCATCGCTCCCGCGCGGATCTGAACCGCCTCGAGTTGTGGCAGGAGACGATGAGCTTCTCCACATTTCTCCCGGTCTCTGTATCGCCTCCGCTTGTACTGGCCTCCGAGTGGAGGCGGCGGCGGCGGTACCGTTCATAGAGCTCAAAGGTCGAGCGCTTTATTTTGTGCTGGGAAAAGATATAGACCCATATTATGATGAAGGAACCTCCTGATGTGTGGTGTCGGCCTAGAGAATAGCACCAACCCAATTCTTTCCGGTTTTTTCCCACATTTTTTTCAAAATTACGTGTATTTGTGAAATTTTAGTAGCAATACCACTTGTTAACCGTATAGGAAAACATCGTGAGGAAAACTTCGTGTCTGAGGTGTTCACATACCTCGGAGCTTGAAACTGCCAGTCGGCGGCAGCGGCTTACCTACCTACATTTTACATTGACATTCATTACATTTTTAAAACCGTTTCTATACTGATTTATGCTCGTTTATTACCTACATTTTTACAATTACCTTAGAAAATACTATTCATTACATTTATTTATTACATAATATGAAATTTATTGATACTACTTACTAATATAGTAATATAATATTGATACTGCTGTGATGTCGGCCTAGAGAATAGCACCAACCCAAGCGGGTGTCGTAAAAGGCGACTAAGGGACACAAACCGGGGGGTGGGCATCAGCGCCCCCTGCAGTACAATTCCACCGATCTGCGATCCCCAACCCGCATGCCCAGCGTGGGGATTATGGGCATTACCCCCCTATGATAGGACAACGTGGCGCTCTTTAGGGGAGGGGTATGTCCAGCAGTGGACTAGTATAGCCTAAAGAAGAAGAACCCCCTGATGAACCGGCCAAACAATTGTTCATCAAGTTAGGTATGCTCACAGTTCTTTTGCACACGCTGGTTACGAATGTTAATATTATCACTTACTCCAGTATTCACTTCATTGTTAGAGAACATCAACTCGACGTCGTCCAATTTCAAATTTTCATGATGGCTGCCGTTATTGTCCACTCCCACGCTCTCCCAAAGTCCATCTTCATTCATGGACGTCGTAGCTGTAACATTTTCATCAGTCGGGGGTACTTCGAACCAGATGGTGGTGGAATTTGTGTCGGAAACCGTAGTTTTGGACTGCGTCGTGGGTTGTGTGCTCTTCAGGAACTGGTCGTAGTAAGACGGGTCTTGTGGTGGGCTAATCGTTGTTGACTTGTTTTTGGGCTTTCTTGTGTTTGGTGGAGGCTTTGCTGTGGTGGGTTTTGGCGTGGTTGAGCTGTGAAGAAGAAATTTTATGTCACAGACGAAAACGGAAACCCTGCATGAACTATGGAAAACGGAAATGAAATGCAGACAAGCCAGAGAGATTTTACCAACAATGTCGAACGAAGTGCCTCACACGCAATTTGCTGCGTCTAAGGAGAAGCGATCTGTTCAACGCTGTAGCACTTACGACGGGCCACTGCCTACTGAATAAACACTTCCACACTATGGGACTGACCGACAGTTAGTTATGCCGAGGATGCCTCAAGGAAGACGAAACACCCGGCCACGTGACCATTCACTGTAAGAGCGTGGATGTGCAACGGACTTAGACGATGGGAAAGCTGGGATCCCTTCGGGAGGCCAGCGGTAACTTTGGTGCACTGCTGGCCTCTTGGAAAGAGATTGGCTGGCTGGAGTGACCTCACAGCTCTGCCACGTAAAATGGCCCAACTATGCGGCTAAGTGCGGAAACCACAGGACAAACTAACTGTTAGGTATCGCAGGGTGTGATGAAGTCCCCATAATAAATAAAACTGATGCCCCTGTTAAGACGCTGTAGAGTCATCTAGTGTGGATACATAAAGACTTTAAAAGCATTACAGAACATTTTTGACTGCCTAGTTGGCGCTTGGCTACGGCACGCTAAGCCGTTGGTGCCGGCTGTCATGTAATGGCAGTCGTTAAGGCATGTAAGAGGCCTGATGGGCGGCTTGATGACTTCTGACAGTAAGGGCCGCCACTGTCTTACCATTCTCCACCAACTCGGACTTGTACCCTGTGGTGGAGTATGGCTTAACCTTCCTGCGATGCGGGAAGAGACCCGTGCCCCAGCAGTGCGGACATACAAGGGTTGATGTCGATAGATAGTAGATTCTCCACCAACTCGGACTTGTACCCTGTGGTGGAGTATGGCTTAACCTTCCTGCGATGCGGGAAGAGACCCGTGCCCCAGCAGTGCGGACATACAAGGGTTGATGTCGATAGTACCTAAAAGGTGTCCTATCCTAGTTTGGGACCGGGTCAACTAATTGTGTTGCGTGGAAGTTATTATTATTACTAAATGACCCAGCGAACTTCGTACAAAAGACGTACCGTCCAAAAGACGATTCTTTAAGTTTTTTTTCCATCTTCGTACTTCAAGGAATATTCTAAAAAAAGAATTAGCGAAATCGGTTCAGCTGCTCTCAAGATTTGCGCTTAGCAACACATTCAGTGATTCATTTTTATATTATAGAAGATATTATAGAAGGTGTAAAGTAGCATACTTTACACCTTCTAGTGTGGATACATAAAGACTTTAAAAGCATTACAGAACATTTTTGACTGCCTAGTTGGCGCTTGGCTACGGCACGCTAAGCCGTTGGTGCCGGCTGTCATGTAATGGCAGTCGTTAAGGCATGTAAGAGGCCTGATGGGCGGCTTGATGACTTCTGACAGTAAGGGCCGCCACTGTCTTACCATTCTCCACCAACTCGGACTTGTACCCTGTGGTGGAGTATGGCTTAACCTTCCTGCGATGCGGGAAGAGACCCGTGCCCCAGCAGTGCGGACATACAAGGGTTGATGTCGATAGATAGTAGATTCTCCACCAACTCGGACTTGTACCCTGTGGTGGAGTATGGCTTAACCTTCCTGCGATGCGGGAAGAGACCCGTGCCCCAGCAGTGCGGACATACAAGGGTTGATGTCGATAGTACCTAAAAGGTGTCCTATCCTAGTTTGGGACCGGGTCAACTAATTGTGTTGCGTGGAAGTTATTATTATTACTAAATGACCCAGCGAACTTCGTACCGCCCAACAGACGATTCTTTAAGTTTTTTTTTCCATCTTCGTACTTCAAGGAATATTCTAAAAAAAGAATTAGCGAAATCGGTTCAGCTGCTCTCAAGATTTGCGCTTAGCAACACATTCAGTGATTCATTTTTATATTATAGAAGATATTATAGAAGGTGTAAAGTAGCATACTTTACACCTTCTAGTGTGGATACATAAAGACTTTAAAAGCATTACAGAACATTTTTGACTGCCTAGTTGGCGCTTGGCTACGGCACGCTAAGCCGTTGGTGCCGGCTGTCATGTAATGGCAGTCGTTAAGGCATGTAAGAGGCCTGATGGGCGGCTTGATGACTTCTGACAGTAAGGGCCGCCACTGTCTTACCATTCTCCACCAACTCGGACTTGTACCCTGTGGTGGAGTATGGCTTAACCTTCCTGCGATGCGGGAAGAGACCCGTGCCCCAGCAGTGCGGACATACAAGGGTTGATGTCGATAGATAGTAGATTCTCCACCAACTCGGACTTGTACCCTGTGGTGGAGTATGGCTTAACCTTCCTGCGATGCGGGAAGAGACCCGTGCCCCAGCAGTGCGGACATACAAGGGTTGATGTCGATAGTACCTAAAAGGTGTCCTATCCTAGTTTGGGACCGGGTCAACTAATTGTGTTGCGTGGAAGTTATTATTATTACTAAATGACCCAGCGAACTTCGTACCGCCCAACAGACGATTCTTTAAGTTTTTTTCCATCCTCGTACTTCAAGGAATATTCTAAAAAAAGAATTAGCGAAATCGGTTCAGCTGCTCTCAAGATTTGCGCTTAGCAACACATTCAGTGATTCATTTTTATATTATAGAAGATATTATAGAAGGTGTAAAGTATGCTCAAAGTTCACCTCTTGCTAGCTGGTAGTTCCTTGTCCTCTCTCGTGATGACGCAGCCGGAAAATTCCGTGTCGGGATACCAGTGGGACAGCTTTATTATCTGATTCTGACCAGCTTTGTTCAGGACGTGCTCGCGTTCTTTACATGTCTGCGAACAATACAATGATTGATATCAACCCTTTGTATGCCCCCACTGCTGGGGCACGGGTCTCTTCCTGCATCACAGGAAGGTTAGGCCATACTCCACCACGGGGGCCAGGTCCGGGTTGGTGGAGGATTGTAAGACAGCGGCGGGCGTTACTGTCAGAAGTTATCAAGCCGCCCATAAGGCCTCTGACATGGCTTAACGACTGCCATTATATGACAGCCGGCACCAACGGCTTAACGTGCCTTGCAAAGCACGGAAGTGCTCGGAAAAATGCCACAGTTACGGGACAGTCACCCATCCTGTACCTGACCGCGCCTGTTGTTGCTTAACTTAAGTGATTGAATCTAATCACTCGGTTCGCTTAGGCCACGAGCGCTTCATAAATTACCTTGACATAATTGCTTGTAACTCCGGCTGCCTGAGTGATCTTAAACGATCACGAAGGTTAAGCAACATAGGGCGCGTGCCGTGCATGAATGAGTGACCGTCTACCCCTAGCGCTCGTGGCATTTTTCCGAGCGGTTCCGTGCTTCGCAAGGCACGCTAAGCAGTTGGTGCCGGCTGCCGTCGATCAATGGCAGTCGTTAAGCCAGGTCAGAGGCCTTAGGGCGGCTTGAAAACTTCTGACAGTAAGACCAGCCAGTCTTACAAATCGGGTCTTGGCCCCCGTGGCGGAGTATGGCCATTCTTAGGGAAGAGATCCGTGCCCCTCGTTGATGATGGGTTGATGATGATGCCATAATCAAACTCGAAATTATCTAAACACCGATTGAACTTACCCTTACCTAAACACTGATTGAACTTACCTTGCTACTGTGGTAGACAGAAGGCCACTGGCTATCGTCGTCGTAGTACAGCAATAAGTTAGGAGTTCCCATGTCCTTGTCGAACTCTATCAGGTACTCAAACTGGCCGTCGAGCGAGAGGAAGCAGAACCGCGATAGGAATGCCCACTTCTGCAAGATTATACAGGCTTGTTTCATAAAAATCCGGTTAAAACTAAGGCTGATATTCAGAAACACAGCGTTGAGCTACACTTAAAGTGAATCTCAACAAAGACTTAATAATTTTGTATTTGCAGTCAATATCTCGACTCGAACTCAGCTAAGCCACAGCTCAAGCTAAGGTTAGTAAGATTTCTCGAATTGCCTACAGGTGTCACCACTTTCTCCGTCATTGCCACCTTGAGTCTGAGCTAAGTCGCCGAAATCCACTACTCAGTCTCAGCTTAAAGCTTAAAGTCTCAGCGTGAATACAAAATATCCCTGAGACTCACATTGAGCTCCCACTCATAATCGTTTCTTTGAATATCGGCCAAAGCTACTCAAGAAGCAATTCCTTTGCCTCGACGGCCTCGGTGGCGCAGCGGTTTGGCACGCTGACTGCAAAACCGAAGGTCTCAGATTCGATCCCCGGCCGGGTCAAACTAGGAAACTAACGTTTCTAGTTTGTCTCGGGTCTTGGATGTTATCTATGTATTTGTTGTAATAAATATCTCATCGAGTTAGCACTTATAACACAAGTCATTTAGTTGTACTTAGTATGGAACGAGATCTGTGTAATATGTCAATGAATATTTATTTAAACGTCTTTTGCGAACACCCGTTGGTACCCACCAGCGATCAGTCTTCTCGTGACCACAATGACTGTAACGTCGTCGAAACGTCGAGGTAAATATCAATAAATTACTACACGATTAAGCCCCGAATATATTCTACCAATATTTACAAGTTATTTGGGATTTTTTGAACTAAAACTTTAGTAAGCACAACACATTGTAGACTTTGAGCAACCGACGACGTGATGAACTCCGTCTCTGCTCACCATGATTAAGCTCTGCGAATCGGAGCGAAACCTGAGGGCTTAGTGCGAGTTTTTTAACTGCTCGATCGCGTTAACGTAAACTCATATTTCTATGGCATCGAGGAAGCGCCACCTAGCGACAAGTATGGAAATTAAATTGCTGAGTGCGAGTTGTAATGGTTTACGTTGAGAAGTGAACACGTTTACCAGCCAAAACACGAATAAACGCGAGTGCGAGTTGTACTGTGACAGCGTTTTGCCTGTTCGAACGGTTAACTTACTCATACTCACTACTCAATGCTCCATTAACGCGGTAGTAAAGTTATTCGATTGGATCTGTCAAACTCGCCCTAAGCACTCTGGTCGGACTCTTCCTATATAACCACACCCGTAAGTAAATCCGGACTAAAAGTCTACAATGTTTGGGATTTTATTTACAAACGACATCATCATCATCATAATCAACCATTCGACACCCACTGCAGAACATACGCTTTACAATATTCTCTGTATTACGTACAGGCAGCGACATCTGGCTGAAGTAATTTGCGTCACTTGCAGCCCCGAGCACCTACTTTGCAGTTACCTAAGTTTTTACATCGGAATGATATCGCTGTCGGCTGTCATGCTTATCGGCATGGGTGGAATTTTTAGCATCTTTATAGGTTTTTTTAAAATACACGTAACTTAAAAATATGTCTGAATTCAAACCCATGATACTCAGAATGTGAGGCCAAAGTTCTACCGCAGCGCTACAACTGTTTCCTGTGTGAAACTTCAATCCCTATCTCATCAAAATTGTCATTTCCGACATGATTTATGCCCCAAACAACCCCTCAAAGCCACATCGCGTGTCTGGAGACGATGATGTAGGTAGGTTTTGTCCCGAAGGCCTATCGTGAGTTGTGCGATACTTATAATACAGGATTGTAACGGTGCAAACCTCTTTACACCATTTTTTTATATTTCTTTTTCTATCTATCATTTTCAAATATTTAACTATTTACCATGTTACATGAAAAACCCTACTACCCACAAAATATGCCACAATATAATACTGTTTTCAGACATTTTGACTGAAACACAAAGTACACCGCGTGACGTCACCATTAGGTTAATATTGGTAATCTTCACCCGTGCTTTGTTGTGACTACTAGTGACTACGATGTTTGTTTACCTGGCCGTGAAGTCAGATTCGACGCCATGACACTGCGAGCTGTTTACCCACAGATTTAAAATAATTTTAGAAAAATGTCTTGACACTCCGTTAAACCTCAGTTTATTACCGAAATATAGTTTTTTTGGAAATAATAAATCTGTCCCCATATTATGGAAATGGATTTAAAAATATTTAAATAGCGAAATATTTTCTTGTACTCGTTTTCTTTGGTGAAATAAACCATGCAATGTGCTACCTACTTGACTTGTAACAAATTTGACGCGATAAATGAATATTTCCTGTAGTATTTAACGTAAGAAACTAAAATATACTGACTTTGCTAAGTGAGTATGTCGGATGGCTGCAAAATTTGCAAATAAATAAATAAATAATTTTCCGCTTTTAATTCGGAACGGTGAAAACGCTATCCGCCATCTTGAAATCATCTTTGGTTTGTAAACAAACATCTATCAGCCAGAGCCAGTGGACATTGATTATTATAGGACTTACATCAAAGTGATTTTCACATAAATATACCCGACTTTCAGTCGATAAAGTATAGGGGTCTCTTTTGGCAAGTTTGAGCAAATTTTTATGTATCTTTATTTCACTGGGTACACGAACCAAAGTTTAAAAAATTTTTTTTCTAGCTTTTAGGTCCTCAAGAAATACACTAAAATATTTTTTGGTCTAATGGAAGCGATATTTACTATTTAAGACTTACTTGAAAAGAGAGCCAAGTAGCGGATTTACGATATGCCCCCTACCTCCTTGGTATCCACGTGACCTTCCACCCATTTCGCGTGCGCAGTCCCTAGCAACCACAGGGAAAGATAAACCAGGATACTATTGCCTGGAAACATGCTTGTTTTTAGGGACGAAGTATTGATTCCGAAGTTACAGCGTCGCTTCGTTGATAGCATGGCAGTGCGCCTGAAATGATAGAAAGAAATAATGTCGTCATCAGAAGTGGGATGATATTTTTTATCTTCGGATGTCACCCTAATTTACGAAGTGCAATTCATTTATTTACATGAGTTTCAGTAACATAACACACAACACGAATATAACATGTTTATTATCAATTGACTTGTGATATGAACTTTTCATCACAAATCAATTGATAATAAACAATATGCACTCTTTTATCGTATTTCGTCAATATTTGTTTCATTAAGGTAAGGAAAGCGAAATTCTTAAATGTTGAGTTTGTTAAAAGATGAATTTGCAGCATGTTGAATTTAATATTTTTTCGTTGAATTTGAAGAAAGTTGAATTTGCAACATGTTGAATCTAAGTAGGTAGAATTTACAGAAACTTGAATTCATAAAATATGAAGTTTGTTAAAAGATGAATTTGCAGAAAGTTGTAATATTCTATAGGACTTGGCGGCCAGAAAATACCTACTTTAGATTTTCTTTTTTGTGTCTTTCTATAAAGTAGAAAGTACATTATTAGTAAGTACAGTAGGTACCTATTTATACATTTCGGGATTTTAACTTCATGAGAATTTTTGAAATTATATATTTCGGAATTCCAAAATGAGAATTAAACATTTAGCTAAATTTAAAACAATCAACATTTTAGGACATCAACTTAATTAATGGCAATTCAAAATTCTGTACCGAAAGGGCTTTTTTGTCAAGTTCAGATAATTTAATCAAGATTGTTTTAATATACAGACGAATCGCTAAATAGTAGATAGATAGATACACAACACTGTATTGCACATTAAAGAGGAAATTACACAGATATTTCTAATAAACTAGAATCACATCGTTATCATCGTTATCAACCCTTGTATGTCCCTACTGCTGGGGCACGGGTCTCTTCCTGCATCGCAGGAAGGTTAGGCCATACTCCACCACGGGGGCCAAGTCCGGGTTGGTGGAGGAATGTAAGACAGTGGCGGGCCTTACTGTCAGAAGTTATCAAGCCGCCCATAAGGCCTCTGACATGGCTTAACGACTGCCATTATATGACAGCCGGCACCAACGGCTTAACGTGCCTTGCGAAGCACGGAAGCGCTCGGAAAAATGCCACTAGCGGTAGTCACGGGACGCTCACCCATCCCGTACCTGACCGCGCCTGTTGTTGCTTAACCAAGTGATTGATTCCAATCACTCGGTTCGCCTAGGCCACGAGCGCTTCAGAATCACGAGAATCACATAAATCAACCTAAATCAGCAAACGAAAAAAAAAGAGTGTTGACAAAAAATATACCTACCTAAGAATCGTGTCTTTATAAGACTTATACTATACTTCATAATATTTAAAAAAACAGAAAATTTTACTTTAAAATTTGCAAGGCAAATTAGACTTTAAAATCTAAGTAATAATGTCATCGATTCTCTCAGATTTCAGATACTTGGTTATAATACGTTTCTTACCTCATTGGAGTCGGTTATGTTGAATTTAAATTCATCTCTTAGGCAATAATGAATCAAAGGAAAGTATTACTCACCTATTTATCGCACGTCCTCCGGTCAAACGCAGGTAAGTTTGAAATAAAATTTCACTTAGGTAAATTAAGTAGGTAATTATCGAGGACCTAATTAGAATTTAATTTTGTTTTCATCAAGCTCCTGTGTTGTGGTATTTGGGTTGCCATGGAAACGGTTTATTAGCTTACCAATGTAGTTACGTTCTGAAAGTGCTTCTAGGTAGGTAGTCAATGTATGCTCGGAACGTATTTATAGAGAAGATGGAATAGGTATGATAAGGAAAAGTCATCAATGTAGTATGATGGATGACGCGTGTCGCGCGATTTTAACTCAACAGTCGCGATTTTCCAGTACATTAATACCTAGTTAATTATAACTTTCACACAACACAATCACGGGCAAGTCTCCAAAATGCATAAGTAGTTGTTGAATAGAGCCATATTAGTCCGGTAATAATAATAATAGACATTTATTTCGAAAAAAAAAAACAGTGTTCCATAGGGATGTTAGTAACTTAAAAAACTAAATCTCAACTAAAGGTAAAAACTATGTTAAGTAGTAGGTTTGATAGGTATACGTTGTAAACTCATTTGGACGGCCCGGCCCGCACGTGATAAAAATAAGTTATGCTGTTATTATTATTGCTATGGTAATGGTAGTTTCATTCACACTATCGGTAGTCTGGTAACCAATCGCGTTGCAATGGTGCTGCTTAACTCAGCGCCTTTCGCGATTCAATCTTCTTCGCGAGAGATGCCTATTTAATTTGCACGGATTATACCCCTGCAACGACATTGTACTGTTATTGCTTTGTAGACTACCAAATTGAGGCAAATATCAACATTGTCGCTTATACCGTTCTATCGAAAAACCATGTAAGTATTAGACTCCAGGGCCTGGTCCCAAACTAGGATACCCTGTAGTACAGGCATGTACAGGGTATCCTAGTTTGGGACCAGGTACCATGCCAACCAGGCAAGGACGTCACAAACATGAAAATACACCCTGACTGAGACTACTTGTACAGATGTAGATAGATAGAGAACAATTTATAGTACATAAAAAAAATTTAAATAAAAAATAAAAACCGACTTCTCCACCCCGAGGCACTAAAAACGCAGAAATAATTTAAACGAATGTGATCTATAAATTCGAAATTCGTATATATCTAGGTATTGTAGAAGGATATCTTGGAGTCGGTGCCAAGTTCCAGAGCATCACATACATTTTGGGCATATACGAATTTCGAATTTATAGATCACATTCGTTTAAATTATTTCTGCGTTTTTAGTGCCTCGGGATGGAGAAGTCGGTTTTTATTTTTTATTTAAAAAACTTTTATTTTACGTTTTTTTGTGAATAACAAATGTGGTTTTAATAACTACGCGCGCCTACAGAATATTTTTTATTAAGGGGCTAATAACCACGACAATAAAATTGTGTATTTTGACTTAAATTGTGGATTTATATTTGCGAGTAGCCCAATAACACGTAGACGTAAGGTAGGTACCGCTACCTTACGTCTACGTGTTATTGGGCTACTCGTCATCTGACACTTAATTTTCCTAATGTCGTCGTCGTCAGGCTGTCCACTGCTGGACATAGCCTTCCCCTAATAAGCGCCATAGCGCCGCAGATCGTTATCCCACGTAGTCGGAGGGCGTCCTACACTACGTTTGCCGAGTCGCGGTCTCCACTCAAGAACACGTTTACTCCAACGGTTGTCGGTTCTTTGTGAGATATGGCCAGCCCACTGCCACTTCAGCTTGCTGATTCTCTGAGCTATGTCGATGACTTTGGTTCTCTGTCGTATGCATTCGTTACGAATCCTATCCTTCAGAGAAACTCCGAGCATAGCTCTCTCCATAGCTCGCTGAGCGACTTTGAACTGTTGGACCAACCCTTTCGTGAGTGTCCATGTCTCGGCTCTGTAGGTCATGACAGGTAGGACGCACTTGTTAACGCCGCAGACGAATGAGGGGAGCGGGGTGAAGAGGCGCGCGGGCGATGCAGTTTCCGCCACTCCATTTTTTAATCGCCCTTTGCTTGTCATTGAGCAAATCGACACCGAGGTGACGAACGCTGTAGTTTTTGTCTGCCTCATATTTTGTAAATCTGGAAACTAAACTATCATATCAACTGTATTCGAGATAAATAAAACTAATCATTGAAGAAAGCTGCTGTTTTTCGTTGTTTCACCAAACAATCGATGGTGCCGTGACCAGGATTAATTTGGGACGCTACCAGCCAAAAGTTCGAATCTGGAGGAGCAAGGCGAAATATATCTGGAATAAGGATTTTTCATTTGGTATTGGACGAAACCCGGAATGAAAAGGGTGAAGTGATGCTCGTGAAAAGGCGAAGAAAAAGTGAATCCGCGGTGAGGTCTTTCCTTATTTTTCCCGCCATCCCCCTAGTAAATTCCCTTCTGGTCTTGGAATTGAGTTTAAAGGGTGTCAGATTAGTCAATTTGTAAAATCCTGGGTTAATTATTAGTATTTCAAGTAGCAATATTTCGTGGAATCATAGAATCTATTTCGAGTACAGTCCAAAGTATTTTATTTTCCTACCTTCCTGTTTGTAAAAAAAATATAAATTTTCGGTTAAATCTTTAATCTTGGAATGTTTCTGTAATTATATTGCTTCAAAAATCGTATTTCTGCAAATTTCAGGCCGTCTTGTGAACGGAGCATTTGTGTTTTGATACGGATTTCGAGATTTGGCCTATGCCGACCACATCGCGCTGCACTTGATTCGTGCTAGCCCAGCCGCCTCCGATCATACGCGGCCTGCCCTTTTCAAGTTTGTGTCGGATTGAGCCAGGTACTTACCTATTTACATATTTGCTTAGTTTTATTCGTTGCTGGCTCCCACAAAGATGGATAATTTAGTTAAGAAGCGATCCTCGGTGAAAGGAAGGATAACTATGTTTAAAAATTATTTAGATATAGTTCTAAGTAGCCCGATAGACGAACAGAAACAACATGTAACTGAATTGAATATTAGATTAGAGAGATTAAAAGCTGTTTATAATGCCTTCGATGAAATTCAAACGGAAATTGAAGTGTTGACTAATAGTGAAGAAAATCAGTTAAAGGAAAGGGAGGAAATGGAGAATTTATTCTTTTGTTATATGTCGAAGGCTCAATCAATTTTGGAAAAAGTAAAAGAAGTAGAAAGTAGAGAGAAAGTTTTGTCAGAAATACAAATAAAACAGTCACGTAGTTGCGAGATATAAAATTACCTACAATAAAATTGCCAACATTTAACGGCAATTTTAGTTCTTGGTTGGAGTTTCGTGATACTTTTGAATCCCTTGTAAACGGTAATAAGTCGATCGATAATATAAATAAATATCACCACTTGCGAGCCTCATTAGAAGGAACTGCGGCAGAGGTTATAAAATCACTGGAAGTAAGTGCAGATAATTATTCGGTAGCGTGGGATTTGGTATGTGAGCGTTTTGATAATAAAAGGTTGTTGATAAATAACCACCTGAAGTCACTCTTTTCCATTGAAGCAATGAGTAAAGAATCCGATCAGGCATTGCGTAACTTAATTGATCACCTTTCTAAAAATCTTCGTGCATTAAAGGCACTTGGTCAGCCCGTCGATCAGTGGGATACCATTGTTATTCATTTCGCTTCAATGAAGTTAGACAACTTGACCAACAGGCAATGGGAAGAGTATAAAGGTGAATTAAACGATTTCCCTAATTTAGTAGCTTTCTATAAATTCCTTAGAAACAAGGCTGACGTTTTAGAAACTGTTCGACAAAATAAATTAGCTCCAAAGACCGAAAAGGTTTCCCACTTTGTCACTTCTACAGACGCGGGCCCTAGTAATAGTAAACAATCATGCCATTGCATTATTTGTAAGCAGGCACATAAGCTTTACCAGTGCCCCCAGTTTCGATCCATGGAATCAGAAAAACGCCATGAACTTGTATCGAAGCATAAGTTATGTATTAATTGTTTTAGAAGTGGGCACTACGCGAGTGTGTGCCGGTCACCACCGTGTAATATTTGTAAATATAAGCACAACACCTTATTGCATCGACCTAAACGAAATCACGTTGTAAATAATAATATCCCGTTAGCGAACTCCAACAATGAATCAGCTGTGAGTGGCGCGGGAGCGGGCCACACAACGTCGCTGCCGCCGCCGCTGGCGCTTGGACCGGTTTCCTTATCTACGATAGCGAGCCAGCACGTACTATTATCTACGGCGCTCGTATGTATTGAAAATAAACAAACAAAACAGTATGAATTTGCGCGAGCCTTGTTAGACTGTGGCAGCCAAATTACAGTAATTACCAAGAAGTTATGTCAGCGCTTAGGGCTAACTTGTACGAAAAATAATCAGCCACTCACTGTTTCGGGAATAAGTAATATGAAAATTGCTATTCAAGATAGCTGTGAGTTTGTAATGTCTTCCCGCGACGGTAATTTTTCATGTAGTGTGAGTGGCATGGTTGTATCTCAAATAACGAATGCATTGCCGAGCGTAGAAATAGATTATAGTTCTTTAAATATTTCGAACGATCTTAATTTGGCTGACCCCGACTTTTATCAACCGAGTGAAATTGATTTATTGATTGGAGCCGATTTGTTTTGGGAGATAATTAATGAGCGTAAATTCAGATTGGGAGTAGGCAAACCTGTTTTACAGGACTCAAAGTTAGGCTGGATAGTGTCGGGGCCAGTCAATATCAAAGCAACATGTAATAGTAATGTATTGTACCAGTTTAAACTGGATATTTCACAGCAGGTGGAAAAATTTTGCTCAATCGAGGAGTTGGCGGGGGAAAATTGTAGTAATAGTAGTAAAGTATCAAGAAGTGATATGTTTTGTGAGGAGCACTATAAATGTAATACGTATAGAGCAGACAACGGTAGATTCTGTGTTAAAATGCCCTTACACACACCCCCTTCAACCCTCGGTGATTCTTATCAAATGGCAAAGTTAAGATTGTATAATTTAGAGAAAAGGTTTCGTAAACAACCATGTATTAAACAGTCCTATGTGGAATTTATTAATGAATATGAGCAGTTGGGACATCTGACACAAGTAAATAAACCGGAATTTGGTTGTTACTTACCTCATCACGCTGTATTGAGAGAGAAAAGTGAGACGACAAAATGTCGTGTCGTTTTTGATGCGTCGGCTAAAACAAGTAGTGGCTTCTCCTTAAATGACCTGCAGGCAGTTGGGCCTACAATACAAGATGATTTGTTTAGTATTTTACTAAGATTTCGCCAGCACACCTACGTTTTAACCGCCGACATCGAAAAAATGTATAGGCAGATTTTAATTGATGAGTCGCAAAGACATCTTCAACTTATTTTGTGGAGGAGCGATGAGGACCAGCCTATAAAAGTATTGAGATTAAACACCGTGACATATGGGACAGCAAGTGCGCCATTTCTTAGTACACGGTGTATTTACCAGCTAGCCGAGGAATGTAATGATGAAATGATTAAGAAAACAATGCAACACGATTTTTACATGGACGACTTAATAACCGGGTGCGATTCTGTAAATAAATTACTGGAGTTAGCGAATTCAGTGTCAGAGAGGTTGATTTCAGCAGGATTTAATTTACGAAAATTTCGGACTAATTCACAATTAGATCCAGCTATGCATACACTGTATGAAAACCAGCAAATTTCGGAATTGTCCAACACAACCAGTACGTTAGGTTTAGTTTGGTGTCCGACAAAGGATGAATTGCTATTTTCGATTAAGTTTGACCAGTTGGATAAGCCTACTAAACGTAGTATCTTATCGGCGGTAGCCAAGATTTTTGATCCGTTAGGCTTATTAAGCATTTTTATCATTCGGGCAAAAATTTTGTTGCAAAAACTATGGGCTTGTAAAGTGAATTGGGATGATGAAATCAATCATGAGATAAAACTTATTTGGACAAATTTTGTAAATAGTGTAAATAGCTTAAGTATACAAGTACCCCGGCATGTATCTTGTAGGAATGTAGTAGGAATTGAGTTGCATCTGTTTTCCGATGCGGCTTTATCCGCTATGGGAACGTGCGCATACTTGCGCTCAGTGGACCAATCAGGTCAAGTCAGCGTCAAACTGTTGTGCGCTAAGTCGAAAGTGGCTCCCTTAAAGGAGCTAACGATTCCTCGGTTAGAATTGTGCGGTTGTTTACTAGCGGCCAAGCTAGGTTCGATGATTTGTAAAGCCATGACGTGTTTATTTGATCGTATTTATTATTGGACGGATTCGACGATTGCGCTAAGCTGGATACATGCTTCTGCCAACAAAAAACTGGAAGTCTTTGTTTCAAACAGAGTGCAAAAAATTCAAAAGTTAACTGAAAGTGGCCAGTGGGAGCATGTACCCACCAAAGAAAATCCAGCTGATCTGATTTCGCGGGGGGTAGCCACCTTCTCCGAAGGAATTTCATCTTTTTGGTTCAACGGACCCGATTTTTTGCGTAAAAATAAAGAATTGTGGCCTCGTTTTCAAAACAAAAATAAAGAAAATGAAGAATATGTTATACTATCTCAAGTTGGCATTGCTATCGACAATGGAATAATTGAATTTCAGAAATATTCTTCATTAAAATTCTTAACAAGAGTCATGGCTTACATACTAAGATTTTTGTATAATTGTAAAAATAAAAATAAAAAGTTCATTGGTGATTTAAGTGTAGATGAAATAAATAAAGGTGAAATGTGTTTGGCTGAGCTATCACAGAAAGATGTATATTGTAATGAATTAAAAGTATTAAAGGCTAAGAAACAATTGAGTAGCAATTGTAGTATTTTGTCATTGAGCCCGTTTCTTGATGAATTTGGGCTGATAAGAGTTGGAGGCCGAATCGAAAATTCAACTTATTCGTTTGATAAAAAGCACCCAATACTTTTAAGCTCTAAGCATAGGTTTTCAAGTATAATTTTTGAAGAAAAGCATCGTAAATTGATGCATGCTGGCCCCCAACTCTTATTATACTCAGTAAGAGAAACTTATTGGGTAATAAATGGTAGAAACATGGCACGTAGTGTAGTAAGTAATTGCGTTTTATGTAAACGTTATAGGGGTAAAACCATAATTCCGATGATGGGAAATCTGCCGAAGCAACGCCTTACTCCGAGTGTACCGTTTGATACAGTTGGCGTTGATTTTGCAGGACCTTTTTACATAACAGACCGGAAGGGTCGTGGTTGCAAAATTACCAAATGTTATTTATGTCTCTTCGTGTGTTTTGCAACTAAGGCGCTCCACTTAGAGGCAGTTAGTGAGTTAAGTAAAGAAGCGTTTATTTTATCGCTACGACGATTTATGTCGCGTCGTGGAAAACCTAGTATTATATTTTGTGATAACGGGACAAACTTTGTCGGAGCCAGTAACGAGTTAGGTAATTTCTTAAAAAATAATAAAGCGTATGTGGCTCAGTTCGGTACTGACGAACAAATTACTTTTAAATTTTCGCCGGCATATTCACCCAATTTCGGTGGTTTGTGGGAGGCAGGGGTGAAATCGGCGAAATATCATGTAAAAAGGGTTCTAGGAGATAGGCATTTAACATATGAAGAGTTATCAACCTTATTTGTACAAGTAGAAGCCATACTGAATTCTAGGCCTTTATGTCCCCTATCCAGCAGTCCCACCGACCTTGTCCCTTTGACCCCCGGCCACTTTTTAATAGGAAGACCGCTTATCTCCGTACCGTCACCGGTCCTGACAGACATAAAGGAGAGCCGCCTTAATAGATACGAACTACTGGAATCGATGCGTCAGCATTTTTGGCGCAGATGGCAGCATGAGTATATCTCAGAGTTGCAGAACAAAGTTAAATGGAAGCAGCAAAGGTATCCAGAGCTACGTGTTGGTGACATGGTGGTGATAAAGGAAGACGGTTACCCACCCTTGAAATGGCGAATCGGCCGGATTCATACAATCTACCCTGGATCTGATGGGATTGCTCGAATAGCCGATATATATACCAACAGTGGACTAATCCGAAGAGCCTTGAACCGGCTGTGTCCCTTGGTACAGCATGAAGATGAAGAAGACTTGAAGACAGAGCTTCAAGGGCGGGAGGTTGTTAACACCGCAGACGAATGAGGGGAGCGGGGTGAAGAGGCGCGCGGGCGATGCAGTTTCCGCCACTCCATTTAAAAATCGCCCTTTGCTTGTCATTGAGCAAATCGACACCGAGGTGACGAACGCTGTAGTTTTTGTCTGCCTCATATTTTGTAAATCTGGAAACTAAACTATCGTATCAACTGTATTCGAGATAAATAAAACTAATCATTGAAGAAAGCTGCTGTTTTTCGTTGTTTCACCAAACACTCGGTTAGAAATATATAAAATACATTTTTGCGGTTACCTTTGTTTATCTGTAGAAGAAGAAAGCTTCGCCGGTGGGTACTCTTAGGTCAACAATATAACATATTTTTTCCACAAGACGTAGACTCTAAAACTAGAAAACGCCTAGACTTTAAAAAAATGAAGCAGAACGATTTATTTGTAAGAAATATTTGGCAGCGTTTGGCTAATTAACCCTAGAAAGATAATCTGCGCCTCAAAGGCGCAAGCGAAACACATTTATCGATATATCTTTTTAACGGGCGCTCTCTCGAACCTGTCGCCACAGGTAATCTCAGTCGTCGCCGAGTGCATCAGAAAGGCGGACGCGTGCCACCGGTAAGTACTTTGGTTTAGTTGTTTTCGCTAAGTCTTGCGCTCGCGGAGCGCATGATTATCTTTTGTGTAACTTTAGACGGAATTTATCAAGATTGATTAGTTGTTATTTTTATAGTTTTTTATGTGTTTTAGGCTCTGGAAATCATGGCACGAAATAGAAATTTAGCTGATGAAGAAATAGAACGTGAGCTCTATGGCGAAGGTGATGATGACATCCAGCTTGCTGGTGAGGACAGTGATAGTGAGGTGGAGGATCACTTGAGTGAGGACGAGGTACAGAGTGATGTGGAAGAAGGGTATCACGAGTCAATTAATACTGAAGTTGTCCATGAAAGTACAACATTTTCAAATGAAATCGCTGATCCCTCACCTTCTGGATCCCCTGAGATTCCCCTGGATGTGGTGGAAGATTCCCCTAGACATGACAGGCGGATTATTATACAGCGCAAGAGAGTACTCAAAGGTAAAAACAAACATAGTTGGTCTACGTCAAAAGGGGAGAACCGAGCTAGAACATCGGCGATAAATATTGTTCGTTCTGCCAGGGGTCCTACAAGGATGTGTAGGAATATTGTTGATCCAATAATATGCTTTGACCTGTTCATCACTGAGGAAATAATTGAGGAGATCGTCAAGTGGACAAATGTCGAAATATCCTACAAACGGCGAGAAAATATGACCAGCGCGACGTTTGCTAACACATTTGTAACAGAAATCCGAGCCTTGATTGGTGTGCTTGTGCTAACTGCTGTAATGAAAGATAACCACCTTTCTACTGATGAGCTCTTTGATACATCTTTCTCTGGGTCAAGATACGTAGCAGCTATGAGCCGAGACAGGTTCGATTTTTTGATAAAATGTCTAAGGATGGATGACAAGACTTTACGCCCAGCTCTTCGTGAACAAGATCCTTTCATACCCATCAGGAAAGTTTGGGAACTGTTTATAACTCAGTGTAGAATCAACTATACGCCTGGAGAATACCTAACTATTGACGAGCAATTACTGGGGTTGATACGGGATGTACATTCGAAATGGTCGATGCCCATTTCGAATGTACATCCCGAATAAGCCAAATAAGTACGGCATCAAAATCCCTATGATGTGTGATAATGGCTCTAAGTACATGATCGATGCCATGCCATACATAGGTAAGGCCACTAAAACAAATGGATTGCCACAAGGAGAGTACTACGTAAAAGAATTGTCTCGCAGTGTACATGGCTCGAATCGTAACATCACATGTGATAATTGGTTCACGTCAGTTCCCCTCGCGAAGTCTCTTCTCCTCCAACCATACAAACTGACACTTGTTGGAACTATACGATCAAATAAACGTGAGATACCTGAAGAGATGAAAAACACTCCCTCTCGCCCAGTCGGTTCGTCTATGTTTTGTTACGATGGTCCTCTGACCCTGGTATCGTACAAGCCGAAGCCTTCAAAGATGGTATATCTATTGTCTTCGTGTGATGAGCAAGGGGTTATAAATACATCCACAGGAAAGCCAGAGGTAGTTATGTGTTATAATCAAACAAAAGGCGGCGTTGATACGTTTGATCAAATGTGCTCTTCTATGTCCTGCTCACGAAAAACTAATCGATGGCCTATGGCAATGTTTTATGGGATATTGAATTTGGCTTTTGTTAATTCATACGTCATTTACTGCCATAATATGACAGTCAATAAACAAAAGCCATTGAATCGCAGACAATTCATGAAACAATTGAACACTCAACTTACGGAACCCTGGATGAGCAGCAGATTGCGCATACCAACTCTGAAACGATCTGCCCGGACTGCTATAGAAGCTGCATTACCCAAATCTTCTGAAAATGAAGCTTTCGATGGACAAAATGAACCCGAGCCAAAGAAACGGCGATATTGTGACCTATGCACATCAAAAAAAAGGCGGATGTCCAAAATGACTTGCGCTAAGTGCAAAAAGTGCATCTGTGGCGAGCATAAAAAAGATTTGTGTTTAGACTGTATTTAGTGTGCCATTCCTGGACCCAAAGATATTTTTTATATTTTTTTATCTTAGTTTCGAGTAGAATTAAGCAGAACTCGCGATCGTGATCTCCCAAATAGAACTTATGGTCTATTAAAAGAAGACTGTCATTTTTTGTTAATTTTTCGAAGAGGTTTAGAACATTGTGTTAGATTTTTCGTAAAATAAATAATTTCCATTAAGATTTGACTTTAATTTATTCTATTACGTACCTATGTACTTTATACCAAAGTAGGTAGATCCAGATTTAAAAGCTGTACATGCCACAGAGAAGTCTTAATGTTTCGTGCGCTCGAGAGGCGCATGATTATCTTTTACGTGATTCCCAAAATGATTATCTTTCTAGGGTTAAGCTGAACAAAATAATAATGTGACTTTTCGACTGACAAACATTGGTGTTCCATCCCTAATAGGTAACCCATGGCAACATCACTTGTGACTTGTGCGTATTTTGCTTCTGAATACGAATTAAACGTCACGCACAAGTGAGTGTGATGTGAATGGTGATGTGAGCTCACGATCGAATTAACCCTTTCATGGGTACACGAACTTCTTGCTAATGCCAATATGGTAAATTAGCTGGTGCCCGCGACTTCGTCTGCGCAGGATTAGTTCAGACCGCGTTGGCGGGATATCAAGTAGCCTTTGTCTCAATTCAGAGCTTCGTCTATCTGTACATAATTCATGTAATTCCAATCAGCCATTATTGTCTAATTGAGTACTAACAATCATCTAAACTACTTGAAAAACATTGACATATGCAAGATTATATAGAGATAGACAGAATATTCTTTATCCCATGTTCACCAAGAATTACATAAGAGACTTAAATAATAACATAGTACACTACAATTGGCGGCCTTATTATAGTAGGATTATCAATGCTTAATATTAATAATATTTTCACCTTTACCCTGGGGTCTTTGTGTCAATATCCCCAAATGATAACTTGCATAAGCTGAAAATGCAAAATTAGATAAATCGACTTCAAAAAAAGACTAACGAAGAAGGAGGAATAGTGGAAGTCAGTAAAATTTTTCGATTGAGTTTGCATAAATCCTAGAGTTTGCGAGCGGTGCTGAGAGCGAAAATCAAAGCACTCTAACTACCTGTTAATTGACAAATAGTTTTGAAAAAAAGATCATATTTTAATGAAAACTGTTATTATACGGATTTTACTCGTTTATTACAATTTTCCGACATTTTGCCACTTTTCCAGGTGCCGTGGTCTCGGATGACTGAGGTGACAGGCTCTTTTTGAAAGCATTAACTGTCAGTTTACTACCTTCGGCAAAAAATATTTTAGTAATTATTTTGCCGTTGTACGCGAAAGGGTTATTTGACAGATGTAATAGAGTCGAGATTCGAACTTTCTTTGTTTTAAACGTAACTTCATAGAAATAAGGGTCAATATCCCACCTGCACAACTAGTTCACTTCACCGCCGTAGCGCTGGGGTAGCTTAAATTACTGAATACGAATTCGATCGAACCCACGAGCGAACGGCGTTAGTGAATAGCACTGCTGGTAACCAATCGCGTTGCAATGGTGCTGCTTAACTCAGCGCCTTTCGCGATTCAATCTTCTTCGCGAGAGATGCCTATTTAATTTGCACGGATTATACCCCTGCAACGACATTGTACTGTTATTGCTTTGTAGACTACCAAATTGAGGCAAATAACAACATTGTCGCTTATACCGTTCTATCGAAAAACCATGTAAGTGTTAGACTCCAGGGCCTGGTCCCAAACTAGGATACCCTGTAGTACAGGCATGTACAGGGTATCCTAGTTTGGGACCGGGTACCATGCCAACCAGGCAAGGACGTCACAAACATGAAAATACACCCTGACTGAGACTACTTGTACAGAAGTAGATAGATAGAGAACAATTTATAGTACATAAAAAAAATAAAAATAAAAAATAAAAACCGACTTCTCCACCCCGAGGCACTAAAAACGCAGAAATAATTTAAACGAATGTGATCTATAAATTCGAAATTCGTATATATCTAGGTATTGTAGAAGGATATCTTGGAGTCGGTGCCAAGTTCCAGAGCATCACATACATTTTGGGCATATATACGAATTTCGAATTTATAGATCACATTCGTTTAAATTATTTCTGCGTTTTTAGTGCCTCGGGATGGAGAAGTCGGTTTTTATTTTTTATTTAAAAAACTTTTATTTTACGTTTTTTAGTGAATAACAAATGTGGCTTTAATAACTACGCGCGCCTACAGAATATTTTTTATTAAGGGACTAATAACCACGACAATAAAATTGTATATTTTGACTTAAATTGTGGATTTCTTACCTCTTCTTTTGTAACTGTTGTCTCTGTAATTATTTTCTGGTGTGTACAATAAAGAATATTCTTATCTTATCTTATCTTATTTCTATTTGCAACGGTACCTACCTTACGTCTACGTGTTATTGGGCTACTCGTCATCTGACACTTGATTTTCCTAATGTCGTCGTCGTCAGGCTGTCCACTGCTGGACATAGCCTTCCCCTAATAAGCGCCATAGCGCCGCAGATCGTTATCCCACGTAGTCGGAGGGCGTCCTACACTACGTTTGCCGAGTCGCGGTCTCCACTCAAGAACACGTTTACTCCAACGGTTGTCGGTTCTTTGTGAGATATGGCCAGCCCACTGCCACTTCAGCTTGCTGATTCTCTGAGCTATGTCGATGACTTTGGTTCTCTGTCGTATGCATTCGTTACGAATCCTATCCTTCAGAGAAACTCCGAGCATAGCTCTCTCCATAGCTCGCTGAGCGACTTTGAACTGTTGGACCAACCCTTTCGTGAGTGTCCATGTCTCGGCTCTGTAGGTCATGACAGGTAGGACGCACTGATTGAAAAATTTCGTTTTCAAGCACTGCGGTATGGACGACGAGAAGACTCGGTGTAGTTTCCCAAACGCTGCCCAGCCCAGCTGGATCCTTCTCTTGGCCTCCTTTTCGAAATTGTTTTTAACTAACTGCAGAATGTGCCCGAGGTAAGTAAGTATATTCGGAAACGATTTCGAGAAGGTGACAATGTATGACGACCAGTCATGATTTGGTTTTATCCAAATTCATGCCAAGACCGATACGACGCGAGGCTGAAGCTAGGCTGGTCAGCACCTGGTTCAGCTCCTCTAGCGACTCCGCCATTAAGACTATGTCATCTGCGAATCGCAGGTGTGAGATGTAGTCGCCGTTTATAAATGCCCTTTCCTTTCCAGTCCAGCGTCTTAAACATTTCTTCCAACGCGCTTGTGAACAGCTTTGTTAATATTCCTAGTGTAGCAAGTGATAATGAAACATTTAAACTTTTATTCCGGGTTTCTAGGTGCAACGGTGCCCTAGATCTGAATGTCCTTGAGCTGGTCATCATCAGACCTCTTAGTCTTCGGCTGTAGAAAGTGACAGTGAAATTAAATACTTAAAAAAACCTATTTTAAGGCTAAAAATTCCACCCATGGCGGGACTCGAACCCGCGACCTCTGGCTAACCGTGCCAGCGCTCTCCCAACTGAGCTAATGGGTGACTACCGACATCAGTGAAATTTCGAACCTCTTTACAATACTCTTTGTATTATGTACCGGCAGCGAGATCTGGCTGAAGTAATTTGGGTCAGTTGCAGCCCCGAATACCTACTTTGCAATTTTAAAAAACCTATTCAGAGGCTTAAAATTCAACCCATACCGGGACTCGAACCCGCGACCTCTGGCTATCTGTGCCAGCGCACTTTCCAACTGAGCTAATGGGCGACTCACCGGCATCAGTGAAATTTCAAACCTCTACACTATTCTCTGTATTACCTAATTTGCAGTTAGGTTTTACATCAGAATGATATCGCTGTACCCACCTGATTATATTCTTTTTAATGCACTCTCACAACTGAGCTAACTAAGCTGTACGTAATACAGAGAGTATTGTAAAGAGGTACGAAATTTCACTGATGTCGGTAGTCGCCTATTAGCTCAGCTAGGAGAGCGCTGGCACGGTTGGCCAGAGGTCGCGGGTTTGAGTCCCGACATGGGTGGAATTTTTAGCCTCTAAATAGGTTTTTTAAAATTGTCCTTAGCGCGGGTTAGTGCAATAAAAAGAATATAATTAAATACTTTAGTGAAAAAGGCATATTTCTATGTAGAATAGAAGTTTAAAACCTCTTGAGCACGACATTCGAGCTGATGATCTTGGGCGTCTGACTCCTAATATTCCTAGTGTAATAATAATATTGGCCTTTTGCATCTACTTAATGAGATGATTTATACAGCGTCCAGTGGCATCTTCACTCACACTAGACGGGTGAAGGGACCACTCCGACGCTGTAGTGCATGGGACACGGTTTTATAGATGGTGGTTAGGCTTGCCACGCACCTATACCATCCTGACAGCTTAGTCGGCCTAGCCCACAGGAAAGACTAGTCAATACGTGCGGAGCCAACCAAGCCGCGGGTTTCCTCACGATGTTTTCCTTCGCCGTTAGCGTGTGGTATTGCGAATAAATTTCTAAATGTACCTAACTTGTAAATTAAACAGTCATTGGTACATGCCCGCACTGGGGATCGAACCTGGGGCTCTCGGTTGCGAGTCCATGGTTCTACCCACTGAGCTACCACCGCTCATCACCGCTCATTCCTAGTGTAGCAAGTCATAACAAAACCATAGATTTCAACCTTAATTTCGGGTTTCTAGGTGCAACGGTGGCCTAGATCTGGGTGTTCTTGAGCTGGTCATGATCAGACTTCCAAATGTTCGGCTATAAAAAGTGACAGTGAAATTAAATACTAAAGTAAAAACGGCAAATTTCTATCTAGAATAGAAGCTTAAAACCTCTCAAGACCGACATTTGCGCTGGTGATCTTGGGCATCTGTCTCCTAATATTCCTAGTGTAGCAGGTGATAATGAAACTATACACTCCAACTTTAATTCCGGGTTTCTAGGTACAACGGTGCCCTAGATTTGGGTGTTCTTGAGCTGGTCATCATCATCAGACGTTCAAATGTTCGGCTATAGAAAGTGACAGTGAAATTAAATACTTAAGTAAAAACGGCAAATTTCTATCTAGAATAGAAGCTTAGAAACCTCTCAAGACTGACATTTGAGCTGATGATCTTCGAAACAATGTCCACCAGACACCAGAGAAACAGTTACAGAATGAAAGTATTTGATGAACAAAGTGTTTGTAACATCTAAACTTAACTAAATTTTCTGCTTTAAAATTTGAAATTTCCATTTCCATCTTTGAAAGTTTTCATCAGAACCTCACCATATTACCCTGGGACCAATTTTACGCTATATCTTATTAGATATATGCATATTACTAATGGATAGGCCTCATTATGCCTTATTTGCTGCTGTCCATTGAAGAGTTCCGTTCTCCAGCTCTGAAAGTCTTCAATAGATCTTCACCAAATTAAAATGGGACCAATGGGACGCTATACCTAATCGCACAAGAAAAAATGTATCGAAATCGGTTAAGATTTGACGAAGTTATGCGAAAACATAGTAAAAAAAAAGTAATATACCTACGCGTCGAATTGATAACCTCCTTTTTTGAAGTCGGTTAAAAATGGATGCATCCGACAGAGAACCAAAGTTATCGACATAGCTCAGAGAATCAGCGAGCTGAAGTGGCAGTGGGCTGGCCATATCTCGCGAAGAATCGACAACCGTTGGAGTAAACGTGTTCTTGAGTGGAGACCGCGACCCGGTAAACGTAGTGTAGGACGCCCTCCGACTAGGTGGGATGACGATCTGCGAAAAATTGCCGGCAGATGCTGGATGCGGCAAGCTGAAGACAGGGCGCTATGGCGCTCATTAGGGGAGGGCTATGTCCAGCACTGGACTACATAATATAGCCTGAAGAGGAAGAACAATGGAAATTACACAGATATTTCTTAACCTAAGAGTACAGACGGCGGCCTTATCACTAAAAGTGATCTCTTCCAGACAACGTTTGGATGTACTGGACTAA
Source organism: Yponomeuta sedellus (assembly GCA_934045075.1). Classification (NCBI taxonomy): domain Eukaryota; kingdom Metazoa; phylum Arthropoda; class Insecta; order Lepidoptera; family Yponomeutidae; genus Yponomeuta; species Yponomeuta sedellus. Next base: position 6,029,646 of record OW203751.1, on the reverse strand, counting down.
TATATTGAAGAAGGAAGTAGATGTACAAATATACAAGATTATTACAAAGGTATAAATGAATACATGCCTAAACAGCAGTGTACATATAGTTATCAGATGTACGGCCCTTGTGGGAATTGAACCCACGACCTTTGTCTTGGTACCCAAGCCTTAACGGTTAGTCCAAAGAGGCAGTTAATAGTGCATCTGATGTTACAGCGCCTCAAAACGACATTATGAGAAGCAATCAATTTGTGTAAGGAACACGAAAACATTGTGAGGAAACCCTAGTGTCTGTGGTGTCAATATACCTCAGCACTTGCTACGTCGATATCAACTCTTTGGTACTTCCCCACTGCTGGGGCACAGGTCTCTTCCTGCATCGCAGGAAGGTTAGGCCATACTCCACCACGGGGGCCAAGTCCGGGTTGGTGGAGGATTGTAAGACAGTGGCGGGCCTTACCGTCAGAAGTTACTTATCAAGCCGCCCATAAGGCCTCTGACATGGCTTAACGGCCATTACATGACAGCCGGCACCAACGGCTTAACGTGCCTTGCGAGGCACGGAAGCGCTCGGAAAAATGCCACTAGCGGTAGTCACGGGACGGTCACCCATCCTGCACCTGACCGCGTCCGTTGTTGCTTAACTCAAGGGATTGATTTCAGTCATTCGGTTCGACTAGGCCACGAGAGCTTGCTACGTACATTTGCCCCTACTATGAGGCTAAGTGCGGAAATCCAGGTATAACTATAACCATTGAATTGAATTCAATGCTATAATTAATACGCTGCGTACGAGAAATCGGGGGTAAGTCTATCGACCGATTTCTCGTACAAAAAGTTAAACTTCTGTGACATACAATAATTTGATAATATATTTTTTTACAGTACAGTTCTTAATACCATTACTTCACTTAATACATACTTCAATACAACTTTTCATCTTACATTTTTTTTACAGAGAATTTTTTAAACAAATTAACAGTGAAACTAGAATTTAGTGTAGATAGCCATAACTAGTGAATCCAAATAAACCAGGAAATAAAACCTACAATCAAACGTATATTGGTCCACTTTGGAATATAACATTTAGGGCCTGTTTCACAATCTTCAAATAAAGTTCCGGATAAGCTATGCGCAGCCAGGGCTGCCGTTTGTTCTAAATTCAAATAAATATTCCTATATTGCCTGTGTTTGTTTATGGCTTCAAATTTAGAACGGCAGCCCTGGCTGCGGATAGCTTATCCGGAACTTTATCTGCAGATTGTGAAACAGGCCCTTAGCACAAAATAAAGTTCCAAGGGAAGTTGGTAACAATATTTTCTTGGGTCTAATAGGACTCGATGTCACAATATTTTGTCACACCAGTGTGACACAGAATAATATTTTTCTTCACATTCACACTATATGGTGTGACAAAGATATAAAATACCACGGATCTTTTTAATTTTTATCCGACTGCGGCAGAAGGAGGGTTCAGGTTTTTTCCGAGTGTATGTATCTGTGTGTGTGTTTGTGTGTATAATATGTATATTTCATTGTTACGCTGTGTAGCTTAAACGGCTTTATGGATTTAGCCGCAAACCTCTATGTTTGCGGCTAAAACCAACCATAGGTGCAAACCTCTTTTAACCATTTTTTTATACTTTATTAATTAAAAAAAAAATTTAATAGCTCTTTACAAGCTTGAGAAACGTCGTTCCAATTTTGTATCATTACATGTTTTATAATATGTGCTCTGGTGTACAATAAAGAATATTCTTATCTTATCTTGTTAACCGTGAGAGTGGAATTGGGTACCTACACGGTAGTCAGGCGTACTCCCACAAGACCAACGGGGCAGTCAATAAAAAAAAACTTACATATAAATGTGACATTAGAAATGACACGTTTTATTCTCACGTATTATTTGAATGAGGGATTTTCTTTTTATTGTTTTCTAAATACTTCCCTAGTCGCTAGATAGATGGCGCTGAACTTGGTAAGTTACTGCAACGTACGGAAAACCACATTATTTTTTATTATTTCTCTTGGATTTTTTGAAATCATAAAACTAAACTTACATTATGTAAATAAGAATATTTTGTCGATCAATGTTTATCAATCGTCTCAAATCGTAAGACACGGCTAGTAACGTTTTCAGTTCAGCGCCATCTACACACTTCTTGAGAACTACTTTTTTCTTTAATACTCATAAAAAGAAAAACTCCCCATTAAGAAAACATCGTTACCAATTTTTCTTAGACCTCATACAGAGGTAATTAAATTAAAACATCCATTATCTAGCGTTTAAACTAAGACTGGGGTTCACATAGATCTTGTCGAAATCAAGGCGAGCTTTCATCTATCAACTTATTAGGTTTAAGATGACTTGAGAAAAGATGGTCAGAGTGGAGTTTTTTTTCCCGCTGCCTTTTTCTTCACTACAATACGGCTTGAAGGCAGCGGCTTAAATTTTACATTGTACATTGACATTTAACAAACAGAATGTAAATTCTTTACGTTGAAATAAAATTATTTTGATTGATTTGGCCATTGCACGTAATGAGATGATTTATACAGCGTCCAGTGGCATCTTCACTCACACTAGATTGGTGAAGGCACCACTCGGTCTTGTAAATAACCAGAGAAAACCACTATATTTTGAAGGTCAGATCAGACGGTCAAACATTAATTGAAACGCCATCTTCTAATACCATTATCTGTGAAGAGCTATCAGGGTATCGTTGGATTTAACACTGATATCTAATTTTAAAGACAGTCCCCCACTAGACAATTGTACCTTACCACTCATATTTTTTCTTTCGATATCGATACCAACCCTTGTATGTCCCCACTGCTGGGGCACGGGACTTTTGCTGCATCGCAAGGTTTTTCGTTAATTTTTTCTTTGACCGATATCAAATACATGACTATTACGTAAAACTTCATTCTCTTCTCTTTTCTTAGAAAATATTCAGAGTGCTTAGTGCGAGTTTTTTAACTACTCGATCGCGTTAACGTAAACTCATATTTCTATGGCATCGAGGAAGCGCCACCTAGCTACAAGTATGGAAATTAAAATTGCTGAGTGCGAGTTGTAATGGTTTACGTTGAGAAGTGAACACGTTTACCAGCCAAAACACGAATAAACGCGAGTGCGAGTTGTACTGTGACCGCGTTTTGCCAGTTCGAACGGTTAACTTACTCATACTCACTACTCAATGCTCGATTAACGCGGTAGTGAAGTTATTCGATTGGATCTGTCAAACTTGCACTAAGCACTCTGGTACAGTATCCTTAACAGCCCTCCAACCAGGCGGGATGACGATGTGCGAAAAACTGCCGGCAGATGCTGGACGCGGCAAGCTGAAGACAGGGCGCTATGGCGCTCATTAGGGGAGGGCTATGTCCAGCAGTGGACTAATTAATATAGCCAGATTATAATGACGCATTTTTTCTTTGCGATTGCTATCAAATATAGTCTGTAAGCTTTTAGAACATACCTCGGGCTCTAGAGTAGGCTTCGGTTTTCGCCGAAAGCAAAAAAAAGCACGAGTGTAATACTACTTCTGCTCTGTATAAAACTTTTCTTCACTATTTTGAAAGGTTACGTGAAATTAAGTGTCATATTAGTTCCGATATTTCTATTGCACGAATACATCCGATTCTATCCGATAGTAGCCGAGGTATATTCTAAAAGCTAACAGACTATACATAACTATTAAGTATACATTCGACGTTTGCCACCTTCGAGAAACTTTATACTCTTCTCTTTTCTTAGAAAATATTCTGGTACAGCATCCATAGTACTTTGTAGCAATCTTTTTATTCGTATAGCACTTTTATGTATAACTGAGCCGACCCTACTGGCACTCCTTGAGTACTTGCAGCGACTTCCGGAACAACTCCTGCTGCGCTCGCGCATGCTTCAGCTCCAGCTCGGCCAGGTCGATCAGGCTGCGGGGGAAAGTGGCTCTTAGTGTCTTTGTCTTTGGGTTCACTTTCACTTATAGATGATAGAGAAACAGACAGACAGACAGACAGACAGACAGACAGACAGACAGACAGACAGACAGACAGACAGACAGACAGACAGACAGACAGACAGACAGACAGACAGACAGACAGACAGACAGACAGACAGACAGACAGACAGACAGACAGACAGACAGACAGACAGACAGACAGACAGACAGACAGACAGACAGACAGACAGACAGACAGACAGACAGACAGACAGACAGACAGACAGACAGACAGACAGACAGACAGACAGACAGACAGACAGACAGACAGACAGACAGACAGACAGACAGACAGACAGACAGACAGACAGACAGACAGACAGACAGACAGACAGACAGACAGACAGACAGACAGACAGACAGACAGACAGACAGACAGACAGACAGACAGACAGACAGACAGACAGACAGACAGACAGACAGACAGACAGACAGACAGACAGACAGACAGACAGACAGACAGACAGACAGACAGACAGACAGATAGAGAACACTTTATTGTACATAAAAATGGAAATTACACAGATACTTCTTAACCTGAGAGTACAGACGGCGGCCTTATCACTAAAAGTGATCTCTTTCAGACAACCTTTGGATGAACTGGACAAATACATTAGAGAAGGAAGTAGATGTAAAAAAAAAAAATAGAAAATGATAATTTCAGAGGTTCCTATATAAATACATGCCTCAATAACAGTTTGAATAAATAAAATTATCAACAGATTCATACAAATAATTTACATAAATAAAATAAAAAATTAATTTTATATATAAATACATAAATAATTAACAAAATATACACATTCAAAGGACATAAGTAGAACACAACAACAGCAGGACAATATTACAAAATTAAATAATAACTTATCCAACTACTAGCGGTCCTTTAGCGAGCTTCGTACCAGAATCCGAGGTTACACGATTCTTGTTACCATTACGCAATTGACGACCTCTGTGGCGTAGCGGTAGCGCATCTGTCTACCGTGCGAGAGGTCCCGGGTTCGAACCCCGGCTGGGGACAAAAAACAAACCCCAGGTCTTGGATGTTTACATGTTTGTGATGTCGCTGTTTCTGGTTCCCACGACGCAGGGGTCCTAGTGTGGGGTCAGAAGCAATGTATGTGCCTGTAAATGTTATCTGTTATCTTTCTTAAAATAGAGAACACTTTATCTTCTATCTATAGATAGAAGATAACAATACATTCAGCGATTCATTTTTATATTATAATATAAAAATAAATCGCTGAATGTGTTGGTAAGCGCAAATCTCGAGAGCAGCTGAACCGATTTTGCTAATTGTTTTTTTGCAATATTCCTTGAAGTACGAGGATGGTTCTTACGGAGAGAAAGATAAAAAAAACTGTTAGGCGGTACGAAGTTCGCTGGGTCAGCTATTAAATAATAAATAGATATTCATGGACATATTACACAGATCTCGTTAGCCCTATACTAAGTACAACTAAATGACTTGTGTTATAGGTGCTAACTCGACGATAGATTAATTATATTAAATACACATATACATAACATTCAAGACCCGAGACAAACTTGAAAAGTTCGTTTCCTAGTTTGACCCGGCCGGGGATCGAACCCGAGACCTTCGGTTTTACAGTCAGCGCGCCTAACCGCTGCGCCACCGAGGCCGTCATGATGGCAACTAAGAAGAGAGGGACAGAAACGGATGCAGCCAGAGGGAGAGGGGGTGAAAGAGTGAGAGAGATAGGGGGGTGAGAGAGTGAGAGAGATAGGGGGGTGAGAGAGGGATAGAGGGGGCATGAGAGAGGGGGGGTGAGAGAGAGTGGGGTGAGAGGGAGGGGTGGTGAGAGAGAGGGGGGTGAGAGGGGGGGGAGAGGGGATGAGAGAGATGGAGTGAGAGAGAGGGGGTGAGAGAGAAGGGGTAAGGGAGAGAGCAGGAGAGAGAGAAAGAGAGAGAGAGAGGGTGAGAAAGGGGGCGGGGAGAGAGGGGTGAGAGAGGGAGAGAGAGATATGGAGAGGATGTGTGAGAGATAGAGCCTCACCTCTTCCGGAAGGCGGCGACGCGCCTCGCCCGGAAGTCGATCAGTTCCTCGCGCGCCCGCGCCGACAGCTGCTCGAATCGTGCGCACGCGTCGGCCTGCGCCTGCTCCGCCTGACATATACCGGGTTATTAGCTCGGTATGATTATTATAATTATTATTATTTCCAGAGCAAGTCCAATACAACTTCAAACATAACAATAAAGCAAATTCCATTGAACATTAGGGGTTCACAGTTCCATGGTCGTGCCGCCAGGTCGCATTAAGAGGCCAACGGCTTGACGTGCCTTGCGAAGCACGGAAGCGCTCGGTAAAATGCCACTAGCGGTCACGGGACGGTCACCCATACTGCTCCTGACCGCGCCTGTTGTTGCTTAACTTAATTGATTGATACCAATCACTCGGTTCGACTAGGCCACGAGAAATTCTATAGTCATAAGATGTGTTAGTGTCTTATTCTGTTACTGTTCTTTTTTCTTTTAATTTTCCATATTATATATATCTTAAATTATTTATATTGCCTACAGTACATTAAATTTTTGCAATATTATTAAGTAAAGACGATATGAAACGTATTCGAAACATAAAATATTCGAAACACTGTATAGTAAAATAAAATATTTTATTGAGAGATTTAACTTAAGAATAAGCGTGTGTACATTAAATTACCTCTTGCACCTCCAGCGGCTTCGGTTCCAGACAGACAGACAAACATTCACAAATAAGACATAAAAATTATAACACATCCGTGAGGAAAAAACTGTGAAAATCGTGTGTGAAGTGATACAAGGTAAAGTAACTTTTAACGGTGTTTCAGCGGGGAATTATGCGACAAACGTAGATTGAAGTGACATTGCCGTTATACCGGGTCCGGTACGCACTTTCGAAGTAGCGACAAACGTTGCAAGAGGTCCCGGCCTCTTGCATGGTAGGCAGACGCGCTGCCGCTACGCCACAGAGGTCGTCAATTTATTTATTTATCTTTTATCAACTGAACTGTAATACATACATCTTTACGTGCTAACAACGTTTAAAATGTATAACTAATTATAGATATATGCAGCATGGTGTGTATCTAACCTAACCGCATGGTGCTTGTGGGATTTTTTGCGGAATTTTACAGTAATTTTCACATTTCAATGCTAGACTAAAGTGTAACGTCGGGCTTCCGTATCAATGAGCTGAGATGTAAGGATAAGCTTGTACAGTGCATCGATAAGGCAGAGATATACTTACAGCGTGAACGTCTTTGTTTTTAGCCCGCGCCTTCTCCAGGTTACGATTGGCCGCTTCGTAAGCTGCTAGACATCTGTAAATAGATTAGTTAACATAAAATAAGCACCATGATCAAGTCCTCACCGAGTGAGTCTTGCCTGAGGAAGGTATAGGCCATACTCCACCACGGGGGCCGAGTCCGGATTGGTGGAGGCTTGCAAGACTAGTGGCTGGTCTTACTGTCAAAAGTTATCAAGTCGCCCGTAAGGCCTCTGACATGGCTCAACGTCTGCCATTACATGACAGCCGGCACCAACGGCTTAACGTGCCTTGCGAAGCACGGAACCGCTTGGAAAAATGCCACTAGCGGTAGTCACGGGACGGTCACCCATGCACCTGACCGCGGCTGCTATTGCTTAACTCAAGTGATTCGAATCTAATCACTCGGTTCGACCAGGCCACGAGCGCTCCATAGAGAGAGTATAGGCTTAATTAATTAGCAAGTGGTATTACTGCTACCTTATGATATAATAATCTACAATACGTTCATCAAATGTAAAGGTTATGTCGTTATGTCGCTGCCTTTAAATAATACAGGAAATATTGTAGAGTTTCGAAAATTCCCTGATGCCGGCATTCACCCATTAGCTCAGTTGGGAGAGCGCTGGTACGGTTAGCCAGGCCACGGGTTCGAGTCCCGGCGTGGGGGGAATTTTTAGCCTCTAAATAGGTTTTTAAAAATTGTCCTCCGCACGGGTTAGTGCAACAAAAAGAATATAATTAAAGGCCATATTCAGTTATATTATGTCTTTGTTTTTAGTGCTGTAGTGTTTTGAAGTCAGTTTTTACCATTTTTTTTCTGTATAACTTCTGACAGTAAGGCTCGCCACTGTCTTACAATCCTCCACCAACCCGGACTTGGCCCCCGTGGTGGAGTATGGCCTAACCTTCCTGCGATGCAGGAAGAGACGCGTGCCCCAGCAGTGGGGACACACAAGTGTTGGTATCGATGACTGTTTGTGTGTCAAATAAAATGCAGTAGAAATAGGTGTTGCTACTTTGAATGATAGGACACGCAATACTTCAATAGTTCCTAGACGCACTAGTTACGGAAACATTTTGTGCAAATAAACTTTCATTGCATTTCAGAAGCGAAAGAGATTTGTCAGGACCGTCGCGAGTGGCAAACCACTCCAGGATAAAGGCACGTATGTGTTTGAAATGAAAAGGTTTTATTCAAAGTAGCGCAGAAACTGCGGCTTAATGAACGTTACAATTCAAACTAGGTTTGTGTGTGTGTGTGTGTGTGTGTGTGTGTGTGTGTGTGTGATTTAGAGCTATCGAAAGGGAATGTCGCCTCACCTCAGTCGCCTAACCAACACAGCTTTGGCCGCGTGGGTATCTCGCATATAGTATCGCAGTGTGTCAGCTAACTTGAGGTCTTGATCCGAGGCCATGCGCCCCTCGATTTTCTGTAACATGATTTTCTGATATAATAACTTCCACACAACACAATCAGTTGTGGCGAGCACATCTCACAACTCTGCGCGCGCACTACAAACTCCAACATTCCTGCATCGCGCAATCAAAGTGTTTCACATGACTTACTATAAATATTAAGCGGTGGTAGCTCAGTGGGTAGAACCATGGACTGGCGAGCGAGAGCCCCATGTTCGATCCCGAGTGCGGGCATGTACCAATGACTTTGTTTAATTTCAAAGTTACGTACATTTGCGAATTTGTAGTCGCAATACCACAAGCTAACGGTGAAGGAAAACATCGTGAGGAAACCCGCGGCTTGGTTTGCCCCGCACGTATTGACTAGTCTTTCCTGTGGGCTAGGCCGACTAAGCTGTCAGGATGGTATAGGTGCTGGGCAAGCCTCACCATCTATAAAACCATGTCCCAGGCACTACAGCATCGAAGTGGTCCCTTCACCCATCTAGTGTGAGTGAAGATACCACTGGACGCTGTATAAATCATCTCATTAAGTAGATGCAAAAAGGCCAATATTATTACTATAAATATAACATCCGACTAACAATATTCGGGTGCGCCCTCCTCGGCCTCGAGGGGGGTCGCTCCCGATGTGGGTTTAGGGGTTCTTAGGACCAAAACCAGTCCCAAGGTGGTGTTTAGTGGGTAGGCGCACTTCTTGTGAGTCCCACATTGGCAGCACGGCCGGGTCCGTGCTGTTATGCATGAGCATTCACCACCTTCCTCCCCCGTGTCCTCCGGAGGGTGCCCTTTATAGGGCTTAAAAAAAAACAACATTCGGACCGGCCGTCCCCAGGCATACGATCTGCCTAGCGGGAAATTTTCCTACACAGTCGAAGAGCACGGTTATGCATGAGCATTCACCACCTTCCTCCCCCGTGTCCTCCGGAGGGTGCCCTTTATAGGGCTTAAAAAAAAACAACATTCGGACCGGCCGTCCCCAGGCATACGATCTGCCTAGCGGGAAATTTTCCTACACAGTCGAAGAGCACGATCACCCGCTCTTCCCCATACGCTTGTCCAGGTTCTGAATTGGGACGCCCTGTCTCATGGTAACCGGGCAAGGACACAAACATGGAAACTTGAGTATCCGTTTTAAAATGATTTGAGAAAAGACGATCAAAGATGTTTTTCACTCAGTCCCTTTCTGCACTACAACTCCACCTGAAGACTATACGCACTTTCGGTCGTACAAGTGCAGAGCATACGAAAAATCGTAAAAACTATATTTAACACCTGTAAAGTACAAGGCATTACCCCCCCAATGGGCATTACCCCCCAATGATGGCACAACCTTGCGCTGTGGCGCTCATTACGTCGTATTTCATGCAAACAATATTTACTTTGAACCCATACTTCCTCTTCACTGCTGCATAGCCCTCCCCTAATAAGCGCAAGGTTGTGCCATCATTGGGGGGTAATGCCCATAATCCCCACGCTGGGCATGCGGGTTGGGGATCACAGTTTGGTGGAATTGTACTGCATGGGGCGCTGCTGCCCACCCCCCGGTTTGTATCTTTTAGTCTCCTACAAATCCATACAAATCTGAATAACAAAACACTAAACGAAAAAAAAACTTAAAAATTGCTCTCCTGTTAAATTACAGAATGTGCAGTTGTGTCTTGGTACGTCCGAAGGTGCGATTATAGGTGATAGGTATCGCCCAGATACTTATCACCTTGTGACGGTGCAAACCTCTTCACACCATTTTTATTTCTTTTTCCATCTATCATTTTCAAATATTTAAATTATGTACGTCACACATTCTTCGATTTCACTCATTTTTCACCACTACTACTTTACCCTTTGACCAGATCTGACTTTTTACCTGCTTATCCGTTTTTTATCCAGTTTTTCTGTTTTAATATTACTAAGTACATACAATTCTACAAATAAAATAACAGCTGAAGTCGTTCCAGAGTTTATTTAATAAATATAAAAGTTATAAAACGTTCCAACCTATATCTATTTAAGGTATGTGTAAGTATTAAGCCCCATCAGAGCCTTGACCCAAATTCTTCCCGCGGGTGTCAAAGGCGACTAAGGGACACAAACCGGGGGGTGGGCAGCAGCACCCCCTGCAGGACAATTCCACCAAACTGCGATCCCCAACCCGCATGCCCAGCGTGGGGATTATGGGCATTACCCCCCAATCATGGCACAACCTTGCGCTATGGCGCTCATTAGGGGACGGCTATGTCCAGCAGTGGACTAATATAGCCTAAAGAAGAGCGTTGTGGGCGGCTTGATAACTTCTGATAGTAAGGCCCGCCACTGTCTTACAATCCTCTACAACCCGGACTTGGCCCCGTGGTGGAGTATGGCCTCGCCTTCTTGCGATGCAGGAAGATACCCATGCCTTCATAGTGGTGACATGCAAAGGGTATCAAGCCCGCCATAAGGCCTCTGACATAGCTTAACGAATACCATTACATGACAGCCGGCACCAACAGCTTAACGTGCCTTGCGAAGCACAGAAGCGTTCGGAGAAAATGCCACTAGCGGTAGTCGCGGGATGGTCACCCATCCAGCACCTGACCGCGCCTGTTGTTGCTTGACCCTAGTGATTGATGCCACTAAGCCGAGAGCGTTTTGTGCAAAAAAACATATTTAATAATAATAAGATCAGGTAGAAACAATCGGACGATAATTACTACTGGGCAGGGTTGTCCGATGTGATTTTTCAAATATCCCCAAATTCGTTCAAAAAAATCCCCAAAATGTTACGATACGATATCAACCCTTGCATGGTCCCACTGCTGGGGCACGGGTCTCTTCCTGCATCGCAGGAAGGTTAAACCATACTCCACCACGGGGGCCAAATCCGGGTTGGTGGAGGATTGTAAGACAGTGGCGGGCCTTACTGTCAGAAGTTATCAAGCCGCCCATAAGGCCTCTGACAAAATGATACCTTCAAAATCAAAATCACTATTTTAAATTTAGATCACAGAATAATTAAGTTGTAGGTATATGTACTCTACAGCGGTCCATGAGCCAGACTTTTTTTTCATGATTTCTCTGAATTGATTCTTCTTTTCCCCAAACCTTTCCCCATAAATAACAGTTCCCCAAAATATCCACCAAAAGCCATTTTTTTCCCCCCAATCTGGTAACCCTGCTACTGGGTCGATGACGTTCAGGTCAAGGGTGCCTCACCCGACACTTGTCGAAGGTCTCGGCAGCTCGTGTCAGAAACCGCTCCATCGGCGGGGCTTCGCTGGTCGCCAGCTGAGTGATGCAAGAGGAGAGCTTTATGTGTGCGTCGGCCACCTCTGTGGACAATATGATAGATAGATAGATAGAGAATGCTTTACTGCAGAACCAGAAAAAAAAGTACAACCATGATTTCTTAAATCTAAGTTGCCTATATATATATATATATAGTGCCAAAAGGGCTACTATAGCATAAAGGATTATTTAGATAACAACGATCTCTGAAATTAAAGCCAGTACAATGCATGAGTTCTTTGTTTTATAATAATTATGTAAACTCTGTTAATTAAGGACTCTGAAAACACTAAGTTTGGAGTGTTTTTGTCCATTTTATCTCCAAAATTATCTAGATTCTAAATGGGCACTTAGTTTGAATTGTAACGTTCATTAAGCCGCTGTTTCTGCGCTACTATGAATAAAACCTTTTCATTTCATTACCTAAGCCGTTAAACCTTTGACTATTTGATACTGTGGTCGCGCCTATCGTCTTCGTTATCAACCCTTGTATTTCCCCACTGCTGGGGCACGGGTCTCTTCCTGCATCGCAGGAAGGTTAGGCCATACTCCACCACGGGGGCCAAGTCCGGGTTGGTGGAGGATTGTAAGACAGTGGCGGGCCTTACTGTCAGAAGTTATCAAGCCGCCCATAAAGCCTCTGACATGGCTTAACGACTGCCATTGCATGACAGCCGGCACCAACGGCTTAACGTGCCTTGCGAAGCACGGAAGCGCTCGGAAAAATGCCACTAGCGGTAGTCACGGGTATCGTCTTCGGCTCTTTGCGAATATCATGTAATGTATTTATTATTATTTTTAGCCTCTAAATAGGTTTTTAAATGTATTTATTATGTAATGAAATGTGCTGTAATTATCCTATTCTAATTTTAAATTGATTTCTGTTTTCTCAAGGAATCTGTGAGTGTATTTTTGAAATTACAATTAAGTACGAATTTGCTATGCCGCATCGGTAAAATTACACAGTGCAATATGAACTCTAAGCAACATAATTAAAACTGTTTTTATACGGATTTATGCTCGTTTATTACATTTTTACAATTTTCCAACGTTTCGGCACTTTTTCAGGTGCCGTGGTCCCGGATGACTGAGGTGACAGGTGTCTTTTAGAAATCATTAACGGTTAGTTTACTACCCTCGGCAAAAATTACAAAGTTAATTATGAAGTTACGTTCCAAAATAGACAAACCAATTATTTTTTATATAAAGTCAACAATATTGATTATTAGTAATTGAAGTTAAAATTAAATTTATAAACTAATTACTTTATATGAACTTAAAGATACCGATTATTAATTGAAATTAAATTGATTTTTTATATTATTTATTCTACAGTCACACTTCTAGCAAGGGGGTCTCATGCACTTAAGCACTGGTTCCCATGCTACCGGTATGTTCCAACCACGATCTCTATTAAAATTTGGATGCCGGCGGATCTCTATTGCCTCACGTATCATTCTAGGGAACAATGGTACGGATAGCCAGAGGTTGCGGGTTCGAATCCCGGCATGGGTGAAATTTTTAGCCTCTAAATAGGTTTTTAAATTTGTTCCTTAGCACGGGTTAGTGCATTAAAAATAAAAAAGTGTAACAATGGTGAGTTTCGATGTTAAATCCTTGTTTACTTGTCTTCCAATACAGGATTGCATTGAGATTGTTAAGAGAAGGCTCAATGAACATGATTTGCCTGTGGAATATGCAGAGCTGTTAGATCACTGCCTAACAACTGGCTACTTGGTATGGAATGGTGAGTTTTACATGCAGGTAGGCGGGGTAGCCATGGGTTCCCCTGTTTCTCCCGTTGTAGCCGATATTTTCATGGAAGACTTCGAGGAGCGAGCCCTGCGAACTGCTCCCGTCCCACCAAGGTTCTATAAGCGATATGTCGATGACACTTTTGCTATATTACCTACTAGTGGAATAACGGCTTTCTTAGACCACCTTAACTCTATAAACAACAAGATCCAGTTTACAATGGAGTTAGAAGCAGATTGTTCTTTAGCTTTCTTAGATGTTTTAGTCATCAGGAATCCAAATGGAACCTTAGGACATACAGTTTATAGGAAAAAGACCCACACTGATAGGTACCTAAACGGTGAGTCTCACCATCACCCGTGTCAGTTGTCTACCGTTGGAAAATCTCTGTTACAGAGGGCACACCGAATCTGCGACAAGGACCATCTACCTGCGGAACTCCAGCATGTCAAACGAGTACTTCGTGCAAACAAGCTGCAAGTTCCGCGTGTCCGTCGCGGAGGACGTGTCAAACCGGACACAGTCGAGCGAGTTCCAGCCTACCTGCCTTTCGTGAGAGGAGTGACTGACAAAATTGGGAGTATTTTGAAACGCGCCTCAATCAGAACCATCTACCAGCCGCCAAGAAAGATACACCAATTCATGCGAAGTGTCAAGCACAGGATTCCCTTACAAGAGGCAGGAGTATACAAGCTTGACTGTGAATGCGGTTCCTCGTACATTGGTCAAACGAAGCGTACCATAGCTGAGCGGGTGAAGGAACATATCGCTGATGTGAAACATAAGCGCTCTGGTAGATCTGCAGTCAGCGAGCATACACTTAGCAGTACCAACCACTTTATACATTTCGATAAAGTTAAAGTTCTAGCCCGAGAAGACCGTTTCTTCCCTAGAATGATACGTGAGGCAATAGAGATCCGCCGGCATCCAAATTTTAATAGAGATCGTGGTTGGAACATACCGGTAGCATGGGAACCAGTGCTTAAGTGCATGAGACCCCCTTGCTAGAAGTGTGACTGTAGAATAAATAATATAAAAAATCAATTTAATTTCAATTAATAATCGGTATCTTTAAGTTCATATAAAGTAATTAGTTTATAAATTTAATTTAAACTTCAATTACTAATAATCAATATTGTTGACTTTATATAAAAAATAATTGGTTTGTCTATTTTGGAACGTAACTTCATAATTAACTTTGTAATTTTTGCCGAGGGTAGTAAACTAACCGTTAATGATTTCTAAAAGACACCTGTCACCTCAGTCATCCGGGACCACGGCACCTGAAAAAGTGCCGAAACGTTGGAAAATTGTAAAAATGTAATAAACGAGCATAAATCCGTATAAAAACAGTTTTAATTATGTCTACAGCTCGTGTTAACCTTAGAAAATACTATCTAAGCAACATCTTAGGTTACTGTAATTTATGGCAATAAAAGATTGAATTGTTTTCGAACTAAAACTTTCGTAAGCACAACACATTGTAGACTTCCTGGTCTACAATGTGAAACCTGGTGATACCTGGTCGGACTCTTCCGATGTAACAACACCCGTAAGTAGATCCGGACTAAAAGTCTACAAGATTGAATTGATTGATATGTCGGCTCACCCTTGTGCTTAGTGGTCATCCGGTCGGCGCGCGCGACGGCCTCCTTCAGGCTGGTGTAGTACTCCTGCAGGAACGCCGTCTCCTGCTCGAAGAAATCGTTGACGTCACGCACCGTCGCCCCCAGGTAGATCTCGTCTGTTGTCGTGGTCATCGAGCGCATCTGCCGTTGAAGGGAAAGTTGTGAAAAAGTGTGTGTTTGGTTGTTCGTGTGTGTGTGTGTGTGTGTGTGTGTGTGTGTGTGTGTGTGTGTGTGTGTGTGTGTGTGTGTGTGTGTGTGTTGTCATTGCGGTACTCGTTAGAGATGTTTGAAATTATACAATAACGAAAAACAGGAAGATGATGCGGTTAAAATAACACCCGCAGGTGCGTCGCCCCTAACACGTGATGTGCGGAAAAACATTGGAGGAACAACTCGAGCATGGTGTGCGTAAATGAGTGTGCGTGTATGCTATTTAGTGTAAGGTTGTAAATGCAAATTAGCATTAGCAGGCACACAAACATACACTAACTAAAATACACAAAAGTGAGTGGGTGTGTGTAATATTGTTATGTTCAGTCTAGACTATATAGAATGTACATACATACATAACCTCACGCCTGTATCCC
This sequence comes from Yponomeuta sedellus, assembly GCA_934045075.1. Classification (NCBI taxonomy): domain Eukaryota; kingdom Metazoa; phylum Arthropoda; class Insecta; order Lepidoptera; family Yponomeutidae; genus Yponomeuta; species Yponomeuta sedellus. The sequence continues at coordinate 6,013,735 of OW203751.1, read as the reverse complement.
AGAGGGGTAGGCAGAGACCAGGGACTGCCACTTGCCACGATCCTGACAGTTCACCTTCGCTTCATCAACGTTCATAAGTCGTTGCATGCACGCACGCCGGTTCCGGGTACTTTTTATCTTTCCTTTTGCTAGTACATCCCCTATTTGGTCGATGTATGTCCGCCTGGGACGTCCATTACCAGCCCTTCCACTCACATTCGCAATATATATTTGTTTCGTTAATCATTCTTCCTTCATCCTCTCCACATGTCCAATATATAGAATGTAAAGTCTCTTATAAACACGAATACATGCATGTGTATGTATGTGTGTATTTTTTCTTTTTTACACATCTGGTGTAACGCCCAATAGACCATCCTTTTTCCTTACCAGCCCGCCGAAAATTCCATCTACCCCCGCCCCGCGGCTTGGCGCAGAGGTCCTGTTCGTACTGGAGGAAAACCCGCAGGTGAGCGTAACACGGAGTGAGCTGAAAAGCATTGGAGGAACACCTCGAGCCACGTGTGTGTATATCAGTGAGTTAACGTGACATTCTTATAAATACAATGTGTGTGCGTGTGTGTGATATTCGTCGATACACTCTTGTAAACACAAATATATAAATGTATACGTGAATGTGGGCGAGTGAGTGAATTGTGTGTGTTTGTGTGTATGTGTGTGTGTAAGAGAGAGTGTGTGTGATAGAGAGCATATATGTATGTGTGTACTTTTTCTTTTTCTTTCTAGTCACACGCCCAATTACAATATCGTTCCTTGCCAGCCCGCCGAAAAGGTCCATCTTTCCCCGCGGAAAAGCATTAGAGCGTGTGTGTGTATCAGTTAATTTACGTAATATTCTTATGTTTAGAGTAAGGTTAGAAATACAAATGTGTGAGTGAGTGGATAGATGTGTGTGTGTGTGTGTGTGAGGGTGTGTGTGTGTGTGTGTGTGTGTGTGTGTGTGTGGGTGTGTGTGTGTGTGAGTAACGGCCAATAGAGCAACCCTTTTCCTTACCAGCCCGCCGAAAAGGTCCATCTTCCCCCGCGGCTTGGCGCAGAGGTCCTGTTCGTATTCGAGGAACACCCGCAGGTGAGCGTCGCCGCGGAACACGGGATGGGCGGCCAAGCGCTGGAGAAACACTTCGTGCATCGCCACAGTCTTTTTGAACGTGGCTAGGTACTCGCTGGGAGGAAATAAGGTTGACAATTCAATTCAGTTATTTTTTATTCATTGTAAGAGCAAAATGTTCACTTAATGAACGTCCAAGTTGTTAGTTTCAAGATTGAATGGGAAGGGGGCAATACCTGTATATGAACGAACATTTATGATACATCGTCATTTAAAAGCCCTAATCACACGCTCTGGCACGAATAGCCAGAGGTCGCGGGTTCGAATCCCAGCATGGGTGGAATTTTTGGCCTCTAAATGAGTTTTAAAATAGCCCTCATCTCGTCTGTAGAAGTGCGTGTGAAGTTTTCAGGCATACACTGAAAATCAGCACCGTAGCCCTGCTACGTTATTCAGCTTTTTGCAGAAACCGATTGGGTACTTTTACATTAGTTTTAGTTTAACCAAGTCTTTTCAGTAATACTTTTGAAAAGAACAATTTAAAACCATTATCACAATGATTCAATCGGTCCTTTAAGAATTTGTATGGTTAAGTAAATTAAATAAAAAAAAATGTCTTATACAAAGTAGCAGCGAAACTGCGAATTAATGAACATTACAAGTTAGACTAGGTGTCCATTTCAAAATGTAAATAATGGAGAAAAAATGTATTGTGAGTCTTCTCAAAGACCTTTATTAATCGACAGGGTTCACATAATTATTCTGAAACTCATGCATTGTAGGTACTGGTTTTAAGTCGTCGACATCAACCCTTGTATGTCCCCAATACAGGGGCACGGATCAGTTCCTGCATCACAGGAAGGTTAGGCCATACTCAACCACGGGGGCAAAGTCTGGGTCGGTGGAGGATTGTAAGACAGCCGGCACTAACGGCTTAACGTGCCTTGCGAAGCGTGGAAGCGCTCGGAAAAAATGCCACTAGCGTTAGTCACAGGACGACCACCTATCCTTTACCTGACCACGCCTGTTGTTGCTTAACTCAAGTGATTGATTCCAATGACGCTGTTTGTCAAGGCCACGGGCACTTGGTACCAAATAAAGATTTCCAACTTTTACTCACTCCTCAAGCTCCTCCTTCATCTTGAGGAACTCCTCTCTGGTCAGCGCGCCCTCCCCTTCTCCAAGACGTTGCAGTTTCTCGCGAGACGCGTCAAAATCTGGCCGAGGGGGCGCCGGGGGGATCTGTAGCGGGGGGGGGGGGGGCAAGTGATTCAAACGTAGTGTGGCGAGGACATGTCAACTCGGCGCGCGCACTACTAACTCCAACATTCCTGCATCGCGCAATCAGTGTTTCACATGACATACTATAAATGTAACGTTTAACGAACAACATTCGGGTGCGCCCTCCTCGGCCGCGAAGGGGGTCGCTCCCGATGTGGGTTTAGGGATCCTTAGGACCAAAACCAGTCCCAAGGTGGTGTTTAGTGGGTAGGCGCACTTCTTGTGAGTCCCACATTGGCAGCACGGCCGGGTCCGTCCGTCCGTTCTGTCTAGATGACAGACGTCTAGGTTAGATAGTTGCGCCTGAGACTTCAGAACTCAGAGATAGATTGATAGAGAACACTCAATTCAATTCAATTTATTTCAACGTAAAGAATTTACATTCTGTTTGCTGAATGTCAAAGTACAATGTAACATGAAAGTGAAAGCCGCTGCCTTCGGGCCGTAATGTAGTGGAGAAAAAGGCAGCGGGAAAAAAAAACTCCACTCTGACCATCTTTTCTCAAGTCTTAAATCTAATACATTAGATACCACCTATACGCATAAGATTCCATGATTGCCATTAATAACTTTAAATGTTAAGGCATTATTAAATAAATATACTTTTTTACATAGGCCGTGAAAACATGACAAGTGCTGCGGCCAGACACACGAACAGCACTCGTTCACGAGCATAACGCAGAGGTCAGCCATCATCAGTCTCAACCATTTTGGAGGGAGATAGATGACCCGGCCACCACGCCACCATTCGAATGACCTTTAGCAAACCTGCAGATTAAGTTTTTGTCTGTTATAGAATGTATGATATATTTACTAATATGCAATCACGTCGTCTGTACAAACTTAAATTAAAATATGACATACATAACTAACACTGAGGATTGCAGTGATTCGGTTGCTACATATAAAATATTTATTTAATAACTATGATTTACTCGTTGTGGAATTGGTCTACTGCCAAGGACTTACATCATTTATAAAGTCATCTATTCTATAATAGGCCTTTTTACACAGCGCCTTTTTAATGAAATTTTTAAATTTGCTGTCAGGCAGGGATAGAATATGTTCTGGAATTTTATTGTAAAAACGTACACTTAGTCCTACAAAAGATGCATTTACTTTGGCTAATCTGAATTTAGATAAAGCAACTTTGTTTCTGTTTCTAGTGTTTACGTTATGGATATCCCTGTTTAATTTAAATATTGTTAAGTTTTTTCGTACGTGCATTATGTTATCGAATATATATTGGCAAGCCATCGTTAGAATTCCGATTTCCTTGAAAATATCCAAATGAGGATAGCTCTAACAGCCCTTTTTTGTAGAATAAAAACTGTTTCTATATCTGCCGCACGCCCCCATAGTAACAAACCATATGACATAATACTGTGAAAATAACTGAAATATACAAGCCTCGCAGTTGACACATCTGTTAGTTGCCTAATTTTTCTAACTGCAAATGCGGCTGAACTTAACCTACCCGCTAGATTTTTTATGTGTGGACCCCATTGCAGTTTCGAGTCTATTGTAATACCTAAAAACACCGTGGACTCTACTAAGTCTAGTCTGTCACCAGCTATAATTAAACTTGTGTCAACTTTTTTTACATTGGGCAATGAAAACTTTATACATTTTGTCTTTTTCGCATTCAACATGAGATTGTTTACAGTAAACCAGTTTAACACTTTAGAAAGGGCGTTGTTTACATCGTCTAGATTAGATTGACCTCTTTTGATTTTAAAAATTAGAGAAGTATCGTCTGCAAACAATACTATTTGTGACAATTTCTCAACTAGGTAGGGCAGATCATTTACATATACTAAGAAGAGGAAAGGCCCCAAAATAGAACCCTGAGGAACTCCTATTTTAACATCAGATCCAGAAGACTTAACCCTATTTATGTCAACTTTCTGAACTCTGTATGCTAAATATGATTGAAGAAGAGCTAGAGATCCATTACTGAGACCGTATCTGTTCAATTTACAAAGGAGCGTTTTATGGTCTACACAATCAAAAGCTTTAGAAAGGTCACAGAAAACTCCGATAGCATCCTGCGCCTCCTCCCACGCGTCAAAGATGTGATTCATTAATGCCACTCCTGCGTCGGTCGTTGAACGACCCTTAGTGAAACCGAATTGTTTTTTATGAAAGAGTTTATTTAAACTAAAGTGTGTCAACAATTGGTGTAAAATTAGTTTACACTTTATTGCACAACCAGAAAAAATAATACTACCAGCCTAACTTAGCCGCATAGTTGGGCCATTGTAGTAGCAAGCGCTGAGGTATGTTAAAATTATAGACACTAGGGTTTTGTCACAATTTTTTCCTTTACCTTTAGCGGATGTTATTGCTACTATGACTTTATAAATGTCATTGGTACATTCCGGTATTCGAACCCACGACATCACGACTGTGAAGTCAGCGTTCTAACGCTCCAATGCCACGGCTCCTATATAAATGAACGTGGAGAACACAAGTACGTTATATTGTATTTAAAAATCTAAAATTCATTTTAACGTGAATTCAAGCAGAGTTTGTATTGGAAAAAAGGCACTGTAAAAAAAACGTCTCTTGGTTAATTAAGTTAGTTAATTAACTTGTTAAAGTTACGTGTGTGTTTTAACTCAAAATTTAGTTTATTACTAGCCTACTCAACATGTCTTAGACAAGTAACACATAAGTGACCATAGGTATTTTACTCACAATGTAACCAGCGTACTCCTCGTTCTCCTCGTATCTGTCATGGAGCCAGACGAACTCCTCGTGCTGCCGGACGACAAGGAATTCTGACTTCTGGAACTCCGGCAATGTGGTCTTGGTGTGAACGGTGAATTTCACCTTCTCCTTCTCACTGAGTGCGTCAGAGATGTCGACCTGAATGGGAGAACAATTTTTATTTATATTGCACTAACCCTTCCTATAAAGAGAGGCGTGAGACAAGGAGATCCGCTCTCTCCCAAGCTGTTTAATGCGGTGCTGGAACACATATTTAGAAGATTGGACTGGGAAAACTATGGCATTAACATCAACGGTAGCCGCCTTAACCATCTGAGATTCGCTGACGATCTTGTGCTATTAGAAGAAGAATCTGATAAACTCAAACACATGGTAAAAGTCTTGGCGGAAAAGAGCAGAGTTGTAGGATTGGAAATGAACGCAAACAAAACAAAACTGATGACTAACTCCACAGAAGTCAACATAGAGGTTTACGGAAACTGGTTAGAATATGTGAAAGACTATGTTTATCTAGGACAAATTATATCCAACGAAGACTCTATGTCCAAAGAAATAAATAAAAGGATAGCCTGTGGATGGAAAAAATACTGGTCCCTAAAAGTCCCTAAATAATGAAGAACAGGGATTTAAGCATGTATATCAAGAGAAAGACCTTCAACACCTGCATCCTCCTATGCATGACATACGGCTGTGAATCATGGGCGCTAACAGACAAGCAAAGAGAAAAACTAGCTAGTACACAAAGAGCAATGGAAAGGAGCATGCTGGGAATCAGACTTGGCGATAAAAACAGAAATAAGAAAGAAAATGAAAGTAACAGACATAATTACTCGCATAGAACACTTGAAATGGGGTTGGACAGGTCATATGTTACGTTGCAAAATAAACAAATGGAGTAAACAAGTCACCTTATGGTATCCAAGAGGAGACACCAGAAGGAAGGGTCGTCCGAAAATAAGATGGAAAGAGGATATCCGCCTAACCTTGGGACCACACTGGACCAGAGTAGCTGAGGACAGAGCTCAATGGAGAGAGCTGGAGGAGGCCTTGTGCAAAACTTTGAATTGTGATTCTTGAAGCAATTTTGGAATAAAAGGGCTTATTATAATGGGTTATATAATATATAACCCATACTATGGACAATTTTAAAAACATATTTAGAGGCTAAAACTTCCACCCATGCTGGGATTCGGGACATGCTGTATGGAGAATATTGTAAAGAGGTTCGAAATTTCACTGATGCCGGTGAGTCGCCCATTAGCTCAGTTGTAAAGAGCGCTGGCACGGTTAGCCAGAGGTATTTTTAGCCTTTAAACAGGTTTTTAAATCTTTTTATTTATTTTTTTATTTATTTATTTATTTATTTATTTATTTATTTATTTATTTATTTATTTATTTATTTATTTATTTATTTATTTATTTATTTATTTATTTATTTATTTATTTATTTATTTAATAATACTGGGAAAACCAACAACCAACATCTTTAAGACTTACTTAATAACTTCGAAATAATAACTGTAAGCTAATAACAAGTTTTCACTTATATACCACAGATAACAAGCCATGTAATAAATAAGCCAATTTATAATTTTGTAAATATATCATAACCTACCCTCACACCTGTATCCCAGAGGGGTAGGTAGAGACCAGGGACTACCACTTGCCACAATCCTGACAGATCACCTTTGCTTCATCAACATTGATGAGTCATTGCATGCATGTTCCCAGCTAGCAATACAATATCAAACCAAAAAGAATTTATGCAACATCATAGTAAAAAAAAATTGATCGAAGAAAAACCAAGACCTGGTACCAATACTGGAGCCTAAAGGGTATTTTCAAAAACCAAGGGATACCAATCGAACTCAAAAAGAAAATTGCCCACACTGTTCTCTTACCTTGCCTAACTTATGGATATCAAACGTGGTCCCTAAACAAGCAGCACATAATGAAACTAAAAGTCTGCCAGAGGGCAAACGAAAGAAGCATGATAAATATTAAAAGATGCGAAAAAATTAGAAATGAAACTATAAGAAATAATACAAAAGTAATAGACTGTGCAGAATTCATCCAAAACCAAAAATGGAATTGGGCAGGACACATAATGAGGATTGTTAGGTTTTGAATTTAGCGCCAAGTAGGGCCTTCAATATTTTTCCCTCCCACCCCCAAATCCCCATCCTATTGGAAACGCGGGTGCATGAAGAAAAAACACCGGTGACAAGCTGTCAAATAGAGTCTGAAAGAAATCGTGGTGTTGCACGGACTGTTCGGTCGACCAGCTGCGAATACTGGCCCCGTCAACGGCATAACCGTGATCACGAACATCTCGACCGCGCCAATTCCATCCGGTGCAATAAACTCATCAAGGAAAACACACGTAGTGGAAGGTTGAAGAGAAGACAGTCGCCAAGGCACGCCACCTACCACCATCGGCACGCAACGCTACAAGTGAACCAGGTACGCGTTTCCATCCCTCTCTTTAAACCGTCCAAGGATAAAAGATGACAGATGGACAAAACGCACAACCGAATGGTATCCAAAAGATGGAAAAAGAGGCAAAGGAAGACCAAACAGGAGATGGGCTGATGACATAGAAAAAGAAGCAGGTTCTACATGGCCAAGGATTACATTGCAAAGAGTATAATGGGAATATCTGGGGGAGGCCTTTGCTCAGAAATGGGCAGCCAATTAATAAATTATGTACTATTAATTATTTTTGTAATTAAAATGATACATTAAAATAACATTTCATAATTCAAATAATATAATTTAATGCATGCTATTATATTTGTTATTTAAGATATTGGCAAATAAAGGCTACTTTCATTTTCATATAGGAAAAAACTTTAATTGCATGTTGCAGGATTGTGTTTTCTTAACTTAACCTAGTTCATACCAGCAGGCTATTGTCAGCCAGTGATATGCTCTCACTGGGTTTCTTTTTCTCCATCTTGGTTGGCTCTACGTCTGATGAAGCAGGAATCGACAGTGGATCGTTGCTGCTTTCTTCCACACAGTCCTGGGGGCAAAAATAGGAAACATACATCAAACATAGATTAAAATGGCATTGCTATTCTAACATAACGAGGAAGTCAGAAAACACCATTTTTAAAAGTAAACCTAGAAAATATATTTTTTCATGCTCTTCGGGGTACCAAGACATTAAAATAATCAAGATCATAATCATCATCAACCCATTATGCCCCCACTGAAGGGCACGGGTCTCTCCCCTGAGTAAGGTAAGGCTGAGTCAGGCCATACTCCACCATGGGGGCCAAGTCCAGATTGGTGGAGGGAGGCTTGCAAAACTAGTAGCTGGTCTTACTGTCAGAAGTTTTCAAGCCGCTCTAAGGCCTTTGACTTGGCTTAACAACTGCCATCTAGTGATGGCAACCGGCACCAACTGCTTAACATGCCTTGCGAAGCACGGACCGCTCGGAAAATGCTACTGTCGTTAACCGTAGACGGTTTAGCCATCCATGCACTTAACGCGCTCGGTGTTTTAACCTTCATAATTGTTTAAGATCACTCAGGAATCTGGGTCTTTTAAAGCAGGTTTTTTAAAGTAAACCCAAGAAAAAAAAAATTCATGCTTGTTAGGGTCCCAAAGTTGAAAAAATGCAAATACTCTTCTCGATTCACTTATTGCAAAATGACTTATTAAATATTGGTCTCATCTGCTTGGGAGATCTGACTCAGCAGTCAGGTTGTTGGTTAACTCTTCTTTGGTACATTACCTAAGCCTAACTGCTTAGAAACACCGGTAATTAGTAAAATATATTATCAGCCAAGCGCAACACGCCAGCCTAAGCCTTGAATATGAATTTTAATCGACTGAATTGTTTCTTCTGGTAAGTAACACGTCAATTCAACGTAATATGAAATTTTTGGTGTCTTCTGTAGTAAAGCGATAAGAATACGAAGAAAGCGCCTGTGAATCATAGAGAGATGACATTACAATACGTATTGTTCATGATGTGAAAGGAAATTAGAGTATTTTTGTTGTTGAATGATAAGGTTGACGCCCCCCTTATAAGGGGCGTTAAGTGGATAACTATGGTTTGAATTGAAGAAAAAAGTACTTACCATCATCTTGTGATTGGTTTATATGAGATATCGAGCTAGAGAAATCGAAAGAAACGGTTAATTAATCAGTTTTCGTGGCAAAAAGCATCGGCACCGTCACAGAGATCACAAATTCAGAATTTATTTGACGTTTAATTGTGACACTTTTTTTCTTCGATATTCCGTTTCATGTGAAAAATGGAAAATAGTGTGATTATGATTATACATGCGTAGCATGGAACGATTATGTTTAGTTCAGAAATAAGTAATTTTTTCAAACTGTCGCTGTCTATGTCGCCATCGTCGCCATACTTTCCCATTCACCAAAGAACCAAAAGAAACATCAATACTCCACTCGTGCTGTGCAGGAAAGCGGGACCGGGGATATAAATAAATTACGGTAGGTATACATTGTGAAGAGTTCGTTTGAGTTTTTTTATTTTTAATGCACTAACCCGTGCTAAGGAACAAATTTAAAAACCTATTTAGAGGCTAAAAATTTCACCCATGCCGGGATTCGAACCCGCAACCTCTGGCTATCCGTACCAGCGCTCTACCAATTGAGCCAATGGGCGACTCACGGCATCAGTGTTTCGAACCTCTTTACAATATTCTCTGTATTACGTACAGGCAGCGACATCTGACTTAAGCAAATTGCATTACTTACAGCCCCGACTACCTACTTTGCAGTTAGGTTTAACATCGGAACGATATCACTGTACCCACATGATTACACAATTTTTATTTTTAATGCACTACACTCGTTTGAGTTGTTCGAGTTGATGTTGTTTTGTCTTCTTGTTTTCTGTTTAATATTTCGAAAAGTTTCTGAACGTTAAACTGTCAGTGTCAAAACAAAAGTCTAGAAAAGTCGTCTGTTCTGTTGGTCCGCTCGTCGCTCGTCGTTCGTTTCTATTTTTTGCATTTCTTTCCTAATTTTCTCGCCTATCCCATTAATTAGAAAATAATTTAATCCCCACAATTATCAAGCGTGCCTAAAAAATAAAATGGGTGATTCGACTGTACAGGTTAGACAAAGCTAAACCTTTACGATACCTATTCTATTGTTTTTATTTTTAGAACCGAGATTATTTTTGCCTACTTACTTTCTGCAATATCATCTCAATTAGTTCCAATAAAGTAATTTGAAGCCAACTTTACCCACCAACCGAAGCTCTTCCAATTACCTAAATGCCGTTTAAAAGAAAGAAATCCCTCACTACTGTGAAAATATGAGTTTTACCAAACCAACTTTACCCACCAACCAACCTGGGTAGTACAATGAGAATCCTCCTTGCTAGGAAAGCCTTATGAAAGCCTTTCTAAGTCTTAAGTGATGACCTGTCGTCATTTCTTTCTCTCTCTTTCTCCAGTCCTTTAACTCAGAGGGGACCACAGGGCCTCAACCAGCGATTTCCACACCTGACGCCATTATTATCATTCTTCATTATTTATACAATATTATGTTTTTGTCTTACAGCCAGCGAAACCCAAGATCAAACATGATTGGTACCAAACAGAGTCTCAAGTAGTCATTACAATATTGCTCAAGAACGCGCCCAGTGATAAAGTCAAGATACACTACGGTGACCGCAGTGTAAGTATGGTTCTGGTGTAGCTTTCTCCCGCCCTGGCCACACAGGGTTGTGACGTGAAAAGACACAAAACATTGTATAGATTTTGCCACCGTAAGCATGATTTCATGGTGTAAGCACCATTAAATCACGCTTATTCTGTAATTTAATTAAAGAGCGAGCTAACATGACAAGTTTTTTTCATGTTAGTTGTTACAGAACCTTGTGTCCCTGGTGTGGCCAAGGACACAGAAGGGATGTGGAAAGACGTGACGCGTTGTCTGAAAATCTCACCCTTGCCCGGTCTTTTCTTTGTGGGCTTTGTCAGGTCCCTTCAGTACAATTTGTATGGAAATTAATTGGAAAGACAATGTGTCTTCTTCGAGTGTGTCTTAGGCTCCTATTTAGTTTCACTCACACTAGAAAGGACTTGTTTACAAGATAAATCAATTGTTGAGCTAACGGTTGAAATTCAGTTATTTCAGCATAAAGAATCTACACTAATCATATTCAATTCAATTCTTTTTTAATGGCGTCCCTAGGATTCTGCCAATGTCAGGTTTGTTGTGAAGATGGCACTTATTATTTGACTCGTCGCACATTGCAGTAGGTAGTTGAGGAACTTATGAGAACCAAATATAGTTAAGTACATACATACATACATAACCTCACGCCTGTATCCCAGAGGGATAGGCAGAGACCAGGGACTGCCACTTGCCACGATCCTGACAGATCACCTTTGCTTCAGCAACATTCATAAGTCGTTGCATGCATGCACGCCGGTTCCGGGTACTTTTTATCTTTCCCTTTGCTAATACATCACCTATTTGGTCGATGTATCTCCACCTGGGACGTCTCTTACCAGCCCTTCTACTCACATTCGCAATATATATTTGTTTCGTCAATCTTTCTTCCTTCATCCTCTCCACATGTCCAAACCAACGCAACATTCCTTTCTCAATTCTAGTCACTACATCCACTTTCAGTCCACAACATTCTCTGAATACATAATAGGTTACTATGACGTGCAAGACCTACATAACATCTACATTATGAACAAAAATAACCACCTAAGAGGCTACCACCTTAAAATAAGCAACTCTCTGTGTGCAAGTAACCCTCGAAAGTATTTCCTCCCAAACCGTGTCGTGCGAGAGTGGAACAAACTTCCTGACTCTATTGTTGGTGCAGACTCAGTGAACTGTTTTAAAAATAGACTGGATAATCATGTAAAAACCAAAAACAATCAAGTGCAGTGATAAGACATACACGTATCAGCTCTAAGCTGCTAGTGTATCAAATAATAATAATAGAATAGTACACAAATATTATGAAGCGACTTAGTAATATGTAGCTACAGTTTTATATTATTACAATAAAATTACATAAAACTTTAATAAAAGGGGAAAAAACAATTAGTATTTCTTAATGACTCATACATAGTTATATTAAACGGGTCAAATCGCGATTATTTATTAGGTAAAACGTAATTACCTTATTTCCCGACGTTTCGGCAGCGTTACGCTGCCGTGGTCTCGGGTAGACTGAAGTGGCGAGTACAGTCAATTATTGTGGGTAGTCACTATTAGTTTTTCGCAGCTGGCCGACACACAACACGCACTAAGGCGCGTGATTTGTATTTACAGTCTGTTAGCTTTTAGAATATACCTCGGGCTCTAGAGTAGGCTTCGGATTCGCCAAAAGCACACGAGTGTAATACTATACTATTTCCTGCTCCGTAATAAAAATTTTCTTCACTATTTTGAAAAAGTTAAGTGTCATATTAGTTCAGATATTTCTTTTACACGAATATATCCGATTCTATCCGATAGTACCCGAGGTATACTTAGCACTGGATTCAATGTACTTGAAAGCTTGAAAACATACTCTCTGTGAAAATTCTGAGTGCTTAGTGCGAGTTTTTTAACTACTCGATCGCGTTAACGTAAACTCATATTTCTATGGCATCAAGGAAGCGCCACCTAGCGACAAGTATGGAAATTAAAATTGCTGAGTGCGAGTTGTAATGGTTTACGTTGAGAAGTGAACACGTTTACCAGCCAAAACACGAATAAACGCGAGTGCGAGTTGTACTGTGACAGCGTTTTGCCAGTTCGAACGGTTAACTTACTCATACTCACTACTCAATGCTCGATTAACGCGGTAGTAAAGTTATTCGATTGGATCTGTCAAACTCTCACTAAGCACTCAGGTCATTTTTAGTTTCGACTGCTTCTTGAATTATTCTTTGTTAAACTAAATGTGACTACCCACAATAACTGTCTGTACTCGCCACTTCAGTCTACCCGTGACCGAGGCAACTGTAACGCTGCCGAAACGCTTAAGCGCTCGTGGCCTAGGCGAACCGAGTGATTGGAATCAATCACTTGAGTTAAGCAACAACAGGCGCAGTCAGGTACAGTATGGGTGACCGTTCCGTGACTACCGCTAAGTGGCATTTTTTCCGAGCGCTTCCGTGCTTCGCAAGGCACGTTAAGCCGTTGGTGCCGGCTGTCTTATAATGGCAGTCTTTAAGCCATGTCAGAAGCCTTATGGGCGGCTTGATAACTTCTAACAGTACGGCCCGCCACTGTCTTACAATCCCCCACCAACCCGCACTTGGCCCCCGTGGTGGAGTATGGCCTAACCTTCCTGCGATGCAGTAAGAGACCCGTGCCCCTGCGGTAGGGTCAAACAAGGGTTGTTATCGATATTGACTATAATAATGTAATTTTTTATACTCCACAGCTCTCGGTGAGCAGTCCACTACCTAACTCGGATGCCGAGTACAGTCTGGAAGTGGAGCTGGCCCATGAGGTTGTACCGGCCATGTGCACGCATGTGGTCACACCGTCAAAAGTGGAGGTGAAGCTGAGGAAGAAGGAGGGGCTCCGATGGACCCAGCTTGAGGGAGAGGGCGGGGAGGAAAAAGTCAAGGCTATACCTCAAGGTTCGTTGCTGGATAGGTTTTTATTTGATACTAGCTTTTGCCCGCGACTCCCGCGTGGACTTTTTTTGCAAACCCGTTCACTCCTTTAAGGTTTAAATTTAGAAAAACGGCGAAACGCGTGTTCAAGAAGTGTTGTGTTGAAGAGTATTTATTTTAAATTTCAAGAAAATTAGGCAACAAAGCCATGTCAGAGGCCTTATGGGCAGCTTGATAACTTCCGACTTTTGTCTTACATTCCTCCACCAACCCGGACTTGGCCTCCGTAGTGGAGTACGGTGGAATTTGCCCTAAGTTAGGCACGTTAAGCCGTTGGTGCCGGCTGTCATGTAATGGCAGTCGTTAAGCCATGTCAGAGGCCTTATGGGCGGCTTGATAACTTCTGACAGTAAGGCCCGCCACTATCTTACATTGCTCCACCAACCGGGAGTTGGCCCCCGTGGTGGAGTATGGCCTAACCTTCCTGCGATGCAGGAAGAGACCCGTGCCCCAGCAGTGGGGACATAAATAAATAAATATTGGCCTTTTTGCATCTACTTAATGAGATGATTTATACAGCGTCCAGTGGTATCTTCACTCACACTAGATCGGTGACGGGACCACTCCGACGCTGTAGTGCCTGGGACGTGGTTTTATAGATGGTGTAGGCTTGCCCAGCACCTATACCATCCTGACAACTTAGTCGGCCTGGCCCACAGGAAAGACTAGTCAATACGTGCGGAGCCAACCGAGCCGCGGGTTTCCTCACGATGTTTTCCTTCACCGTTAGCGTGTGGTATTGCGACTACAAATTCGCAAATGTACGTAACTTTGAAATTAAACAAAGTCATTGGTACATGCCCGCACTCGGGATCGAACCTGGGGCTCTCGCTTGCCATCCATGGTTCTACCCACTGAGCTACCACAGCTCACACAGTGGGGACATACAAGGGTTGATATCGAATAATCTATGATTGTCTTTGCAGCGATCATCGACGCGTCGGGTCCTGCGCCGCCGACGAAGTATCCATCGTCGTCCATCCACAAAAAGGACTGGGACAAGATTGAACTGGAACTTATGAAACAGGTGAGTGAATCACATCTCTCATTTTTAAAAACCTTTTCACATGCAAAAATTCCACCCATGCCGGGACTCGAACCCGCGACCTCTGGTTAGCCGTGCCAGCGCTCTCCCAACTGAGCTAATGGGCGACCACCCAGCATCCGTGAAATTTCGAACCTCTTTACAATACTCTGTATTACACCATTTTTATTTTTAATGCACTAACCCGTGCTAAGGAACAAATTTAAAAACCTATTTAGAGGCTAAAAATTTCACCCATGCTGGGATTCGAACCCGCAATCTCTGGCTATCCGTACCAGCGCTCTACCAATTGAGCCAATGGGCGACTCACGGCATCAGTGAAATTTCGAACCTCTTTACAATATTCTCTGTATTACGTACAGGCAGCGACATCTGACTTAAGCAAATTGCATTACTTACAGCCCCGACTACCTACTTTGCAGTTAGGTTTTAACATCGGAACGATATCACTGTACCCACATGATTACACTATTTTTATTTTTAATGCACTAACCCGTGCTAAGGAACAAATTTAAAAACCTATTTAGAGGCTAAAAATTTCACCCATGCCGGGATTCGAACCCGCAATCTCTGGCTATCCGTACCAGCGCTCTACCAATTGAGCCAATGGGCGACTCACGGCATCAGTGAAATTTCGAACCTCTTTACAATATTCTCTGTATTACGTACAGGCAGCGACATCTGACTTAAGCAAATTGCATTACTTACAGCCCCGACTACCTACTTTGCAGTTAGGTTTTAACATCGGAACGATATCACTGTACCCACAAGATTACACTATTTTTATTTTTAATGCACTAACCCGTGCTAAGGAACAAATTTAAAAACCTATTTAGAGGCTAAAAATTTCACCCGCAAATTTCAGATGTCGCTGCCTGTACGTAATACAGAGAATATTGTAAAGAGGTTCGAAATTTCACTGATGCCGTAAGTCGCCCATTGGCTCAATTGGTAGAGCGCTGGTACGGATAGCCAGAGATTGCGGGTTCGAATCCCGGCATGGGTGAAATTTTTAGCCTCTAAATAGGTTTTTAAATTTGTTCCTTAGCACGGGTTAGTGCATTAAAAATAAAAATAGTGTAATCACGTGGGTACAGTGATATCGTTCCGATGTTAAAACCTAACTGCAAAGTAGGTAGTCGGGGCTGTAAGTAATGCAATTTGCTTAAGTCAGATGTCGCTGCCTGTACGTAATACAGAGAATATTGTAAAGAGGTTCGAAATTTCACTGATGCCGTGAGTCGCCCATTGGCTCAATTGGTAGAGCGCTGGTACGGATAGCCAGAGATTGCGGGTTCGAATCCCGGCATGGGTGAAATTTTTAGCCTCTAAATAGGTTTTTAAATACTCTGTATTACTAAATAGGTTTTAAAATTTGTCCTTAGCACGGGTTATTGCATTAAAAAAACCTAATCAAGTGGGTACAATGATATCATTCCAATGTAAAAACCTAACTGCAAGTGATGCAAATTACTTCAGCCAGCTGATGTCGCTGCCTGTGCATAATACAGAGAGTATTGTAAAGAGGTTCGAAGTTTCACGGATGTCGGTAAGTCGCCCATTAGGTCAGTTGGGAGAGCGCTGGCATGGTTAGCCAGAGGTCGCGGGTTCGAGTCCCGGCATGGGTGGAATTTTAAGCATCTTAATGGGTTTTTAATGTTATAGTATTGACTGACGATCGAACTTTGTGCGGGCTGGACAGCGGATCCGGTACGCTCAATGTCAAATCCGTTCGTCTGGAAATTTGTATGCCGAAATTAGTTTGTACTATTTCGTGTTCGCTCGGTCCGATGGTACGCCGAATCCGGTCTCCGGCCTGTACCAAGTTCGATTCTCAGAGTGCTAAGTGCGAGTTTTTAACTACTCGATCACGCTAACGTAAACTCATATTTATCTATATGGCATCGAGGAAGCGCCACCTATCGACAAGTATGGAAATTAAAATTGCTGAGTGCGGTTATAATGGTTTACGTTGAGAAGTGAACACGTTTACCAGCCAAAACACGAATAAACGCGAGTGCGATTTGGTATAACACTGGAGCAAGCCGTCGTTCAACTGACGCAACTCTCTCTCTCTCTCTCTCTCTCTCACCAGGAGGAAGAGGAAAAGCCAGAGGGAGACGCCGCGCTCAACGCGCTCTTCCAGAAGATCTACGGAGAGGGCTCCGATGAAGTGCGGCGGGCTATGAACAAGAGTTTTGTGAGTACATACATAATATACATACACACACACCCTCACACACACATACACACACACATGCATACACCCTTACATACATACATACATACATACATACATACATACATACATACATACATACATACATACATACATACATACATACATACATACATACATACATACATACATACATACATACATACATACATACATACATACATACATACATACATACATACATACATACATACATACATACATACATACATACATACATACGCATGTATTGACTGACCAGGGACTGCCACTTGCCACGATCCTGACAGATCACCTTCGCTTCATCAACGTTCATAAGCCGTTGCATGCACGCGCGCCGGTTCCGGGTACTTTTTATCTTTCCCTTTGCTAATACATCCCCTATTTGGTCGAGGCATGTCCGCTTGGGACGTCCGTTACCAGCCCTGCCACTCACATTCGCAATATATACAAATACAAATAATACAAATAGTTTATTATTTCTGCATAGAAAATACATTTCATCCTTATTATCTAGCTAGACAATACAATATCTAGACAATCAGTGTGGACAATAGATTATTGGTGACCCTCACACTAGGTCAGACCTGTCCTGTGAGGGCCATATAAAAATATTACTAGCAAGTTCTTTTTAAGTAGCTTGACATAGTGGACGCTTATTTATTTTAGTTAATTAAAATTAAATGAAATTAAAAATTAATTATTAAAAATTATTCAAAACAAACATACATAGATATATGTGTGTGTACATACACATATATGCATATTTTAAACAATATCAAGCCAAATTAAATCATACAATAATTAAATTTAACATAACCAGCAGAAACAGTCCAAATCAAAGATTGCATACCAAATATGTTAGTGATATTATTTTAACCCGTTATATCATTACCGTTATATCATATCATAATTATATTTAAAAATTATTCAATATTGTATATGGAATTGGACACGTAAATAAATTATATAAATAGTAATAACCATTTATATAATCTATTTACGTATCAGTTTTCAGGATATTTTCAGTTTCTAGATATGAGAGACCAGACAACCAGTAATATATTAAAAATTTTGCCTTGTTTACAGTGCATTCTTTTATGTTACAGTGTTTTATAATGTTATTGTAAATATGCGGATGAATATATTCAGGGTAGTGTTGCGCAAACGAAGTTTTCACAAGAGGTTTATAGATTTTAAACACGCGCCTCTTTAACAGGTCTGGATAGTTGGAAGAGTTAACAGTTTTTTGGTGCATTAGTATTGATGCTCTTAGTATATACAGCTGCCTGACAGTTAGGACACTCGCTTCTCTATATACTGCAGAGGTTGGGTATCTATATGGCTTTTTGAGCATCACTTTAAGTGTTGAGCGTTGTGCCCTTTCCAATTCTAGCATGATGGTCACTCCCATGCCACCCCAGACACTAATGCAGTAACTAATGACAGATTCTACTAGAGAAACATATACAAGACGAAGAACTTTTCCGTCAGCAGAGTTTCGCAGTAATTTAATTACGTAGATTAGTTTTCTGACTTTACCAGCAAGCGTAGAAATATGTTGTTTGAAATATCTTGTGAGTATCGAGACAAATTAGTCAAATGCCCTAACCGACCAACACAATTTGCTCAGTATATTTTTTCTACGAACGTCCCACTGCAGGGCACAGGCCGTCTCTCAGGAGAGTTTGGGCTTAATTACCTCGCGTGCCCACAGCGGATTAGCGATTTCAAGCGCTGAGGTAGCGCAGACTTTTTCCTAGTCTGCGCGAACGTAGATTCCCGAAGGGACTTTTATGATTGTGTAGTACTGTACATAACTTAGAAAACAAAGTCAAATTATAATATAATAATCAGTTTAATAACAATAATAACATTTACATACAGGCACATGAATTGCTTCTGGCTCCACACTAGGATACCCTGTGTCGTGGGACCAGTAAGGGACCATCCATAAATTACGTCACACGTTAAGGGGGAGGGAGGGTGTCGAAAGAGTGTGACAGGGGGTGGGAGGGGTCCAACATTTTTTGACGTCACATTTCCAAATCTACGTGCTAAAACACGAACTTGGAACTATTAACGAAATAGGTACACAAAACATTTGCGGCTCTTGATACTCGTATAAAACTAATTTCGGAACTGCTGTTTGAATTCAATAACATATTCAAGAATATTGCAAAATATGTGACGTCACACTAGGGAGAGGGAGTCTCACAAATGTGACCAGCTGTGACAAGGATGGGGGAGGGGTCAAAAATTCACAAAATTCGTGTGACGTAATTAATGGATGGCCCCTAACTGCGCCATCACAAACATGTAAACACCCAAGACCTGGGTTTTTTTTTGTCCCCAGCCGGGATTCGAACCAGGGACCACTACATGGTAATGCGCTAACGGCTACGCCACGGAGGTCGTCACATTCTTCCAATATATTTCATGTACACCTAACCTACCTACTCTCTTCATCTTTCCGTTCTATCTATCCCACGGTGGTCTGGAAGACATCGCTTTTAGTGATAAGACCGCCAATTGTGTACGGCAAAACTTAGATAGAGAAAACTTTATTGCACAACCAGAAAAATATATGTAAAATTTTATATGTATTTTATTTTATGGTATACAATGAAGAGTTCTGATCTAATGTAATGTAATCAAAGTATAAATTTAATGTCTTTTATTCCTCTTCTTCTGAAGCATATTTTCTCGTTTGCAGCTGGAATCTGGTGGGACGGTGCTCAGCACCAATTGGGATCAAGTCGCCAAGGACAAGGTTGACGTGAAGCCTCCGGACGGACTCGAGTTCAGGAAATGGGACTAAACGGAGCAGAACTATGAAATAACAAAAACCTATAGTAATAATAATAAATTCTACACGAAGCAAGCACTTTCATTTTCGCATTCAACGCGCGGGTCTGATAACTTGGTAGACTGTAGTTTTATTTCTCATAGAAGGGGTTCTTCCACGTAGTCAAACTATAGCCATCTCATGATTATTGATATCAACCCTTTGTATACCCCCACAGCTAGGGCACAGGGAGCCGATTCTCGTCCGCGAGTTGAAAGCGTAGACGCAAACTATTCGGAGGACATTTGTCGCATAGAATCAAGATAACTCGACTGAGTCTTAGACATTTATTTTCTCATTCGAATTCAATCTAGCATGGCGTTCAGAATACAGATTGTGGCTATTGCTCGACTTATTACGTAGAATTCAAGTCGTAAGCCTTAAGAGTCGTACACAAATTATTTGGTGATGAAGTAAGAATAGGCTCCCAGGTCTCTTCCTGCATAGCAGTATGATTAGGCATTACTCCACGACGGGGGCCCAGTGCGGCTTGGTGAAAAATTATTTATTGCACTAAAACCAATTTTGTACAAAGGCGAGCGTAATACTAGGATACTAGATAGTATTTTCTTCCTGCTAACCAACGTAGATGTAGAGAGTCAAAAGGGTAGTGCCAGAAAGAAATGTGGGAGTAATAAAAAAAAATTACATAGACTGGGTGTTAAAATTTGATATCAACCCTCTGTATATCCCCACTGCTGTACACACGGGTCTCTTCCTGCATCGCAGGAAGGTTAGGTCATACTCCACCACGGGTGCCAAGTCCGGGTTGGAGTAGGATTGTGAGACAGTGGCGGGCCTAACTCAGAAGTTATCAAGCAGCCCATAAGGCCTCTGACGTGGTTTAACGACTAGTCATTACGTCACAGCTGGCACCAACGGCTCAACGATTGATTCCAATCACTCGGTTCCACTAGGCTACTAGTGGAATTAACTGAAGTTATTACTATAACTGAAGTTATTGCGACTCGAGATTAAAGTGGAAATGGGCGGAACATCTGGCTAGGCGGGAAGAAGGCAGGTCGACCAGGGAGCCAATTTTCACTTCATTAGCCATTAAGTCGTATAAGGCTTGGAATTCTATGTAAAAAGTCGAGCGACAGCCAATATCTGTGTTTTGAATGCCATGGTAGATTGAATTCGAATGAGAAAATAAATGTGTAATGATTCTGTTGAGTTACCTACCTTATTTTTAACATATTTTAAACTTTCGCGACTTGAACACATTGTTAGAATATTTTCGGGGCTTAATCGCGTAGTAATTTGTCGCAAACGTGGTATCCGGTCATCAAGAAGTGTTGGGAGTTGGAAAAAGTCGGATGGCTTATCGTCCGACATTGTCAGTGCAGTGTGTCGCAACCCTAATAGTGCATTGTGATGGCTGATTGAGGGTAGTCTGAAACCTTATCAGCCGAAGATGCGAACGGGTACCTGAGTGCTTAGTGCGAGTTTGACAGATCCAATCGAGTAACTTTACCACCGCGTTAATCGAGCATCGAGTAGTGAGTATGAGTAAGTTAACCGTTCGAACTGGCAAAACGCTGTCACAGTACAACTCGCACTCGCGTTTATTCGTGTTTTGGCTGGTAAACGTGTTCACTTCTCAACGTAAACCATTACAACTCGCACCCAGCAATTTTAATTTCCATTCTTGTCGCTAGGTGGCGCTTCCTCGATGCCATAGAAATATGAGTTTACGTTAACGCGATCGAGTAGTTAAAAAACTCGCACTAAGCACTCAGCCATCAGTCTGCTCGTGACCACGATGACTGTAACGTCGTCGAAACGTCGAGGTAAAAAATAGCAATAAATTACTACGCCCCGAAAATATTCTAACAATCTTATTTTTATGCGACAAATGTCTAAGCCTTCGAATGTTTTGCGTCTACGCTTTAAATTCGCATGGGCGAGAATCGGCCCCCAGGGCAACCACTTTGTAGCGGCCGAGAACGGGTCCTAGATTCGGCTAATGCTTTGCAGTACAATGTCAATTGCACGAACGTGGCAATTTCATTTCATTACTGCTTTGAGTCTAAGCCTGCACACCCATCACACCTTCAAGGCGCCAATGATATAAAAAAGCACGTCACCGACCGGTTTATCTGACATTGCAGTGTAATTTATCAGGCTGTACTAGTCCAGTACCAGGTTCAATCGTCTAGTATTCACGGGAGAAAATAATGGAACCACGCGAAAACACGTAGCTCAGGCTGGTTGGCCCATACCGCATAGGGAGATTGCGTATAAGGTCGATAAAGAATCGTCAGTATAAGTTTGTGACAGAAATGTGACGTCTTTAGAACGTCAGAGGGGCTAGTTAGTAGATAAGTATTTCTCGACGTCTTACTGAGGTCTTGTGATACTACATAAGACGTTCGATGCACGGCATACATATTACGTTACTCGCACGTCATATAGTGTCTTATCTCAGACGTCAGGGTTAACCTGACGTCGTCGTCGGGTTAACCCTCAGATGAAATGAATTTGTCACGTCAATTGAATACGTCGAAGATATGACACAATATGACGTCTGAGATAAGACACTATATGACGTGCGAGTAACGTAATATGTATGCCGTGCAGCGTACTTCTTATGTAGTATCACAAGACCTCAGTAAGACGTCGTAGCAATTCTGCGTTATTTTTACATACAGAGAACTGTATGTAAAAATAACGCAGATTTGCTACTGGGTAGTGCCGGCGAACAACCAAGGTTTGATCCTTTGCCGCTACAGATTCGTCAAAAAATCAAAAAAATATGGGCCAGCCAGCCAGAATTTCAGCTTTTTGAGCTTTTGAGATTTCTGTTCCTCAATGGTTTTGGGCGCCCATTTCATATCAAAACAAAAGTGCCTGTGACAGCATTCAAAGTAGTTTCATCGACACTGACTCAATACTTTTCGAGAAATCTTCAAAAATATAGTCAGCCAGATATCCACCTGGCTGGCCCTATTTCCTCGATATTTCCCTAATTACCACGTTTTAGACTGCTGTTTTCGCACATAAGTATTGTGCCGCGATGTGTGCCGGATATAAAACAGATAAGAATCTTTGAGATGCATGAGTTTATGATTTATTGCCAAAAAAACAAAAGAGGCAGCTGGAAAAATCTGGCTGGCTGGCTCTTCATTTTTCGATCGTATTTCGTATTCGTATTCTCCATGTACGATCAGACCATCGAATCAGGTCTGATCGTACATGGAGAATACGAATCGACGTCTGTCCCGGCTCATGAGCCATTCTTTTTTTTTATACATTCGTAAAATGGTATGACCGTACGTTGATTTTGTATTGGAATTATCGATATCGATCGACCGATATCAACCCTTGTATGTCCCCACTGCTGGAGCACCAGTCTCTTCCTGCATTGCAGGAAGGTTAGGCCATACTCCACCACGGAGATCAAGTCCGGGTTGTATGGCAGTGGCGGGGCCTTACTGTCAGAAGTTATCAAGCCGCCCCTAAGGCCTCTGACATGGCTTAACGACTGCCATTACATGACAGTCGGCTCCAATGGCACCACAATGCCACTAGCGGTAGTCACGGGACGTTCACTCATCCTGCACCTGACCGCGCCTGTTGTTGCTTAGCTCAAGTGATTGATTCCAATCACTCGGTTCGACTAGGCCACGAGCTCTTTGAATCTCAAATTCTATCAAAATTCCATGTGTACAGTATGTATTACCTTTCATGGAATTATGCAATACTAACCTGACCGAACCTAGTGTGGGTAATAGTTCAAAATCAATGAAGCCAATTTTAGCTTGCGGTTCTCACTGAGGTCAGTGGTTACCCACAGTCGACAACAGGTCGGGTATTACATTTTAGAAGCAAATTCTTAACGTTAGTGCTTTTTTATGTTATAGGCTACATCCCACTGTACAAGGCCTTCTCTCCACCAAGTGTATGGGCTTAATTACTACGCGCGCCCACCGCGGATTGGCGATTCTAAGCTACGATGTTTACCTCAGGCACCTTAGCGAGTGGCATTGCTACTATAATTATAATTCGATATCGATATCAACCCTTGCTATCAACCCACAAGCGGAAGCGGTGGTAGCTCAGTGGGTAGAACCATGGACTGGCAAGCGAGAGCCCCAGGTTCGATCCCGAGTGCGGGCATGTACCAATGACTTTGTTTAATTTCAAAGTTACGTACATTTGCGAATTTGTAGTCGCAATACCACACGCTAACTGTGAAGGAAAACATCGTGAGGAAACCCGCGACTCGGTTGGCTCCGCACGTATTGACTAGTCTTTCCTGTGGGCTAGGCCGACTAAGCTGTCAGGATGGTATAGGTGCTGGGCAAGCCTAAAAACCATCTATAAAACCATGTCCCAGGCACTACAGCGTCGGAGTGGTCCCTTCACCCATCTAGTGTGTGAGTGAAGATACCACTGGACGTTGTATAAATAATCTCATTAAGTAGATGCAAAAAGGCCAATATATATATATATATCAACCCACAGCCGGGGCACGGGACTCTTCCTGCATCGCAGGGAGGTTAGGTCGTACTCCACCACGGGGGCCAAGTCCGGGTTGGTAGAGGATTGAAAGACAGTGGCGGGCCTTCGTCTTTCTCTTTCTCTTCAAGCTATATTATGTACTTAGTCCACTGCTGGACATAGCCTTCCCCTAATGAGCGCCATAGCGGGCCTTACTTAATTATAATTAATTGCTTGCGTATGTACATATTCATTTATATTACGCTTGTGTTTTGTGTAAAATATTTCACTCTTTGTGTACTGCTAGCGCCGAAAATGGAAAGCCCGAATTATAGTTATTATTTATATTTAAAACAAATTAAATAATAAAAAGGACAGTAAAATAGATCCATTCGCTACACCGTTGCTATGAAAGTTTTATAACATTCTCACAGCAACGGGGTTGCCAGATCTGTCGCCATTAGTGTACAATAAAATAAAGTATAAGTAATAATAATTTTACAAATGTAGGTACATGACTTAGGGCCGTTTTCTCCATAGAACCAAATCTAGATTACGGCAAGCTAAATCCGGTTTTGGAATCCTAATCGAGATTACAATACAAATTGGATTTCTCCAACATCGTAAACGAAAGTTTAAACTAAAGTCTCTGAACGGCCGATATTGGACGATTAGCTTCTAAGACCAGATTAACAGTCAGACAAATGTCAGATATCAGCTGCCAAAAGACGTCAAACGTTTTACTTTACCCGTCTATCTACGACTTTACCAAATATTGGTTTTTAAAATCGAAATAAAGGTTAATTTTCATTATGAGAAGAGCTCTGGAGTTATCATTCTTTGATGATGAAGATGAATTTGTGGTTCGTCGTCTGAAGTGGGTTCGCGAGAGGAGAGACACTATTGGTGAATGTTGGACCTCTTCTTCGTTTTAACATCATCTTTTATGAGAGCCGTTCAAAATTTATTTCGCACAAAACAAACCGCGCCAGAAACAAAATTCATAATTGCCGAAAAAGGTTTTGAAATTACACAGAATAACCGGAAATATCACAGAATTCTCGACATTTTTGACAGCTGCGTTTCAAAATAAAAAAGTGTTACCACCGTAGAGGGAGTAAAACTATAGAGCAAGCCACAGCGCACACATACAAGTTTTAAATGAAACAAACTTCGTAGCGACCATGGGTGAGAAAGAGATAGAGTAAACAGCAAAAGTGTAACTGCTTTTTTTGTTTGCCCCCAGTGTCAAGTTGACGTTTTGGGGGCAAACAAACGACAAGATTTTGAAAATTTTATCATATTTAACGCTACGCTAGCCGTTTCGAAAAGCAACCGTGTATTTGTGAAATGATATATTAAAAGTGACCTAAATAGCGAAAGTATGGTGAATTGTAGTGTACTCGTATGCAGAAATCGTTAAGAAAGAGCTTTGGGGGAAGTTTCCTTTGATAGGTAAGTAATTATTGTGTTTCAATTATTGTTAAGCCCAAAGTTGCCTTACGTTGAGTATTTTAGTTAAGTTTCAACTAGTAGCTTTGCAACTAGTCCGTAAGAAAAGCAATTTAATAGAATTTTCTTTCCTAACCTAAACAAACGAAGAGTAAAAAAATGTTGCCATCCGTTTATGTCGAAAATCCCGATCATTACTTGACCGTGTTGGCAGACGTTATAAGCGACCGTACGATGGGAAAATAAAAAGTAGTATTCCCTAAGAAGGCTGCTAAAAAAACAGAACGTTTTCAAAACCTTTGTTTTATTACTTTAAAGTAAACAATCGATTAAACATAAACACACTATTTTTAGGTTTTTATTTATCGCCGTAAAGGGTTTTACTGTAATGTTAATATTATTGCTCTTGTTTGAGAAAAATCCACACAACACCCATAGCGCTTAATATGTTGTTTTGCCAAAAGTGTGCCGTTTAGAGTTTCATTGCTCAGCCTATTTCGGATCTTTGTTTTAATAAGATTGACTGAACTGAAGCAGCGTTCATAATCTGTGTCACAAAAACGAGTAACCGGTAAAGTCGCACATTAGTTAGATTTACCTTAAGGGTTGCTACTTAGTAAGTAAAAGAATAAATAGTGACGTGCTATGTTGGTATTAGTACTTTGGTTGAATAAAATCTAAAAAAAGTCGTATGTTTACGTACGATTTCTGCCCCTTGATCGTACGAGTATATGCAACATAAATGTAAAACATCGTATGAATACGATTTAAATCGTATATCTGGCAACGCTGCGTGATCATTACTTAACTCGAAGTCCCAGACTTCGACGGCTTGTCCTTGTACAGATATTAAGTTACAAACGTAATCAAAATATATTATGAATCTTTAATACTTAATGTATCGTTATTAAAAATCAAATGTACCTAAAACTATAACCCGGGCTTGGCCCCTGCGGTGGAGTATGGCCTAACCTTTCTGCGATGCAGGACCCGTGCTCCAGAGTTATGGACATACAAGGGTTGATATCGAAATCTATAATAAAAACAATAGAGACAGAAACATTACGGCTACAGCACTGAATTATCAAATATAATATCCTGATGCTTTGTTACATAGCTGCATCGCCTTCCTATGTGACTTGTTGCTCATATAATTTTTCAGCATTCATTCCACTCAGCAGAAAATGTGTCAACTCGAATTTATCGCAAGAACCCTTTCGGTGTTTTTGTGCATTCTGCCGCAAGCAATGTGCCCTTGAATTCAGTATAGAATTCAAATTTGAATTTGTATCAATGAATCTCGTACAATACCGTCTAGCCGCGATCGTTTATTAGGTAAAACGTAATTACCTTATTTCCCTAATAAATAATCGACCCGTTCAATATACAACAGCTAAGTATGAGTATCGCGAATAATAATACTAAAGTTATTACTTATTATATTTTAATGTATACCAATATTTATTAATATTAGCAATGTTTCTTTTCCAGATTTCTTCAAAATAGTTCTGTTCTGGAAAAATGGATGCTAGCATGTAGAAGAGAGAACTGGTCACCTACATCAAATGCCCGAATATGCTCTCTACATTTCGACAAAATGTACATTTTGGTGGTCTGAGGTACCCATCGAAAGATTTTTTATATGGTGAATTTTTATATGAAATAAACTTATTAATAAAACAGTTTATGATTGTATTCCATTGGTGGTCCTAGATAGCGTCTCTAAGCGCCTTAACTTGTAAAATTTAAACGTGTAAAATAAAACGTATTTTGTAATTATACAAAATGACAATTGTTTAAAAAACGTTTGCTACGTTCTGCAAACAATTGTCAGACATGTATGATTAATAAAATTCAACACTAAATCTGCATTTTTATTCATGGCCTATGAACGACTGAAATATTTTATCCCTCATTATGGCAATTCACTTTTACTGTGGCAACATTCACGCACACAAACAAATAATATTCACCGACGTGAAAACGGTTACACTGTGCCTTGATCTATAGTTCTACTCTATCTACGGTTACCACCCTCAAATCTTAGCGTTTTTTGTCTAATCTGTAACAAGAACTAGATTTCGTGAACCAGATCAAAATGTTACGGGAGAAATCGGATGGTCATAAATCTATTTTTTAAACTTCGTTCAAGCATGATCCGGATTATGAAATCCAGTTTTGCGCAGCAAATGGAGAAAACGGCCCTTAGAAAACAAAGTTATTAGTAGTTCAATCATGAAATCGTATAGGTGGCCACTGATGTATTTGGTTTAAGATGACTTGAGACGAGATGGGCAGAGTGAAGTTTCTTTTCTCGCTGCCTCTTTCTTCACTGCAATACTGCCCGAAAGGCAGCGGCTTACGTATTACATCGTTCATTGACATTCAGCAAATAGAATGTATATTCTTGGGTGTTTTCTCGTGGTCCCATTATTTTGTCCCGTTAACGGGTCCACGAGGGATAACTATCCCTCGTGGTCCCGTTATACGTCATCAACGGGTCCACGAGGGATAAACTATTTCTCGTGGTCCCGCTAATAAATGTGATGCCTTCTGTATAAGAATTTTCACTGGCTTGTCACGTTCAGCGCCACGTTTCTCTCCTTCTCCCTTTGCTCCCTGTATCCTGCGTCCGTTGCTCATACCACTTTCCTGAATTAAGTTTTACTGTTACATTTTGGAAAAGAAAGTACTGGGATTGCATGAGGTCATGGGTAGCTTATTGTTAGTTTATTAGTTAAACAGAGATAAATCCGGGTCAATTTTCGAAATAAATTGATTTGATTTGATTTGATTCTCAGATGCCGGGATTCGAACCCACGACCTCTATCGCTCCGCTATCACCGCTCACGTAATTGATAATGAAATGACATGAAATGAAAAGATTTTATTCAACGTACTTAGCGCAGTAACTGCCGCTTAATGAACATTACAATTCAAAAAGTTGTCCATTTTAAAATCTAGATTATTTAGGAGAAAAAATGGACAAAAAAAAACTACAAACTTAGTCTTTTCAAAGTCTTTAAAAAACAGAGTTTACATAATTATTTTAAAACACAGGACTCATGCATTGTACTGGCTTTAATTCCAGATATAATTGTGATCTAAACAATCCTTTATGCTATAGTAGCCCGTTTGGCACAAAGTGTACTTTTAACACATTTTTTGAACCGCGTTTCAGGCAAGCTTAAGATAACATTAGAATATTCTTTATGGTACACTGGAAAAACAACAAATACAAAATAATTCCGAATATACATAGTAAGATTGGCGGCCTAAAACAATTTCTTCCAGACAACTTTACAATGGAAAGTTGCTGACGGAAATTAGAAAGACGGGTAGCCAGTGCAAATTGATATATCTTCGGAGATTTTATTATAGAAGTGTATAAAATGCCCCATGAAGGATGCATTAACCTTTGTCTTTGATAAGAGTGCACTTAGTGTAAATGTCGTTGTGCTGTCGACTGCAATGCTGTTAAAGGCATATGTTCTGGGAAACAGCAGTTACAGAGTTAAAAACAGTAAGTTGGCGGTACTGGCGTCGCAAAATAACAAAGTTACACACGTCCAATGCGCCTAGCTTAGCATTCTGGTAATCCCTACACCCGGTAAAGTTAGCTCGAACTCGTAGGTCACCAGCGAGCTAGTGTAACTCATACGTTAGTGAAACTCGATTTTCGGAGTGCAGAGGACGTAATTTGCCAACGAACTAAAACTGTCAAGAAAATTACGAAGACAAGTGTCATTTATCTGTGTCAGATGAAGTTTTCATCACGTTCCACATACATACAACATATATACATACGTACATGCATGCATGCATACATACATACATACATACATACATACATACATACATACATACATACATACATACATACATACATACATACATACATACATACATACATACATACATACATACATACATACATACATACATCTTGTTGGGGTTGGTAGAGACAAGAGTTTACCGTTTCTAACGAGCTTGACAACCAAAAAAGCGTCATAAAAATCGGGCTCAAACTATGTCGTCACTACGTGCTCGCCACCACCATATTGTTTAAAATAAGTATTTATCAACACTTGAATTATGTCATGAAATAATATTTAAGTAAGTCTTCGCCCTTAAAGTAGGTTTAGAATTTAATGAAAAATCGCAATATTTTTTTTATGTAGCTTATAACTGCAGGCCTTCTACCAGTTTCAACATATTAATAAAAACACTTTGGTGTAAAAACATTGCCAGTCCAATCTAAGTTTGATGCAACTTCACTCAGAAAGTCCCATTCAGAAAGACTCAAAAACATTTCCGTCCAAAATTGCTACGAAATGCTACGTCGCGCTACGGCGTAGCGACAGAGCGCGGCGTAGCGCGGCGCGTTGTCAACGGGATAAAATCATTGAATATTCAATGATAAAATCATATTTTATTGTGAGCCTGAATGCCTGTCTTAGAGGCGTAACGCGTCGCGCATTTTCTCACACAAGTATTGGTGTCAGTGGCGGTGTGTTCGTGTCTTGCTTCTGCTTGTGTGGTAAGTGGGAGTGCATTAACTAACCGCATGGTGCTTGTGGGATTTTTGGCGGAATTTAGCAAAGTAATTTTCACATTTTAATGCTAGTATGGATTCCCCGCGTCTTTGGAAAAAGTGAACATCATAAGTCTTAATAAATGTAGCTCTTTTTAGAATCTATTGACTATAAACTCGAGGTCCAAGAATCTATGACTTAAAAGCATTTTTATCAAAAACAGGCGGTTTTGAAACCGAATAAAGTGTTAGGGTTGATATTTGGGTAGAGCCCTAGTTAGTTAGACCTGAGATTTCCGCACTTAGCCTCATAGTTGGGCCATTGTACGTAGCAAGCGCTGAGGTACGTTAACACTTCAGACACTAGGGTTTCCTTACGATGTTTTCCTTCACCGTCGGCCAGTGGTATTGCTACTATAATTTCACAAATGTACATAACTTAGAATACAAAGTCATTGGTACATGCCGGGGTTTGAACCCACGACCTCCCGATTGAGAGGCCGGCGTTCTACACCGCTCCGCTACCACCGCCCTCTGGGTAGGGCCCTATAAATAGTTGTCAAGCTTGTTAAGTTCACATTTTGTGAAAACGAAACAATAAAAATATATGCTTGTTCTCATTATTTTATTTTGCACGCCTACCAAGTTTTCGTTTACCTCCTGCTATTGACATTTAGAAAATGCTTAGAGCATTGTACATTTATGTAAGTGCAATAAAGTATTCATCAACGTATTCATCAACATATTCATCATCATTATATCCCCACCGAGAGGCACGGGTCTCTGCCCTGAGAAAGGTATAGATAGACCATAAAAGTATTAATTATAATTAAAATATGTCATAATGTGCACCACACATGGCTGCGAAAGGTAACTCCCTTATGGATATACATACATACTCTTTCTTTCAGAGCATCCTGGCTGTTATCAAACGTATGACATCCGTGAAACACCCAATAATAATAAAACGAACATTCGATTTTGGAACGAACCTTTGTCCTGATGCCGGGAAAGTCGTTTTCACGCCAGTGACGTTTGGAACGCAGTCGCGTGCGGGCGGGAACGCGCTGTTCGAAATACGAATCCTTAAAAGAAAATTGAAAAGTTTTATTTTCCTTTTCTGCTGGCTGTTTGACGTGCGTGGCCAGAATTTTTTTTTTGTGTGAGTGATTAATAATAACGGTGAAATAATTTGTGAGTGTTGTTTTTTTTTTCGAAGTACATATCCACTGTTGTTTTAAATTCAGTGCAGACAAAAAAGTTGTTTTTCGTTTTAGCGCGTGTTTACACCTAATCTTGATAATGGATAAATTTTGCGAAATGTAATTTCGTTGGTGGCGGTTAACATTTTGGTGTAGAATTATTCTTCTGATTAGAACAGATCTTCACTTAAGGTGAGTAATTAGTTTGTGTGATAACTTTGTACTTATGTTCTTGGTTTTAATAACGTTAATGGAGTGCTTTTTTCGTGGCACTTAATTACTTACAATGAAACGTTTTATTTCTTTTTCTACCACAGATAATTACGTACCTATTACGTAAAGTAATATATTTTTTTAATAAAGCTGATAACATGTCTTGGTGGCGCAGCGGTTTGGCATGCTGACTGTAAAACCGAAGGTCTCGGGTTCGATCTCCGGCCGGGTTAAACTAAGAAACGAACTTTTCTAGTTTGTCTCGGGTCTTGGACGTTATCTATATATTTATTGTATTAAATCCATCGTCGAGTTAGCACCTATAACAAAAGTAATTTAGTTGTACTTAGTACAGGGCTAACGAGATCTGTGTAATATGTCCTTGAATAAAAAAAAAACAAAAACAATTAAGAGTTTTGGGTTTTCTGTAAAATACGCGGCCGCAGAATTGAGACTTGATATTATACTCCAAATACAGTTCTTGATCTTCTAATTGGTAACAAAAAACTCCCTAAGGAGCTTCGTACTCCCGTAGATAATGAATAAAAATAGGTTTCACAATTTCGTAGTAAAATTTATACCACCAAAAACAGATATGTAAAAAAGAGGCCAACTTGTCGCCTAAAAAAATATGATAAAAAATGAAATGAAAAGATTTAATTTAAAGTAGCGCAGAAACTGCGGCTTAATGAAAGTTACGAATAATTTTGGAGAAAAAATGGACTTAGTCCAAACTTAGTCTTTTCAAATATACAGAGATTCCTTCGAGTTCCTTGCTAACGCGGGATCAGCAGTATTTTGACAGGAATGGGAAAGATATTATGACTTTTAAATTTACGTACTTAGCAAGTTTTCATTAAAAAACTACTGAACACTCTCTAAAAAAATTGCCAAGTTTTGTATTACACGATTTGACAGTTTTATTGTCAACCCGAACTTGGCCCCCGTGGTGGAGTATTTCCTTACCTTCCTGCGATGCAGAAATAAACTCGTGCCCCAGCAGTGGGGTCATGCAAAGAGTTGATATCAATATGATATATACAATGATATCATGATGATATCAACTCTTTGGGTGTAGAAAACGTTACTCGTGAACGCACGCAGTTGAGCGAGCAAAGCATCATATTAATAACATTTACAAACATCAATTGACTTAAAAATCAATTTGGTTTGCTGAATTTCTCATATTCATTTATAATCCTCTTATAAATTAATTTCATTCAATTATTAATTCAAAGGCGCCATATTCTACAGTCCTTGATCAAGCTAATTAACTGTCACTCACCCTATTTTATACCTTCTCGTTTTCTTCTTACTATTTAACCATAAGCACACACATAAAATGTGCTTAAAACTAAATAACTTGTAAAACATATGTGATAAACAGTGGTCGGTGTAGGTATATTGATTTTAGATACTTGCGTCATGATATCATAGCATGGACATGCATTTCTTCCGGAATGTACCGGAGTTTCCAAAAATTTGGTAAACCGGACTCTCATGCGCTGTGATGATTGCTATAAAGTGATTTTTTTAACTGTTTCCAAGTTCTAAAACCTTCTTAAATAGTGAAAATAATTAAAACTTACCCGTACAAAAACAACTTCAAATGGGCCCAATCCAAGAGTAATAAATCGATGTCCGTAGTTATAAGCCAAATTCGTCGTTTTAAGTAGATTTCAGAAGACAGTAAACAAGCCAGGGTCAAGTCAAGATATTCACAACACATAAAATAAGCGCACTCCACGAACCGAAATAAGTGAGTGAGCCACTTGGTCTGGATGTCGGTGCGAGCGCATTGTTTTCGAACAAACAGTCAATGAGTCATCCTGGATACTTGATTCTAATTGGTCAGATGCGTTGAGCATAGAGATAAGAGGACAAAAGACCCTGTTTGCCGGATGTCGTGTGTTGAAATGAATATTATTATTATATCATTTTATACATGCTTAGGCTTTTACTCCAACACTTTTACTACAACAAGGTTTTTACACACCAGTCATTTTTTACTATTAAATTCTGGTTATCTACGCCACTAGCAGCATAGCGTTGAGAGTATTGATACATTTTTAACTAGTTTCATGTAATAATTTCGATGTTCCGGTATTTTTATCATAATAATCCGGAAACTCGGAGGCGTATCCATATTAACATCTACGTTTGATGTCAGTGACCTTAATTCAATATACCTACACCGACCACTGGTGATAAAATAGAAATATAAGTAGATAAACAAATAGGTAACTTTTAAAATGGAACATAGAAAGCATAGAAGATGTTAACGCCTGCATGAATGGGAACTACTTGCAACGGACCATGAGTTCGCTGGAAGTGCTAATTTAAAAATATAAAGTGTCAACCAGACAGACCTTTGAGAAAAGAACTGCGCTTTAAAACTCACAACTGAGCGAATGTATTATAACTTACAACTGAGCGAATCGAATTTATTGTATTTATTTTCTAATTATAGACAAAAATAGAAAAAAACTTGCATTTTAATTTAATCAAGAGGACCTGCGGCTCAAATAGAAACAATGATAATTGGCACAATCCATATGGCGCTATAAATGACATCACACTAATAATATTAAGGCGAAAGTTTGTCTGACAGTAAGGCCCGCCACTGTCTTACAATCCTCCACCAACCCGGACTTGACCCCCGTGGTGGAGTATGGCCTAACCTTCCTGAGATGCAGAAAGAGACCCGTGCCCTAGCAGTGGGGACATACAAGGGTTGATAACGAATAACGAACGAAAGTTTGTGAGTGTGTATGTTTGTTACAAAGTCGTAACGTCTGGAGCGATTTTAATAAAATTTGGTATGGAATCAGATGACACCCTAGATAGATTACACATGACACATAAGAATACATAGGTTATGTTTTACTGCGGAAAAATAACTTATGCCGATGAGGAAATCGGTAAGCCGCGAGTACCGCCGCGGGGCACAGCTAGTGTATAATAAATTCATGGTCAAACACTGCCTCCTGAAATACAGGTCTACAACTAGTTTAGGAGATAGAGTCTGCAGGGGGCATTGTATACGTTTCTATAATATAATCCCTGAAGATATATTAAGTTTGACTGAAACGCGATTCAAAAAATGTGTAAAGTACACTTTGTGCCAAAAGGGCTACTATAATATTAAGGATTATTTAAATTAACAACGATGTCTGGAATCCGCTATTTGACACGCATCAAATTTGACGCGATGAATATTTCCTATAGTATTTAACGTAAGAAACCGAAATATATTGATTTTGCTAAGTAAGTGTGCAGGATGGCTGCAAAATTCGTTTAATTCGTAACGGCGAAAACGCTATCCGCCATCTTGAAAGCATCTAAAGTATGTAAACAAACATCTTTCAGCCAGAGCCAGTGGACATTGATTATTATAGGACTTGCATCAAAGTGATCTTCACATAAATACACCCGAGTTTCAACTGATAAAGAGGCGGGGTCTCTTTTGGCAAGTTTGAGCCAAGTTTTTCGAATGTTAATTTTACTGGGTACAAGAATCCACAACTCTTGGGGTTCTATATTGACGTGTTTTTTCATTCTCGAACAATGCAATAATGATAATTGGTATATTTTGGATTGAATATGGTATATTCGATGAAATCATAATTGCGTTGTTGTTATTTAAATATGCTCAGAGATCACTTACAGAAAATTGAATGTCAAACTTTGTTTACAATTTTTTGGACTTCAAGCCATAGACAAAATGGCTGACCGCGTTTTTGGCTGTTTAGGAAAATAAACTTTTAAAATATATTTTTCTTTTGCTTTTAGGTCCTCAAATAATATACTAAAATATTTTTTGGTCTAATGGAAGAGTTATAGAAATAGCGGATTAAAGCATGTACAATGCATGAGTTTTGTAAAAAATATGTAAACTCTATAATAATAAATATTATAAAAATATGTTAAAAAAATAAATCTGTCAAATCGTGTAATACAAAACTAATCGTGTAATACAAAACTTGGCAAGTTCTTTAGAGAGTGTTCAGTAGTTTTTTAATGAAAACTTTCCAAGTTAAGTCTGTAAATTTCAAAGTCACAATATTTTTCCCATTCCTGTCAAAATACTGCTCATTCCGTGTTAGCAACTCGGTTAGAAACTCGGCAGAATCTCTGCATATTTGATAAGACTGAGTTTGGAGTATTTTTGTCCATTTTGTCTCCAAAATGATCTAGATTTTGAAATGAACACCTAGTTTAACTTGTAACGTTCATTACGCCGCAGTTTCTGCGCTACTTTGAACAAAACCTTTTCATTTTATTTCATTTCATTTCTGAGTCAATTCTTGTACTAACCCACATTCACCACAATCATTGGTAACTCTATTTGTACCTACAGTCTGCTTTTACAATATACCTCGGGATCTAGAGTAGGCTTCGGTTTTTGCCGAGAGCACACGACTGTAGGTAATACTACTACCTGCTCTGTATGAAACTTTTCTTCACTGTTTTGAAAAGGTATGTAAAGTTATAAATAACGATACAAAATAAACCTAACTTTACCCCATATATCCTATTCTATCCGATAGTAATAATAATAAAAATAATAATAATAATAATAATAATAATAATAATAATAATAATAATAATAATAATAATAATAATAATAATAATAATAATAATAATAATAATAATAATAATAATAATAATAATAATAATAATAATAATAATAATAATAATAATAATAATAATAATAATAATAATAATAATAATAATAATAATAATAATAATAATAATAATAATAATAATAATAATAATAATAATAATAATAATAATAATAATAATAATAATAATATTTACCTTTTTGCATCTACTTAATGAGAATATCTATACAGCGTCCAATGGTATCTTCACTCACACTAGATGGGTGAAGGGACCACTCCGACGCTGTAGTGCCTGGGACATGGTTTTTTATAGATGGTGTAGGCTTTCCCAGCACCTATACCATCCTGACAGCTTAGTCGGCCTAGCTCACAGGAAAGACTAGTCAATACGTGCGGAGCCAACCAAGCCGCGGGTTTCCTCACGATGTTTTCCTTCACATTTAGCGTGTGGTATTGAGACTACAAATTCGCAAATGTACGTAACTTTGAAATTAAATAAAGTCATTGGTACATGCCCGCCCTCGGCATCGAACCTGGGGCTCTCGCTTGCCAGTCCATGGTTCTACCCACTGAGCTACCACCGCTTCCGATAGTAGCCGAGGTACGAGTATATTCTAAAAGCTAACATACTGTTCTTTTTGTTACATACATAACTTTAATGTGGTGAAAGATAAAATTTCATTTCATTTCAAGGAAAAGAAGTTCTGGCGTTCGTTGCGAGTGGCAAATTCTAGTCTCTGCCTACCGGTACAGGCCTGAGCCTAATGACGTAGTTGAATAGATAGAGAAGAGCTTATTGCACAACCAGAAGAAAAGAATTACAACCATGAATTCTTAAATCAGAGTAATGTTGTACATTAGGCGTGACGACGGTATCAAATAATCAAAGAATTAACGATATTAGGGGAAAGTACATGTTATAAGGTAACACTGATTTAGTTTCATAAAAAATAAGTGAGATCACCAATATTTTCAATACAATAAAAGATTATACTTCTTTCAGCCGTTGACTGAAACACTAATCACACCGCGTGACGTCACGCTTAGGTAAACATTGGTAAATTTAAACCGTGCTCTGTAGTGGCTACTAGTGATTACGCATTTAGATTGATTTTAAGAGGCTCTGCACGCCATTTGTAGACTTTGGATTTGCTAAGATGGACGAGGATGGCCGAGTGCGGCCAATGCCCGGCAGTGGAGCAGTACGGGCTTATTGATTAAAGCGCCAGGCACTCTAATGGGCTGTTGAACATAATGTATTGGCAAACACTAGAAAAAGATAAGATAAAAATATTTATTGAGAAACAAACATCGGTACAAGTAAAATTATGCTAATTTACAGGTTGACTTTTTTAGGAGTAAAATTGCCTGCAAGAAATAGCTTTCAGCAATAAGGCCGCCAATTGTACTCTGTATTCATTATACGTTTTATAATATGTGCTCTGGTGTACGATATCGGTATCAACCCTTGTATGTCCCCACTGTTGGGGCATGGGTCTCTTCCTGCATCGCAGGAAGTTTAAGCCATACTCCACCACAGG
Source organism: Yponomeuta sedellus (assembly GCA_934045075.1). Classification (NCBI taxonomy): domain Eukaryota; kingdom Metazoa; phylum Arthropoda; class Insecta; order Lepidoptera; family Yponomeutidae; genus Yponomeuta; species Yponomeuta sedellus. The sequence continues at coordinate 5,975,918 of OW203751.1, read as the reverse complement.
GGCCAAGTCCGGGTTGGTGGAGGATTGTAAGACAGTGGCGAGCCTTACTGTCTGAAGTTATCAAGCCGCTCATAAGGCCTCTGACTTGACTTAACGACTGCTATTAAATGACAGCCGGCACCAACGGCTTAACGTGCCTTCCGTGCTTCGCAAGGCACTCTGGAAGGTGCTCTGGTGTACAATAAAGAGGATTTTCATCCTATCTTATAGGTAATTTTTGTATCAAGACAGAAACCTATCTACAGTCTATTTATTCTTACTTGTCCAATTTAGTAAACAAGATTCCACCATTAAACTGTGACTTTTTGGTTCAAAACTGCCATATTTCCATAAATGAAGTAACCTGGAACACTCTTTTAGATAACACGCTGCCAATTTTATAAACATAGTTCATGACAGTTCATCAATTTGCGAGAAAATGTCTAGTTTAATCTCAATTTTAAGGTTAGAACATTGTTTACTATATTGGATAAGTAAGAATAAATAGACTGTAGGTAGATGCTTCTTTACTTCATCATCATAATCAGCCGGTGTTAGACCACTGCTGGACACAGGCCTCTCCCAAGACACAACATTGAGCCCGATCTTCGGCTCTCCTTTTCCAGTCACCGCCCTTCACCAGACCCTACATACTGTTAAAGCTTTGTAGTACAATGATTATAGTAATTTCATTTCATTGCTGCTTTGGGTTTAAGCCCGCCCACTTATGAAATTTTCCAGGCGTCGATAAATAATAAGAATAAATAAATAAATATTCAGAGGCTAGTTTGCTGTGTGGAGTCGGCCTAGAGAATAGCACCAACCCAATTCTTCCCGCGGGTGTCGTAAAAGGCGATTAAGGGACACAAAACGGGGGGTGGGCAACAGTGCCCCCTGCAGTACAATAACATAACATTTACATACAGGCACAAAGATTGCTTCTGGCCCCACACTAGGATACCCTGTGTCGTGGGAACCAGAAACAACGACATCACAAACATGTAAACATCCAAGACCTGGACTTTTTTTTTTGTTTCCAGCCGGGATTCGAACCCGGGACCTCTTGCATGGTACAATTCCACCGAAATGCGATCCCCAACTCGCATGCCCAGCGTGGCGATTATGGGCATTACCTCCTATGATAGCACAACGTGGCGCTCTTTAGGGGAGGGCTATGTCCAGCAGTGGGCTAGTATAGCCTGACGACGACGATAAATAAATATTCACGGACATATTACACTGATCTCGTTAGCCCTATACTAAGAACAACTAAATGACTTGTGTGACAGGTGCTAACTCGACGATAGATTTAATACGATAAATACATAGATAACATCCAAGATCCGGGATAAACTAGAAAATTTCGCTTCCTAGATTGACCCGGCCGGGGATCGAACCCGAGACCTTCGGTTTTACAGTCAGCATGCCACACCGCTGCGCCACCGAGGCCGATAGTATAAAATAACACGTCTTCTTCGTCGTATCCTCATGGCTGAGGGATGTGACTATGAGGCAACTTCCGCCACCAGCTCTCTCCAAGTTCCGTATATGAGCCAGATGTAGGTATAACATAACATTTACATACAGGCACATACATTGCTTCTGGCCCCACACAAGGATATCCTGTGTCGTGCGAACCACAACGACTACACAAATACAACGACATCATAAACAAGTAAACATCCAAGACCTGGGCTTTTTTTATCGACCGCTACGCTGCCAGAGAGGTCGTCAATGTGGCTACTTGTGGGTCCATCCCAAAGGTTATGTTATGATGTCTGTCCAACGCGTTGGTGCTCGTCCTCTGCTTCGTTTCCCGTTTGCACGACCGACGATAATAACATATTCCATGTTATCTGGCCCGCGTCGGACGGTATGTTGAAGAACTTCAGGATGCGTTGGGTACAGATTGTGGCGAGCCTCGTCTTTATCTGAGTTCTTCTAGAATCGATGCGTTTGTGCGGCGTTCGGTACAAGATATACGGATCATTCTCCGCCAGCGCCACATTTCAAACGCATCAAATAACTGTCGTCATGTGACGTGTAATGCACTCACAGAATGTCTATGTCTATGCCCATGGTGATGAACCGTTCCATACTCCACCACGGGGGCCAAGCCCGGATTGGTGGAGGCTTGCAAAACTAGTGGCTGGTCTTACTGACAGAAGTTTTCGCGCCGCCCTAAGGCCTCTGACTTGGCTTAACGACTGCCATCTATCGACGGCAGCCGGCACCAACAGCTTAACGTGCCACGTGATTTGTGAAGCACGGAAACGCTCGGAAAAATGCCATTAGCTTTAGTCATATGCATATACACTGAACGTACACTGTGCTGCTTAACCTTCATGATCGCTTAAGATCACTCTGGCAGCCGGGGCTACGAGCGCAACTTCGGTTATCGTGAAGTTATCAGCTCAATAACTTTAAAGAAATACAGAAAATCTAGAAAAAACTAAATCCCTTATGTATACTCGTATTACGCGCACAAAATAGAACTGTCAATTCCCATATAAATTGCTATCGCAAAAGCCATGATTACAATATGATTTGGTGGGCGCAATTAGGCTTCAGATATTCGAGTTTCAGCTCAAAATTACTATACCGCTTGAATGTGTGAATAGGACAACATTTACAAATATAGCAAATATAGGAAACCAGTAGATAATCACATCACGTCACGTCACGGCACGCCACGCCACGCCACGCCACGCCTCGCCACGCCACGCCACGCCACGCCACGCCACGCCACGCCACGCCACGCCACGCCACGCCACGCCACGCCACGCCACGCCACGCCACGCCACGCCACGCCACGCCACGCCACGCCACGCCACGCCACGCCACGCCACGTCACATCACATCACACTAATATTATAAAGGCGAAAGTTTCTGAGTGTGTATGTTGGTTACTTCTTTACGTCTGAACTGCTGGAGCGATTGAAATATATTTGGTATAGAGTTACGTAGCTGACACCTTGTATTAACACATCGGCTACGTTTTACTGCGGGAAAATATCTTATTCCCCTGGGAAAATCGATAGACCGCGGATGACACCGCGGCGCACAGCTAGTTTATAATAGACATACATTTATTTACTCACCTCAGTGAGAAACAAACACTACTACAAAATGATTTAGCTGTACTGTTGTTCTGATGTTGTTGTTCTATAGACGAGTCGAATCATCTGCTGCATGTTAACTCCCTTTGAAAGCAAGAGTCTTTAGCAATCAGTGAATCCAAACAATACTGAACGTATTGTGCTTTGTTAGATACGGAATTAATTTCCTCCTATCTATTGTGGTAACTGGCAGCGATCTTTAAGCCGCGTTTAGACTGCACTTCTCGTGCTGCCGACACATCTGCCTTCCGCTTCGCTGTAACTTTAGAAACCTTATTAAAACTGGGTTTTGGACATTAATTTCTCTATGAAAAAAAGGAGAAGAGTCGATCGATAACAGCCCTGTATAATACGTAATCACAGGTTAAATAAAACCAAATAGTTACTTTAAACAGTTTTTTAACTTAAATAGTTAAATCGCGATTATTCGTAAATCGAATTTATGTTTACGTATACAAATTAGTACTTCTGTAATATCCCCCTTATTCATAATAGTCTGTTAACTTTAAGCAATGCTTATTCTCACTCTGTCCTCTTCTATTGACCTAAATCAGAATGAAAGAGAACACTCTTTAGCAGCTGTTTTAAGCTAGCGGACTATTATGAATAAGGGGGTAAGACTTTATCAATGTGTTAAAAGGACATAAATTTAAGTTTGATCTTTTAAAGAATTAAGATTTGAATGAATGAAAGAAATTATCTCTTTTTATTTTATATAGAATTATTAGATTTTTAGTACAGTCGTCCGAATACCTAATCTACAATTCCTACGAATATAAACAAACCTACGCTAAAGACAACCCCAGAACTGTTAGTGTATCTGTGTAGAAATATAAAAAGCAAGATTAGACGATAGGCGATACAATCACAATATAATTACATTACCTTACAAATTCATTTATAAAAAAAAGTTAACTCACCACCAGTTGTATCCGTACACGAACATAAACAGGCACGAGCGATTGAGTAAAGTGTTCACACAACTGCACCACACATTTCTTCACTTATGTGAAATTAAATGAAAAGGTTTTATTCAAAGTAGCGCAGAAACTGCGGCTTAATGATCGCTACAATTCAAACTAGGTGTCCATTCAAAATATAGATAATTTTGGAGAAAAAAAATCCAAACTTAGTCTTTTCAAAGTCCTTAATTAACATAGTTAACATAATTATTATAAAACATAGAACTCATACATTGTACTGGCTTTAATTCCAGGCATCATTGTCATCTAAAAAATCCTTTTATGTTATAGTAGCCGTTTTGGCACAAAGTGTTGTGTAAACGAGGCTGTACGCCGAGACGATAAGGAGCAATCACAAGCGCAGTGGTTGTTAATTACAATATAGAGACCATAAGCATAGGGGACCATCCATAAATTACGTCACACGTTAAGGGGCAGGGAGGGGGTCGACAAAGTGTGACATTGTGCGACAGGTGGGAGGGCGGGGTCCTAAATTTCGTGACGTCACATTTCCAAATGTACGTGTTAAAACACGAAACTGTGCACTATTGACAAAATATTCAACACATTTGCTCGTCGTCGTCGTCAGGCTACTAGTCCACTGCTGGACATAGCCCTCTCCTAAAGAACGCCACGTTGTGATATCATAGGGGGTAATGCCCATAATCCCCACGCTGGGCATGCGGGTTGAGGATCGCAGTTCAGTGGAGTTGTACTGCAGGGGGCGCTGCTGCCCGGTTTGTGTCCCTTAGTCGCCTTTTACAACACCCGCGGGAAGAATTGGGTTGGTGCTATTATCTAGGCCGACACCACACATTTGCTCTAGGCTCTTGATATAAAACTTATATGTGTGACGTCACACGAGGAGAGGGGGGGGGGGGGGAGTCTCACAAATGTGACCAGCTGTGACAAGGACGGGGGAGTAAATAGTTTAGGAATCGGGTGTCGCACAGTTTCTGCCGAGCTTCTCGTCAACAATTTTTTCATGATTTCATAACAAATGTATAGTTGTCAGTTTTGTTTCTGTAGTTGTAGTATAAGATTATATCAATTGCCGAATTTCGTAGTTCTATGTCAACGGGAAGTATTCTATGAGTTTTGATTTCCTTGAGTATCGCAATATACCTTTTTTTTGCTGCGTGGACGGCTAAGAAGCTGGATTTTGTCACAAGTTCAAGTGACTTTTCTTTGTGTAGGTATCGATATCACAGGTATTAGAGTAACATACATACATGCCATAGACACATGCACACACACACACACACACATAAAAACATCTCACGGAGAATTGAGTATTGATGCCTAAACTAGACAATTTCTCGCAAATCCATGAACTATCATGAACTATGTTTATAAAATTGGCAGCGTGTTATCTAAAAGAGTGTTCCAGGTTACTTCATTTAGGGAAATATGGCAGTTTTGGACCAAAAAGTCACAGTTTGAGGGTAGAATCTTGTTTACTAAATTGGACAAGTAAGAATAAATAGACTGTACATACACACGCGCTAACATACCACTAACGCCTGTATTCCATCGGCTATTGGAAGTGGTTTAGTTAAATAAAATTACGAAACATACTCACACATTCCATACACCCATGCAGTCTCTCTCATACACACACACACACACAAACACAACTCACGCTTGTACCCCAGCGGGGTTATTGTATTGTAAGTGGTTATTGTGGAAAAAGCCTTATTGGAAGTGGTTAAATTATAGATAGGTACAGTACTACGCATCATGAAAGTCCCTTCGGGAATCTATAGGTTTCGCGCAGACTAGGAAGAAGTGTAACGAAAGTACCCGAAGCTACAAGTACTTTCAACATGAACTTTAACCGATACGGTTAAGGTGCAGAATTGATTGCCGCAGTAGCGCTAGGTGCCTATTTCGCTCACGCTAATATTGCCAAACTAATTGTCACCTGCATCGATGACGTTAAATCAACCAATAGCAACAAAGGCGCGCGGCCTGCCATAAAATGAAACTATCTGATTGGTCGATCAACTTGCCGCACATCGAAAATTTGGTCAACTGCGCAGGTACATCCGCGAGACTTATTTCTTGTGTAGCACTGTACTGAAGAATGTCTTTGAATTGCTTTATAAACTCACACGTGTTTGAAAACAGTACCCGCAACACCCGACAACTTTCCCACATTTCGGGACTGAAACTTTTCGATATCCTGTCTGTGCTCGGAAGTAATAACCTTTTGAAACTACCCACCGGCTGATAAGACGCCATTTTGTTTGAGTTGGCGCGAACCGGGCCTCGATTTTCTTAGTGCATTACGAGTATAGTACAGTTATAACCCTAATTACTGTGCACTAAATGCTAAGTTAGCACAGCAACACACTGAAGTAAATTTCAATGCTGTAAAGGAGTGTCAGCATTTCCCCATGCATGTCGCATTTTCAACTTATTATTGCAGTTTTCAACTTATAACCGCTCCCTCCGAAATTTGGGAAGTCATAATTAGTCCGTTTGTTGGCGCAGCAGCGAAGCGGTCCAATGCTGGCGCCCCTCTTCACCTTCCCCGCGGACACCCGAGAGCGGGATTCTCTTTTTTTATTGCAACATCAAGACTACAGGCATTTTTGTCTTCTCCTTTATAAATCTTTTGTAACAGTTAATCCATTTAAAATACACTCCATAATCATATACTTTCATTTACCACGAAACATCCGTGTAAATCTCTAATAAAGTAGTGTTAGTTATTTTGTGTTTTTTTTTAAACAGACAAACGCCCGCCGCGTCCTAACAATGACGTCATGACAGATGCTCGGTCTTGTCACATAACGTGTTTTTTCCTACCATTGAAGCCTAAAAGGTTTGATGTATGTGCGCGCCTAAACTTGACCATCGTTATCATCATCAACTCATTATATCCCCACCGATGGGCAAGGGTCTCTTCCCTAAGGAAGGCACAGGCCATACTCCACCACGGGAGATAAGTCCGGATTAGTGGAGGCTTGCAAGACTAGTGGCTGTTCTCACTGTCACAGGTTTTCATGCCGCCCTAAGGCTTCTGATTTGGCTTAACGACTGCCAACTAGCGACAGCAGCCGGCACTAACTGCTTAAGGTACCTTGGGAAGCACGGAACCGCTCTGAAAAATGCCACTAGCCACCAGTCATGCAGTAAATGGTGCAGTAACAAATTTAAACCGGCTGGGGATAAAAACAAAACAAAACGAAATGTTTGTGATGTCGCTGTTCCCACGACACGGTATCCTAGTGTGCAATGTATGTGCCTGTATGCAAATGTTATGTTATTTTTTCATTATTTGTCAATTCGATGAAACTACAGACTAAGTATATATATGTATGTATATATATATATATATATATATATATATATATATATATATATACATACATATATATATATATATATATATATATATATATATATATATATATATATACAAACTACTACCACTAGTAGTTTATTTAGTCAGTTAGTTAAAACATTTAAGTACCTGTTTCAATCTGTATGCATATGACGTATTCTATTCTATACAACTATTGCTCTTTATTACATATAAGTATTCTATTCAGTATGGTATTTCCCATGATTGCACACCACACCGCAGTCTGTAACGCTCGCGGAATACCTCCTGGCACTGACTGAAAATCAGCGCTGAAGGCTTGCCCATCAGCATAGGCTGAGTCAGTTGCCGTTTATAGCGGCAGCGACACGCCGTAACCTTTAGTGTTCTTTTCTTTTTTTTATGTTATTTAGTAAGGTGTTTTAAGTTTGTTTTGTTATTGTGGCGTGTGTACTGTGGCTATAATAAAAGTTTTCTTCTCTTCTTCTTCAAATTCTAAGTTCTAAGTCACATCCCGCGACCAGACTAATGAGACCCAAGATATGTAGATGCGTAGTCAAAGTTATTTGTTCAAGTTTTTTGTCGGCCACCATACCTGTGGTGCCACTACATCATACATAATTTAGTAGCCATGTAATAATGACAAATGAACGTTTGAATATTATAGCTGTATCGATTGTGTTATTAACCATGTAAATAGTGATGAATAGATACCAACACAGCGCCTGATATTAAAAGCACACACTGAACTTCTCCTTCAGTATCGATAATTTAATCACATTTTCCAACAAAGGAACATTTTCCAATGTAAAACTTTGTCACTTATCGTCATATCAACCCTTTGTTTGCCCCCACTGCTGGGGCACGCGTCTCTACCTGCCTCGCAGGAAAGTTAGGACAAACTCCACCATGGGGGCCAAATCCGCGTTTGTGGAGGATTGTAAGACAGTGGCGGGCCTTACTGTCAGAAGTTATCATGCCTCCCATAAGGCGTCTAACATGGCTTAACGTCTGCATTACACAACAGCCGGCATCAACGAACCTTGCGAAGCACGGCAGCGCTCAGAAAAAATGTCGCTAGCGGTAGTGACCCATCCAGCACCTAACGGTGCTTGTTGTTTAAACTGAATTCATGGTTTCCAATCACTCGTTTCTACTGGGCCACGAGCGCTTCTTCGCAGTCTTATAAAATCCCGTGTGCGAAATCTTACCCTGAAACACGCCGAAATCTGGCTAGTTAGAAAACTGCGGGGTAAAATAAAAATAAATTAAGCTGAGAAATCTTGTTTCGAGTTTAGATATCTTGTTTCAAAACATTCGCAAACAATTTCCAGCCTCGGCGCCAATCACAAAAGTTATGAAATAAACCGTTAAACATATGTACGTAACTTTGAAAAAAGTCATTGTTTCATGCAATGGGATTGGAACCTACGGCCTCCCGAATGTGAGGTCAGCGTTCTACCTTTGCTGCCACTGCAGGAGACGGTATAGATTAGAAATTTACAATGTTGCAAAGCTAGCTGCTTGCGCTATAAATGGAGAAGGTAGAGTACCGTTTAATAATAATTGCTTCGCTAATTATACGAGTAAACGGCATAATTAGAGTTGAAAATCGAACTACCACAGGCTAAGGAAAACATCGTGAGGAAACACGCGGCTTAGCTGGCTCCGCACGTATTGATTAGCCTTTCCTGTGGGCTAGGCCGACTTAGCTGTCGACTAAGCTGAGGGATACTCCATCACGGGGACCAAGTCCGGGTTGGTGGAGGATTATAAGACAGTGGCTTACTGTCAGAAGTTATTGAGCCGCCCATAAGGCCTCTGACATGGCTTAATGACTACCATGAATAAAGGACTGTATAAAATGTTGATATTTTTAATTTTACATTCCATTGATGTTGAAATTCGTTTGACTTTAAAAAAATAAATTATTTATGTTTTATGTAATAATCTAATTTTAACCTTGACTTGTAAAAATAAATTTATTGCATATTCAAATTCTTAATATTTGCATGCCTAGAATATGTAAAATATGTTGTCAAATTCAATTGAATTTGTTTCAACGTAAAGAATTTACATACTATTTGCTGAATTTTAATTGTATAGTGAAAATGTAAGCCATTGCCTTCAGGCCGTATTGTAGTGGAGAAAAAGACAGCGGGAGAAAAAACTCCACTATGACCATCTTTTCTTAAAGTATCGTAAATCAATTACATCGATTACCATTTATGCATTTGATAACATTTCATGATCTGAAATGTAACATATTTGATGCAAATAAATAATTATTTTGTAGTTAAAATTATAAATAAATATTCATGGACATATTACACAAATCTTGTTAGCCCTATACTAAGTACAACTACCTGAATGACTTGTGTTACAGGTGCTAACTTGATGATAGATTTAATAAAAAAAAATGGTAACATAACACCCAAGATCAGAGACAAACTAGAAAAGTTCGTTTCCTAGTTTGACCCGGTCGGGATCGAACCTGAGACCTTCGGTTTTACAGAGAGGGTGACAAACCGCTGCGCCACCGAGGTCGTCTAGATTAGTCGTTGCAAGCACGCAAGCCTGTTTCAGGTACTTTTTATCATCCTCTAAGTACATCCCCCGTTGGATCGAATTTCCAACTTCGTAATTCATTAATACCTAAAGAAACGAAACCAAAAAGGAAAAGCTTCATCAAGTATTCATCTCACGACGAAGAAATGTAAAAACGTTATTCGTAAGCTAACAAACCCAATAAGACATTATTTCTCATGAATTACTTAGGGAGGACCGACGAACTTTGTTCCGGTAATCCGAATTCAATCTTATGCCTTTGTGATAAGGGCGTTCCGTTGTCGTGTACTACGGACAACCTAATTACTACCCACTTGTTCTCGTTGTGATTCTTTTAATTTACTAACTGTAACATAGCTTGAAGGAATCTTACATAATTACATACAATTTTAAAACCTATTTAGAGGCAAAAAATTCCGCCCATGCCGGGACACGAACCAGCGCTCTCCCAACTGAGCTAATGAGCAAGTGCCGGCATCAGCGAAATTTCGAACCTCTTTACAATATCCTCTGTATTATGTACAGGCAATGACATCTGGCTGAAGTAATTTGCATCACTTGCAGCCCCGAGTACCTACTTTGCAGTTAGGTTTTACATCGGAATGATATCGCTGTACCCACATGATTATATTCTTTTTGTTGCACTAACCCGAGGACAATTTCAAAAAACATGGCATCGTCGGAATTTTTAGTCTCTAAATAGGTTCTTGTACAAATTACTTATATTCTGTAGTCTCTCGTCAGAGACATAATTTTTTTCCATCAATATTCGTCGATATCAACCCTTGTCTTGCCTAGTCGAATCGAGTGATTAGAATCAATCACTTGAGTTAGGCAACAGACGCGGTCAGGTGCAGAATGGGTGACCGTCCCTTGATTACCGCTAGTGGCATTTTTCCAAGCGCTTCCGTGCTTTGCAAGGCGTATAAAAACTATCAAATAATATTATTTTCCCTAATATACAAAAAAAAACTAAAAAATAAATAAAAACTTTACGCTGCAGTTTTTCGAGCAATTTAACTCTTATTGACTTTGGTTACTTGAATAATGAATTATCCAAGTCAGACCACATAAGAGCCCTAAGCCAACAACGTACTACTACGACACTGCGCAAAGGAATACCGCTCTAAGTGCCTATAACATAAAAGTGAGTATCGAAAAACATGTCACTTCTGGCTCCGGTGGAGCATACACTCATTTGAATAAACACGTGGAGTTCACATTACGATCGTTTCTAAATCCAATACCAATTAGGGATGAGAAGCTTTTCAAGGTGATTTTTCTTGTGTGTTTATTAGTACCACTTAAATAGCGGAAATACTTTAAAAACTATGTTTTAAATAGCTTTTGGTGGAGGATTTAAAGGAAAACTTGCTTCTAAGGTGGGAGGCGGGATTCAAAAGCACAAAACACCATCTGAAACAGGTTAAAGGAGACTCTACGCTATCTACCTAACGTATAATAGCTTGTCTAAATTCAAGGCATCTTTGCCATATAAGCGACGATCCGAATGATGCAGCACCGTTGACACCCGGTAATTTTTTAGTGTGTGAACAGACTATTCTCCCACCAGATTACAACAATGAAAATGATCGAGAAGGTGGCCTTCGTAGGTGGCAACTGATGCAAAGAATGTACAAAGTTTATGGCGACGATGGTCCCAAGATATTTGGCGGGGTTTTTTCAGCGGTTCAAGTGGTCTCAACAAACGGTGCAGCCAAAGGTTGGTGATATGGTTTTAGTCAAGGAGGATAATCTTCCTTCGGCCAAGTGGTTGTATGGTATAGTAACGGATTTGCATCCAGGTAGCGACGGAATTACGAGAGTTGTAACATTACGTTCAAAGACATCTGTTCTCAGACGTCCTAGTTCAAAACTGTGTTTTTTGCCTGACTCTTGTTCAAGCTAAGACTTTGTTTTCTTTATGTTTTTTTAAATACCGCGATGTAAGATACCGATAGCGCCGTCTATTAGCAGTAATTAAAACTAATTACATTTTGGGATAATTATATACAAATTCAACAAAGGAATGCTTTAGAGGAATCGTGTTTTGATTATTTATAAAAATGAGATGTATAAGCGTCGATGAAGTGAAGGTGATTACTATAAATAAATATTCATGGACATATTACACAGATCTCGTTAGCCCAATACTAAGTACAACTAAATGACTTGTCTAAATCGACGACAAATTTAATACAATAAATACATAGATAACATCCAAGACCCGAGACAAACTAAAAAAGTTCGTTTCCTAGTTTGACCCGGCCGGGGATCGAACCCGAGACCATCGGTTTTACAGTCAGCGTGCCAAACCGCCACCGAGGCCATCAAACTTTACGTTACGTTGCGTTACATTACGTTACGTTACTTTATGTTACGTTACGTTGCGTTACGTTACGTTACGTTACGTTATGCTACATTATGTTATTTTATATAAACATTTAAATAAATAGGTTGAGTTCAAATTACGATCGTTTCTAAATCCAACATCAATTAGCGATAAGAACCATTTCACGGCGATTTTTCTTGTAGTGCTTATTAGTTCCACTTAAGTAGCGGAAATGTCGTTAGTTAGGTTAAGTAACTAGGTACCGACTGGCGCTATAAAGGCTGTTATTAAGATGGATTGCCTTGATTTCAGTTTTATTAGCCGCCTTTATGTGTAATACGTGCGGAGCCAACCAAGCCACGGGTTTCCTCACGATGTTTTCCTTCACCGTTACCGTGTGGTATTGCGACTACAAATTCGCATATGTACGTAACTTTGAAATTGAACAAAGTCATTGGTACATGCCCGCACTCGGTATCGAATCTGGGGCTCTCGCTAGTCTTTCCTGTGGGCTAGGCCGACTAAGCTGTCAGGATGGTATAGGTGCTAGGCAAGCCTACACCATCTTTAAAAAAAGAAAACCATGTCCACGGCACTACAGCATCGGAGTGGTCCCTTCACCCATCTAGTGTGAGTGAAGATGCCACTGGACGCTGCATAAATCATCTCATTAAGTAGATGCAAAAGGCCAATATCTATGTGTAAGTGGGAAACTATGAGCAAGATAGGCCTATTTTTATCTAGCATATAAACGTCCCACAGCAGGGCACAGGCCTTCTCTCAGAGAGAAAGTATGGGCTTAATTGCCACGCGTGCCCACCGCGGATTGGCAATTTCAAGCGCTGGGGTATGTGATCACCTCAGTCACTCAAGTTTCCTCACGGTTAGCGAGTGGTATTACTGCTATAAAGTCACAAATGTACTTAACTTAGAAAATAAAGTCATTGGTACATGCTCGAACTGGGAATCGAACCTAGGTATCTCCCTTCTGAGTCCATTGTTCAACCCACTGGGCTACTGCCGCTCAGAGAAGACTACTGTAAATAGTAGGCGATAAGTGTAAATAGGTGGTAATTGTAAATTTTATGTAAGGCCCGCAACTGCCTTACAATCCTCCACCAACCTGGACTTGGCCGCCGCGTCGGAGTATAGGCTACCACTAAGTTCTAGGCAGTATGTTGTAAAAAAATATTATCACAGATATTAGGATTTTTGGTGTTTACTTAAATAAAACGTATTATATGACAAGTTATGATTTTTATTCCATTCGTCACGCTATTTACGCCTTAAAGGGGAAAAGTCGAAGTCAGATTCGTTGCTGCGTGCTGCTACGCCGTAGCGAGTTACTACGCCGTAGGCTCGTAGCAGACAATAGTGTTGCTCACATGAGCATGTTATCAACCCTTGCGTGTCCCCACTGCTGGGGCACGGTTCTCTTCCCGCATCGCAGGAAGGTTAGGCCATACTCCACCACGGGGGCCAAGTCCGGGTTGGTGGAGGATTGTAAGGCAGTGGCGGGCCTTACTGTCAGAAGTTATCAAGCCGCCCATAAGGCCTCTGACATGGCTTAATGGCTGCCATTATATGACAGACGGCACCAACGGCTTAACATGCCTTGCAAAGCACGGAACTGCTCGGAAAAATGCTACTAGCGGTAGTCACGGGATGCTCACCCATCCTGTACCTGACCGCGCCTGTTGTTGCTTAACCAAGTGCCACAAGAGCATAATTATCTGCAAAATAATGTTAAATTAAAAATTTTACAAAAACTTACATTGACTCAGTTACACGACTACATTGGCATTTCATTTTAGGTCGAAACTGAACGTGGCTTCTGAATTAATTGAGCCAATTTAATATGAAAATCCGAGCGTTTCTGTGCTACAGCACGTTAAGCCGTCGGTGCCGGCCGTCATGTAATAGCAGCCGTTAAGCCATGTAGACCTTACGGGCGAGTCGATAACTTCGACAGTATGGCCCGCCAATGTCTTACAATCGTCCACCAACCCGGACTTGGGCCCCGTGGTGTAGTATAAGCTAACCTTCCTACGCAGGGAGAGACCCGTGCCCCAGCAGTGGGGACATACACTGGTTGTATCATCATCACCAGTATGAAAATAGTAAGTTGTTGAGTGATGACCTTGAAATTGAACAAAATGTTGTTTCGTCCGATCGTTACCACAGAAAAATACAGGTAAAATAATAACCGCATAATGCGCCAGCCGCTAGGTTCAATCCCAAAGTTAAGCGTATACGTATAGGGTTGACATAGCATGTTTTACCAGAAACAAGTATAAATTGGCACCAAAATGGCCTCCGCTCAGCATTTTGCCATGATCGTTGAGAACCATGACGCTGATTTTGCCAATTCTTTAAAATGGATTCGTCTGTTCATTACATAGTGAAGTACTTTAATCTAGAACAGCCTGTAGGTAGCTCTGGATATTGATTTCTCTGGTGATAAGATAACGTTGTCAGAAATATCAAGTTTGATAGGTCGAATGGGTGTCTGAAAGCTTGTAGGGTCGACTGAAACAAACGAAAACCGACCTTGTTTCCGCTGGAGAAGACCTACAATGGATTAATTAGTAAAAAATAATATTTTGTAGATTCGGGCAATCTCGGTTCTTTAGATCATCCGATATTGAGCCTCTAAGATGTTGGAATTAAAATTCAGAATACGGAGTGAAATAATTACAAATGCGGAAAGGCTGTCATTGCAAAGAGTTCCGACAAATGTTTACCCGAGCCGAGGCGCAGCCGAAGGCGAGGGTTGACAGTCGGAACAAGTTGCAATGACGGTTCCGCACGTGTACTCAATGACTGTTTTTAATACAGTTTTGCGAAAAAATGAAGCAATTTAATAAACAAAAATTATTTGGAAAATGGCGCCAACGGAAAAAATATATAAGCAGAGATTTTGTTTTCTTCACCCATTCTGGTAGGCAAAGGGATCTATGCCCATACAGCCAAGTCTTCAGTAGAATATTTTCATTAATATGAAATGAAAGTGAAATTTAATGAGATGAAATGAAATGAAACCTTTTTTTTTTTTTTTTCACCCAGGAGAAACCCCAATTACGGGTACCACCGGCTCGGGGGAGCACAGTGGTTATGTCGGACTCCCCGCCCTGAAAAGGGCGGTATACCGACTAAAACTCCTGGGGTGTTCCTCCGCACCGCAAAGGACGGGGCCACGGGAACGCTTGCGCACACTTCCGCGACCCCGTCTGCGGGCGCCCTTTCGGGCACTCCTTCGGCGGCGCTTCTGCCCCGTCGGTGCTCGACGATGGGGCTAGAAAACGCCGCATCTCTTCGTTGGAGCGCATAGGGGCCAAGTGCGTATGATCTTGGCCCCCATACGCCCCAACGCGCCGCCCCCTCCATCCCATCGCAACCCGGTCGATGAGACGGGGAGGGCGGCGCACCTCCTCGTTGAGGCGCGTGGGGGCCCAAGGCCCGGTCCCCACACGCCCCACACGTGAGGCCCGTCACGTCGCCCACCAGCACTTCTCTGAAAGCAGAGAAGGCGGTGAGCGACCGCGCGGGCCCCCTCCGTGCCAGAAGGCACCCTCGGAACACGCAAGGGCGCCTTCCGGCCCGCCGTGATGGACGCGGAGAGTCCCCCGACCCTCCGCGTCCCGGCGGCCACTCTGGTCCGACTGGTACGAGGCGCGCGCGCTTCCGCGCAGCGGCGCCCCCCCCAGTCGGTCCTTTATTCGGTTGGTCGCCTGGGTCCCGCTCCACAAAGTGAAACAGGGCCCACGCGGCCCCTCCCGCCAGATTTTTCGCCGCTGGCCAGCAAGATCCCATAAAGAGAAGTTACTGACCAGCGCCCAGGGTGCACCGGCCCTTGCCACTTACCCTTCCTACTGGTTCAAAAATGAATCAGTAGGAACGGAAGCGGAAGGGCACACGGGAAGGTAATCTGGCATCGCACCCCAAATGAAATGAAACCTAACCTAACTCATTCAATCAAATCATTAAATCTGATTTTGTCTGAAACAAATAAGTAGCTTATTTTTAAAAATATACGTATTTGCATGAGTCATAAAAACTTCTAAGATTTTTTTTAGTAAAAACTTCATGGATGGTTTTTCTTTTTAATAGACACAATTTTGACACTTGGGAAAGAGAACGCACGAGTTCGGGAAAGGTAAAAAAAAGCACGAGTATGTAAAAGCCCACATCACGAACGCTATGCGTCCCTGCAATACGCCACTTTTTGAGCAACTGTATTAAAAAATATACTCCATTAATTTTCACTTATGATTTTTTGTAGCTTAAATAAGTTTCACTGCAGGGCACAGGCCTTCTCTCAGAGGGAGAGTATGGGCTTAATTAACACGCGTGCCGGCCACAGATTAGCAATTTCTAGCGCTGAGATATTGGAACACCTCAGACAGCCGGGTTAACTCGCGATGTTTTCCTTCACCGTTAGCGAATGGTATTGCTTCTCCAATATTACAAATGTACGTAATACGAGTATAGAAAACAAAGTAGTGTTTATTGGAAAATTATATTCTTGGTACGATTTGTATTGTGAGTTTGTCACCCTTCTCCTACATTAAAGTTTAGTTTGAGGTTTTTACGGGTCGTTGCTGAAAATCAGCGCTGCCAAGATCACTGCGTGGACTTGGTTGCAATTTGCTGACCCTTTGTCTTAATATGTCAATAAATGCATTCTATTCTTTTCTAAACTATTCTATTCTATTCCTCATTCTATGCTATACTCATTTGTGATTAAGTATTAAATATTAACAGTAGCAGTTTTAACAACTTCCCTGTCCAAGATATAATTAAATTCCAATACCCTACGTCCACAGTTAGATAGTTGTATGCCGGAAGATGTAATGAAAATGAGTCAAATGTGACTCATGAACTTATTCCAATATACTCCTCTGAGTCATATACCACTCATGGACAGGGAACTTGTTAAGCTGATGTGCGTAGAGCTTAACAATACCCCACGTCTTAAAATACTCTTGAAATTACTTTTAGCTAATGTTGACTGTTACGTTGGTCGAGCGGTAGCTTGTCTGATTACCATGCCGCAGATCGTGGGTTCAATTCCCACGGGGCGGCAGTGCATTTGGTTAAACCTGGGCTTATTAAAATGCAATGAATTAAATTGTAGGCCAATAACAGAGAAAAAAATTGAATTATTTAAAAAAAATATAAACATAAAGTTAAATTCGTTGAATTTCGATAGCAATGATCCGAATACGTTATATCAAGTATTGTTTTCAACCATATCAAAAGAATTTGAACATGTTTTTAACATAAAAAAAAATACAGAGTTAAAAAGCGGGTTTTCAGAATGGGCAACGCCAGGTATATATAGAAGTAGGAAAAGGCTTTATGAATTGTATGAAGAAATACAATTCAATCACGATCCGACGTTCAAAGAGTACGTAAAAAAATATTCAAAAACTTTTAGTCAAACTTGTTTAACAGCCAAATCGATAAGTATAAGTAAAAAAATTATGGCGTCTACTAATAAAATAAAAACAGCCTGGCAAGTAATTAACAAAGAAACAGGTAAAACGAGACCTAAGGACCAGGGATTTGCGTTGAAGATCGAAGGTAAGTTAGTTAATTCGAAGAAGGACATAGCAGAAATATTTCAAACTTTTTTTAAAAACATGCCACTGCATATAACGGCTAGCTTAAATTCTTCCTCCCAATTAGCCGATACCTTACTTTTGGAAAGTACAAATCCATGTAAAGTTGACTTTCAATTCTTCCATATAACTACCTTAACTATTGTCAAAACATTTAAAGAGTTAAACTTAAAAAAGACTGAAGATTTGTGGGGGTTATCGGTTAAATTAATATCCACTATAATCAATATTCTAGCACCTTACCTTGCTTTGATTTTTAATAAATGTGTTGACCAGGGAACCTTTCCTAATCTATTAAAGTTAAGTAAAATCGTACCCTTGTTTAAATCTGGTGATAGTGAAGATCCAAATAATTTCAGACCTATAGCAATACTGCCGGTGCTAAGTAAAGTTTTTGAGAAAGTAATATTACATCAATTGCAAACTCATTTTAGTATAAATAAGCTCTTCCATAAGAAACAGTTCGGGTTTACAAAAGGCCGCTCAACGACGGAAGCAGGCTTAGCGTTAGTAAAGCATATCTTTGAGGCGTGGGAGGAGTCGCAGGATGCCATTGGGGTTTTCTGTGACCTTTCTAAGGCGTTTGACTGCGTTGACCACGAAACACTTCTCATAAAATTGCACCGATATGGTTTAAGTAATAAATCACTAAGTCTTCTTCGATCTTACTTAACAGACAGAACTGTAAAGGTTGATATTAATAAAGTTAAATCCTCGGGTTCTGATGTAAAAGTAGGAGTTCTATACCTACTCGGTCCGTTCCTTTTTTTGGTATATATAAATGATTTGCCCTACCTAGTAGAAAAGCTTTCGCAGATAGTATTGTTTGCAGATGATACTTCCTTAATTTTTAAAGTAAATAGAGGTATAAGTAATGTAGACGATGTAAACAATGCTTTATCTACTATTCTAAACTGGTTCACTATAAACAATCTGATGCTAAATGCAAAAAAGACAAAATGCATCAAATTCTCACTACCCAATGTTAAAAATGTTGACACGAATTTAAAAACCTATTTAGAGGCTAAAAATTTCACCCATGCCGGGACTCGAACCCGCAACCTCTGGCTATCCGTACCAGCGCTCTACCAATTGAGCCAATGGGCGACTCACGGCATCAGTGAAATTTCGAACCTCTTTACAATATTCTCTGTATTACGTACGTTGACACGAGTTTAAAAATATCTGGTGAGAGGCTAGAGCTGGTAGAGTCCACGCTTTTTTTAAGCATAACGATAGACTCAAAACTGCAATGGGGATAGCATATTGGAAAACTGTCGGGTCGGTTGAGTTCAGCAGTGTTTGCAGTCAAAAAAATTAGACAACTTACAGACGTGTCGACGGCGAGGCTGGTCTATTTTAGTTATTTTCACAGTGTCATGTCGTATGGTTTGTTATTATGGGGACGGGCAGCAGATATAGAAACCATATTTGTCTTGCAAAAAAGAGCAATAAGAGCTATTTACAACTTAAACAGTAGAGAATCGCTAAGGGAGCGTTTTAAAGAAATAGGCATTCTTACACTGGCTTGCCAATATATATTCGATAATATAATATATGTCCGAAAAAATATAACAATGTTTAAATTTAATAGGGACGTTCATAACGTAAACACAAGGAATAGAAACAAGGTTGCTTGTACTAAATCCCGATTAGCCAAGGTAGGCACATCATTTGTAGGTTACTGCGTTCGTTCTTACAACAAAATTCCAGAACGTGTTCTGAAAATAAATTTAAAACTTTCATTAAAAAATCGCTATGTAAAAAGGCATATTATAGAATAGACGACTATATAAACCATCCTAATCCGTGGTAGTAAACCAATTCCACCGCGATTTTATTGTTAAGTATAACTAAGTATAACATATTTTATAATACAAGTGTGTACAGACGACGAGATTGCATATTAATAACTATATAATACCTTATATAACTGACAAAAACTTAACTGCAAGTTTGCTAAAGGTCATTCGAATGGTAGCGTGGTGTTCGGGTCATCTATCTCCCTCCAAAATGGTTGAGACTGATGATGGCTGAGCACTGCGTTATGCTCGTGAACGAGTGCTGTTCGTGTGTCTGGCCGCAGCACTTATGTTTTCCCCTATTATTGTGAGACATTTGACTAATGCTTTTGCATTTAGGGTTGTTAATGGCAATCATGAAATCTTATTAGGTTTACATATGGCAACTGATGTATTTGGTTTTAAGATGATTTGAGAAAAGATGGTCAGAGTGGAGTTTTTTTCCGCTGCCTTTTTCTCCACTACAATACGGCCCGAAGGCGGCGACTTACACTTTACATTGTACATTGACATTCAGCAAACAGAATGTAAATTCTTTACGTTGAAATAAAATTATTTGAATTTGAATTGAATTTGAATCTTATTTCTGTGTTTGTGACGTCCTTATTACCATAGCAAAGGGTATCAGGAGCGCTCATAGCCTAGTAGAAGCGCTAGTGGCTTAGTGGAACCGAGTGATTGGAATTAATAGTTAAGGTTAAGCAACAAAAGGCGCGGGCAGGTTCTAGACGTTTGACCATCCCGTGACTACCCCAACTGGCATTTTTTTCAAATGTGGTGCAGGAAGAGACCCGTGCCCCAGAAGTGGGGACATACAATGGTTGATATCGAACTGGTCTATACTGTAATAACTTTTACTTTGGGGAATATAGATACAGAAGATATGAGGGCCTTTGCATCTTCGTATTGTAATGATTATACAGCGTTCAATGGAACATACACTTTCACTGGATGGGCGAAGGAAACGCCGGGGCGCTGCAGTGCCTGGGACATTAATTTCTAGATGGTGTAGGCTTGTCTGGGCCTTCTTTCAGAGAGAGATAGACGGAAAGAGAAAGAGAGAGAGTATATGCGTTAAAATAATTTTTTGCATTCTTATAACATAACAGTTACAGACATTGCTTCTGGCCCCACACTAGGATACCCTGTGTCTTGGGAACCAAAAACAACGACATCACAACCAAGCAAACGTCCAAGACCTGGGGTTTTGTTTTTGTCCCCAGCTGGGGTTCGAACCCGGGACCCCATGCATGGTAGGCAGATGCGCTACCGCTGCGCCACAGAGGCCGTCAATATCATCAATAGGTATATCATTTTTCATCACTATCGATATATTGATGTCTGGGGCACGGGTCTCATCCTGCGCGTGAATTTCTCGTGAATTAAAATATGTATTTATTACTACATGACGCGGTGTAATAACGAACTGAAATCAATGTTGTGTAATACGGTCCCATCACTTCCGCGATGGCTACAGTCATTTTCAGAAATTATTTCCTGAGAAATCTTAGGTCTAAGCTAAGTGTGATTTGAGTTTTGAGAGAAGTTTCATTCAATCCCTCGCGCCTAAGTGTGAAAGTTAGCGCCATAAAAGTTAAATTTAATAATTTAAACATTTTTGGGCGAAAATGGGCGATAAAAAAGTTCTTATGAAGTTCCGGGAGAAAATTAGCTTTGAAAATTTAAAACCAAATGAAATACTGAGCTTACGGTACTTATTTAGTACTTGAATCCACTATTAGCGCGGGTATTTAAAACAAAGTTGATGGAGTAGAATAGTCTTGAACCTATTTTCGCGCCAAAGAGTTTTAACGCTAATCACTGGCAACGTAAGCCATTAGAAGAAAAAATATCAAAACAACTCTCTTTTTTATTACTGGCATATTCGACCAGCTACATAACGGAAATAAAAAATTGTTCGAAATAGGAATTAATCAGAGACATAGATTTAAAAAAAACAAAATTAGAGTTTTAAATAAGCTTCTCTGTCAGTAGGATGTTATTGGGCATTCTGGACCAGCTTCCATTCGTTTGAGCTCACGACGCACCGCGCCGGTTGGCGCGGCTTGTCGTTCACTCAAACTCATTACATCTGTTCCAGAATACCCAATAATATTGATTGATTCTGAATTTTACTTGCGGCAGGAAATGAAATGATGTTAGTAACACAGATAAATACTGAAGTTTAATCGTGATGATCGCATTTCAGTAATGAGGACATCACTGGTAACATATTTCTCCAAAAATGAAATTTGTTAAACAACCTACATCACTAAATCTTGAGAATATTGATGTAGGATCTGAAAAAAATACATATCGTCACGGAAAGCTTTTACCAAACACCATCCGTTGTATAGTTTGCGGACCGTCTAACTGCGGAAAAACAAACTTAGTCCTTGGGTTACTTTTACATCCTAATGGTTTACATTTCCGTAACGTGTACGTTTATTCGAAAACGTTGTATCAACCAAAATACATATTTTTAGAGAAGGTAATGAATCTCGTTCCAGGAATACGTTATTATAAATATCGCGATAACAAAGAAGTCTTAAATCCAAGCTTAGCGTCTCAAAATTCTGTCATTATTTTCGACGATGTTGCCTGTGAAAATCAAAATAACATTCGTGATTACTTTGCCATGGGTAGACATAAAAATATAGACTGTTTTTATTTGAACCAAACTTATAGCAAAGTCCCAAAACAACTGGTTCGCGACAATGCAAATCTACTCATCATATTCAAACAGGATGATATTAACTTACGTCATATTTATGATGAACATGTGAACACTGATATGCCTTGGCATCAATTTCGCGAACTTTGTTCACAAGTTTGGAAAGATACATTTAGCTATTTAGTGATTAATAAAGACTGTCAAAGAAATAACGGATGCTACAGAATGAAATTCGACACCTTTATTACTTTCGACGAGTGAGATACATAAATGCCGTTTTTTTTAAATCAGAAGCCACTTTCTTATCTTCTTTATATGCGAGTAGTTGTAAAATAAGAAAAAATGTGTGATGAAAAATCAATTAAACAACAAATAATTAAGTCTGCTGAGGCTGTTAAAAAGAAGGTTCAAAACATGAAAAATACTAAAATGGATTCTGAGTTGGCATTAGAAACTATGTTCAAACCAGTAACAGATCCACTTAAACAGCTAACGAGAACCCCGTATCAAGAACAGTTAAGTAATGAAGATGTTGATTCGCTTGAACATTTAGCACGACAGTCTACACCTACGAAGAAACGAAAATTTTCTGAAATTAGCTCTTCAAGGGAATCACTCCAAGAGGTATCGAATGCTAGTAACAGCGATGATAACATAAGTGACTCTGAACTGAATCAAAGTCTTAGAAATAACATGAGTGACATATTTTTTGAAACAAATTCGGATGGTGCTTCAACACCAAATGCAAAGTCTTTATCGTCATGGTCTTTATCATCAGAAGTATTCAAAGATGTACCTTATGGAATTAGATTGGAAAATGGAAAACCTATGATAGGATCAGCACCGCTCTCCATAACTAATGATGCATTTGAAATAGCAGGTCATTCGTATGTCAAAACTAATGGACTCAGTGAATTACTTTACAAAAAAAATCCTGATCTAAACATTATCACTGAAGATGATAAAAGGAATTATAAATTTATACTAATAAGCACAAACGCTCATCGACGTAAATATGATCCCAATCAACCAATCAATAGCAACAGAGGATTTAAGTATTTACAAATTGTAAAACCCTTATTATGTTCCGCCAATGTTTCCAAAGGAAAGGGTTTATCATTGCTTAAAAAAGTTGATAACAAAGTAGATTACATTTTTTGGAATGATCCAAACGAATTAGTTGAAACATTGAAATTATTAATAGCTTCGAAAGATGCCGGTAATACTGGCTTAGATGATGAAATTGTATCAGTTTTAACAGAACTGAAAAAACGTGGTGTGATATAAAATGAATAAATACTTATGTAATCTATATTTTATTTTATTTCTACTCTAACCTTCACACTATTTACAAGATGAATATAGATAAATTTGGACATCATGTTCATAAAAGACTGCGTGTGTCAGATCCATTAAATTTGGTTCCTATAAACACAGGGCTAAGTAAAAATGAGTCAGGAGTTTACGACTTAAAACAATGTA
Organism: Yponomeuta sedellus; assembly: GCA_934045075.1. Classification (NCBI taxonomy): domain Eukaryota; kingdom Metazoa; phylum Arthropoda; class Insecta; order Lepidoptera; family Yponomeutidae; genus Yponomeuta; species Yponomeuta sedellus. The sequence continues at coordinate 5,952,045 of OW203751.1, read as the reverse complement.
TATTGAGAGGATTACCGTTAGCTGTAGCAGCAGATGAAGCTGTTAGCAAGGAGTATGTAGAAAAAAACAATAAATTATATTGTAAAAAACAAGATTTCATTAATGAACTTAAAAGTATAAAAACTCAAATACAACTGCTACAGAAACAGTTAGATGAGAAGTGTTCAAAGGTAGAAGCGAGTAATATTATTAAAGATCATATAGTAGCACTCAGAGACTCATCGAAACCAGCATGAGCAAACAATCTGTTGTAAATGAAATCCATAAAGCAGCTAGAAGAAATTTCCCACGTCGTTCTGTTATTTTAAAAGGGATTGATGATTTATGGCAAGCCGATTTGATTGATATGCAAAACTATCAGAAGGTTAACAAAGGATTCAAATTTATTTTAGTAGTCATCGATGCTTTTTCTAAATACGCATGGATCGCTCCATTAAAGAATAAAACAAAAACTGAGGTGTCTCTAGCGTTTGATAAGGTTTTACAAGAAGGCCGATCACCTGCTAATTTACAAACCGACAAGGGTACCGAATTTCACAATGACGTTTTTCAGAAGCTTACGAACCGATGGAAAATAAATCATTATTCAACTTATTCAACAAAAAAAGCGTCTATAGTAGAAAGATTAATAAGAACTTTGAAGAGCAAGTTGTTTAAACATTTTAGCTTGTTTGGAAATTATAAGTGGATTGGAGAACCTTTATGTGATATAGTTAAGAGCTATAATAATACTATGCATCGCACTACAAAACATATGCCGTCTGAAATAAACAAGTTAAATGAATCACTCGTTGCATGTAATATAAACAAATCACAACCTTCCTTACCTGCAAAGAAAATTAAATTTCGTGTTGGAGACTTTGTCCGTATCAGCAAGCACAAAGGAGATTTTCAAAAAGGATATACACCAAACTGGTCTACCGAATTATTCACTGTTGTAAAAGTAATAAAATCTATACCCACAACATATTACATACGAGATCAACATTGTATACCAATAAAAGGTTGTTTTTACGAACACGAACTGCAAAAAACTAGCTGTCCCAATATTTATTTAGTTGAGAAGGTAATTAAAAAAAAGGGAAACAAATATCTTGTTAAATGGCTCGGCTTAGGTCAAGAGGAAAATAGTTGGATTAATAAAAGTGCTATAATAAAGCATTGAAGTATATTACTACAGATTAGTTAACTTATTTTTCATTACATCGTTAGTTATGAAAGGGAAAGGACTTCTCAATACTTTAATCAATAATTTACCAATAGAGTTACACTTACCAGGCTACAACTACTGCGGTCCAGGTACTCGATTACAAGAACGTTTGCAAAGAGGCGATAAAGGCATAAACCCTTTGGACAGCGCTTGTATGCTGCACGACATAGCTTATTCAAAGTATTCAAGTTTAGAAGATCGGCATAAGGCTGACTTAGAGCTAAGAAAGATGGCAAAGCAACGATTAAAATCAGAAGATGCTAGCAGAGGTGAAAAAGTTGCATCATGGTTGGTGAATAAAGTAATGAAAGCAAAAATTAAATCGGGTGCTGGAATTAAATCATTCAAAACTTCTATGGCTAAATTAAAATCGCATCTGAAAAAAAAGAAACCTAAAAATATTCAAGATGCTATTCAGTTTGCATACTTAGCAGCAAAAAAAATATTTCATAAGAAAAATAATATGAAGCTGCCAAGAATTATTCCCATCCCTAAAACTGGAGGAATACTTCCACTCATTCCTATTTTTGCTGGTCTATCAGCATTGGGTTCTTTAGCTGGAGGTATTGGTGGAATAGCAAAAGCAGTTAATGATTACAAGTCAGCCCAAAAAAATCTTTCTGAATCCGTGCGTCACAATAAAATGATGGAATCGATCTCCTTAGGCAAAGGTTTATACATCAAACCATACAAGACAGGTAAGGGATTGTGCGTACATTCTTCAAAAAACTAGTTAAAAGGTTACCCAGACGAGCACTGAGTAATATAGATTTAATATATTATACTCGGGACATCCCATACTTTCGAGGTGTCTATATGAGAGACACTTTACCAAGCAAATCAAATAACATCGAGTGCGCTATCCTGAATCTAGATAATTCAATAAATCCGGGAACTCACTGGGTAGCCTACATTAAGATAAATAATTACAGCGTGTACTTTGATAGTTATGGTTTAAAACCACCTGTAGAATTAATCAAGTACTTAACAAAAAACACTAACGTTTATTATAGTTATATGAACTATCAACAAAACAACACCTATAATTGCGGTCATTTATGCATAAAATTTTTAAAAACATTCTGGTTGAAACATTTATATTAAGAAATCATAAACTATTCTCACCATTATTACGATGTCATTCACGCTATCAATAACCGGTTGTAAACCAGCTTTGTCAACATTTTATTCGCCGGCTCTGCAGCTTGATGGTGAATATGAATGTGGGCTGATCTTTTTTTCGACGTTTAATTCGATTCCTAACATAGAATGCTACAACAACAAATTTCATTATGGCGACAACGAAATGATTGAAATACCCGAAGGATCATACGAGCTATTAGATATAAATGACTTTTTAAAAACAAATTTAGTAGACTGTACGTTTAATTTGATATGTAACAATAACACTTTGAGCACAAAAATAATTTGTTCAAAAGATATTCATTTTGAGAAATCCGGTTCAATCGGAAGGATATTGGGTTTTGGAAATCAGACTCTTAAAGCTAATATATTACATGAGTCTCTCTTCCCTGTAAACATTCTACCAACAACCATCGTTCGAATAGAATGTGATATCGTGAGCGGATCGTACATAAATGGGAAGCCTAGCCATATAATTTACGAATTTGCACCTAATGTACCGCCAGGGTACAGGATTATAGAAATCCCAAAAAATTTGATATATTTCCCAGTAAATCAAAATACAGTTAGCGAGATTAATATAAGGATTTTGGATGCAAATAACAACCTTATAAATCTACGACAAGAAGAACTACAGTTATATTTACACCTAAGACGAAAATGATAGATTTCATAAATAAAACATTGGTACCCGAAACCAAAGATCTCAGTACAACACATCCACCGCAACAGAAACCACCTGCTAAAAAGAAAAAACTGACTAAGGAAAATAAACAATTTCTCAGATACTTAAAAGTCATAAAATGAATATCTTAAATATCTTGGATTCTTTCGCCTACGACAACAGCATTGAAAGCTACCAAATCCATTCGTATAAGCCCTACATTAATAGTTTTAACAAAAACGATGAAATACGCATTCCCATCAATCAACAAGACTTATACGTCTTACCGTCACAGAGTACACTATACATCGAAGGTTCTATCACAGTGCACCGTCCAAATGGCGATAAAAAAGAGAGAGTGAGTAATATTGAGTTGGTGAATAATGCAGCGCTTTTTCTTTTCCAAGACATTCGATATGAACTAAATGGCGTAGAAATTGATAGGATAAAAAATGCTGGGATCACAACTACTATTAAATCATTGCTCTCGATGAATGAAAATGAATCAAAAATGTCACGGCTATGGGGGTGGGACATTGATGGAATAAAAAATACTACTGGTAATTTTTCCGCCTGTATCCCATTGAATAAAGTTTTAGGTTTCGCTGAAGATTATAATAAAATAATAATGAACTGTAAACATGAGCTGGTTCTTTTGCGTAGTAATACAAACCTTAATTCTATTAAATTAACCACTAATGAAGTGTTAGATGACATAACCATTAACAAAATTGTATGGAGAGTACCGCATATAAAAGTATCTGATCGTGAAAGAGTTAACTTGCTGAGATGTTTGGAGAAAGATAGACCTATCAGTTTAGCATTTAGGAATTGGGATCTCTATGAATACCCTCTTTTACCACAGACTACAAAACATACTTGGTCTATAAAAACCACATCTCAATTAGAGAAACCACGTTATGTGATTATTGGTTTACAAACTAATCGGAAAAGTTTAGGTATGAAAGACATGTCTCACTTTGATCATTGTTATGTACGTGATGTCAAGGTTTTTTTAAATTCAACTTACTTTCCATATGAAAGTCTCAATATTAAGTTTACTGAAGAAAGGTATATGATATTATATGAGCAGTACGCTAGATTCCAACAGTCTTACTATGGACGTCGGTGTGAGCCGTTGTTAAATCTGAAGGATTTCAAAGATAAAGCACCATTATTTGTAATAGATTGCTGCAGGCAAAATGAGACCCTGAAGACAGGTCCCATTGATGTTAGAGTAGAAATAGAGAGTGATTTAGAAATACCAGATCAAACTTCTGCTTACTGCCTCATACTAAACGATTGTGTAATCGAATATAAACCACTTTCTAACATCGTTAAAAAAATAACATGAATTCTGAACATATTTTTGTAGATTTACAAGGATTTAGAGATTATAAAAATAATTTTATTATTAAAGAGTTTGCTCTCGCTACTAAAGAATTTACTATGGTCTACTTGGTAAAACCTCCTTATCCATTTTCTACTTTATCAGATAGCGAAAAAAAGCAAGTTGTTTGGTTGGAAAAGAATAGAGGAATTTATTGGCGTGAAGGTTTTATTGACTACCGCGAATTTCATAGGTTAATTTATAGTTTATTGAGGAATAAGAAAATTTTTGTAAAAGGTTTAGAAAAAATCATGTGGGTAAATAAACTTTGTGGTGATTGTTGTGTTATTAATATCGAGGAAAATCAATGTCCTAATATAAAATACCTGCATGATAAATATAGTGTATGCAATTTTACGTGTTTTTCTCACCACAAACAATGTGCGTTGAAAAATGTACTATGTGTCAAGAAATGGTTTTATGAAAATAATGTTATAGAATTTATTTAGAATAAGCAAGTATTTATGTAACTTTTTTATTGAAAGTAAGAAATAAATGTAAATGTATTTAAAAAAGAAAACATGTTTTATTTAATTAATTTTTAATTTAAAACGAAATTAATAACTATTGCACATATTTTTAGAAATGTTCTTAACTACGTTTTCCACCATGTCCATTATTTCGTCTACAGGATCTATCACAACATATTGGGCACTTAACACCGCACTTTCACTGTTTGTGTCCTTACACTCATTTAAGTCGAATACTTCTATTTTTATCAACCGATTTCCTCTTCTTGCCGCCTTGCTAACCACATATGATGTAGACGTGGAGTCCTTTGCAACCCGTTTCCTTGAAGTCTTACTTTTCCGCTTCCCCACGTCTGATGGAGCCGGGTTTCGTATTTCTTCGACATCACTATCGAACCCACTCAAAATATTTTGCGCGTAGTAGTAAGGGTCAGTCGGATCAGTCTCGCCTAAAATCTGAAAAAAACAAAAAAAAAAATTATTAAAAATATTCAAACCTATTTCAAACTGTGTAATATAAATTGGATGGAAAAAAATAATGCTTACCGAAATCGACATGTTTTCACGTCTGCTGATCTTCTAGTTGGCTCGAACGATGCAGTAACAATAAATTACTGAACCACCAAATATAAAATGGATTTGTAGATGAGTGTAACTTACCTATTCATACGTTTCGATCGCTCTAGAAAATTAATCCTGTCTCTTTTAATACATATAAGAGTGAGCGAGCTCGAATTCGTAGTCAGCATTATCAATATCGAATGTGTTTGAATCAAGTATGTCATTGCTGACTAAGTAAATAGTAGTCATTGAACCCTTGCGCGCTATGCAACATCGATGCGCCTCCCTTGCTGTTTGCAACATCGCTAACACCTTGACTTGACCTACTTTTGACTGTCTCGTCGGTCTAGTGATGATAGCGTTTGATTACTATTGCAGAGGTCGTGGGCTCGATTCCCACAGGGAGCTGTCATACTTTCAGTAGACACGAAATCAAAACTTCATTGAATATAGTTTAGCTCTCCTCATCCCACCGCGCTCAAGACTATGTCTATAGCAAAAATTTCTGAGATATGTAGGAACTAACAATACTTACATATTCTTTTGTTTTTGTAACATTAGGTAACAATGTTAGGTCATGGAAATAAAAGAAGCTGGTAGTATAACCCAATTTATTCACCCAAAACTATACTTATTAGCTTATAGTACATAACACTTTTATAACTAAGTACCTATCTATTTTAATTCATTACATTATTAGTTCACTTAAATAAATACGCTATTCTTAACATACCTAAAGAGCTTTAGCTTTAACTTGAAGAGCATAAGAACGAAAACATAATATTAAGCTTATTCCACACTAGCTCTATCGCGGCGGTTACCGCAGCCGCAATCCATACACATAGCATCTAAGACTGAAACAGATCTATGAAATACATCATATCACGATATTTTGATTACATATTTTTAAATTTTATCCCATGGTCAATTTTACTATCTTATTTTCATAATATTGAGGTATGGCCCCACGCTTTAGTTGAGATTTGATCCCGATGAATCAAACGTTTATCATCATTTCTCGATAGAGCTATTTTGTTGACACTTTGCGTAAATATTTCATGTTTTATCGATTTAAACAAGATATTTCTCTTGCGCAGCACATTACCTTCAAACAAGGTCTGCTCATAATTACTAAAGTTAAGACCGCGAATAACGCTCATTTTTACTCCTTTGGCCTTTTTGACAGTTTTTTCTAAAGTTTTGAAACAGTACAGTTTTGATCGTAATCCTACAAATTCTGTAATAATTTCACCACCCATTTCATCCTTAAATAGCCCAGGAATCTTTTTGTTTTTTAATGGAATTTGATGTATATTATTACTATCGTAATTACTCGTATCAAAGTAAGGTAGTAAACGGTATTTCAAATCTAGGAAGAAGTCCTCTGTGGACAAATGATAGATGAAGCTATCCGTATCAGTATAGCACATCTCAACATATTTCCCATACATAGGTTTAATAATTGAATAATGAAAGTCATACATGTGGCTTTTGGATAACTCAAGAACAGTAAACCCAATGTAGATAGGTTTATCTAAAACCACACGTTCTGGTTTCATTTGGATGGCAACCAAATTTTCGGAAAAAACTGAAGCACTGTGAAAGTTTGGACGGGCTATCAATTTTTCTGCCGATGTGCATTTTTTCGTTTTGTTTTGACTATCGCTCCATTGATTTACCAAATAGACGTTTACTCTGTGTTCAGTATTTTCTATAGTCTTTCCAAATATGCTGTTGTTCAAGAGTTTGAAAAAGTCTTGTTCGAAAGTTGATTGGGCTTGTTGCCTCAGTTTTGTATTAAGTTCAATGTATTGTTTGAGATAAGCACTTTGACGAAAAGTAATGACTCTATGGATTTTTCTTAGTATTAATCCATGTTTCAAGCATGTTTTAAGATGCACATAATGAATAACATATCGATATTTATCGTATAGGTTAGGGATTAATTTCGAACTCTTTCCACCGGGTGGTATGCATCGCTCAGGACAAAATGGGAAATCATTGTGATAGTCGTGTAGGTGTGTGGGATAAATAATATCCACTTCAAGAATATAACCAAAAGATGCATTATCAGGAACTGATGTGATATCAATGGTATTCACTTCAGACTGTTCCAAAAATCTGAAATCTGACAAAGGTAATACTTGAGACATGCTGAAGCCGTATAAATTGTTAGCATCAATATACGTTATGAAGGACTCGGGACGTGATGGGTCGTACTCAGACATGTATTTATTGTTTGCTTTCGCATGTCGCTTGGAACACATACATACACCACCCCGTATTCCATCCTGAATCATCCGAATAATCGCTAAGTCGCTAAGCAATTCTAATCTGACCTTAGTTTTCAAAAGCATCGCATCAAATGATAAGCTGGGTGCTGTGAGGTAGAATGCCGGGTCTAATTGATAATATCGTTTACATGTTTTGCGGAAATGTTCAAAAATATCGGCTAGTAGCAAGACATCTGTTTTAACGTATAGATCAGTGTATTCACCTAAGTTACGAATGGAGAAAGTTGACCATACTGACTTGGCATGTTCATAATCTTGATCAGAAATTTCTTCACCACTGATAGTATTATAAAAAGCAGATTTGGGTGGGAGGGAATTTTCTTCGTAGCATTTCCAATGTGACATATAGTCATATGGATAAACACCTTTGCGAGTGAGTAATTTGAGTTCAGTGTCATTTGCAAAAAATGATTTCAACAACGAGAATTCCTCCACCTTCATTGTTTTCGTGAGTTTTTCTAAACTGGTACCTAAAAATTTAAATGAATCGATAAATCGAAGTTGGATACCTTCATCTTTCGATAATGGTATATACTTCGTGAAAGAAATATAGTTTTCTTTTGTTTTAGGTATTATTCTAATCGGACCAGGCGCCTCGCCTAGTTCTTTGATAAATAAATGGCAATCGTAGCCTGACAAATTGTGGAAAACAACTGGAACAAAATTTGGTAGTTTAAATTGTAAATTACAATGCTTGTGAGCTGCCCCCCGATAGTGACCAGTGATGTGACAGTGGTCTCGAACCTTGTCAAATATTAAAAGATTATCACAAATATGACAGCGGACAGCATTTTCAAAATTTTGTGAATCATTATCCGTGAATATAATTTTAATATTAGCTTTTAAAATAGTGTGTATTTGCTTCATGTCTCGATACAACCATTCTACAAATTTTGATACACAGTCTGATCCCCGATAGCTGACGTAGCGATTATACTTGGCATCCACTGTACAAACAATATAGTAACCAAACGCTGAGGGCACATGTTGTTGTAGCAGGCTAGTGCTCGCAATGTTAGGGTCTGCTTCACACCCCAGATGACGTTGAAGCATAGTCTCAAAATCAGCATAAATGATAAAGGGTATGTTTTGTTTTCGTTCGTAATTCTTAAATTGAAGAACCGACCCTTGGTTAGGAAGAGCTGTAGCAATACCACCACATGCATGAATGACTAGTTCATTAGATGTTTTAAAAAATAACAGACATGATGAGCAAAAATGCAGTTGCTGATGGTGTTTAGATATTTGGCTTCTAACCAGACGGGGAAGGTTTTTGATCAAACAAAAGTGAGAGCCCTCATCATTCTCGAGAAATAGCAGATGAACGATATTTTTCGCAGTGGAAGACTCTGATCTGTATAGTGGACCTACAACAGTTTTTTTGCCTTGTAAGCCATACACAAAAATAGCGATATCTGGATTATTTTTTTCAAACACCGGGATGTCAGAAAAAGTTACTGGATATGATAAGCCTTGAGTGTTAAAAATATCGCGAAAATCGGGATAAGACGAGACACGATCGGGGTGGCTCTTTGAAGGGAATAGAGCAGCTGTAACACACCAAAGAAAACAATAAGGATCATCATTTTTTATATTCAAACATGCTTTTTTGTTTTTTATAAATTTTGGTAAATCTATAAACGATGACCCACTCAATGGTTGATATTTATTTACATTGATTTCCAAATGAGAGTTACTCAAAAATGTCCAACCGCTATCTCGCTCTTGAAACTCTTCAAGCTTTTTTTTCAATGTATTTATGATTTCTGAAAAAATGGAATTGAAGTTGTGGTTCATGTGTATGGTAATGTTTTTCGTGCCAAACGATTTTAGTTCTTGCAAATCGTTTTTGTACATAAGGAAAAATGAAAAAAGCTCAACATTGACTTTTATGCAAACGTGTTTTTTCAATGAAATATCAATCAGAGATTTTAATTTATTATGGATAGACTCGAAAAAGGTTTCAATTGAGTGCTGACCATCACCGTTAGCCTGTATCTTATAAGTTGCAATACGATTACGGAATGCAGAGGTCAGAACCTCAACATCTTCTGACAAATGATGAGTTGCGACTTTGCTTTTGTGGTCAGTGCTGCGCATATGACCCACCCAACTTTTTGGGTTGACAAGAGTTTTGCAAGTAATGCAATAAGGCATTGTAAATAAAAAGTAGTAAGATTGACCAGGAAACAGATAATTAAAATTTAGGTTTTAGACACAAAAATAAATAGGTAAGTAGCAAAATAATATGTTTATTATAAATTAAAGGAATTTTATTTTATATTTATCTTATCACTAAAAAAACTCGCCTCACTATTATCATACAGTGAATAAACTTGTTTAATAAATTTCTGTAATACGTCCCAGTGCGGTGTGTCCGTATCAGTCTGCAATTTTATTACCATCAACGCTTTTTTCCACCTCTCTTGAACGTTGGTACTTGCAGCATCGGTAGTGTTGTAGACCTTCAATTCTATATAGAATTCTCCTTCCGTCGTTGCTGTCCGACGAACGTGACCATTGGCGACCCGCGTCACTAGACTCGACCCCAGTTGGTGCTGCTCGGGAGTCGCTTTAGCGACCTTCTCTGCGTCTCGCAAAATCCCGAAAAGATCTCCCACCGTCTTTTTCTTTAAGGTGCTTGCAGACCTGTAAAAGTGAACAATATATTTTAAAACATAAGTACCTTCATAAACTTATACCTATATTCCGATTGGGTAGGCTATCTATAGGAGATACACATACATTGAACGAGTATGAAGTGGATGATAGTTTAATATGAAGGGTACATATCTACTTTTGATCTATCCCATATATGTCATTCTTAATAAGCATATCTTACATGGAAAACAAAAATACTACGCGAAGCGGGTATCGAACCCACGACTAGTAAGATGCAAAGTAAACAGTCGACAGCATGTTAACCTTTACGAGTACATGCCTGCAATGTAATCAACGATTCAATGACTCAGCGGTGTGCTAGAGTCAAATGACGCGACAACGTAACAACGAATAATATAACGAGACTAATTCTATTCCAGTAAACTTTTCCCTGGATGTAAACATTTACCGTAACGATCAATGTTAAGCCGGGTCCGCTGCGCCATGTTACGCGTGTTACAAAAAATGTAACACGTTATTAAAACAAAAATGGGGAGTGGTATTAACACTTTACGTGTTACGTAACGTAACGTTATATAACAAGTACCTAACGTGTTATACCATGTCCCACTTTTATTATATTTAAGTGTTACGTTTTTTGTAACACGCGTAACATGGTGCAGCGGCCCCGGCTTTAGGCTATAGAAAATAAGGTTTAAGGGTCAAACCTATGGTTTGAATTATTAAGACGAATAAACAACTTTTAGTTATGAAACAAACAAATAAACAGTTGTTATCTCTTTCAATGTTCCAAGATTTTCATCAACAGCTTGATTACATCGAGGGAATCGTCATTTGAAACGATGTGTAAAGTGTACAATCATTTATAATAAACTATAGATGTATTGTATTCTTACCTAACTGTCTCCTCAACGTAGCTCGATGCTTTGCGTTTGGAGCTGGTTGGAGTCTTTTGCTTCTTACTCGACTGCACAGCAATAGGTACACCAGAGAATTCAAACTCGGAGTCAGACCTGAAATAATAATAACATAGTTTTATACCAGTCTTATACATTTAACCTAAACGATTTATACACCGTATTGTAATTACTATACTAGATAAATGTAGTGACTGGAACATATTTTTTAGACATAGTTCGGGACATAGTTTTCATATAGGGACTAATACGGTTTAGTCAGTGGAACACGTAAAAAAAAAAATTAGGATGTAAATAAATATACTTACTAACATTTTGATACCGATGGAGTGACTGGTAGCGAGGAAGTCGTAGATAATTACACCACACGGAGACTGTACTGAACAGCGTTATCACGTTATCGGAAGTGATGAGAATTTTAGATAAATCAGGGTGTTATAGGTTTATATCCTAAATGTGTATGTTGTTTTTTTATTACAAGTACTGTAATGAAGTAAATGCGAAAATCGCCTTTATTTATAGGTGTATGAATATAGGTGATTGTTGATAAAAGTAATACATATTACTTTTTAGTATCGAACACCCAAAATTTTTGCTTTGCCTTCAAAAGTAGGTACTTAACCAAATCATCTTGACCGGTAGCAAGGTCAAGCCTATATGTTATTCTCATAATGTCAGCACTATTTAATAGCTCAAGTTAATGTGGCTGGTTGCCATTGCAACATAATGTGACCAATATATCGATTATTGTAGGTAAGATGTTTCGCAATCAGAAGCTTGCAACGGATCCAATAACGTTAACGTAGCAAATTCGTAGGTTTCATACCTAGGTAGGAGTAAATAGTCCTAGATACACATGTTGCAATTTACTTTAGATTTTCTTGATCTTAATCAGATAATGTTCGAATTGGGTGAATATTTCACTATAGCAGAAGAAAATAAACTGTTATTTCCAGTTACCAGAAATCGGATGATGAGCTAAATAGGAAATTATAATTAATTCCTCTAGCTTATCCATAGAAAACATCGTATGATATCGATGAAATTACTATATAAATGTATTTCAGGATAAATAATACTTATCTAGGTATTCTTTATAAAGCATTTGGTAGACTCCACAATATTATGTGAAAGTCAAACATTAGGTATTAATGATACCTACAGCTAAATATTTTGATGCAACGAGTTTTTTCCGTGTGGATCTTAGACTAGAGTATAGCTAGTATAGTCAACCTTTGGTTATCTCTTATGTAGGTGATACATTAAAATATTATGACCCCTCTAAATTCTTTATTTATGGGTTATGTAAAATTTACTGTATTTATTTTACTGTATGTTACAGATAAATTTAGATAGAAAATGAACGAGAACTGATGTTAGAAAACTGTTGAAAAAATATAAAACTATCTGCATAGGTTCAGTTACGTATAATGGGATGAGAATAATATCTTCAAGTTTCAATTAAAAAAAGACAAAATGCTGTCGGTCGTATTTACAAAATCATGATTTCTTAAAATACTTTAACATCAAGTCTTAAAAAAATAATAACATGGAAAATGCTTTATTACCGGAATACCTTTAAGGAATGTTCAAAGGAACCAACTTTTATAAATAAAACTGTACTTTTTGACAACATATTTTTTCTTACACCGTGTATACTTCGTATCAAATTTATAACTCCTGCGTCAACAGCTAAAGGTTGACAATCCCTGCCAGCCACCTATCATATTCGCATTCGCGTTAACTAAAGTGACACGTTAGTAGGAAATAGATTTCCATTAATGAAAGTATACTTTTATGTGTCAGTGATATTATCATTAATTCACGATTTTACTTAAGTATACCCAAGGATTCAAGTAACTGTAGAAGTACATTTTTCCTACTGTGCAATGTTTTGTGTTTTCCGTAGTGAACGATAAACAGGAGACTTCAATCTGATCACTAACATTTTTGTGGGAAAAGTAAGGTATTCTTTGTGCCGACCATAAAATATGCCTAAAATACAAGTATTTCCTGGTTCTGCCAATCACCCAGTATTTGTGTCACATGAAAAGGATCACAAAATTTTGTTGTGTTGGAATCACCTTTTTTACAATGGGAGACGTCAATCTGACCATAAAATACAGTTAAGACGAAAATGTTTTGTGTCACTGTTGCGCAAGAAGGTTCATCACATGAAGTCAATCTGATCACAAAGTAATTTGTGGTGCTGAATCTTTCTAACAGTGGGAGCCGTCAATCTGACCACAAAATATGATTAAGTTGAAATTGTACTTTTATGTTATTGTATGAAGGGCCATCACGGGAAGTCAATCTGATAACAAAATTTGTGGTGTTGTACCTTGTTCATGTGGGAGACGTCAATCTGACTACAAAACAAACTGGGTTGAAAAAGCAAAGTTTTGTGTCACTGTTATGAAAAGTAGACACCAGTGGTGTTAAACTCATTCAGTGGGAGAAGCCAATCTGGTCACAAAACTATGACTGGGTAAATACAAGTATCACTTGGAATATTTCATGTCATTGTCTTAATGAGGAAACCTAACCGATACCGCAAATAATGTGTGCTGTTTTATCTAGTATATTACGAAACTGCACAAAACATAGCTAGTGGGTAAATACAATTCAGTTGAGCTTGGGGATCCTTTATTTAATTCAACTCAGTGACTATGCGGACCTATCTCCACCAAGATGATGGTGAGTTGCATTCACTCAAGCTTCCTAGTGTCATTCGTTTTCATTGATGGAATTTATCATAAACTGTGTAGGTTGCTCGTAAAATTATTGAAACTATAAATTAGAATCACTCGATGTTATTGGGTATTCTGGAATAGCTGTAATGAGTTTGAGAGAGCGACAAGCCGCGCCAACCGGCGCGGTGCGTCGTGAGCTCAAACGAATGGAAGCTGGTCCAGAATGCCCAATAACATCCTACTTCTGTCTATATCAGCAAGCTTCGCTTACATGCTTACGTAATAATCAAAGCATCAGTCCTAACCTTGAAAATAACAATAGAATAAAGTTCATATAGCAACAATCATTGTTATTTTTAAAATTTCCACATACATCTGTGTGAAATATATTTACTGGACTGTATCGTACAATTATGTGACTCAATAAAATTGTTACGTATCAGATAACCACTGAAATGCGGTATTTACGATAAATTTTACGCCTCGTATCTATACGGCAGAGCGAAGTAAACATTCCGTTTTCGCACTCAGAGTGCTTAGTGCGAGTTTTTTAACTACTCGATCGCGTTAACGTAAACTCATATTTCTATGGCATCGAGGAAGCGGCACCTAGCGACAAGTATGGAAATTAAAATTGCTGAGTGCGAGTTGCAATGGTTTACGCTGAGAAGTGAACACGTTTACCAGCCAAAACACGAATAAACGCGAGTGCGAGTTGTACTGTGACAGCGTTTTGCCAGTTCAAACGGTTAACTTATACTCACTACTCAATGCTCGATTAACGCGGTAGTAAAGTTATTCGATTGGATCTGTCAAACTCGCACTAAGCATTCAGATGTATACGTGAAACGTTACATAATCAAGGGGCGGGACTGAAGAGGATATAGACATTCCTCAAAATTCGTTTAGTGATAGACGAAACCTCAGCTCTCGGTAACTTCGGGTATCTATCTCCATCAACTGCCCTCTGAGTTGGTTTCTGGGAATGAAATACGGTCACAAAATTGAAAAATTCAGAAGTCTCGCTACAAGCTTGTTATTTTATAAAGTTCATCCGCCAAAGAACTAAGGTGACTGACATTTTTAGAGGCTAAAAATTCTACCTATGCCGGGACTCGAACCCTAATCGTGCCAGCGCTCTCCCAACTGAGCTGAAGTAATTTTGCATCACTTGTAGCCCAGATGTTACTGCCTGTACGGTGTATGTAATACAGAGAGTATTGTACAGAGGTTCGGAATTTCCCTGAAGCCGATAAATCGCCCATTAGCTCAGTTGAGAGAGCGCTGGCACGGTTAGCCAGAGGTCGAGGGTTCGGATCCCGGCATGGGTGGAATTTTTAGCCTCTAAATAGGTTTTTTATAATTGTCACTGGTTGAAAACTTTCGTTTTCAAACATTGTATACGACTCTAAGGCGATTCAGTTTTCTTTTTATTTTATGTAGTTGTCTTTCATTATTTTTTCACGATGCATCATTACCTTGATCTATAATGAAATGAAATGAAATGAAAAGGTTCCATTCAAAGTAGCCCAAAAACTGCGTCTTAATGAACTTTACAATTCAAACTAGGTGTCCATTTCAAAATCTAGATAATTTTGGATAACAAATGGACAAAAACTCCAAACTTAGTCTTATCAAAGTCCTTAATTAACAGAGTTTAAAACATAACTATTTTAAAACATAGAACTCATGCGTTGTACTAGCTTTAATTCCAGACGTCATTGTCATCTGCATAATCTTTTATGTTATAGTAACCTTTTTACACAAAGTGTACTTAACACATTGTTTGAACCGCGTTTCAGGCAAGCCACTTATCTTAAAACGCCTTTGTTTTTTGCCTACGCTTTTTATAGTTGCCATGTATTAGTGTACTAGCTACTGGTTGAGAATGAATGAATGGAAATTAATTGCACTAAAAGCATAATTTGTAGAAAGGCGACCTTATTACTAGATAGTATTTTCTTCCAGTTAACCCACGATGATGTGGACAGTAGAAGAGGTAGTGCCAGTGAACATATAAAATAACAGAGATTTATTACATAAACTAGATTAACTAAATAACACAAATGTCTTAAGTAAATAAACCCAGCTGGAACTTCTATGCTATTTCTATGAGCCGTGACCCTGACCAATCCAGGCGCGAGAATACCCTAGTATTTCCTATTTAGTCTGTGATTCCCGCGCGTAATTGAAAAAGTTGCGAATCATTTTGATTGGAGCGACTCCGAGGTTGTTAGGTTGGCACCCCTGGCAATCTAGCGGGGCCTTTGGGTTGTAATGTTGGTGGCCGAGACGTGATTCGAATTTCAAACCTAATAATATTTTTGGCACTGCAGGAGTTAGAATTTGTCTTTGTCTTTTTAAGCTGTACGTTACACTTGTATGTACGCTATGCTAAGGCAATCGACAGTAGGTATTGATATCAACCCTTTGTATGACTGAGTTTACACGTTTAGTATGGTGTCAGTCAATTCCATCAGTCTGGTTAGACTGACGGCAGTCTGATTATCTATTCAGTGGACTGATGGACCAAACTGACGGCTATTCAATAATTTTCATGCTTCATCAGTCTGCCATCAATCCGAGCTTGATCAAGGTTACGCATTGAACTGACGCCAGACTGATCGTGTGAATTCGGTCTATGTCCCCTCTATTGGA
The DNA here is from genome assembly GCA_934045075.1 of Yponomeuta sedellus. NCBI lineage: Eukaryota > Metazoa > Arthropoda > Insecta > Lepidoptera > Yponomeutidae > Yponomeuta > Yponomeuta sedellus. The sequence continues at coordinate 5,935,423 of OW203751.1, read as the reverse complement.
GCACGGGTCTCATCTTGCATCGCAGGAAGGTTAGGCTATACTCCACCACGCCGGCCAAGTCCGGGTTGGTGAAGGATTGTAAGACAGTGGCGGGCCTTACTGTCAGAAGTTATCATGCCGCCCTTAAGGCCTCTGGACTGCCATTATACAGGGCCTATGATAAAATAATATCAAAAGAATGCCATCTTATGAAGGTACTCATAAAATACCTTTCTTTCAGCTCCACGGAAGACAAAAGTTGAGACTTAATGAAAAAATACTTCCTAAAATTTTTGTGACACCGGTTCTCTTGTACGCACGTTACTTAAGGCGCTTTGGGGTGCTAACAAGCGCCACCGATAGGAAAAAATCCGAACTTGTTTTATAATTGTTCAATATGCTTAATAGATCAGCAACACTAAGGTTGAATATAATGCTGTTAGCATTAAGTTCGCCTTTTTGATTTTTCGTTACATATAACATCTAAAAACCTATTTAAATTCTACCCATGCCAGGATTCGAACTCGCGACCTCTGGCTATCCGTGCCAGCGCTCTTTCCAACTGAGCTAAAGGGTGACTCACCGGCATCAGTGAAATTTCGAACCTCTTTACAATATTCTCTGTATTACGTACAGACTTTTTAGCTTCTAAATAGGTTTTTAAAATTTTCCTTAGCACGGGTTAGTGCATTGATAATATAATCTTAATATCTGTAATAACTATTTTTAGAACAATAAATAGCCTAGAAACAAACGGCCGTGTTTGGCGGAAATCGGTAGACTGGAGGTTTTAAAAATAATTGTCATAGTCGTTATCATATAAGCAATTTCTACCAGTCAACCACAGGTGGTGCAAGAAATTAAATGGTAGGCATTCGAAATAAACGGAAAAAGAAATACTTAGTTAAAATTAAATAAGCTGACAAATACTTAATAAGTGCATATAAAAAATAGTTAATTCTTTTTTTAAATATTCCTTGAAGTACGAGGATGGTTTATATGGAGAGAAAAAAAAATAAATAAAAGAATCTATGGTATTCGGTACGAAGTTCGCTGGGTCAGCTAGTCATAAATATAAATAAATGAGGCCGAATGTTTATAATATTATTGTCATCGCCTTGATTATCTAACTTTTAACTTATAAATGTGTGTGCAAAAGCGGAAAGTTTAGTTAGCTCTTTCGTAATATGTATTGCACATAGTGGAAACCGCATTTCAGTGAATATCTGAGGCATGACAGTGATATAGAGGTACGCCCTAATTATACGACCAAGTTCAGAAGATAATAGATAGATAGATTGATAGAGAACACTTATCTATAATAGAAAAATGAATCGCTGAATGTGTTGATAAGCGAAAATATCGGAAGCAGCTGAACCGGTTTCGCTAATTCTTTTTTAGAATATTCCTTGAAGTACGAAGATGGTTCGTTCGTTCTTTTTACATTTTTACGGAGCGAAAAATGTAAAAAGAATAGAATAGACGTTTATTAGCTTTCTTGTTGTACATAGGGTCTTAGATAAGTATTTTCAGGAACAAACAAGAACCCTGCGAGGGCGCTGCTAACTTAGGATTATAAAAAGTTATAACTTAAATTCTTACTTACTACCTAGATTACTTATTTTGTTTATTATTAATTTTCATAGATTCTCTAAAACAAGAACAATAACAGAATATATTTTACTTTTACTTAAGATATAAAAACACAAGTCTCACAAGCTCCAAACCTAGTTTTTGCCATGTTCATCGAAAAACTCTTGTAGAGTATAATAACTTTTTTGTACTAAGTATTTATTAAGGGCATTTTTAAATACATTAATTTTTTCTATAGACTGAATTGATTTCGGTATACAATTAAATATTTTGGCAGCCATCGAGCGGGGGCCTGAATGAACTAAATGTAATTTCGATGAGCATGTTGCCAATCTTTTATGTGGTCTTAATCATCAATCTTAATCAATCTTAAAAAATTAAAGAATCGACCTTTAGGAGGCACAAAGTTCGCTGGGTCAGCTAGTTATACATAACAATGGAAACTACACACATATTTGACGGCCTCGGTGGCATGGCGCAGCGGTTTGGCACGCTGACTGTAAAACCGAAGGTCTCGGGTTCTATCCCCGGCCAGGTCAAACTAGGAAACGAACTCTAGTTTGTCTCGGGTCTTGGATGTCATCTTGGATGTTAAATTTATCGTCGAGTTAGCACCTATAACACAAGTCATTAAGTTGTAGTTAGTATAGGACTAACGAGATCTGTGTAATATGTCCATGAACATTTATATTTATTTTATTATATATTTATTTCTTAACCTAAGAGTGGAGACGGCGGCCTTATCACTAAAAGTGGTCTCTTGCAGACAACCGTTCGATGCAATGGACTAATATATTGGAGAAGAAAGTAGATAATATATTTTGTTTTTGCACACAGATCTATGCAGGGTATAAAAACTGTGCATCGCGGACGCTCCTCTAGGGAACTGTGCGCCCTCCTCGGCCTCGAGGGGGGTCGCTCCCGTTGTGGGTTTAGGGGTCCTTAGGACCAAAACCAGCCCCAAGGTGGTGTTTAGTGGGTAGGCGCGCTTCGTGTGAGTCCCACATTGGCAACACGGACGGGTCCGTGCTGTTATGCATGAGCATTCACCACCTCCCTCCCCCGTGTCCTCCGGAACCCTCTTCCTTCTTTTTTTTTCAGTGTGGCTTGACCCTTAACGCTCGAGAGATAAGTTTAGCCCTTCAGAACTAAGTACATTAGATACATTTTTATGTATAGCGTTTAATAACCACGGAGATTATAATAATAAGTTTATTGACTTGAATTCTTTTTTTTATTTCAATTAATAATCAGTATTTTTAAGTTCATGTAAAATTTTTAGTTTATAAATTTAATTTTAACTTCAATTACTAATAATCAATATTGTTGACTTTATATAAAAAATAATTGGTTTGCCTATTTGGGAACGTAACTTCATAATTAACTTTTGTAATTTTTGCCGAGGGTAGTAAACTAACCGTTAATGCTTTCTAAAAGACGCCCGTCACCTCAGGCATCCGGGACCACGGCACCTGAAAAAGTGCCGAAACGTTGGAAAATTGTAATACATTTTTACAATTTTCCAACGTTTCGGCACTTTTTATAAACGAGCATAAATCCGTATAAAACAGTTTTAATTATGTCTACTGCTCGTGTTAACCTTAGAAAATACTTTATAACAATAAGTTTATTAACTTGAAATCTTTTTTTAATTTCAATTAATCAGTATTTAAATTAAGTTCATGTAAAATAATTAGTTTATAAATTTAATTTCAATTACTAATAATCAATATTGTTGACTTTATATAAAATAATTGGTTTGCCTATTTGGGAACGTAACTTCATAATTAACTTTTGTAATTTTTGCCGAAGGCAGTTAACTAACCGTTAATACTTTCTAAAAGACGCCTTTCACCTCAGTCATCCGAGACCACGGCACCTGAAAAAGTGCCGAAACTTCGGAAAATTGTAAAAATGTAACAAAGGAGCATAAATCCGTGTAAAAACAGTTTGAATTAAGTTTATTGACCATAAGATGTGTTTACATACGGGCTTAGGTTAGTTTAATCATTTCATATTATGCTAATGCTAAAGTAGGGGTCGTTGATACCTGTACTTGTTAAAACGTTATTACAGGTGCCAGCAAGATTGCTCTTGACTTAGTGCTTATTTCATTCAAGATACTATTCCAAGCAAAAACGTAGCTAGACGGTTGAGGTCTGAGGTAAGCGTTTTTTTATGTTTTAGTGTTTTTTAAAGCAGTTTGTATTTGTGAGCAGTCCACGATTTTTTACTTAGATATACAAAATGGAACGTGTTTAGCCAAACTTCATAGCGTATTTTTAAGCTATTTATGGACTAAAAGTATGGAAAGTTGCTGAAGGAAATTAGAAAGACGGGTAGCCAATGCAAATTTGAATATTGATATATACTTATACTTAATAATAATACACTTACATACCGTTACTTATATAAATTTATAATTTATCATAAACATACCTACATATTATATATCTTATAATAAAGTTCTACACAAGACAAGGAAAATAATAACACCGATACACAAGAGGACAACATTTTAATGGGCATACTAATAAATAAAGATCACGAACTCTGCTTTTAAACACAGCTGGGGAATGAGAGCGCCATATATAGAGATATAGAGAGAAGATTGTAATCAATATCAAAAATTTTAAATGATGATTGATGAAAGTCCCATCGGAAAGTCCCGACGGGACTTCGGTGCGTTCCTACCACGTCCCTAGGCACATATCCAACCGCAATTAGGTCGATATTGCTCTGGCATATCCTGCGCCATCCATCATTATTAAATATCTATTTACCATGATGTCAGGTAAGAATTAGAAGCGCTCGTGGCCTAGGCAAACCGAGTGATTGGAATCAATCACTTGGTTAAGCAACAACAGGCGCGGTCAGGTACGGGATTGGTGAGCGTCCCGTGACTACCGCTAGTGGCATTTTTCCGAGCGCTTCCGTGCTTCGCAAGGCACGTTAAGCTGATAGTGCCGGCTGTCATATAATGGCAGTCGTTAAGCCATGTCAGAGGCCTTATGGGCGGCTTAATAACTTCTGACAGTAAGGCCCGCCACTGTCTTACAACCCTCTACCAACCCGGACTTGGCCCCCGTGGTGGAGTGTGGCCTAAGTGTGACTTCTTAGTAGAAAACTGCCACATTCCTGTTTGATTGTTTTAGGCGCTGATCAATGAAAAGTCTTATTTACACGTTGTCCACTTATATTTTATTACTTTTGGGGCACACTGCACAAATTTTTTACACCAATATTTCAATTTAATATACGGAGCGACCGAGAAACGTTATCGCTGCTATCACACGTAGTACGGAAAGAAAGAGACAGATAAAATGAAAGAAAGAGATGCAAGATTTAGATACAATTCTAAACAATTCCTAAGAGTATAGTAACCTGGGACATTGTTTTAGATACCATGCTGTCAATTATTATCTCCTTCTTCTTCTTCAACCTATAGCCACCCAATGCTGAGTGTAATGTACGCCATTAATTTTGGTCTTGGGCTTTTCGAATCCAGTCCTTTCCTGCCACCTTGACCTTGATAAATTATTATACTCGTCCTTTATTGCAAACGAAACACTGAACAGGACATTGCATAAGAAATAACATATGAGAATGAAATATATTTTTCATTTCTCATACTCGGAAAGCAGTGATGTTTTGATCTGATTATTGGGCGGAAAATGCTGCTTTCCTCCACAGGGAGGGAAAAACTCATACAGTTACTTCCCACCTAAGGGCGGGAATGAACTTTAAAAGTAGAACTATACTGTCAGTTGTGAAGAGTTTTTGTAATACAGTGCGTTCACATTAACTTGACGCGTGAGAGAATTGGTAACAAGGACATAACATGTGAATTAGCTTTTGGACCTAATCGGAAGATGGTAAAACCAGCCTTCAATCCTTTTATTTTCCCCAAGTAATGGGAATGATTTCTTATTTAACATGGTAACAGTAAACATCTCAGTGCTACCAATTCTCTCACGCGTCAAGTTAATGTAAACGCACTGTAAATAGGCTTTAAAAAAAAACTACTTAAAAAAAATGCTGTGGCCATTGTGAGTTCTAAACAGCCAGTGTGAATTTAGCGCAAACTTCTTTGAGCGGAATAAGACGCGTTCCATATTTAAAATTTAAAAAGTCTACTTAAATTGGCGGATACTAATCTGTTATAGTATCTGTTCAAAAAAATAGATAATAATATATTATGCTATGAAGTTAAAACCTAACTGCAAAGTGGGTAGTTGGGGCTGTAAGTGATGCAATTTGCTTAAGCCAGATGTCGCTGCCTGTACGTAATACAGAGAATAGTGTAAAGAGGTTCGAAATTTCACTGATGCCGTGAGTCGCCCATTGGCTCAATTGGTAGAGCGCTGGCACGGATAGCCAGAGGTTGCGGGTTCGAATCCCGGCATGGGTGAAATTTTTAGCCTCTAAATAGGTTTTTAAACTTGTTCCTTAGCACGGGTTAGTGCATTAAAAATTAAAATAGTGTAAGATTTGAATATTAAAAATGAGTTTTTATTTTCCTCATATTCGAAATGAAAAGTAGAGTGTGTAACACGAGTAAAAGAATTGATTCTTTCTACTCTTGTTAAGCAATGTACTATATTATCGGTTCAGAAATTAAAACTAACATAAGTTAAAACTAAGAGAAAAAGCCGTATTGCCCTGCATGCATCACAAAAATAGAAAAAAACTTTATAGGTATTTGTTATATCACAATGATTTCATGCATGTGACTTAATTCTTTTGGTGATAAATAATTTATTCTTTACTTTACATAAAAAAAGAGAAAAGGACCAAAAGTAATATTTCCCTGTCGACCTGTCGAGGCGAGCCTCTCTTGGGGGCTTACAAAGCCTGTGGGTACGGGATGTTTCATTTTCCATCGCACCACCCTTTCCTCAGCTGGGGATTCTAGCTATCTAAAGATATGTTAACAGCTTGCAAACCTCGTAATGAAATCATTCGGACTGGGCGCCACCTTGTTTACCCTTTACAGGACCTAAGTCAACAGCGGGGGAAAGTTTCGGTAATGAGCTTTTGCTAAGCTTTTTCGTACCTTTTTTCTTTTGGCGGCGCGGGTTACTTCGGGACTTTTTTAACAAACTTCGAAAAAAGAAAAAGGCTCTCAGTTCGTCTATATACATGTACTATTACTATCATAGGAATAGTAATAGTACGAGTGAGAAGATTAGTTCCTTGAAAAGTATGTGTAGTGTTACTTTGAATGACAGGATACGCAATAGTCTGATTAGAGAACGTTGTGGGCTGAAAGAGGATATAGTGACTAGAATTGAGAAAGGAATGTTGCGTTGTTTTGGACACGTGGAGAGGATGAAGGAAGAAAGATTGACAAAACAAATATATATTGCGACTGTGAGTTCTAGGGCTGGTAAGGGACGACCCAGGCGGACATACATCGACTAAATAGGGGATGTATTAGCAAAGGGGAAGATAAAAAGTACCCGGAACCGGCGTGCGTGTATGCAACGACTTATGAACGTTGATGAAGCAAAGGTTATCTGTCAAGCATTGTGGCAATAGGCAGTCCTTGGTCTGTGCCTACCCCTCCGGGATACATGTAATTGTATCACAAATACAAAATCTATCTTTATTTACGCAAACTGCTTAATTTAACGGTTCATAGTATCTAGAGGCATCTTTTGCTGTGTGATGTCGGCCTAGAGAATAGCACCAACCCAAATTCTTCCCGCGGGTGTCGTAAAAGGCGAAAAAGGGACACAAACCGGGGGGTGGGCAGCAGCGCCCCCTGCAGTACAATTCCACCAAACTGCGATCCCCAGCTCGCATGCCCAGCGTGGGGATTATGGGCACTGCCCCCCAATGATGGCACAACCTTGCGCTATGGCGCTCATTAGGGGAGGGCTATATCCAGCAGTGGACTAATATAGCCTGAACAAGAAGAAGAAGAGGCACCTTTTAAGCATGTATATTGCCTGTACTAGGTGACACCGCACTTCCATAGCTTGAGAAAAACTTCGTCTAATTTGATATTTTTCTTATTTTCTTATATATTACTAGCTGACCCAGCGAACTTCGTACCGCCTACATACCATCGATTCTTTAAATTTTAATTTTTTTCTATCGTAAGAACCATCCTCGTACTTCAAGGAATATTCTAAAAAAAGTATTAGCAAAATCGCTGCTCTCGAGATTTGCGCTTACCAACACATTCGGGGATTCATTTTTATATTATAGATACACAGGTAGGTTTTAAAAACAGGTCGAGATTTTAAAATTGCTACCAAGTTTAACTTGTAACGTTTATTCGGTATTACTTTGTATAAATCTAGAACTCGTGCATTAAACATTCATGAGAATTCATGAATCATATAGCGTAATCCGTTAGTAACAAAAAGTTTTGAGCATAAAACGACTGGCTTAGTAGAAAGCTTAGCCTTGGCTTAATTTCGTGATAGCCGGCCGTGTCTGACAATGAATTTTCGGATCGATAACTCCACAAAGCGTGACAAAACCCGCTGCGCTCGCCCCATGAACTAAAACATTACATGTAACCTAAAAAAATTCAATAAGTCTACGGAATCCTCACGATTTTTTCCTTCACTGTTGGCAAGCCTTATTGCTTTTCGATATCAATCCTTGTGTGTCCCCACTGCTGGGGCACGGGCCTCTGATTGCATCGCAGGAGGGTTAGGCCATACTCCACCACGGGGGCCAAGTCCAGGTTGGTGGAGTATTGTAAGACAGTGGCGGGCCTTGTCGGAAGATATCAAGCCGCCCATAAGGGCTCTGAGATGGCTTAACGACTGCCATCACATGACAGCCGTTACCAACAGCTTAGCGTGCCTTGAAAAGCACGGAAGCGCTCGCAAAAAATGCCACTAGTAGTAGTCACAGGACGGTTACCCATCCTCCACCTGACAGCGCCTGTTGACATCCTGCGCACACCGCACCTGTTGACTTCCTGCGATGTAGGATGAGACCCGTGCCCCAGCAGTGGCGACATACAAGGGGTAATATCGATATCAAAATATTCATGGACATATTGCACAGATCTCGTTAGCCCTATACTAAGAACAACTAAATAACTTGTGTTATAGGTGCTAACTCGACGATATATTTAATACAATAAATACACAGATAACATCCAAGACCCAAGACAAACTAGAAAAGTTCATTTCCTAGTTTGACCCGACCGTGGATCGAACTCGGACCTTCGATTTTACAAATTAAGGTCATTACGTTTTAAAAACCTATTTAGAGGCTAAAAATTTCACCCATTTCAAAATTTCCTTAGCACGGGTGCATTAAAAATAAAAAAATAGTGTAATCATTACGTTTTACCTATTAAATAATCTGCTGGGCAAGCCTACACCATCTATAAAACCATGTCCCAGGCACTACAGCGTCGGAGTGGTCCCTTCACCCATCTAGAGTGAGTGAAGATACCACTGGACGCTGTATAAATCATCTCATTAAGTAGATGCAAAAAGGCCAAAGGTAGGTAGGTATTAAATAATCGCCATTAGACCCGTTTTTTTAATAAATAATTTTTTTTTGATTTTTTCTTGCAGCAGTATTCAGTATTTTATCAAGTTTTCTGTTTAAATTATAAATAAAACATTTTACATGTAAAACACACGTCGTTCTAGTTTTATTATTTATAAAACGTTTTATAACCTCACATTGACTATCGCTACAATAAATAATCGCGATGAGACCTGTTTGATATATAAAGGTTGTCTGGATGAGATCGCTCTTAGCGATAAGACCGCCAATTGTATAACGCTACTTAGATTTAAAAAATCATGGTTGCATCCTTTTTTCTTGTTGTGCAATGCAGTGTTCTCTATCTATCTAAAGATTTAACACTACAGGTACGCTTTAATCCCCTCACATCCGTTGCCATGGCGTTTCCATGGCGTTATAAACGTAAAAACCATCGTTCACCGGCCATCGGACGATCATTTAGCGACCTGCAGGGGTACATATTGCGGACGTGACGTCATTTGGTCACACCTCCACGCGGTAGTAGGTCACATCCGGTGTGAAATTACGGGGGGTTTCTTTGTTAGGCTAGATCGATCCACGGATAAGGTTTTTGTTAAGTTGTGGCCGGAATTCCTTGGTTTCTAAGCGTTTACAGCCTGCTGACGAGCTGTTAACAGCTGTCATTCAAGCCCGAATTTCATAAAAGTACAATTCGGTTTTTATAAAAGTACAACAGGTTACGTACGTAATACAGAGAATATTGTAAAGAGGTTCGAAATTTCACTGATGCCGGTGAGTCGCCCATTAGCTCAGTTGCCAGAGGTCGCGGGCTCGAATCCCGGCATGGGTGGAATTTTTAGCCTCTAAATAGGTTTTTAAAACAGGTTACTCGGACTAAGTGCTGGACAAAAATTTGACAGTTAATTTAGGCGCGCTCGGCTGCCTGAGTGATCTTAAGCGGCGATCAGGTGGGTTAAGCAACATAGAGCGCGTTCAGCATGGATGGGTAAACCGTCTATGACTGACACTAGTGGCATTTTTCTGAGAAGGCACGTTTACAGTTGGTGTCAGCTGCCGTCGATAGATGGCAGTCGTTAAGCCAAGTCAGAGGCTTTAGGGCGGCTTGAATACTTCTGACAGCAAGACCGGCCACTAGTCTTGCAATCCTCCGCCGATCCGGTCTTGGCCCCGTGGTGGAGTATGGCCTATACCTTCCTCAGGGAAGAGACCCGTGCCCCTCGGTGGGGACATAATGGGTCGATGATGATGATTGTGTCATTTTGTATGACATTGCTGTGTGGTGTCGGCCTAGAGAAATGCACCAACCCAATTCTCCCTGCGGGTGTCGTAAAAGGCGACTAAGGGACACACCCCCTGCAGTATGATTCCAACGAACTGCGATCCCCAACCCGCATGCCCAGTGGGGATTATGGGCATTACTCCCCCCCACCCAGTCATGGCACAACCTTGCGCTATGGCGCTCATTAGGGGAGGTCCATCAGTGGACTAGTATAGCCTGACAACGTATGACAAAGCTCTGTGTGAATGTTTGTTACATAATTGTAATTCCCTTTTCTATGCTTTAATAATATGTTTTTTTTTGCCTGTTCGCACTTACTTTTGCAGGCGAAATACTGCCCCAATAATGCACAGAACAATCCTTTTCTTGGACGTTTCAATAGACCCATATGCCTGAAATTAGAGTTCATTCAATCGGGTATCGCGTGACAGCGTTATCTGTTGTACAAATATGTACCTATTGATTTTGCCCATGACTTTAAAGTACAGTTGAACGCTTCTGTCTGTCGGGTTTTATATTTATCATCGGCCTACGGTTGTCCACTGCTGGACATAGGCCTCTCCTATTGCACGCCACTGAGCACGGTCCTCGGCTACTCTCATCCAGCTCTTGCCAGCCGCCCTGCAGAGATCATTGCTCCACCGAGTCTGAGCACGTCCTACAATACGTTTACCGATCGCGGTCTCCACTCAAGAACTTTTCTACCCCAATTTATATTTTGGTGGTTATCTTTTCTTAAACAACTCATTAAGTTTACAATAGATTTTATTCACTGCCTCAAAAACTACATGTGTATTATACTTCATTGCACTGGACATTACATAAAAAATAACATAATGGTTTAAGATGACTTGAGAAAAGATGGTCAAAGAGGAGTTTTTTTTTCCGCTGCCATTCTCGACATCGGCAGAATCCTTAGGGTAGCTATTAATTAAGAATTGAATTGAATTCTCCACTACAATACGCCCCGAAGGCAGCGGCTTACATTTTACATTGTAGGTACATTGACATTCAGCAAACAGAATGTAAATTCTGTACGTCGAAATAAATTGATTTGATTTGACATATGTAAAGGCTAGCTTATCACTGAAAGGAATTTATTCCAGCAAACCTTAGAGAGTCGGAGAGGTCGTAAAAAGAGGGTTTTTGAACGTTTTGTTATAGACAACAAAAATCTTAAAAAACCTGCTTTCCTATGGGAAAATAAATAAGCTGTATATATTGGCCTTTTGCATCTACGTAGGTAATTAGATGATTTAGACAGCGTCCAGCGGTATCCACTCACACTAGATGGGTGAAGGGACCACTCCGGCGCTGTAGTACCTAGGACATGTTTTTATAGATGGTGTAGGCTTGCCCAGCACCTATACCATCCTGACAGCTTAGTCGGCCTAGCCCACAGGAAAGACAAGTCAATACGTGCGGAGCCAACCAATCCGCGGGTTCCTCACGATGTTTTCCTTCACAGTTAGCGTGTGGTATTGCGAAAGTCATTGATAAATGCCTGCACTCGGGATCGAACCTGGGTCTCTCGCTTGCGAGTCCATGGTTCTACCCACTGAGCTACATCGCGGTATCTTAATACTGCTTACCAGATAATAATACTAGATATATAAAAACCTCAAAAGACCGGAGACCCGTGCTCCTCGGTGGGTACATAATGCGTGATGATGATATAAGAACCGTTGTGGCCTAGTGGAACCGAGTGATTGCAATCAATCACTTGGGTTAAGCAACAACAGGCGCGGTCAGGTGCTGCATGGGTGACCGTCCCGTGACTACTACTAGTGGCATTTTTTCCGAGCACTTCCGTGCTTCGCAGGGCACGTTACGCCGTTGGTGGTAGCTGTCATTTAATGGCAGTCGTTAAGCCATGACAGAGGCTTTGGTGGTTTAATAACATCTGACAGTAAGGCCCGCCACTGTCTTACAATGCTCCACCAACCCGGACTTGGCCCCCGTGGTGGAGTATGGCCCGACCTTCCTGCGATGCAGGAAGAGACTCGTGTCCCAGCAGTGGGGACATAGGTACCTATGGTTAATGTCATTAAATCATGTACATGTAAAAGATTCGTTTAATTATGCAGGCAAAGCCATGATCGAGTTTCCTGACTCGGTTTGTGGGTCATGTAAATTATTCAGCTAAACATTTCCAGTCACATCGCCAACGTACACGTCTGTACATACCAACGGGGAACGTGCATCAAACTTCAATTGGAGCGACATTGTGTCTATACCATTGAAACAACATTGAGCTCGTAAAAGCCAAACTATAATTTGTAGAAGATAGGATAAGATAAGAATATTCTTTATTGTACATACCAGAAAATAAATACAGAGACAACAGTTACAAAAAAGAGGAACAGTTGGCGGCCTTATTGCCAATAGCAATTTCTTCCAGGCAACCTTGCAGTCGGAAATATTGCAGAAGCAGAAATTGTGACGGGTAGTCGGTAGTCGGTGCTCATCGAATATTAATGTACATACACGTATGCGTTATAAAATAAACTTACATAGATAAATACTAGTATTATAAACATTCATAAACATTTAGTTATAATAGCAAGCATGATAGGAAACAATAAATGTCGAAAAGATACCGTATTTTTAGGGATCGCTATCGATTCAAAATTACATCGGGGTCCTCATATTGTAAAGCTAGCACACAGGCTTAGCTCTGAGAGAGAGAGAAAGAGATAAACAATGTAAATACTAGAAATAAACATAAACTCTCGTGCCCACTTTTTAGGCTGGCTAAGGTTAATACATCCTTCATGGGGCATTGTATACGATTCTATAATAAAATCCGTGATACGAGGTAAGCTTGCTTATTAGTTATATTAGGTAAGCTTGCCTGAAACGTGGATCAAAAAATGTGTTAAGTACACTTTGTACCAAAAGAGCTACTATAACAGAAACGATTATTTAGATGACAATGATGTCTGGAATTAAAGCCGGTATATTGCATGAGTTCTATGTTTTAAAATAATTATGTACACTCTGTTAATTAAGGACTTTGAAAAGTTTGGAGTTTTCTTGTTTTCAATTTTTTCTCCATAATGATTTAGATTTTAAAATGGACACCTGGTTTGAATTGTAACGTTCATTAAGTCGCAGTTTCTGCGCTACTTTGAATAAAACCTTTTCATTTCATTTCAGTTAATTGGACAGCTAATTTTATAACTTTGCGGCGATATCATGACTACTGAGTTAATCTTTTGTAGGGATTTTTCGTGAACCGACTGCGATCTTCTATGCAAATTGGCAGGCAGATTGGCAATTTACATTCCTTTGCCTGGAATTCCGCCAGTACGAAGTTTTTCTTCAAACTTGTAGCGTTGGATAACTAGCGAAAACTCTCATATGTATGCGTCTAGGTTCTAAAACCTAGATCGAGGTGGTCGTGCTAACATTCGCGTCTAAGAAATTATAGTCTGTTACCTTTTAGAATGTACCTCGGCTACTATCGGATAGAATCGGATATATTCGTGTAATAAAAATATCTGAAATAATTAAGGTAATACTTACAAATACTAAGGTAAAGTCACTACTTCCTGCTCTGTATAAAACTTTTCTCCCCTACTTTGAAAAGATACGTAAAGTTATTTTTATGTAAAGTTAGGGAAGAAAAGTTTTATACAGAGCAGGAAGCAGTATTACAATCGTGTGCTTTCGGCGAAAACCGAATCCTATACAAGAGCCCGAGGTATATTTTATATTTGTATGCTTGTGGTATTAACTTCGCCGCATTGTACGATTTTATTGTGCAATAAAAGTAATAATAATAATAATAATAATGATAATAATGATAATAATAATAATAATAATAATAATAATAATAATAATAATAATAATAATAATAATAATAATAATAATAATAATAATAATAATAATAATAATAATAATAATAATAATAATAATAATAATAATAATAATAATAATAATAATAATAATAATAATAATAATAATAATAATAATAATAATAATAATAATAATAATAATAATAATAATAATAATAATAATAATAATAATACTAATAATAATAATAATAATAATAATAATAATAATAATAATAATAATATTATTATTATTACCATTACTGAGTATACGTTCGGCATACTCAGGTGGAATCAGACTGAGCTCCAAGCCCTGGACAGGAAAGTCCGCACAACTATGACTCTCCATAGAATGCATCACCCGAAGTCGTCAGTGATGAGGTTGTACTTGCCGCGAAAGCATGGTGGTCGTGGGCTGTTGAATGCCCAGACCATGCACTGTGGTCAGACGAGACATTTACCTTTTGTATTTTCTCCATAATAATAATAATAATATATTCTAAAAGCTAACAGACTGTACATTAACAGAATTACATAACAAGTACAATTGGCGGCCTCATTACTAAAAGATTAGGCTAGATTCTTGCCTAAATATTATAACATAAATATTCTAGCCGCTAGAATATTTATGTCCCGGGGAGGTTTGTATGTCCCCACTGCTGGGGCATGAGTCGCCTCCTGCATAATAATTGCAGGAAGGTTAGGCCATACTCCACCATTCGAGCCAAGTCCGGGTTGGTGGAGGATTGTAAGACAGCAACTTGGCATTCATAGTGTGCGTTTGGTTTTTAAGTGTGAGTTTGGTCACACTGGTTTTCATACTAATGGGTCATGTCACTACTTCTACTCTTTTTTATACCATAATGTACTATTTATGTAAATGAGAAGGGACAAAGCATCAATGAATAAAAATAATAATATTTTTGACGACCTCTGTGGCGTAGCGGTAGCGCGTCTGCCTACCATGCAAAAAAAAAGCGCAGGTCTTGGATGTTTACATGTTTGTGACGTCGTTGTTTCTGGTTCCCACGACACAGGGTATCCTAGTGTGGGGCCAGAAGCAGTGTATGTGCTTGTATGTAAATGTAAATGTAATGTTTATTATTATATAATATTATTATTATTGGGTGGTTGTTATTGATAATACAATTAGACGATCGAACTTGGAACTTCAAGACTTCGTTTTAGGTGTACCATCGGATTGAGCGAACGCGAAATATTACTTTTATGTTCGGCAGACAACTTTCCAGACGAACGGATATGGTAGGGAGCGTACCGAATCTGCTGTCTGGTCCGTACTCAGTTCGATCGTCTGTAAATACTATAACTGTGGGACTGTTTTGCTAGCGTTCTGTTTGCGAAATGGAAAAAGGAGTCCCTTTCGTCTAAGGGAGGCTAACAAAACAGTCCCACTGTGGCATAAAACTCATTTTGTAAAAGCAACTGAATTTGTTTACGTCACCGTGGATTGCGTGACTGCCGAGATACAGTTGACGACTAGAGACGTGCACTTTTGCCCGACACTGGATCTTATGACGGTGTGGTAAGAGCTAACGTTGCTTGAAAGCAGCTGAGGGCTAGTGTATCAAATTTAAAGTAATGATTCTTATGCATTGTATCGATTGTTTACGTACAGTAGCAAGGTGGCTTTTCGGGTTTAACCTACATTGGGCACCATGTTCTGTCCGTATTAACGTTTCGTATCTAAAATGTAATATTTCATTATATATAGGTTTAATTAATTTTAAATATAGTTGAGCCATATCATAGTTTTGCTGTATGCACGTTAATTTTTATTTTAATTACGGAACAATTACTTTGTTCTGATACATTTAAGTTCAACCCGAATGGAGAACTGTGCCCCAAGATACAATTTAATTTAGTTTGGGGTTCAGAGTTACTTGATACATTGTTATGTTTTATTCTGCTCAATAAACATTTTTCATTTTCATTTCATTTTAACTAGTCTTTCCTGTGGGCGAGGCCGGCTTAGTTGTCAGGATGGTATGGGTACTAGGCAAGCCTCTAAAAAAAACCCTACACCATCTATGAAACCATGTCCCAGACACTACAGCGTCGGAGGTCGGAGTGGTCCCTTCACCCATCTAGTGTGAGTGAAGATGCCACAGGACGCTGTAGAAATCATCTTATTAAGTAGATGCAAAAAAAGGCCAATTATTATTGTCCTGTGAACCCCAGACCCTCTTGGTTTATAAAGCCAGGAGCAGGAAACAATAGCTGCTCATCAACTGGCTGCATTTGAGCCTAGCAGCTGCCTCTACAGCAGCCCCAGGGTGTATATCCGTATGGCCTGGCCAGCCTATTATGTCCCCACCGAGGGGCTCTTCTCTGAGGGAGGTATAGGCTGTACTCCACATATATCACATGTATCGCTCGTAGCCCCGGCTGCCTGAGTGATCTTAAGCGATCACGAAGGTCAAGAAACACAGGGCGCGTTCAGTAATGGGTGGGTGACCGTCTGCTAATAACGCTAAAGGCATTTTTCCGAGCGCTTCCGTGCTTTGCAAGGCAGGTGCCGGCTGTCATGTCACGGCAGTCGTTAAGTCATGTCAGAGGCCTTACGGGCGGCTTGACAACGTCTGACAGTAAGGCCGGCCATCCTCCACCAAACCGGACTTGGCCCTCGTGGTTGAGTACGGCCTAACCTTCGTGCGACGCAGGAAAAGACACTTGCCCTAGCAGTGGGGCATACAAGGATTGATATCGAATTTAGCCGTGCAAACTGTTTACAGTTTTCCAATATAACGAGAACACTTAAGCGTCCTCAAATCACACGAAGTAGGTCAGAAGTCTACAACAATATTCCACACGAGTACTCCTTTGAGGTTCGTACGCATTCAGTCGAATAACGAATAATAAAATATTCAGCAACCCGTGACCCGGGTATTGAATCGATGAGATGATTTCAGGTGGACGCTTAATAATTTAGGCGTGAGCGGTTATCATTCACTCCATTGGGTCTGGCGGTAACGCGCTTGATTGCCGAGTTTGAGGTTATGGGTTGGATCCTTGTGGTTCTGATATGCTATCATGCGTTTGTATCAACCTCTTGTACCAGCCATTTGTATCAACCTTTTGTAGATCTTCTTCTTCTTCAGACTATATGTTAGTCCACTGCTGGGCATAGCCCTCTCCAAATGAGCGCCATAGCGCCCTGTCTTCAGCTTGCCGCATCCAGCATCTGCCAGCAGTTTTTCGCAGATCGTCATCCCACTTTTGTAGATCTTGCTGGGTGCCAACTATATCTTTGAGAGCACGACGTTTTGTTTTGTTTTTATTGTTTATTGGAAAACCAACAGCTTATACACGAGGCATTTTTACAAAGAATAAGATGAATTAGATTTAAAGCCAATAACAGGTTTTCGCTGACAATCAGAATAACATAGTTTCCTACAGAAGACCTATACAGTCAGACGTGAACGCTTTGATATCAAGCCTTTTGTATGTCCCCACTGCTGGGGGCACGGGGCACGGGTCACTTCCTACATCACAGGAAGGTTAGGCCATACACCACCACGGGGGCGAAGTCCAGGTTGGTGGTGGATTGTAAGACAGTGGCGAGTTTTACTGTCAGAAGTTATCATAGTGTCAACTTTCTCATCTACCTGCTGCGGTTGACTGGTCGAAAATGCTTATGGCATTAAGTTCACCGCATTGTACGATTTTATTGTTAAAATTTAATTGCAATAAATGTATTAAGAATAATAATATGTTATCAAACGGCACATAAGGCCTATAACATGGCAATACACGACAGCCGTCACCAGCGGCTTAACGTGCCTTGCAAAACATGGAAGCGCTCGGAAAAATGCCACTAGCAGTAGTCACGGGACGGTCAACCATCCTCCATCTTACCGCGCCTGTTCTTGCTTAACTCTAGTGATTCCAATCACTCGGTTCGACTAGGCAAGGAAGCTTCCAACCATTAAAGTAACGTCCGACGAACAACAGTCTGAGGGGACATCCCCAGGCATATGATCTGGGCCTATTGTGGTAAAATCATAATTGACAACATTTCATATTTTACAACGCGCAAAATTAAAAAAATAGCGTTTTTTAATTTTATTACGAAAAAATTTTTAATTTTAGATAAAATAAATAAAAACCAAAAATTTTGTGATGACGTCAAACATACGGTGGAGTGAGGAGGTACCGTTGCCTTATATTAAAAATGATATGACGGAAGTCATTTTCAATTTCATTCAAATAGGTATCATGTCGGAGAAATTCCTTTTCCTTTCCTTAAATCCAATGGTTTGTAAGAAGGCGGCAAGGGCGTTAGTATTATTAAGCCGTACGTGTGACGTCATTTGGCAGTTACGACCTTTTACAATAAGACGAAATTCAAACAGAAAATTATGAATGAAAATCATCCAATTTCCGGGAATAAAAAAATATGAGTCGTTTTATTTCGTATCTAGTTCTAAAAAATTGAAATGATGTCAAATCACATACATCGAACCCTTTTAGGCATCAATGGCATGCAAAAACACCCCACGTGGCCCGACCATGTGTCTATCAGGGTACTACAATGCACTAACAGAATCAAGGCCTTGAAGGCGGGAAATTTTCCTTTACAGCGTAAAAGTACGATGACCCGCTCTTCCCATAGTTTCATTAATATTTTATGCTTACGGGGTCAGTGGCTACGTTTTGACTCCGTAGGTTAACTGGCAGGATGCACTGGTAGAAGACTCTCGTCTGTGGGCTTTGAAGAATTGCTCATTCATTAAAAGTCCATTCAAGACAAGGATAATTAGCGCAAAATCCGGCCGGGGATCACGCTTCGACGGTTTGTTCCGTAATTAGGGAGCTTCCGAGACAAGTAAGTCGATGGAGGCAGCCGGAAAGTCTGTGACGGAAGCTCAAAATGGCTGCCCTTTTCGAACCGACTTCAAAAAACGAGGGGTTCTCAATTTGACGCGTAACTTACGTTAGGTTTTTAATGCGGGAGTTTATTTTTTGAAAGAAAACAAACAATCGTACAATATAGTTTCATAAATAAATTCTTACATGGATATGTATGAAATTGTACAACCAGTGGTGTTTTCTGTACATTTATACAAAGACAATAACATGAACAATAAAAAATTACTATCTTATACTGCTAACACCAATCAAGGATACGAATAGTGGAGTTACGTCGAGGGAAGCGCTCGAGGCCTAGTCAAACTGAGTGATTGAAATCAATCACTTGTGTCAAGCAACAAAAGACGCGGTCAGACGCGAGATGGGTGACCGTCCTGTGACTACCGCTAGTGGCATTTTTCCGAACGCTTCCGTGCTTCGCAAGGCACGTTAAGCCGTTGGTGCCGTCTGTTATGTAATGGCAGTCGTTAAGCCATGTCAGAGGCCCTGTGGGCGGCTTGATAACTTCTGACAGTAAGACCCGACACTGTCTTACAATCTTCTACCAACCCGGACTGGAGGATTGTAAAACAGTGACGCCTAACTTTCCTGCGATGCAGGAAGAGACCCGTGCCTCAGCATTGGGGACATACGAGGGTTGATATGGAAGTAAGTAAGTAATTTATTACCTATAACTTACAGAGATAAGTTACATTTTAATGGTTTTCTTTTAAGTTAAAACACTGTTGTAAGTCCCTGACAACTAAACGAATTTTTAAATAAAACATAAAATCCTTCTTCTGACTGAGCAGCATGACCAGCACATACATTTTGGGCGTTCACTCCAAATTTTTATTGTATTCTAATGTCGGTTTTTTTTATTTATTTTTTTGGTAAAGTAATTTATCTCCGGCTGGCGGTGATGTGCTAAAATTTGCTGGAGTGAGCCCGCATTCTGTTAAGTGTAATTACTACTGAAAACACACTCGTATCTCATTTTATTTCATTCAACTTTTCTCGAGATGCAGACACAATATTACAGAAATCATTAAAATATGGATAATCATTATTATTATAACAATTTATCGGCTGTGTGGTGTCGGCCTAGAGAATAGCACCAACCCAAATTCTTCCCGCGGGTGTCGTAAGAGGCGACTAAGGGATACAAACCGGGTGGTGGGCAGCAGCGCTCCCTGCAGTACAATTCCACCAAACTGCGATCCCCAACCCGCATGCCCAGCGCGGGGATTATGGGCACTACCCCCCAATGATGGCACAACCTTGCGCTCATTAGGGGAGGGCTATGTCCAGCAGGACTAATGAAGCCTGAAGAAGAAGAAGAATAATAATTTATTGCACAAAACACATAGTATTTGGTACAAACCCGTATTCATCATCATCAACCTTGTAGCGGTATTTAAAATTGAGTTAAATCCGCTATTTGACTCTCTTTTCAAATAAGTCTTAAACGGTAAATAACTCTTCCATTAGACCAAAAAATATTTTAGTATATTTCTTGAGGACCTAAAAGCAACATAAAAATATATTTTAAAACTTTATTTTCCTAAACAGCCAAAAACGCGGTCAGCCATTTTTGTCTATGATTTGAACTCCAAAAAATTGTAAACAAAGTTTGACATTAAATTTTCTGTAAGTGATCTCTGAGCATAGTGAAATAACAACAACGCAACCATGATTTCATCGAATTTACATCCAAAATATACCAATTATCATTATTTCACTGTTCGAGAATGAAAAAACTCGTCAATAAAGACCCCAGCGAAGTTGTGGATTCCTGTACCCAGTGAAATTAACATTCGAAAAACTTGGCTCAAACTTGCCAAAAGAGACCCCGACTCTTTATCAATTGAAACTCGGGTGTATTTATGTGAAGATCAATTTGATGCAAGTCCTATAATAATCAATGTCCAATGGCTCTGGCTGAAATATGTTTGTTTACATACTTTAGATACTTTCAAGATGGCGGATAGCGTTTTCGCCGTTACGAATTAAACGAGGAAAAAATTTTTTTACTTTGCAAATTTTGCTGCCATCCTGCATACTTACCTACTTAGCAACATCAATATATTTCGGTTTCTTACGTTAAATACCATAGGAAATATTCATTTATCGCGTCAAATTTGATACGTGTCAAAAAGCGGATTGAGAATAGTTAAAAAAATACCGTTTGCAACACACTTGCTGATAAAGTGGCTCTATGGTCACTGCAATTAGGCACAAAATGACACCCATAACCAAACTGTGACTTTTCATTGCTATAATTTAACTCACTAGTATTTTATTGGTTGAGTTGCTTTGTTCAAAAGTTTATTAAAAAAAAATCGTCTTTAGTAGAACAAATAAATTAATGTTCCTATTGCTTGCTCATTCATGCAACTTCTTATTTAAATAGTAAATTTTAACTCGTACGTGTTTAATAAATAAAACTTTCACTCAAATATAACATTTGTTTACTCTGTAATAAAAAAAAACTTTAAATTCCCCATTTTGTAAGTGGCAAAATAGGCGCAAATGTTATGCGCGGAAAATTAAAAAAAACTTATCCCTATGCCTAGGAAAACTGATTAATTTTTCCCGCCATAGCGAAACATTTTTCACAAATAAAATGAGTTTTTATTCTTATTTTATTCACAAGTCTGTTGTTGAAAAACGTCGTATAATACACGTGTGTATTGATGATTACCGTCCTTGGCTCTCTTAAAACCATAGACAATGTCTATGTTAAAACCCTCGCCTACGGCTCGGGTCTCAATGGCGCCTCGGCGGTAATCACCGGTAAACGTTACACACTAGTACCATAGTGTATTATTTTATTGCACTAACCCGTGCTAACGACAATTTTTAAAAACCTGTTTATAGCCTCTAAATAGGTTTTTAAAAATAACTTATTGTCCAAAAAAAGTGTCTTCAACGCATGCAATGAGCGATCGCTGAAATAGAAAATAAAAGAAATTTCTACAAAGATTTTATGGCAAGTGTAGACATAAAAAGATGTACACAACACGGGAGGTAATAAAGAAAGCTCTCGATCGCATATTTACGCTTGCAGCTTGCAAGCGTAAATATGCTTGCAGCTCTCTTGCAGCCCTCGCTTGCAGCTCTGGCCGCAAACTTCTGCGATCTCGGCCTTTCTTTGTATTACCACCCTAGCTGTATTTCACATCTCGTCATCATGATCATCAGCTATTTGACGCCCATTACAGGACATAGACCCATCCCATGGTTTTCCAAGCTTCCAGGGGCATTATTACGTAATCATCCACTGAGTTGCGTGACGTTGATTTTTACAGCCGGAGTAGCTTGTACATGCTACTCCGGCTGTCAGATGCATACATTTTTTGACACTCAGTCGTCTAAATGCTTCACTCGATAGAGTGGATTGCTACGTAATAGGAGGGCTGGTCTTGTGCCAACCGCATCCAGAGATTCACTGCATATTTCTTCCCGAAATATGGATAATCAGCATCATGATCATCAAACCCGTTATGTCCCTACCGAGAGGCGCAAGTCCGGATTGGTGGAGGCTTGCAAGACTAGTGGCTGGTCTTATTGTCAGAAGTTTTCAAGCCGCCCTAAGGCCTCTGACTTGGCTTGACTGCCATCTATCGACCGCAGCCGGACCAGGCTGCTTAAAGTGCCTTGCGAAGCACGGAACCGCTCGGAAAAATGCCACTAGCGTTAGTCATAGACGGTTTACCGATCCATGCATTGAATGCGCTCTGTGTCGCTTGGCCTTCGTGACCGTTTAAGATCACTCAGGCAGTCGGGGCTACGAGCGGTTCATGGATGATAAATGATGTTTAATGTGTTATTTGCCATCCTAGGTAATTAATTCAAGAATATCACCCCTTACTAATGATCTCTTGGAAATTAAATGTGTAGTAATGTTATGTGGAGGTTCATAAATCGTTCTCAAACTTCCTAAAATGGTTTTCAAATGTACGTTGAAGCCTGCAACTCAATTCCAAAGTTTTATTCAATGGCTTCCATCGCGGAAAATGCAAATTAGCAACCATTTGAATCAGTTACTACTTCTTCCGAGCTCAGTAGCATATCAGAATTGCTAATTGAATTACTCTTGAGAGTGTGGCTAAATGTACCCGAAACCAACGTGGGTGCATACTCGTACAATGACTAATGAACGTTGATAACATAACATTTACATACAGGCACATACATTGCTTCTGGCCCCACACTAGGATATCTGTGTCGTGGGAACCAGAAACAGCGACATCACAATGTAAACATGTAAACATCCAAGACCTGGGGTTTTTTTTTTGTTTCCAGCCGGCATTCGAACCCGGGACCTCTTGCATGGTAGGTAGATGCACTACCGCTACGCCACAGAGGTGGTCATGATGAAGTCGTTGATGAAGCGAAGATGATCTGTCAAAATTGCGGCAAGTGGCAGTCCCCGCTTTCTGTCTACCCATCTAAGACACTGGGGGGCCTTACTGTCAGAAGTTATCAAGCCGCCCGTAAGGCCTCTAAGGACTTGGCTTAATTACTGCCATTACAGTCATGACCGCCGGCCAGTGTTGCCAACGACTCACAGCATGATATCGCCGTTTTTCAAAGCTTAAGTAGCCTAAAGTAGCCCAATTTTTGCTGAGGTAGCCTAAATAAGTAGCCTAAACACAAAACGTTAAAAATAAAATAAAAAGGTAGTTTTGAAAAATTATTTGCTATTTACTTTAAAAAAAAAAGTTGTTATTGTAATGTACAATTTAAAACACAGTAATTTGCTTTAGAAATATACTATTCTTAGAGACTGTAGACAGAAGACATATTACAGAAGTATGTACAACAACAAAGTTATTAAAAAAAATGGCGCAAAAGGCGCAAAATTACGGACTCAGATTGATTTAAATCAAAAAACTTGAGAATCAATAATATTATTGACTAAACGATGAGCCACTGTGTAAACAGGGATGGGCCATGCTACGCCACGATTCCTTTGAAGTGTGCCCAAAAAACCGACAACTGTCCGATTGCGCGCCACGATAGGCAATTGTCCGCCACTACACACCATTCCCCCATGTACACAATGGCAATGGCGAGCAGTGGACCAGCCTGGGCCATTGTGTACTGGCCGCATTAATAATTTCGTCGTTTCGACACTACTTTTTTCTTTTTTAGGCTATCTCAGAGTTGCCCTCGAGATAGCCTAAAAGGCGACCGGTCGCCGTTGACATTTTTTCGTCGCCGATTTTCTATCCGAGTAGCCTAAACGGCGAAAAATCGCCCACGTTGGCAACACTGCCGCCGGCACCAACTGATGCAACCAAAGATTTCATGTGACATTTTACAACTACAAATTGTTTTATGAGAATCAGTCCTGGGGTTTGAACCTGAACCCCCTGAATGTGAGGCACGTGTGCTACCGACTGCACTACCATAGCTTGTATTAAAAAAATCTTGCACAGCACGTGTGAAGGTAAAAGGGAAAATTTACAATAAGCAATAAATTGTACTTGGATAAAAGCATTGGTCACTTATCACGAAGGGACCGCAATACCAACTCTCATCACGACCAATACCGTGATGAGAGTTGGTCTTTTTCTAAGAGATTTATGATCTTTGGTGGATGAGGAATGTATCGGTTTTTTTCCAAGTTACGCTTTTAATTATGTTGGGTGCCGTCAAGGGACCTCCTAATTTTTTTATTTTGACAGTATTGTTTTGCTTAAAACATTTTTTTTTTAAATAATTATTTAACAATGTGCTAAAACCATAAACAAACTACTTTTGTTAATCTGTTAATTTTTGTCACTATGATTTCTGTGTATAATAGAGAATATTATGTCTATGTGGAGTTGATACAGTTAAAAATTTACCTTTTTGTTCTTGTTTTATTGTTCTAAAAAAATAGCATTTACTTTTTTGACTAAACCAGGGGATAAGACAAATCTATCCTCTTCTTCTTCTTGAACTTGAATTTCCGTAATTTTGTCAGGTACCTAAGGGTTTTAAATGTATTAAATCAGAGAATATTGTAAAGAGGTTCGAAATTTCACTGATGCCGTGAGTCGCCCATTGGCTCAATTGGTAGAGCGCTGGTACGGATAGCCAGAGGTTGCGGGTTCGAATCCCGGCATGGGTGAAATTTTTAGCCTCTAAATAGGTTTTTAAATGTATTATATCTATTAAAATATATTTAACCTTGTATTAAGGTCACAAAACATTTTGAATTAATAATAATATTTATTTCCCGAACAAAAATTATGCAAGTAAGCATGCCCGACGTTAAAGAAACCTTGATAATATGGAAAATAATGATCAAATAATTTTCGTCTTAGGCCATTAATCCCATCACATAAATAAAAAAAATATTACGTCCAGAGAAAAATGTAAATGAAATTAAATTTTGTACTAGCCACATAACATTCACTCATAAATACTGGCCATGCAAGCCATTACAAAAATAAAAAGTTCCGCTTACTTTTTAT
Organism: Yponomeuta sedellus; assembly: GCA_934045075.1. Classification (NCBI taxonomy): domain Eukaryota; kingdom Metazoa; phylum Arthropoda; class Insecta; order Lepidoptera; family Yponomeutidae; genus Yponomeuta; species Yponomeuta sedellus. The sequence goes on along the minus strand of OW203751.1, from coordinate 5,909,906 downwards.
TTACAATAAAATGGCTTACGTTGCCAGTGCTAGGCATACAACAGTACGCACAATAATAGTATTCGATTACGTAAATACTTATTCACGATGATTCAATTATTCGAGTTAGTCGAAAGCGAGTGATTGAAAGAGCCTTCTTAGGTTTCTGAACCAAACGTTCGGACAAAAAAAATATGTTATCATACGAGGGCTGCTACTTACGTATGCGGAATAGAAAAAATAAACAAATGTATATGGCTAAATATGCTTTTATTGTTTTTCAAAGTATTCTCCACTATGATCGATGCACTTTTGTATTCGATGAAACCAATTTGTAAAACACTTTTTCCGCTTTGATTGAGGTATCTCCAAAACGTGCTGTTTGAACGCATCTACGGCATCTTCACGGATCGAAAATTGTTGACCATGTAATTTATTCTTTACATTTGGGAATAAATAGAAATCAGCCAAATCAGGGCTGTACGGTGGATGACCTATTAATTCTATTTTTTTACCATCCAAAAATGTAGTTGTTTCCTGAGATGTATGACAGCTGGCATTGTCATGGTGAAGTATGATTCTGCGTCGCTGGTTGTTTTGGCGTATTTCTTCAAATACTTCCGGCAAACAAATGGTCGTGTACCACTCCGAATTAACCGTTCTGCGATTCTCCAGTGGTATTGTAGCCGCATGGCCATTAATACCAAAAAAGCAGGCCACCATTTGCTTTACAGTGCTTTTTGCACGAGCCACTTTCGTAGGGTTCGGCTCATTTTGAAACACCCAAACTGTTGATTGTTGTTTAGTTTCGGGATCGTACGCGTAGATCCAGGATTCGTCACCTGTGTAGATATTATAAACAGATTTTGAGTCGCCTCTGTTGAATTTTTTTAAGGTTTTCTTGCACCATTCGACGCGAGAATCTTTTTGATCCTGAGTTAAGTTGTGCGGGATCCAACGCGAACAAATTTTTTTTACAGACAAATGTTCATGTAATGTCCTATAAATGCTCGTCATACATTTGCCCAGAATAGCCTCTATCTCGCGATACGTAACATGGCGGTCTTGCATTATTAGTTTTCGCACAGCTTCAATATTTTGTGGCACAACCACCGATTTCGGGCGACCTTCTTTAACTTCATCCGTGAGCTTACTGCGCCCGCGATTAAACTCACTAAACCAGTGATACACAGTCGTTTTTGATGGAACTTCACCACCAAAAGTCGTAGTTAATTGATCTACGCACTGTTGTTGCGTTAAACCACGTCGAAAATCGTAATAAATCATAGCACGAATATTTTCACGAGTGAGTTCCATTTTTTCAGCGATATGACATTTTAAACCCAACAAAAACAAAACACTCACGTATATAAGAGAAAAATATTAGCGGCCAGTATTTAAAAAAAGAACGAATTTGACCATGGAGGTCAGACATTGCGTTTAAAATTATTGGAATCCCAGATTCCGCATACATAAGTAGCAGCCTATGTAGTAATGAATCTCAACAGAGAAAATACCTACTTGGATAGTTATCATAGCTCGGAATACTCGCAAAAATAACTTTCAAACCGAGTTTTCCAAACTCTCGTAAAATAGATAATAACGAACAGAGCCGCAAGTTTGCATTGAATTTATGAACTTTGCCTAGATTGAAACAATCTCGGTAAAGTTGGGTGTTGTACCCGTGTGGACTTTGACGGTTTTTTTAATAAAAAACACGTTTCCACTGAAACACTTATAGAAGCAACCCTTTTATGTCCCCACTGTTGGGGCACGGCTGTCTTCCTGCATCGCAGAAAGGTTAAGGCTATACTCTACCACGGGGGCCAAGTCCGGATTGGTGGGAGATTGTAAGATAGTGGCGGGCCTTACTGTCAGATGATATCAAGCCGTCCATAAGGCCTCTGTCATGGCTGCAAAGTATAGTCCAATATCTTCGGCCAAATAGGAACAAGTCTGCGGCAAGTATCTTGACAAGCGATAACCATGTCTAAACTTGTGGTAGACAACGGCAACTTTCGTGCAATATCCTTCGACTGAGCTTGGGTGTCGACTGAGTTGAATAATAGGCTATTTGATGGTGTGAAAAAAATTAGGAGTAAGTCGTTGTCCGATTTTTCAACGACGAAACGCAACCGTTTTTTCTGGAACGAAAACAGGTCCTCGAAACGGTCCTCGTTCGCAACTGGTTTCATTGTATGCGAATGAGCAAAGCGCAGAGGACGGTCAAACGAGTGCGAACGAGACGAAATCACGAAACATCGGAAAAAATAAGTTGTTTTATACGACATTCGACTGTATACTCATAGACATAAAGATTACTTTATTGTATCACAGACCAAAACGAACGGAACGAGCAAGGAGCCGACGACGACGTCGCAATGATCTCATTACGTTCTAGACTCTATTAATATAGCACTAAAGGACATATCCGCGTCAATCTAAGGACTGGTCTCGCGACGAACAAACGCTGGCACTGCTTTAGAGTCGCTGGCACTGCTTCAGAATGAAACGTAAAACGGTAATATCGTCGCGGAACACAAAACGGTCTTATAAAATTGACGATCTAACGATACGATATTGACGACCTCTGTGGCGTAGCGGTAGCGCGTCTGCCTACCATGCAAGAGGTCCCGGGTTCGAATCCCGGCTGGGAACAAAAAAAAACCCCAGGTCTTGGATGTTTACATGTTTGTGATGTCGTTGTTTCTGGTTCCTACGACACAGGGTATCCTAGTGTGAGACCAGAAGCAATGTATGTGCCAGTATGTAAATGTTATGTTAATGTTATGTGTTATGTTATGTTAAAACGGTTCGTCTTTGCAACGATCACGCCTAAAAAAATAATAAGTATATACTCTTAAGTTGTATAGAATCAGGCGTTACTTTGCGGAAATCTACCTTTTCGTAACGCCTGATTCTATACAACATCTGAAATCGGTAAGCATAGCCGAACAGGCACGCTTGTACATTAAGCTGATTTTTGGCGGAATTCAGCAAAGTAATTTTAACTTTTTAATACTCTTAAGTTAATAAATATCTGTGTAATTTTATGTATAATAGAGGATTCTCTATCTAACTATATACAATTGTATCAATTATGTGTTTTAAAACCGATTTAAGGGAAAATGAGAAGATATAAGAAAGGCTTAGAATAGTTATTCTTCTTCTTCAGGCTATATTAGTCCACTGCTGGACATAGCTCTCCCCTAATGAGCGCCATAGCGCAAGGTTTTGCTATCATTGGACGGTAATGCCCATAATTGCGCATTGCGTTGATTGTTCGTACGTCACTTAAGCAGGTTCTAGCAGAATACCAGCGTCACTGGTTGTCCACTGACAACCTGGGACATATGCTGAGTCTAGAACCTTTTCTGGTACGATGACACACAGCTCCTCCACCAGCTAAGCTCACTTTGTCTGTATGCATTTACTTTATTAAATTACTGTAATTATTGGTATTTCTTACCTTAAGTGTGTTCTTTTACTGGCCATGTTATTATTTTTAAGTTTTTATGTGTGTTGTGGTATTTGAATAAATGTTTTTCTATTCTATTCTATAATCCCCATAATCCCCACCTTGGGCATGCGGGTTGGGGATCGCAGTTTCGTGGAATTGTATTGCAGGGGGCGCTGCTGTCCACCCCCCGGTTTATGTCCCTTAGTCGCCTTCTACGACATCCGCGGGAAGAATTTGGGTTGGTGCTATTCTCTAGGCCGACACCACAGAGCAACAGCTTAGAAAGCAGAAGCTTAGAAGCAAGCTTAGAATAGTAGGTATCTTGAATGAAATAAGCACTCAAGTCAAGAGCAATCTCAGAAGTAAGAAAGCTGTAGGTACAAATTTATCCAATGTACTTATTTCTGAAGGACTAAGCTTATCAATACTCAATACTTTATTGCATTCCACAACTTTCAAGGTTGTTACATTATAACTTAACAGTTATTTGATAAGATCTTTGTGGACCCTGTATCTCTCGAGTATTACGGGTCCAGCTATTCTGAATAGGCTATTTGATAGTGTAAAAAAAGTATTAATTATACTGGGCGTTCCACGGCTATGCCATATGTAGGGGTAGTTCCGCCCATCATGGGTATGTTCAGAAATCAAACTTCTATTCTAAACATCCCCCCGCTCCGGGCTGACCAGCTCAGGCTGCTAGCTTAATCAACTGGGAGGCGAGAGAGAGTTGCTATGGCTCGTCGCAGAATCGAACCATCGACCAGCACATCCACAACGCGTGGAGCCTTATGATCGGTGTGATAAAGCTAAAGGGGTTTTTTCTCGTGTAGCGGGTTTGATTCCCGGTTCAACAGTGTAATTATTTAAAAATCTATGAATGCAGCTTAGATTGTTTTTGACATTAAAATAACGTCTTCTTTCAGTAAAATGTTCCATCTACCATATTAAAGGTACTTTTCCTCTATGTAGCATGGCCGTGGGACGCCCTGTATATATACACTGGCATCAATATTACGCCCATTAGCTCAGTTGGAAGAGCGCTGGCACGGATAGCCAGAGGTCGCGGGTTCGAATCCCGGCATGGCTGGAATTTTCAGAATCTAAATAGGTTCTTAAAATTGTCCTTAGCACGGGTTAGTGCATTAAAAAAAAGAATATAATCATTTTATGAGATTTATTTATTAGGTTAAACGTAATTACCTTATTTCCCTACGTTTCGGCAGCGTTACAGTTGCCGTGGTCTCGAGCAGACTGAAGTGGCGAGTACAGTCAATTATTGTGGGTAGTCGCTTTTACTTTTTCGCAGCTGGCCGACACAAAACGCTCACTACGCCCGCGGACAGGTCCGTTGATAAGGCGCGATTGCGATAATCGCGAGTAGACCCGTTTAATATATAACTACATACAAACATAAATACATACATACATACATACATGCATGCATGCATGTATATAGGTACGAGCATATATATAGCTACGAGCTCACACATTACCTTCCTTTTGGTCACCGCCGTAGTCGGCTAAAAATAGAGCGCAGTGTGTGTTCATAGGCATATTTTACACTCTGTAATTTACCGCTCCAATATCCCAGTACTAGGGGTAATAGTGTGAAACCGTAACACGATTATACCCTCCCGTTCTCATTCGTTTATTAAAGCCCTATCCTAGCTCAGCTATGTCTTGGAGATGTTCTTGGTAGGCCCCGTATTTTGATCCAACCTAGGTGCCGTGCGTCGCTTGTCGTATTTGTTTGGGAACTCTAAAATTTATCTATAGAAAAATGCACAAGACTACGAAAACAAATTAGAAGAATAAAAAGCTAATAGTAATTAAAAAAACCGAAAACGGATAAAAGTAAAATGATTTATCTAGATTAAAATTACCTATATATTCGATAAAAACATAAAATTAGTTAGTTAAAAAACCTATTTAGAGACTAAAAATTCCACCCATTCCGGGATTCTACTCTGGCAAGGATAGCCAGAGGAGAATCCCGGAATGGGTGGAATTTTAAGGCTCTAAACAGGTTTTTTAAAATTGTCCTTAGCACGGTTTAGTACATTAAAAATAATATTATACTATTTTTATTTTTAATGCACTAACCCGTGCTAAGGAACAAATTTAAAAACCTATATAGAGGCTAAAAATTTCACCCATGCCGGGATTTGAACCCGCAACCTCTGGTTATCCGTTTTTTAAATAGGTTTTTAAAAATAATATATTAAAATTACTTAGATAATTATATCTTCTTTTCTTCGGTCCTTTATGGCCTAGGGGAGCATAGGGCCTTTCCACTTCTGACGGTGGTCCGCGTTATGGATAGATAATTATATAATTTGATACATGTAATTTTGTAATTAATTTACAAGTCATAAAATTACATAGGTATAATTAAGTAACAAGTCAGGATATCGTAATGCTCGTAAACATGTGCTAAGTCTGAAGGGAGCATTAGTATATTCCTTTTTTTTTCAATAATAATTTAACTAACATTTTAGCATTGTTTTCCGCTCTCGGAAACCTGTTCGGTTTATCTGTTAGCGGCAGTCGTTCTTAGTTTTTAATTTTATGTGCACAACTTAAGAAAGGCCTATGGCACGCTTTATTTAGAAATTAATTACAATAAGTAGCGGCCATTCACAATCCGTAGGTACGGTCTTCAGCACATTAAAGCTCTACAGGCGTTCGTAAAGATAGGTAGATACTATTTGGTAGGTAAATATAGTGGTTGATCAGCTGTCGACCGCTCACCGACCGTACCCCCGCTCCCCGTGCTTTATTCTTATTAATTATATAATGTTGTTGCACTAGTGTGATTTTGTTAGATAAGTACTCGTACCAACTTCAGTGTTACATTTATTATGCTTTCGATCGATACCAACCCTTTATATGTCCCCACTGTTGGGGCACGGGCACGGGTCTCTTCCTGTATGGTAGGAAGGTTAGGCCATACTCCACCACGGGGGCCACGTCCGGGTTGGTGGAGAATTGTAAGACAGAGGCGGGCCTTACTATCAGAAGTTATCAAGCCGCCCGTAAGGCCTCTGATATGCCTTATCAACATTTATTATTATTTGAGAAAGGATATTTAAATTGGAATTCCTTTCGCTGTCTTTTTCTTCACTACAAATCGACCCTAAGGCAGCGGGTCGATTTGTTTAACATTGTAATTTCAACAAACAGTAGGTAATTCGTTATGTTGAAATACAATTTTCGATTTCTTTTTCCATTGAACAGTTTTCTAAGACCTAATGAGTCAAATTATAGACAAAAACAATTGTAAATTTCAAGATTGGGACATTGGATGTTATCAAAAAGTAGCCTGCGATTATAATCGATATCAACCCTTGTATGTCCCCACTGCTGGGGCACGGGTCCGTTTCTGCATCACAGAAAGTTAAGGCCATACTCCACCACGGGGCCAATCCGGGTTGGTGGAGGACTGTAAGACAGTGGCGGGCCTTACTGTCAGAAGTTATCGAGCCGCCCATAGGGCCTCTAACATGACTTAACGACTGCCATTACGTGACAGCCGGCACCAACGGCTGAAAGTGCCTTACGAAGCACGGAAGCACTCGGAAAAATGCCAGCAGTGGTTGTCACGGGACGGTCAACCATCCTGCACCTGACCGCGCCTATTATTGCTTAACTCGAATTGACTAGGCTACGAGCGCTTCACGATTATAATGTAAAATCTAATTGGGATCAAGACAGGGGTCACAACGGAACCGCAGACCAGCGAGAGGCGTAGTTACAAAACCTATTAGGGCCAATGACAGCGCTCCGCCCGTCTATTACTGGGCGAAATGAACTTATGATAGCATCGGCGCAGATCAATAGTCTATCTGCAGATGTAGAGTTTTGAGTTATGGGGTGGTTTTAAGTGCACTTTTCAAAGAAACTTTATGTGTGTTCGCAATCAGTCGCCCCTTTGTATGCCCCACTGCTGAGGCACGGGTCTTCGGCGGCTCTTCACGGCTCTTCCTGCATCGCAGGAAGGTTAGGCCATACTTCACCACGGAGGCCAAGTCCGGCGCAGATCGATAGTCCATCTGCAGATGTGGGGTTTTGAATTATGCGGTGGTTTCAAAAGCACTTTTCACAGAAACTTTCACGAGACTATGTGGCTAAGTGCGGAAACCTCGAGTCTAACTAGTAAAGCTCAAAAATTATATGATATGATATCACCCCTTTGTATGTCCCCACTGCTGCGGCCCGGGTCTCTTCCTGCATCGCAGGAAGGTTCTAATACCTGAAGTCCCCACGTTGGGCGCTGTTGTAGTGTTATAAAACTTTTATTAAATAATAAAACTGGAACGACTTCAACCTTGTGCTTTATTTATAATGTTTTATTTATAATAAAAAGAGAAAACTGGATAAAAACGGAATAAGCAGGTAAAAATAATCAGGTCTAATCATGATATAAAGTAGTAAGTTAAAGTTAAAATTAAACGTAGTGGTTATATACTCTTTGGTAGTAATGCTGAAAATGAGGGAAATCTCGAAAATGTGTGACATAATTTAAATATTTTGAAAATGATAGATAGAATTAAAGAAATATAAAAATGGTGTAAAGAAAGATGTTTGCACCGTTACAAGGTTAGCACATACTCTACTACGTACAATGGCCCAACTATGAGGCCAAGCTAGTTGCTGTGTGGTGTCGGCCTATAAAATAGCACCAACCCAAATTCTTCCCGCGGGTGTCGTAAAAGGCGACTAAGGGACTCAAACCGGAGGGTGGGCAGCAGAGCCCCTTGCAGTACAATTGGTTCCCCGGTCCCGCGATCCCAAACCCGCATGCCCAGCGTGGGGATTATGGGCATTACCCCCTAATGATGGCACAACCTTGCGCTCATTAGGAGAGGGCTATGTCCAGCAGTTTCAAATCAAATTCAAATAATTTTATTTCAACGTAAAGAATTTACATTCTGTTTGCTGAATGTCAATGTACAATGTAAAGTGTAAGCCGCCGCCTTCGGGCCGTAATTGTAGTGGACAAAAAGGCAGCGGAAAAAAAAAAACTCCACTCTGACCATCTTTTCTCAAATCATCTTAAAACCAAATACATCAGTTGCCATATGTAAACCTAATAAGATTTCATGATTGCCATTAACAACCCTAAATGCCAAAGCATTAGTCAAATGTCTCACAATAATAGGGGAAAACATAAGTGCTGCGGCCAGACACACGAACAGCACTCGTTCACGAGCATAACGCAGTGCTCAGCCATCATCAGTCTCAACCATTTTGGAGGGAGATAGATGACCCGAACACCACGCTATCATTCGAATGACCTTTAGCAAACTTGCAGTTAAGTTTTTGTCAGTTATATAAGGTATCATATAGTTATTAATATGCAATCACGTCGTCTGTACACACTTGTATTATAAAATATGTTATACTTAGTTATACTTAACAATAAAATCGCAGTGGAATTGGTTTACTACCACGGATTAGGATCGTTTATATAGTCGTCTATTCTATAATATGCCTTTTTACATAGCGAATTTTTAATGAAAGTTTTAAATTTATTTTCAGACAAGCATAGAACACGTTCTGGAATTTTGTTGTAAAAACGAACGCAGTAACCTACAAATGATGTGCCTACCTTGGCTAATCGGGATTTAGTACAAGCAACCTTGTTTCTATTCCTTGTGTTTACGTTATGAACGTCCCTATTTAATTTAAACATTGTTATATTTTTTCGGACATACATTATATTATCGAATATATATTGGCAAGCCAGTGTTAGAATGCCTATTTCTTTAAAACGCTCTCTTAGCGATTCTCTACTGTTTAAGTTGTAAATAGCTCTTATTGCTCTTTTTTGCAAGACAAATATGGTTTCTATATCTGCTGCCCGTCCCCATAATAACAAACCATACGACATGACACTGTGAAAATAACTTAAATAGACCAGCCTCGCCGTCGACACGTCTGTAAGTTGTCTAATTTTTCTGACTGCAAACGCTGCTGAACTCAACCGACCCGACAGTTTTCCAATATGCAGTGGACTAATACAGCCTGAAGAAGAAGAGGCTAAGTGTGGAAATCTCAGGTCTCACTAACTAGGAATGCATAGTTAGTGATTAATGTTTTAGCACTGCAGCACTGATCCATTAATTTTTTTTTTATTTTACTTTATTGATTAGGCACACAAAACAGATATTAGCCAGTACATCATCAAGATAACATTAATTAATATGTAAGATCCAGACTAATCACCAAAACATGTGTACACAGCATGGTTACATTAATACGAAACTTAGACGAGTTACTTAAACTAACACAACATGCATTTTATGTATTCTTTTACATTCAAAGCAAAGAACAATTGTTACAAATACATTATAAGAATAAGAAGAAGGAGGCGACTATTTTTTCGGGCTGATTATACTTTTTCCAAATTCAGACTTCGACAATCGGATCTTAGGGTTAAACATGTCAATGTTTTTATTGATGTTCGCTATTTCATTATATTATGAGCGACACATTCTTGTTATGGGATTGAAGTAACAGGTATTATTTTTATAAGTTCCTAATGTGAAAGTATTTCGGGAGCAACCCGGACGTTTGACCAGTTTTGTGTTGAGATTGATTGCTGCCAGCAGTGAGAGTGAATCTATAGATATGAATCATTATTTGAATTACGCTAAAAAACTGAACTGTTCCAAAAACGGATATTGCCCCTGTAAGGATTCACTAAAGAGACCTCTGAATAATTCAGAGCCCTCACAGCTCGATCCAAGTGCGGTAGGCAAGCAGGCTTTTTACTTGACAAAGAGCTTTCTAGTGGCACTTTTCCCGTCGCGACATACCGTGAAATTTTGAGGGTCAATCAACATCTCCTCTTTGTAATGATATTGAGGACAATTTCGTGAAGGGCCCGAGACCTAGCGGTTGGGCGGTTTTTAAGCGACTTCGAAAAGAAGGAGGTTCTCAGTTTGACCTGTATGTTAGTATGTGTGTGTATCCGGGATTATCTGGCGTTACACCGGGCTGATTTTGATCAGAAATGTATTTGCTAGATTCTGGTCAAGGTTTTGGTATTCTATATTGTATTACATAAAAAGGAGGTATGTATGTACATATGTTTTGGCGTATTGACTGCCCTGACAGCTTAGTTGGTCTAACCCACAGGAAAAGTCCTGTGGGCTAGACCAATTAAGCTGTCAGGGTAGTATAGGTGCTGGTCAAGCCTACAGGCTACTTTGCCTGGTCAAGCCTACTTTGTTCGGTATGTCTGTTCCATATGACTCAATATATATATATATATTGTGTATAATTTGTGTTTTGGCAATAAATTTAGTTCACTTTCACTTTCTTTCTACACCATCTAAAAACAATATCCCAGGCACTGCAGCATCCGAGTGGTCCCTTCACCCATCTAGTGTGTGTGAAGATGCCACTGGACGCTGCATAAATCATCTCATTACGTAGATGCAGAGACCAATTACACTCAGACCAATTTCAGCCACTAGGAAGCTACTCTTATAGGCGGTTTTACCACAAAAATGGCTGTTTTTACCCGAGTACTAAGATCGTGAAAACTGGGCTTCGATACCTTCGTAAAACTGTCACCAACACGATGTGGCAATTACCGCCGCCCGCTATGCATTTTCGTTAGATTCTAGCCTTTAGGCTAGGCAAAATAAGAGCTACGAGTCGCGGAATCGCCAGTCTGTAGAAAAGCCTTTGAAAACTCGCGGTCGCTTTTCCGTTCAAGATTATAATTGAATTCCTTACATGTACTTAACAACTTTTTTTGCCTTTCAACGGGTCACAGGCGTAAGGTCTTTTTTAAATATAATATTAAAAAACCGACTTAGAAAAGTAAGCACTAATTATAAGAATAGTACGATACCAGTTTCATGGATTTCTCCGAATTTATATGGGACCACCTTGAAAGCATCTCTTTCTTATATCACTAATCACATCATCCTCACACTATCACATCACGCCAATATTGTAAAGGCGAAGTTTGTGAGTTTGACAAGTTATACTTCATTGCACACATAAAACAATTGATATAAACATTTAGAACGGCGGTAGCACAGTAAGAGCAAGCAATGGGCTCGGAAGCGAGAGCCCCAGGTTCGATTCCCAGTGTGGACATTCACGAAGTTATGTACATTCGTGGTCTGGAAAATGTTTACCACCATAAGGTTGGTAATTGCATGCACAAATCTCTGCCACATGGTCGATGATATTATGTGATTTGATTAGGCATAGAGCATAGATTAGGCATAGAGCATAGAAGAAGCAATAGAGATTCACCCAAGCGAGGTTGCCATGGTTTTACAATCAATTTCTATTATTTCAATCCTAGTATTTTTGATAAATGTCATTGTAAAAAATTCAATTATGTCAACTTTTAAATAAAGAAAAGAGTTTCATCATCAAAAAACGTCATCAATACTCATTTTGTTAGAATCGATGCTACAACTATTAAATAGTAATACGTACCTAGATATAGCATTTTAGACTTTACTGCACACAGTTTGCTAAAGAATCTAATTTGAAAACTGGTAAGCATTTTTAAACAGCGACCGTATATTTGTGAATTTATAGTAGCTACACCACTCGCTATCTGTGAAAGATAACATCGTGAGGAAACCTGAGTGTCCGAGGTGTTCAAATACCTCAGCGCCTGAAATTGCCAATCCGCGGTGGGCACGCGTGTTAATTAAGCCCATAATCTCTCTCTGAGAGAAGGCCTGTGCCCTGCTCTGGAGTGTTCATAGGCCACAGCCAGTGCAATGCATGAGTTCTATGTTTTATAATAATTATGTCTTCTTCTTCTTCAGGCTATATTAGTCCACTGCTGGACATAGCCCTACCCTAATGAGCGCCATAGCGCCCTGTCCTCAGCTTGCCGCATCCAGCGTCAGCCGGCAGTTTTTCGCAGATTGTCACCCTACCTGGTCGGAGGGCGTCCTACACAACGATTGCCGATTCCCAATAATTAACTCTGTTAATTAAGGACTTTGAAAAGACTAAGTTTGGAGTTTTATGTCAATTTTTTGTCCAAAATTATCTAGATTTTGAAATGGAATAGTTTGGATTGTAACGATTGTAACGTCAACGTTTGAATAATTCAGAAAACACAAAAGTTACAAAAAAAAATTCTTTTCACAAACACCTCCTCCTTTTATGCAGTCGGTTAAAAACCAAGGTATTAGGTACAGCGACAAAAATTCAATGGGTTGTTAATTTGAAATTCAAATTCCGTTTAGTACCCTTTGTTGTACCATTTGAAACTACCACTCATTAGATTTTTCTGCCGGCGAAAAACTGATGACAGATGCTGGATGCGGCAAGCTGAAGACAAGGCGCTATGACGCTCATTAGGGGAGGGCTATGTCCAACAGTGGACTAGTACAGCCTGATGATGATTTATATAGAGTAAGCTATCTGGATGCCGCTAGCTGAAGACAGGGCGCTATGGCGCTCATTAGGGGAGGGCTCTGTCCAGCAGTGGACTAGTACAGCCTGATGATGATTTATATAGACTAAGCTATCTGGATGCGGCTAGCTGAAGACAGGGCGCTATGGCGCTCATTAGGGGAGGGCTATGTCCAGCAGTGGACTACATAATATAGCCTGAAGAAGAAGATTTTTTGTAGGAAGAACATATTTCAATAATAAAAAGGTTTGTTTGTAACTTTTGTATCCTGAAGAACCTCTTTTTATATATCTATCGATTTCTTATCCAATACTTCATTCTTGTATCGCAGGCAGTTTAAGCCATACCATACGGGGGCCAAATCCGGGTTGGTGGAGGATTGTAAGACAGTGGCGGGCCTTAATGTTAGAAGTTATCAAGCCGTCCATAAAGCCTCTGACATAGGCTTAGCGACTGCCATTACATGACAACCGGCACCAACGTCTTAACCTGACCTGCGATCACGGCAGCGCTCGGAAAAAATACTCCTAGCGGTAGTCACGGGATGTTCACCTATCCAGCACATGACCACGCCTGTTGTTGCTTAACTCAAGTGATTGATTCCAGTCACCCGGTTCGACTAGGCTCGCGCTCGGAGTGATTGGTACATTCCGGGTCTCAACCCACGGCCACGACGAATGTTGGGCAAGCGTCTTACCTACAGCACCACCATTACTTGGTTCGCGCAGTTCAGTTAACATATGTACAGATTTATGTATAGGGTGGAAAAGGGACGACCCTCCCCTACCTTCGGGCGTGATTAATGTTTCAACGACTAAAAATACACCGCGTTATACAGTAAGTCAGCGATTCCTAAACTTTTAAGGCCGTGGAACACTCAAACGTATCTTAGGTTCCCAAATTTTTAAAGCCGTGGAACACTGAAACGTCTCTTTTTAAGATGGCCGACATAAAAAAAAAACAATGCCGGGTGTCATGTAATGGCAGTCGTTAAGCCATGTCAGAGGCCTTATGGGCGGCTTGATAATTTTGACTGAAGGCCCGCCATAGTCTTACAATCCTCCACCAACCTGGACTTGGCCCTCGTGGTGGAGTATAGCCTAACCTTCCTGTGATGCAGCAAGAGACCCATGCCCCAACAGTGGGGGCATTTAAAAAAGGTTTGATATCGTTGTTATGGTTATGTTATCCAGTGATAAATATAACGGGCTTCTCAATGACTTCCACGGTATTCCAACTTGAGGAATCGCTGCTTTAAGAACTACACACAATGCTATATGCCACCTGGAAGGTCAGAGACATATGGGGGTTGGGTAAAGAGAAAAATATACGTCTATACCTTTATGCCGGCGTCTCATTAGGCTACTCATATTTCGCAAATATTAATAAGCTAGTGGCTGGTCTCTGGCCTGGGATATAGGCGTAAGACTATGTTATGTTTATGTTTAAAATTATTATAGAATTATTATTAAATTCTTACAGCAATCTACTCATATACTGCAACTTACACATCACGCTCTCTCTCACACATACATGCTCACACACAACACACACACTTTCATCATCATCATCATCATCATCAGCCCACCGCTGCCCACTGCTGGGTATAGGCCTTTTCCCCATTATGCCAAGCTTCACAGTCTCTCGCCATCCTCATCCAAGGACCCTCCACTGACTCTGCCACATCGTCTGACCATCGGGCCGCTGGTCTGCCCACCGACCGCTTTCCCGTTCTCGGCCACCACTCTGTGACTGCTCTGGTCCACCTGCCGTCTTCCCACCATGCCAAGTGCCCCGCCCACCTCCACTTTAGTCTCGAGATCCGGTCCCCTACATCGTCAACCTTCGTTTTACGTCGAATAACGATATTTGGAACCCGATCTACTAGTCTAAGGCCCAACATGGAACGCTCCATAGCTCTCTGTGCTACTTTAACTCGGTGCATGTTCTGTTTTGTGAGCGTCCATGTTTCGGCCCCGTAAGTGAGGATGGGCAAGACACATTGGTTGAATGTCTTGGTCTTTAGACATTGCGGGATTTTTGACTTAAAGACATCGGCAAGTTTTCCAAAAGCAGCCCATCCCAACTGAATCCGCCGTGTGATCTCCTTGACCTGAGATTCTCGGTCAAAAGATAAACATTGTCCAAGATAGACGTACTCGTCTACGACCTCTATCAGGCAGTTGCCGACAATTATGTTGGAAAGTTCTGCCTCTGGTTGGTCATGATCTTTGTCTTGGACATGTTCATCTCAAGACCGATCCTCAGGGACGCTTCGTGCAATTCTGCGAGCATACCTTGGAGATCTGCGGCGTTATCAGCTAGGATGACGATGTCGTCGGCAAAACGCAGGTGCGATAAATAGGCACCATTTATGTTTACATCGCTCCAGTCAACGGTCTTCACCACATCCTCAAGGACATTGGTGAAGAGCTTGGGCGAGATGGTGTCTCCCTGGCGTACTCCTCTGTTGATGTTCACAGTGTCGGTCAGTTCGTGTAATCGCACCTGCAGCACACACTTTCACATACAATTAAATAATAACTTACCATATTCACCAATGTATCCGTATACTTGAGACGCACAATGCTTAAATTAATAATGTCTGAAATTGATCCGTACATTAAGTGCAAAAAAATCTTATTGCCAAAATACAGGACCACCTAGTTTGGCAATTACTTAGTTGAATTGATAATTGTACAATTAGCCTTTAAGTGATTTTGTAAGGCCCTCAAGGCTTATAATATCCCGACTGTATGTTACTTTACTCTATGTTATGATTATGATGATCTGTTAAGGCTTCATTGCAATTCGTTATCTCTATCAACCCTTGTATACAGTACTGCTGGCTTTCTGGAAAGAAATTGGATGGCTGGAGTGATCTCACAGCCCTGCTACGTACAATGGCCCAACTATGAGGCTTAGTGCGGAAACCACAGGACAAACTAACTAACTAACCCTTGTATGTCCCCACTGCTGGGGCACGGGTCTCTTATTTGTATGTGTTTAATGCTGTATTGTTTTGATTTTTATTAATTACTAGCTGACTTAATTTTTATTAATACCTACCGAGCGAACTTCGTACCGCCTACTAAATACGTATCATTATTTTGTTCAGCTACTTTCGAGATTTGCGCTTACCAACACATTCAGCGATTCATTTTTATTTTATAGATAAAAACCTACGACTCGACGAAATTTTGTTTGTGGAAGCAAAAAGTAATTTTTGTGAAAACTAAATAAATAAATTAGTAAATAAATAAAGCAAATGTACGGTCACTATCTATATTATGATCTTTGACGAATTGAGAATCTCCTCCTTTCATGCACCATTCACTTTGTTTTCTAAGTTACGTACAGTTGTGAATTTGTAGTAACAATACCACTCGCTGAGTGCTTAGTGCGAGTTTGACAGATCCAATCGAATGACTTTACTACCGCGTTAATCGAGCATCGAGTAGTGAGTATGAGTAAGTTAACCGTTCGAACTGGCAAAACGCTGTCACAGTACAACTCGCACTCGCGTTTATTCGTGTTTTGGCTGATAATCGTGTTCACTTCTCAACGTAAACCATTACAACTCGCACTCAGCAATTTTAATTTCCATACTTGTCGCTAGGTGGCGCTTCCTCGATGCCATAGAAATATGAGTTTACGTTAACGCGATCGAGTAGTTAAAAAACTCGCACTAAGCACTCTGATGGAGAAGGAAAACATCGTGAGGAAACCCTAGTGTATGAAGTGTTAACGCACCTCAGCCCTTGCTACGTACAATGGCCCAACTATGAGGCTAAGTGGGGAAATCTCAGGTTTAACTAACTAACCCCCTCCTTTGTTTCAGGTATGCTTTTTTGGTGTGAACCCTTTGGCATCAGAGTGGAGCCCCAAGTTTTTATTCGAATGCGGCAAAGCCTAAAAAGAGGGTAATGCGTTTGACTGTTGTGTATTTATGTAAGTATGCCCGCTCCTGTCTTCCCTCACAACTCCTCAAACAAATCATACATACATACATAACTTCATTCCTGTGTAGGCAGAGACGGAGATCGCGTCGTCGGTTGCATGTCTCACACCAAAGTCTACAATGTGTTGTGCTTACGAAAGTTTTACTTCAAAATAGTTTGTTTTTTTTTTTATTATCTCGGTTCTATGACAATTTTACTTAGTCAATGAAAAGCTCGATAACGACTTGTATTAGATCTTATGTTTTACTATGTATGAATTATTATTTACAATGTTAATAAAAAGTACCCGGGACCGGCGTGCGTGCATGCAACTTAACGTTGAGGAAACTTAGGTGATCTGTCAGGATCGTGGCAAGTGGCAGTCCCTGGTTTCTGCCTACCCCTCTGGGATACAGGCGTGAGGATATGTGTCTATGTATATACACAGGTCAGCGCTCACTACGCACAACTTTAAACTTTAAAGCTTAGTGCAGAAATTTCAGTCAAACCAAACTACTCACCGACCTCTTAAATCAATATAAAACTCGACTGCAAGCATACGCTCCAAAGTTCGTGAACACGGTTTGATGTGTGACAACCCCAAGTTTTCCAGAGAATTCCCGTCTCATTGTGAAAGGAACTACTCCCAGGACATACAGACGCGACCTTAAAACCCGGTTTTATTGCATTCCCCCGGCTGCAATTTGCTAGCGTATCCCTAAAAGCTACGCAGTAGAGGTGGAACGCATAGAAAGTCTACTCGATTTTCTCAAATTACGACTAATAGGTTTTCACCTGAGTGCTTAGTGCGAGTTTTTTAACTACTCGATCGCGTTAACGTAAACTCATATTTCTATGGCATCGAGGAAGCGCCACCTAGCGACAAGTATGGAATTTAAAATTGCTGAGTGCGAGTTGTAATGGTATACGTTGAGAAGTGAACACGTTTACCAGCCAAAACACGAATAAACGCGAGTACGAGTTGTACTGTGACAGCGTTTTGCCAGTTCGAACGGTTAACCTACTCATACTCACTACTCAATGCTCGATTAACGCGGTAGTAAAGTTATTCGATTGGATTTGTCAAACTCGCACTAAGCACTCTGAGTGCGTAGTGCGAGTTTGACAGATCCAATCGAATAACTTTACTACCGCGTTAATCGAGCATCGAATAGTGAGTATGAGTAAGTTAACCGTTCGAACTGGCAAAACGCTGTCACAGTACAACTCGCACTCGCGTTTATTCGTGTTTTGGCTAGTAAACGTGTTCACTTCTCAACGTAAACCATTACAACTCGCTCTCAGCAATTTTAATTTCCATACTTGTCGCTAGGTGGCGCTTCCTCGATGCCATAGAAATATGAGTTTACGTTAACGCGATCGAGTAGTTAAAAAACTCGCACTAAGCACTCTGACCATGACGTGAGTCTCTAAAATACATAGTAGCCCAATTGTATATTGGAGGAAGACCTCCGTGGCGTAGCGGTAGCGTATCTGCCTATCATGCAAGAGGTCCCGGGTTCGAACCCCGGCTGGGAACAAAAAAAAATGCCCAGAGTGCATAGTGCGAGTTTTTTAACTAGTCGATCGCGTTAACGTAAACTCATATTTCTATGGCATCGAGGAAGCGCCACCTAGCGACAAGTATGGAAATAAAATTGCTGAGTGCGGGTTGTAATGGTTTACGTTGAGAAGTGAACACGTTTACCAGCCAAAACACGAATAAACGCGAGTGCGAGTTGTACTGTGACAGCGTTTTGCCAGTTCGAACGGTTAACTTACTCATACTCACTACTCAATGCTCGATTAACGCGGTAGTAAAGTTATTCGATTGGATCTGTCAAACTCGCACTAAGCACTCAGGTCTTGGATGTTTACATGTTTGTGATGTCGTTGTTTCTGGTTCCCACGACACAGGGTATCCTAGTGTGGGGGCCAGGAGCAATGTATGTGCATGTATGTAAAATGTTATGTTATATTACGGTAACGGTTGTTTTATTGACACTATTGGTAACTACCAATAGTGTCAATAAAACAACCATTACCGTAATAACTAAATAGTAACTAAGTAAAGGTTTCAACTAATGTATTAGATTGAAAATGACTTGAGAAAAGGTGGCGGAGTGGTTTTTTCGCGCTGCACTCATAAACGTAATGCCATCTCTCTTTCTCTTATGGAAGGTCTGTTAGGTGTCGAGGGTTTCTGCTAAGTAACTGTTACAGATAACACTCCAGGCACCGCAATGACACCGATTTGTTTTTGACTATAAAAAAGTAGTTCCGAAGATCGCAGCAGCGGCGTTGAACTGATTACGTTACTAGCACTGCGTTCCAATTTGCGAACGTGAGCGGTGATGGGCAAACCCAGGTTCGATCAAAATCATTGATGTACAGTGCTACACAAGAAATAAGTCCCGCGGATGTACCTGCGCAGATGACCAAATTTTGGATGTGCGGCAAGTTGATCGACCAATCAGATTGTTTCATTTTATGGCAGGCCGCGCGCCTTTGTTGCTATTGGTTGATTCAACGTCATCGATGCAGGTAATATTAGCGTGAGCGAAATAGGTAGCGCTACTGCGGCAATCAATTCTGCACCTTAACCATATCGGTTAAAGATCATGTTGAATGTACTAATAGCTTCGGGAACTTTCGTTACACTTCTTCCTAGTCTGCGCGAACGTAGATTCCCGAAGGGACTTTTATGATGTGTAGTACTGTACCCCTTGGGCTTACGGCAAGCAGATAACCTTGACCTTCTAAGTAAAGATCCCGATCCACCCTTCTGTCCTTACCTTACGTGACGTGCGCAGTATTAACCCTCTGCAACTGACGTGACGTCTGACAGACACCTCAAAAACTATCCGACGCTGCCATGTCGCTATTACCCGAGATATCGTTCTGTCTCGCTCGGTACCTTCGTGCGCGAGAGCGCGCTCGTCGCCAGTGCCTTGACGGCCAATCTAGCGTGCGCACGTGTGGAGAGAGAGCCGTTGGTGTCTAGGAGACGTAAGGTCAGTAACAACTGATGGATCTGGTAGACGTGTGGTCAGTAGAATCGTTATACTTTCATAGAGTCTAACATACTCCATCTCAGTAAAATAAATCTATCCATAGTATTTTATTGTAGTCTCTTTACACATTTCGTTAAGATTTCTAGACCTTATTCATAGTAAAATTATAATTTCAGACGGAGCAACGGAGGAAAAGAAAGGCCACTCGGACTACAGCCATGAACGATTCCCAAATCGCAGAATGGTTGGAAAACGAAGAAGGAGAGGACTTGAGTGATTTTGACGATACTTCAGCTGACCAGGATTATGTTGTCGAAAATGATATTCACGAAGAGAGTGAAATATCGGCCGGCGAAGAAATTGACGAAGTTACGGGTGAGTCGAGTGAGAGTATCGTACCTGAAACGGAACCTAATTTGAATCAGAATTGCTACCGAGGGAAAAATGGTTTCGAATGGTCAAAAACAGATCTGTCAAGGACGTCGCGAACACCTGCTCGTAATTTCGTTTCTTTGCCCAGGCCAAATGAAAATCAGTTGCAGTTTCCAGGGTACGAAAAGCTGTGGGAGAAGTATTTCGATAATGAAATAATTGAAAGACTGGTCACTTGCACAAACAAAAAGCTTGAATCCTATCGTCAACGGTTCTCAAACTACGCCAAACATGAGCTAAAAGCTACTGATGAAGTAGAGATTCGATCTCTGTTTGGCATGCTATACTACTCTTCGGTTTTCAAATGCAATGATGCAGACTCAAATTATTTATTTGCAACAGACGGGACTGGTCACGAAATATTTCGATGTGTTATGTCAAGATACAGATTTAACACTCTAATAAACTGTTTGAGAACCGATGATATTGATGACCGACAAGAACGTTTGAAAACAGACACCCTCTTTATTTGACAAGTTTATCGAAAACTGTCAAAATCATTACACACCAGGACCCTACACTTGCATAGACGAAATGTTGCTTGCTTTCAAAGGTCGTTGCAAATTCATTGTATACATGCCAAACAAACCGGCGAAATACGGTATCAAAATATTACTTTTGGTTGATGCTGAGACATACTATGTGTACAATGCATACATATACTTTGGAAAGGGCGCTGATGGATTTGGACTAACAGAAGCACAGAAAAAGTTAGCTGTACCTACACAGTCTGTGCTGCGACTCGTCAAGCCAATTGAAAATACAAATCGAAATATAACGGCCGATAACTGGTTCAGTTCTGTACCCTTAGCTGAACTTTTACTAAAAAAGGGCTTAACTTATTTAGGAACTCTGAAAAAAAACAAACGCGAAATTCCTCCCGAGTTTCAGCCAAACAAAATCAGAGCTATCAATAGTTCAGTCTACGGATTTACAAAAGATCTTACTTTGCTGTCATATGTGCCTAAAAAGGATAAAGCAGTTGTTCTTATTTCTTCATGCCATCAGAGTGCAAGCACTGATGAAGAGACCAACAAACCCACGATGATAGTGGATTATAATCACACTAAAGGCGGAGTTGATGAAGTCGACAAGAAATGTGCTATCTACTCTTGCAGTCGTAAAACACGACGATGGCCACAAGCAATCTTTTATCGTTTACTGGATTTGGCTGGAGTAAACTCATTCGTACTTTACGGACAATGTCAAGGCACAAAGTTGAGAAGAGGTGACTTTTTACGCAATCTTGCTCGTCAACTGGTGTTGCCGTCATTGAAGCTGAGAGTTTACAACGAAAGGATACTTCGAGAACTACGAATGACCATTCGACGTGTTTTAGGGCGCGATTTACCAGCTCCTCCACCTACTGATGAAGCAGGACCCTCATCAGGTCGAAAGCTGTGCCGAGTTTGTCCAGCTAAGCTAAAGAGACAAACGAGATTCACTTGCTGTTCTTGCTCTAAACCCATATGTCTCCAATGTTCCGAGCAAATTTGTATGGATTGCAAGGGTGACTTTTGAGACTGATTTTGAAAAAAGTGTCCTAACGATATTTTTTTGTTTTTATTTTCTTATAGGTTTATGCTAGAAGAAGGCAACAGTTATGTTTATATGGTTAATTTTATGGTTTTTGAATTTTTATTTTTGAATTAGCGTGGCTATGCCAAATGTTCCTAAATTGTGATGATAATAAACAAGACTGATTATGAAAAAAACTAAAGGTTTTATTTAATCTTACAACACCACAAAAAACTAGGTATAGATCACAAAATAACATAAAGAGACCTTTTTGTTAAGTTTCATGCATTTTTTTTAATTATAAGGTCCTGAAAAAGGTGTCTGACAGACCACACGTCAGTAGAATGTTGACAAAAATGGCACGTCAGTCGCAGAGGGTTAACCCACTTTCCCCCGTCAATGCAAATGTTTTTACAGTATTATAAGCCCGCTCGGGGATTTGTGAATAATTCATATTTCACTGCCATACTGGCACTGGCTTGTAACTACCTGCCTTCCTTGTAGAGGCCAAAATGACGTAGGTTTCGCCTAGGCAACCGTACCGTGTGCGAGACAACGCAAGGCCACTTATTTTTGGGCAAAATATCTGTGTAAAGGACATGGTTTTCTAAATTATGTACATTTTTATATTATTTTTAATGCACTAACCCGTGCTAAGGACAATTTTTAAAAACTTATTTAGAGGCTAAAAATTCCACCCATGCCGGGATTCGAACCCGCGACCAGATGCCAGATGCTGCCTTTACGTAATACAGAGAATATTGTAAAGAGGTTCAAAATTTCACTGATGCCGGTGAGTCGCCCATTAGCTCAGTGGGAAAGAACGCTGGCACGGATAGCCAGAGGTCGCGGGTTCGAATCCCGGCATGGGTGGAGTTTTTAGCCCTAAATAGGTTTTCATGTACATTTGTGAAGTTATAATAATTATACTACTCAATAACTGTGAAGAAAAACATCGTGAGGAGTGTCTGAGGTATTCAAGTACCTCAGCACTTGAACTTTCTAATTTGCGTTGGGCATGCATAGTAATTAAGCGCATACTCTCTCTGAGAGAAGTCCTGTGCCTTAGAGAGGGACGCTTATTTCTGAAAACTATAAGCGGCTGTAGCGCTCAAATCAGAGCACAGTAGGCAGATATGAATAACGCTTAATTCTGATAATCATAAGCGGCTATGAATGCCGCTTAAATTAGAGCGCAGTAGATAGGTATGAGGGTGAATCTACACAAATTGTCGTCGTCATTGTCCTTGGAAGTGTCACACTTATTATGTTGTCAGTGCAACAGTTGTTAGAGATATTTTTATTTCTATATTAGTTGGAGTTGACTGACAAACTTACATACTAAAACGACAATAACTGTATTCTTAGTACATTTCTGTTGTGCTGAGAACTGTGAGAGATTAATGAGAACAATGACGAATTAGCGACAATTCGTGTAGATCCACCCATGAATGGGTATGATTCTGAGACCCATGAGCCGCTATGAGTAACGCCCAAATTAGAGCACAGTTGGCACATATACATAACATACGTTATATCTCTCGTTTAATTCTGAGAACTATAAGCGGTTACGTATGTATGTATGTATGTATGTATGTATGTATGTATGTATGTATGTATGTATGTATGTATGTATGTATGTATGTATGTATGTATGTATGTATGTATGTATGTATGTATGTATGTATGTATGTATGTATGTATGTATGTATGTATGTATGTATGTACGTTCGTACACGTTCCTTCGTCTGTCAGTCGTATATACGTATTTTTTTGTTACAATCTGTAGCCTAAACGGCTTATCATGGATTTTGAGAGATGTCGTTCAATTCATCTTAACTGTGAGCCTGACTCTGCGCTTATTAAAAACTAGCTGTGTCCCGCGGTGTTACCCGCGGTCTATCCATTTTCCCATGGGAATAAGATATTTTTCCGCTGTAAAACGTAGCCTATGTGTTAATCCAGGGTGTCAGCTAACTCCATGCCAAATTTTATCAAAATCGCTCCAGACGTGAAGAAGTAACAAACATACACATTCGCAATCTTTCGCCTTTATAATGTTAGTGTGATAATATAATATAGTGTGATGTGATGTGATGTGATTAAAACTATTTACTCATACCAATTACCATACCAGCTTAAGAACAAATCTTATGAAGAAAGGCTCACAATGCTAAATTTGACAACCCTGGAAGAGAGAAGGCAACGTGGAGATCTGATTGAGATATATAAGATTATGCATGCACATTATGACCTCAATAACTTTGACAAAGTGATGTCTGAGTGGAACACTAATACCCATCTAAGAGGACACTGCTTGAAACTACAAATGACCTCATCAAATAATAACCCACACAAGAACTTTCTCTCCAAAAGAGTAGTTAAAGAATGGAACAAACTCCCTGAAGAAATAGTGACAGCCACAAGCATTAATATGTTTAAAAACCAACTGGATCAATATCTAAAGGAAACAAAACAGACAAGGAGTTAAACACAAATGTACATCTGCTTCACCAGTTCTGTAACTGCCTGCCTGAATTACAAATAACAATGTTTTTTTGGCTATCGGTGTTTTTCGTTTTTTCAAACAATTTATTATTTGACTGATTCGGCACATAGTTCCCGTAGGCTTTTCCGGAAGGGCCGAGAGCTGTGCGTGTCCGATAGCAGAACTAAATGGATTAGCTATCATGGTGACACATAAACAAAGTAAGCGAATACCATGCATCAATCTTTGGTGGCCTCCATTCTCTTACCAAATACTTGCACGAAAGAGTCACTAGAAATGTCCGCTACGTTGTTATACCAAATACGAGTACCAATCTTTGGAGACCTCAATGTTCATACCAAATATTTGCACGAAAGGGGATCCAGATGTGTCAGTTATGGTGTTAAAACAAACAACAAGCACCAGTCTTTGGAGACTTCAATTTTCTTACCAAAGATTGGCACCAACGTATCACCAGAAGAGTCCGCTATGATCTTTGGAGACCTTCGTTTTCTTACGAATGATTTCCTCAAACGGGTCGCTAGACGAGTCCGCTATAATGTTATGACCAAGCACCAATCTTTGGTGGCTTCCACGTTCTTACCAACCCGTTCAACGAATGGGTCACCATAAGCGTCTGTTATGATCTTATAGGGCTTAATGAGTGGGGCTTACGGGTGGTTTTCCATTGTCACGTTCAATAGAGACTTATTTGGAAAGGTATTAGGGTGTGTGCAGGCTGTGTTTGTGCTGTCCGCGCGTAGAGATGGGGTAGTTTCGTTTCTGTGTGTTTGTTTGTATCTACTTTACTTTATTATTATAAAAATGCTATATTGCACAATACAGTCTCAACGGCCCTTCTGGGAGTTATTACAGTCTGTTAGCTTTTAGAATAGAACTCGGGCTCTAGAGTGGGCTTCGGTTTTTGCCGAAAGCACACGAGTGTAATACTACTTCCTGCTCTGTATAAAACTTTTCTTCACTATTTCGAAAAGTTATAGTCGTATTAGTTCCGATATTTTACGAATATATCCGATGGTAGCCGAGGGATATTCTAAAAGCTAACAGACTCTAATACCTCCCAGAAGAGCTGTTGCGTTTAGGATTTGTCGGCGGCTAAGGGCCAGTTTCTGAATTGAGAGTTTCGCTATGAAACAGCGCTGTAGTGCTGTCTCTTCAAATTTAGAGAAAGAAAGAGAAAGAGAAACATTTATTGAATCAACAGTCACACGCACAAAACGTCTAACAAATATGAAACAAACTTATAGGAGAACAATCAAAGTGTAAGTTATTACAGAAAATTTAAACAGTTTTGTCGCGGTGTGTTTCCGTGGCTGCAAATGACAGCTGACTCAGCATTTTGCTGGGGGTTGGGCCCTCAGCGCTGGTTTTCAGTCAGTACCTGATCAGTACTCTCACGAGTGTCCCAGTGCCCGGGTTGGTATGTTGCAATTTAAGATAATATCGGTAATACTTATGTAGGTATATTATAATTTATCTAATAAAAACAAATACCATAATAATATTCAGACATTTGAGTATTCATATACTCTAAGCCATTATCAGTACGTAGAATTTTTATTTTATAGTCCAACTGATTTTCCATCTCTTTCTTGTACAAATCAAAAACTTTTCTGACTTTTGTTTTATTTTTCAGAAAGTAAACATCCACTTTTCTTGAATAATCATCAATAAATGTGTTGAAATACCTTGCTCCTCCCATAGATGGCGTTTCCATGGGACCACACAAGTCTGAGTGTATCAGTTGCAGTGGTGCAGTAGCCCGTGAGCCAAAATTCCTAAAAGGAAGCCTTGTCTTTTTACCTTTCAAACAGGAAATGCAATGTTTATCAAATGTTTTTGTATCTAATGCTGTTAAACCTTCGGTACAAGAGGACAGTCTACAAACATCATTGTAATTTAAGTGTCCCATTCTGCGGTGCCATACATCTATGCTCTGACTATCAGAGGTTGACACGAAAGCATTTCCATTAGTGGTATTTAATTTGTACATATTGTTTACCAGCCTCGCCATTGCTACTAACTGTTTCTCTCTATTGTATATCTCACAGCCTGTTTTATTAAAGATCACTCGACAGCAATTCTTAACTAACTGACTAACTGAAAGTAAGTTGGTGCTCAGTTGTAGAATATATAAAACGTCTCTCACCTGTATGTTATTTATTTTTCCATCTTGGCCAATTAAATTCAGGTTTACATACCCATCTTTTCTACGGTGACTGACTGATTGTTGGCAACCTTTATACTTTGTATCGGAGCTGCCCGGACATCATACATGCAGTCAGATTGATTGGTCATGTGTAAAGATGCTCCAGAATCCACATACCAATCCACACTGTCGACACTTTCATGAGTGCAACTGCAAAACCTTTATCATTGTTTTTCTTTTCATTGGTACAGAACTTACTCAGGTGGCCATACTTATTGCAGTTGTAGCAACGGGGTTTTGATGGTTTATGTTGATAATTTTGTCGGTGAGTAGACTTGTGCTTTGTATAAAGAACGGAGACATTTGACTCTTTAACCTCTTGCAAAAGTTAAGTTTTTATTGAGTCTGTACTTATCTTTACACCGGAGCTTTCTAGTCCCATTATCATTGGTTTGTCCGGCAAACCAGCCAACATTAATGTTCCCAACCATTCATCGTGCACATTGAATCCAATGTTTCTCAATTTGTGAGCGGTAGTTACTATTTTATTCACGTATTCTTCAATGTTCGAACATCCATCTAATGTGGTATTTACTAAATCTCGGAGTAAACCCACTTTTCTTGTTAAGCCTGAGTCTTCAAACGCATTTTGTAAATTTATCCAAACCTCTGCAGAAGTCCTTGCATCTTGAACATGTATGTAGTTAACAGGATCGATGAGCAAAATAATTTTGGACTTCACCTTCAAGTCTAGCTTCGAATTTACCATAACGTTTTCGGCAGGTTCAAAACAGTCCCACAAATCTTCATGTTGTAAATATGTTTGTACTGCAAATTGTCATGTACAGTAATTCTCTCTTCCAAGTAATTTATCTATTTGAACATTAGGCATAGCCATTATATACCGGAGCAAATTTAAAAAATGCTTTGTAACGGAGGCTTTCGGTACCTAAAAATCAGAAATCACTTCGCGGCAGTTCGCGGACTTCACACACTATACAAAACGGAGTTTCCACTTTTATGACTTTAACGGGTCATTTGCCCATAACCTGTAGTAATGAAACTAGTAATAATGCACAAAAGTATTTAATTACGGTATTCAGACAACGCGCGATACAGTTAGAAAAAAGTTCTCGAAAAAAACGCTAGGAGCGCACACGTAGCATAACTAAACGCACTATAAATACCCTTTAACTGTGGACGTGGGGTCTCAGAGGCCCCGGCCTTTCTGAGGATCTTACAAAAAAGTTACTTCTACCCTCCCCCCGGCACCAGGATGCTCAGTACCTTTCAAGTTAGTAGCAAAACGAGTGTCGATGGAGGTGGTTTTGTTGCTGGCTTCAAAACACGTGAGTAGTGAGCTTTGGAAATTTGGCAGGGGCCTGTGATACCCCACGTCCATTTTTCCCATACATAGTATATCACTAAAGTGTTTGTTTTTTTTAGTTTTGAATTGAATATGGATAATAATAATCAACCTAGTACGTAGGGAATTAAAAGCTCGAGCACATCTTCTGAAAATCCGTCTGGGAAGAAAGTTTTGCGGTTAGAAGACCCTTCATTTGAAGATGAGATTTTTGCTCTTTTTGAAGCCTCCGATGAATCAGATAATGAAGATGACATTGCAAACTGTTTTGTCTCCGAAAAAAACTTGATTCGAGCTCACAAAAGCGACGACGATGGCGAAAGCGACCAATTGATCGCTGAAGATGAAGTATGAGTGAGAAACGAAGTTCAAACAGATGAGAGTTCTGATGAAGACATTCCGCTATCAAACTTTTAAAGAAAAAAATACTATTACGGTAAAAAAATCCCCAAATGCAAAGACGCGTTGTCAATACAAAACTACCCAAAGAATTGAGAATGACTTTGAACCGCGTTCTGGGACCTGATATGCCATCTGCTGAACCTGGAGCTGAAGAAGGAGTTCGTGGTTCTCAAAAACATGTAGGCTTTGTCCAGCAAAACTACATAGGAAGACAACACATACATGTGTGGGCTGCAATCGACCAGTTTGCTTGCAATTTTCAAAACCATTGTGTAGTGATTGCCAATAAGTACCCTATGTTTAGGTAATGTCAGAAGTTTTATTTTTTTATGTGAGAGGTTAATTTTTTTGTTACTTTACTTGTTATACTTTATTATTTGAGAAGAAAAAGAAATTTTAGTTTTTTAGGCTTTATCAAAAATGCTATATTGATTTAAGTGATGTCATGTCGCCAAAGACTGAATTTGTGCCTAAGATATACTTAATTTGTAATAATGAGCAAACTTTAATAAAAACGATCTAAATTTGTATGGATTTTGTTTTATTTAAACTTTTTTAATAATATAGAGATATTAATTTTATTCTTTTTCCGAACAATCGTGTATTATTCAACCATGAAGTTCAGGGGTCTCAGAGACCCCACGTCCATAGTAGTGTAAAGGAAATTTGACGTCCACAGTTAAAGGATACTGAAGCGTTGATGCGTTATGTTATGGCTGCAGGTTTATGTTCATATTCCAATAATTTGCATAGCAAATATATATTTTTTATATATTTGCTACCAACAGGCGATACAACAATACAGTCACAGAGAAAAAAAACACACACACTAATAACATGGTAATTGCTCACCCACTTATAGGTTATCGCATCATGAATGTAAAATTCAATAAACTGTAATACATATTAATCCTTTTTAAACTTATAGGATATATATTATATAAAGACAAATTAAACTTAAATAAAAAAAACTAATTAAATACACGTAAATTAAAGATACTTAAACAGGCTTCTTAACAAGAACACTTCTTAACATATAAACAAGAAAAAATATAAAAACGAATAATATGAAATTAAGACAGCCGTCCTTGATGCGAAACGGAAACTGTGCACACTAATACAGTCCCCAAAATACAGGCCTAGCCTAGTTTGGGGACTGCCGCTAAACGTAAAACATTTTTTGCTATACCCTCCACTGTCTATATTTTATAAGCTACTTTAATTTGTATTGTCTTTTTGGAAATAAATAGAAATATCGGAACTAATATGACACTTATTATTCGTGTAATAGAAATATCGGAACTAATATTGCACACTAATAAAGTCCCCAAAATACAGGCCTAGCCTAGTTTGGGGACTGCCGGTAAAACGTAAAACACGTAAAACACTGTCTATATTTTATAAGCTTCTTTAATTTGTACTTATTGTATTTTTGGAAATAAATAGAAATATCGGATCTGATATGACACTTAACTTTCTGCCTACATAGTTTATATAATTATTATCGTAGGCTGATTGAAGATTGATTAAATAAAGAAAATTATCCGCAGCCTGTAAGTGAGCCCCGACTCCAGCGTATTTGCGTTCCGATTCATGCGGATTTATGAAGGCAAATATTTTCAAAGGCCCGGGTATCTAAAGCGGATCAGAGCGTCCGTGCCAATAGACATTGAACTCAGAGACCGGAAGCGATCGGTTTTGCGTGAAATGGAGCGACATGGCAAATATAGTTGAGTGAAAAAAACAACGTGAGTCGTAGTAATTTTAATTTATTACTAGAGGAGAGAGGACTTACATCGACCAAATAGGGGATGTATTAGCAAAGGGAAAGATAAAAGTACCCGGAACCGGCGTGCGTGCATGCAAGTATTTATGTATGTATGTATGTATGTATGTATGTATGTATGTATGTATGTATGTATGTATGTATGTATGTATGTATGTATGTATGTATGTATGTATGTATGTATGTATGTATGTATGTATGTATGTATGTATGTATGTATGTATGTATGTATCGGATTGTTTTTATGTATAACAGCCCCATAGGCCTTTTATCAGAAAGAGAGTATGGGCGTAATATTCAAGATTTTTTGGGTAGCGTAAATACGTGCCACTGCGGGGCACAGGCCTTCTCTCAGAGAGAGTATGGGCTTAATTACCACGCGTGCCCACCTTGGATTGGCAATTTCAAGCGCTGAGGAAGTTACCTCAGCACTTGAAATTGGCGGTCACACCGGTAACACTTCAGACACTCAGACAGTCCGGTTTTTTTAGTGTAGCGTATAAATGCCCCACTGCAGGGCCCAGGCCTTCTCTCAGAAAGAGGGAGTTTGGGCATAATTACCACGCGTGCCCACCGCGGATTGGGAATTTCAAGCGCTGAGGTAGTTGAACACCTCAGACACTCAGGTTTCCTCACGACCGTTTCCTTGATAGTTAGCGAGAGGTATTACTACTATAACTACACCAGAATATAGGCGACATAAAAAATTTGTTATATGCATGCAAATATGCTCGGAAAATGCTTGAAATATACATGAAGCGCTCATGGCCTAGTCGAACTAAGTGATTGAAATCAATCACTTGACTTAAGCAACAATAGGAGCGGTAAGGTGCAGGATGGGTGACCCCCCTGTGACTACCGCTAGTGGTATTTTTCCGAGCGCTTCGGTGCTTCGCAAGGCACGTTAAGCCGTTGGTGACAGCTGTCATGTAATGGCAGTCGTTAAGCCATGTCAGAGGCTTTATGGGCGGCTTGATAATTTCTGACAGTAAGACCCGCCACTGTCTTACAACCCTCCACCAACCCGGACTTGGCCCCCGTGGTGGAGTATGGCCTAACCTTCCTGCGATGCAGGAAGAGACCCGTGCCCCAACAGTGGGGACATACAAGGGTTGTTATCGATTCATGAATGTTGGTAGGATAATTATGCTAAATTAAATGATAATTAAGTATCTTTAAAAATACTATAACTGAGTAGAACGTTACAGACTCCGTACGATACCCCAATATAATTTAACAATATATACCTTTTTAACTGGAAGCGTTCCAAGGTATTTATTGAATCAGCAATCAAACTTGATTGTTCATCCAATAATTGTTAATGGGTTGATATCATAGAGTACATAAAGGTTAATACAATGACAATGTCATTGTATTAAAATACATGTAATGTATTATTCGTATTTTAAAAACCAGATGAAACATAACGAAAAAAACAAAAAATATCTTTTTCTTATGATATTAATGGATAAACGAAAAAAGAGTTTCATTTTCTCAGGTACCATTTTACTCTATTTTCTGAACTTCTTGGCCACATCAGCCATTTCGAAATAAAGAAACAAAAACGTTTTTTAAATCTCACTTCTAATGACGTGCGTTGCCAGTTCTATAATATTAGTAGTATAGTATTGGGAACTCTAGGACACTTTTCCGTCGTGAGGGGCTCACTGCGTTCGCCGTCACTCCTTCAAAGTGTCCTAGAGTTCCCAATACTATTGTGGGAAATATGCAATCTAACCATTTCATTACTTTTTATCTAAGACCTGATTAAACTTTAAGGAATTTTAGACTAAAAAACAACTTACTGAAACTGGATACTGGGTTTTCTCGCAACACTAATAACATACTCGGTTGGCACTTTACACAAAGCATTATGGTAAATTATTAACTCTCGAGTATACATTATAAGCGTTCAATATATTGTGTTTAGAAGGTACTTAATTTACGAATGGAAATTTATAGTTTCGTTGTCACCGTAGGTATCCACTAAAATTTCCTCAAAAACTTAGTTTAAGACATAATATCTGGAGTAATTTTGATTTAGTTATCACCGCTAAGGTTTCCACCAAAATTAATCCGAGCTCCTCACAGAATCGACCGCTTATACTGGGCTCAAATGAAGAGTGAATCTAAGTTGAAAGTCTGCATTTCCGCACAAAGAGAGTTCATACAACGATTACGACAACTACCAAAGCAAACGTCACTCACCACACAGACCTTACATACGTCAACATTCAAACATTGGTAATGTGTAGTAGTGATGAGAATTTGCAAGCGCAGCACGAGCACAGGTGAGGATTGTTTGTTAGCCGGCTATCGCATTGCACGGTTTCGCGATAAAATGCAAACTAATCAAAACACATTAATCTTCTTGTGCGACTGAGAACAACACAAATACCATTGACTGCCTGGATGGTCTAGCGGTATCAAGTTAGACTACCAAACCAGAGGTCGTAGGTTAGATTCCTATCGGAGGCCGTCATACTTTCATTTGTACAAATGATCTCAGTCTGGGTGTTTTTCCATGTTTATCCTTGTCTGGTTACTTTAGCACAGGGTATCCTAGTTTGGGACCAGATCAAGTGATTGTGATGTGTGAAAGTTATTATTATTATTCCTTAACATTTGAAGCATTAGGGTTTATGACGCAATAGTTCATTATTACTTGTTAGTGATTGTAGTGCTCTATGGTACTGTGGTGTGGTGATGTGACTTTTCGCTGACTCGCACATATGGGCAGTTCTCGATAAATACGGTATAAATCGTCTCGTATATCATGTTAGGACCTGTAGATGTGCGAAGCGCTGATTAATTGCTGATGAAAATGTCTAGTCCGGAGGGCCAGGTGGTCCAGAATTAAAGTATACCTAGGGCTGTCACAGTTACATAATAACTTTCAGTATAAGCAAAGTTTATTTTCTATCATCACGTTATTTATTATTAAAGATACCTACCAGTTTTAATAAGCTATTTATTAGTATGACTACGTATATTGTCTATCTATTCTACTACAGGCTAATATTATACGTTTACTCAAATATGTAATTATAGGATAGAAATGGGTTGGAATGAAAATATTAAAATCGATTTCCACAACCAGACGTGACAAAGGGTCAAGAACGAACTTGTCATAACCTGATTCCGATTTCATGTTTTTAGTACTTCATGGCTATCTTACAGGGCCGCGTTTCATACATAATACTAGAATTTATAGTTTATGTACCTACAATTCGATGTAGGTACATTGCGTAGTCGAATCTTCATACTGGTTAATCTGTGAGATAATCGCTATGCAATGTATTTTCGAATCGAATTTTCATAGTAAACCATGATTATTATAGTTCTATAAAACAGGCGTTAGTCGTTTAGTTATACTACTAAAATACTATAGTCATACTACTAAAAGACTAATATGTGTGCTTAACTTCCACATATATGTTAGGCAGATGTCCACCGGTCTGTTTATAAGTGTTCTCTGGTGGTCTTCAGATTCTGATAAGGGCCTGCTGAATCAGAATTTTTGCGTAGTTCTTGTGTGTGGGTAGAATCTGTGAAAGTTGTCTAGGGCTGTCACATTTGTGTACATATTTATTTTCCAATTCCCGTTGTGTACAAAGTCTCTTTTCACTCAGTCATATCAATGCTTCAAATGCTTCTTCTTTTAAACAGGGTTAGACATGATTTAGTGAAACGTTGTTTTTTCTAAAACTTAGCTTAACAGCAACTTAGTACTGAGATTGCTTTATGTTAAGTATAGATTACGATTCATACTTTGTTCCGATTTCCCAATTTAAAGAACAGCAACGTAAGGATAATATTTAAAATTGTAACTATCACCTACAAATATTTATGATGCTTGAGTAAGCATTGTATTTTTTAAGGCAACTGTAAAAGTCTATTGAACACATTTGTGCGCTTGGTTTTATTAAATAATATTTTTTACCATGTGAGTTTGACAGCCCTGACTGATATCA
Organism: Yponomeuta sedellus; assembly: GCA_934045075.1. Lineage (NCBI taxonomy): Eukaryota > Metazoa > Arthropoda > Insecta > Lepidoptera > Yponomeutidae > Yponomeuta > Yponomeuta sedellus. The sequence goes on along the minus strand of OW203751.1, from coordinate 5,875,964 downwards.
TGTTCCGACTTGTTTCCATGTGTAAAGTTGAATATGTGTAGGTAAAATATTGAAACGAAAGCATTTTCTCGCCTATAAAACGTGGTGCATTTGTTTGATCAATTATATTCAGCTTCAGTAACATCAAGAGATCAACACTCCAGAAGTAATCCAGATCTACATACAAAAATGTGAGTAAGTAACCTTCTTTTTTTTATATTTTGTTTCCAAATTGGGACCTCGCTACGGACCTGGCCTTTGGCCCGCCGGCTGGTGACAATGAGGACTTCATTATCTTGGCTTCTAATGACTTGGAACACCAAGTCCTCGTCCGACGTGATGTTCCACTGTGGGGTGGTCCGGTGGTGACTTGGTGTATCTCGTGTCAATCTTACAATTTTGCCCCTTGTATTGTAGCTATTATACACTGTTAATTATGTACTTGTCATTTCTCAGAGTTAATCCAGTAATTAAAGTTTCCTCTCCCATTTCATTACACTTCACCGACTATGCGTATTCAAGCTGACTTTGTTTTCTTATTGCGGTTTTTCCTCAGGTCGGACTCGGAGGTTGAATCGATATACACTGAGCAGCCGCGTGAAAAGAAGCAACGTACTGCACCTGCACCTGTGCCTAAGCGCCGAACAACCGCTGCAGCGGAAAATTCAAAGTACGTGAGTCGTTTTTTTTTTATGGGTCATTTTTATATAGGTTTCACTGCAGGGCAAAAGCCTTCTCTCTGAGAGAGACTGCGTGGCTTTCTTGGCAAGCGTGCTCACTTCCGTGTTGTTTTTATGGTAGTTTATTTTTTTTAAACGTGTTTTCCTACCAATCTAAACCCCGATTTACACTTCAATAAGTACAGTGGTGAGTTAACTTGCATCGTCGTCGAGTTAAGTTGCTTTTGTCGTTCAAACGCCGTTCAAACTGCAAACGCGACTTAACTCGCCGACGATGCAAGTTAACTCACTACTGTACTTATTTAAGTGTGAATCGGGATCAAGGTAGACATGGCAGCAACTGAATAATGATTCAATTATTCATCCAGTCGACCTATTAGTCAGACTGCTTCTTCTAGCCCTACTTTCATTGTCAATATTGAATAATTGCGTTACTATTGAATGAGTTCATATTTTCTCCAATTGTACCAATTATAAAGGTATGGTTTAAGGTATGGTATTTAGTATTGTAAGTAGTGGTATATTATTCAGCGAGAGCGTGACACGATAACCAACACACTGTCTTATTTAATGTTGACATTAAAACTAAGGGCTATAATATGTTACATCTAACTACAGTTCATGTAGCATTGAAGTCATTTTTTGTTTTTTTCTTGCATGCAGGTCTAAAAAGAAGGTGGTGAAGGGGCGTAAGACCAGCGAGTTCGACCTATTCGGGGTGCTCTCGGATGACGACGATGACGTGTTGGCAACTGCATCTCATCACTCCGTCACATCCTCGCTCACCACAAAGGTCGCTGACGGCTCTCTGCGACGGACTGCACCTCTAGAGGGGGAGTACTTTGTGGAAGTAAAGGTGTATCTCACGCGGGACGCTAAGCAGCAGGACCACTGGAAGAAGGCCCAGTTCCTGCTGAAAGCGCAGCTCGACCGTGGGACACCTGCGTGGGACCAGCTCCAGGGCTTCATCCGACGCGTGAAACCGCTGTTTAAAGACTCCGAACCCACATTTTATGGTGACGCAGTTAAATATAAGTAAATCGTCGCTGTAAAATGCCTGTTAGGTGTTTTACTATTGTATTATTATGGGTCATAGGTTAGATTAGGTTTTAATTAAAGGCGGGTGGTGTACGTCTTGTGAAGGAGCGTAAGACCAGCGAGTTCGACCTATTCGGGGTGCTCTCGGACGACGACGACGACGTGTTGGCAACTGCATCTCATCACTCCGTCACATCCTCGCTCGCCACAAAGGTCGCTGACGGCTCTCTGCGACGGACTGCACCTCTGGAGGGGGAGTACTTTGTGGAAGTAAAGGTGTATCTCACGCGGGACGCCAAGCAGCAGGACCACTGGAAGAAGGCGCAGTTCCTGCTGAAAGCGCAGCTCGACAGTGGGACACCTGCGTGGGACCAGCTCTAGGGCTTCATCGGACGCGTGAAACCGCTGTTTAAAGACTCCGAACCCACACTTTACGGTGACGTAGTTAAATATAAGTAAATCGTCGCTGTAAAACGCCTGTTAGGTGTTTTACGTTTGAGTGCTGCGTTTGAGTGTACGTTTCAAATTTGCGTGATAATGCCGTACTGTACTGCATGTGTAGTCCAAGTAGAGAAAAAAAACTGGGTGGGTCATGTACGCAGTACTGCTCACAAAGAGAAAAGCAGTGTACCTCTAAGCGATGGTGTAGTTCTGATTGCGTCTGCTTTTCGAGGTCGTATAGCTACTTATAAGATTCTTGCGACTGATTTAGAGAACTGTTTGCCAGAGACGTTTATCACGGAAATCTCCCCCAAAATTGAGAAACTTTTACGGGATTCGCTTGCAAAACATGTAAACGTAAAGGTAAACTTCGAGTTTTTCAGTAACTTCGTTCTCTTTAAAAACGAAGGTCAAGAGGTAAAATCCTTCTCGACAAAGAATGTTGCATTACATCGTAACTTTGACTTTGCAAAGCTAATAGGTAAAACGGTAGCCTGTTTAAAAAAGAAAATAGAAGAGTTTGAAGAGCGTGACAGTGGGTGGACATTTCTCAATAATCTTTTCTTGGAAATAAACATCAACAAGTACGAACCTATTTATGGAGCTGCTCGTATCGACTTGCCACCGGTTATTAAAAACAAGAAAGCGTGTCTCAACATGCAAAATAAAGATGACGCTTGTTTCTTGTGGAGTATTGTCGCTGCACTTCATACTCCTAAAGGTAGGGCCGATCGTACGTCTTCGTACCCCCATTTTACCAAAGTGCTGAATACTGCTGATTTGAGCCTTCCAGTTACTCTAGCGGACGTTAAATCGTTCGAGACCAACAATCCAAACATAAGCGTTAACATATATGCGTTGAAAAATACCAAGGGTATTGTTGGACCCATTTACAGATCGGAACACAAGTATAGGACGACACGCGTTAATTTGCTGTTATTAGAGAAAGGAAACCGCACTCATTACGTTTTAATTAAAAATCTACCTCGGCTTGTTCGCAGTCAGATGACTAAACATCATGGTAAATTGTATTTCTGTGAAGACTGTCTCCAATTTCTATCATCCGAGCAAACCCTACAAAACCATTTATGTAGTGGTGTTGCTACAGTGCTTCCTGGGAAAGGAACTTTTCTTGAATTCAAACACTTTGCTCATAAGCAAGATATGCCTTTTGCTATTTATGCAGACTTTGAAACGCTTCTCGTTCCTTATCAAGGATGTCAGCAAAATCCTGATTTGAGTTACACATATAACGCAAAGAAACACGTACCAATTGCATTCGCATACCATGTTGTTTGCTCATTTGATACTAATTTAAATCGATTTGTTCAGTACCGTGGCTCTGACTGTGCTCAAAAATTTGTTAAACTACTCGTTCGAGAAGTGAAAAGAATATACAGTATTGTTAATAAAAACATCCCTATGACATTTACAAGCGAAAATGTAAAAGATTATGCGGAAGCAGATTGTTGTCACATCTGTGATCGTCTAATATTTACAGACAAAGTTAGAGATCACTGTCATCTGACAGGTCGTTATCGCGGTGCGGCACATGCATATTGTAACTTGAAATTTCGAGTTCCCAAACTAGTTCCGATATTTTTTCATAACCTCGCAGGATATGACTGTCATTTGTTCATTAAAGAACTGAGTGACATTTGCGGACCGATAAAAATTATTCCAAAAAACAAAGAGAACTACATTTCGTTCACGAAGTTTTTTCAAATTTCTGAAGACGAATTTGCTCAAATACGATTCGTTGACTCGTATAAATTTTTGGGCACGAGTTTACAAAAGTTGGCAAAAGGCTTGCACAAAAATGACTTTACTTATCTTTCGCGTTATTTCCCAGATGAAAATCAGTTTGAGTTACTTACACGCAAAGGGGTGTACCCCTACGATTATATGACTTGTTGGAAAATGTTTACAGATAAACAACTACCTGATAAGTCGTTGTTCTACAATTCTATGGCTGACGAACACATATCGGACGAAGAGTATGCACACGCTCAAAATGTGTGGCAAACTTTCGAAATTGAAAACATGGGCAAATATACAGACCTTTATGTGAAGACTGATGTGCTGTTATTAACAGACGTCTTCGAAAACTTCAGGAAGACATGTAAGACGCATTACAACTTAGATCCAGCCTTCTACCTAACTTCTCCAAGTTTGTCATTTGATGCAATGCTTCTAAAAACGGGGATCCAATTAGAACTTATAGATAACTTGGAAATTATTCGCATGATTCAAAAGGGTATCAGAGGTGGCATTTGCATGTGTTCCAAAAGACACTCGCAAGCAAACAATTCATATATGGAGACGTACGATCCAACTAAACGAGACTCATTTTTGGTATACATTGACTGTAACAATTTATACGGATACAGCATGTGCCAGTCCTTGCCAATTTCGGATTTTAGATTTTTAAGTGAATCTGAAATCGAAAACTTGAATGTTGAAGACATTCCCAATGATGCTCCACAAGGTTACATATTAGAAGTAGACTTATTGTACCCTGATGAGTTACACGATGCGCATAGCGATTACCCATTTTGTGCTGAGAAATTCATTCCTCCTGGAGGTAAGACACCTAAATTGACTCCGAACTTGTACGATAAATTTTACTACGTGATACATTACGTTCACCTCAAAACATGTCTGGCAAACGGATTGATCCTCGCTAAAGTTCATAGAGTTATAACATTTCGCCAGAGAGCTTTTTTGAAAGAATACATCGATTTAAACACGGAACTAAGAAAAAAAGCGGTCACTCAGTTCCAGCAAGACCTGTTCAAGTTAAATAATAACTCTATTTTCGGAAAAACGCTAGAGGATAGTGAAAAACGCGTTAATGTTAAACTTGTTACACAATGGCATGATAAAATAAACAAAACAAAAAAACATGATACCGCTGACAAATTGATTGCTCGGTTAAACTTCCATAGCGCAAGCGTATTTTCCGAAAACTTAGTCGCTATTCAAATGAAACCGGAAAGAGTAATTTTGAACAAACCAATTTATGTGGGTTTTGCAGTGCTGGAGCTGTCTAAGAGTCACATGTATGACTTTCACTATTCGGTAATTAAGCCTAAGTATGGAAATCAAGTACAGCTTTGTTACACCGACACTGACAGCTTTGTTTATGAAATTCAAACCGAAGATTTTTATAGAGATATGAAAGAATCCTTGATGGATTTTTTTGATACAAGCAATTACAAACCTCGAAACCAGTTCGGCCTACCATTGGTAAACAAAAAAGTGCCTGGTTTATTTAAAGATGAATTGGGGGGGAAAATTTTGACCGAATTCATTGGTTTGCGCTCAAAATTATATTGCATAAAAACCACTGAGCTGGTAATAAAGAAAGCCAAAGGGGTGAAAAAGTGCGTAGTCCGAGATTTAGCTGCAAGCGATTATCGTGAAGTGTTGCTGAACAATAAACTAGTCAGACGAAAGCAAAATCTTTTCAAGTCTATAAAACACGAAATATTTACCCAGTCTGTAAATAAAATTGCTTTGTCTAATACAGACGATAAAAGATGTATAATGCCGGACAAAGTGTCCACTGTAGCCTGGGGGCATAACTCATTATTTTAAATATAACACTTATTGAAATGGTTTAAAGATGACTCTTGTATTAAGTTATACCTATGTAAGTAATTTTAGTATAAGCACATTAAGAAAAAAAACATTAAATGTAGTTTTTCTGAATTTTAAATTTGTGTACATTTTAAGATAATATTGTAGATAGACATTTAAATACCTACCTACACTAAAATAAACGTTTTTATCTGAAACAAATACCTGTGTTCATACTTATTCCATATCCTTGATAGGTTTGATCAAGACCTGACCTGCTCTGGCTGTGTCATCAAATTCTTCATTTCACTTCCACCTCAAGCAAGACCGAACCTGTCGCAATTGTGTCATCAAGACGTCCTTTGTTTAAACTAACTTTGCGAGCTCGCGCGCATGAAGCGCGCGGGGAGGGGGGCCACCCGCGACGATGTTATGCATCGTCGTATAACATTGCATACAGCGGGGAGAGGTAGCTCTGGTTATATTGGTCGGACAACTCTTTCGAATAATGATGACTATTGATGACGCAGCTTGACTGAGTCCGTAATTCATTCGCAAGTTAACATCGATAGCATCGAGACGAGTTACTGTGCTGATAAAATATTTTTATTTTGGTAAGTTGAAACCTGTCTACTTTGAATAAATATCTAACTTCTTTTTAATTTTGTCGATACTAAAATCTATTATTTATTTTCAGATCACCAAGATGACCTACAGCACGACGATAACGGACCCTTTCTTCTACGGCCAGCATTTACTGACCGGATTCGAGAGCGAGGATGTGGAAGAAGTTGGGGCTCCAGAACCTCCCCCGCGAAATCCGAACAAGCGAGTGCGGCCTTCCAAGAAAAAGACGCAAAATACAACTTCCTACATTGTGAAGAAATCGCGGCGTAAAGGTTTGCGAATGATAAAAATCAAAGTGATTGACTTATCCAGTGACAGTGAAGTGGAAACGTCGAATGCGCAGTATATGGTGATGGAACATACCGACGAGATAATGGACATGACCGAAAATTTACTTGACAGAATGAGTAGGAAGTTAACTAATAATAGTAATGATTACTAAAATGTGAAGAATTATTTTTTCTTTGTATTTCGCTAGGTAACTAGCATTATTACACTATTTTTATTTTTAATGCACTAACCCGTGCTAAGGAACAAATTTAAAAACCTATTTAGAGGCTAAAAATTTCACCCATGCCGGGATTCGAACCCGCAACCTCTGGCTATCCGTGCCAGCGCTCTACCAATTGAGCCAATGGGCGACTCACGGCATCAGTGAAATTTCGATCCTCTTTACAATATTCTCTGTATTACGTACAGGCAGCGACATCTGACTTAAGCAAATTGCATTACTTACAGCCCCGACTACCTACTTTGCAGTTAGGTTTAACATCGGAACGATATCACTGTACCCACATGATTACACTATTTTTATTTTTAATGCACTAACCCGTGCTAAGGAACAAATTTAAAAACCTATTTAGAGGCTAAAAATTTCACCCATGCCGGGATTCGAACCCGCAACCTCTGGCTATCCGTGCCAGCGCTCTACCAATTGAGCCAATGGGCGACTCACGGCATCAGTGAAATTTCGATCCTCTTTACAATATTCTCTGTATTACGTACAGGCAGCGACATCTGACTTAAGCAAATTGCATTACTTACAGCCCCGACTACCTACTTTGCAGTTAGGTTTAACATCGGAACGATATCACTGTACCCACATGATTACACTATTTTTATTTTTAATGCACTAACCCGTGCTAAGGAACAAATTTAAAAACCTATTTAGAGGCTAAAAATTTCACCCATGCCGGGATTCGAACCCGCAACCTCTGGCTATCCGTGCCAGCGCTCTACCAATTGAGCCAATGGGCGACTCACGGCATCAGTGAAATTTCGATCCTCTTTACAATATTCTCTGTATTACGTACAGGCAGCGACATCTGACTTAAGCAAATTGCATTACTTACAGCCCCGACTACCTACTTTGCAGTTAGGTTTAACATCGGAACGATATCACTGTACCCACATGATTACACTATTTTTATTTTTAATGCACTAACCCGTGCTAAGGAACAAATTTAAAAACCTATTTAGAGGCTAAAAATTTCACCCATGCCGGGATTCGAACCCGCAACCTCTGGCTATCCGTGCCAGCGCTCTACCAATTGAGCCAATGGGCGACTCACGGCATCAGTGAAATTTCGATCCTCTTTACAATATTCTCTGTATTACGTACAGGCAGCGACATCTGACTTAAGCAAATTGCATTACTTACAGCCCCGACTACCTACTTTGCAGTTAGGTTTAACATCGGAACGATATCACTGTACCCACATGATTACACTATTTTTATTTTTAATGCACTAACCCGTGCTAAGGAACAAATTTAAAAACCTATTTAGAGGCTAAAAATTTCACCCATGCCGGGATTCGAACCCGCAACCTCTGGCTATCCGTGCCAGCGCTCTACCAATTGAGCCAATGGGCGACTCACGGCATCAGTGAAATTTCGATCCTCTTTACAATATTCTCTGTATTACGTACAGGCAGCGACATCTGACTTAAGCAAATTGCATTACTTACAGCCCCGACTACCTACTTTGCAGTTAGGTTTAACATCGGAACGATATCACTGTACCCACATGATTACACTATTTTTATTTTTAATGCACTAACCCGTGCTAAGGAACAAATTTAAAAACCTATTTAGAGGCTAAAAATTTCACCCATGCCGGGATTCGAACCCGCAACCTCTGGCTATCCGTGCCAGCGCTCTACCAATTGAGCCAATGGGCGACTCACGGCATCAGTGAAATTTCGATCCTCTTTACAATATTCTCTGTATTACGTACAGGCAGCGACATCTGACTTAAGCAAATTGCATTACTTACAGCCCCGACTACCTACTTTGCAGTTAGGTTTAACATCGGAACGATATCACTGTACCCACATGATTACACTATTTTTATTTTTAATGCACTAACCCGTGCTAAGGAACAAATTTAAAAACCTATTTAGAGGCTAAAAATTTCACCCATGCCGGGATTCGAACCCGCAACCTCTGGCTATCCGTGCCAGCGCTCTACCAATTGAGCCAATGGGCGACTCACGGCATCAGTGAAATTTCGATCCTCTTTACAATATTCTCTGTATTACGTACAGGCAGCGACATCTGACTTAAGCAAATTGCATTACTTACAGCCCCGACTACCTACTTTGCAGTTAGGTTAGGTAGTACCAGTAGGTAGTCGGGGCTGTAAGTAATGCAATTTGCTTAAGTCAGATGTCGCTGCCTGTACGTAATACAGAGAATATTGTAAAGAGGATCGAAATTTCACTGATGCCGTGAGTCGCCCATTGGCTCAATTGGTAGAGCGCTGGCACGGATAGCCAGAGGTTGCGGGTTCGAATCCCGGCATGGGTGAAATTTTTAGCCTCTAAATAGGTTTTTAAATTTGTTCCTTAGCACGGGTTAGTGCATTAAAAATAAAAATAGTGTAATCATGTGGGTACAGTGATATCGTTCCGATGTTAAACCTAACTGCAAAGTAGGTAGTCGGGGCTGTAAGTAATGCAATTTGCTTAAGTCAGATGTCGCTGCCTGTACGTAATACAGAGAATATTGTAAAGAGGATCGAAATTTCACTGATGCCGTGAGTCGCCCATTGGCTCAATTGGTAGAGCGCTGGCACGGATAGCCAGAGGTTGCGGGTTCGAATCCCGGCATGGGTGAAATTTTTAGCCTCTAAATAGGTTTTTAAACTAGCATTATGCAATAATTATGTAATACTATAAATAAATTTAACTGTGTCAAATATTATTAATCTTAGTTATAAGTAGAATAAGTGTTACCGATGTTAAAATGCGAATCATTTAAATATAATATCTTAAACTAAACTGACTTTTGTTTTCTTTTTCTCAGTCAATAAAACAAGAAAATATAAAATTACGTAGTAACACATTTATTTTTCATAAAATAATAATTAAATACAAATTCAATGGTAAGAAGTTAATTAAAAATTATATTGACACTGTATTGTCAACACACCATCTTCTTATACATATAACATTTTTTAATGCACAGTAATCGTTATGAATCAGACAGTTATATTTACTACATTTATTCGTACAATAATAAGAAATTAAGGTCTTAAGATTAGGTATATCCATTTCGCCAACATCCTTTACAATGCTATTCGGACATAGATCCTGAACCCATTTACATTTTTCAACCCCCTTTGCAACTAAAGTTTTACCAGATAGGGATGACTTAATCATACTCTTAAATTCTTTATAGCTTATTAATCCTTCACTCCAGTAGATTCCTCGATTTTTCCCGAGCCAAACAACTTGTTTCTTTTCTTCGTCAGTCAAATGTTTGAAAGGAAATGGAGGTTTTATTAAAAAAACTTCTGTACTTTCACTTGCTGCCGTAGCAAATTCTTTGACAATAAAATTATTTTTGTAGTCTTTAAAGCCTTGTAAATCTACAAAAATGTATTCCGGATTCATGATATTTTCTTCACTACACTGGTAAGAGGTTTATATTCTATAACACAATCGTTCAATATTAAACAGTACGCAGTTGTTTTGTCTGGTATTGCTATCTCGCTCTCAATTTCAACACGAACGTCGACAGGTCCAGTCTTCAGCGTATCGTTCTGACGACAGCAATCAATTACAAATAATGGAGTTTTTTCTTTGAAGTCGATGTAATTTAACAGGGGTTCCGGAAGACGGCTGTAGTAAGACTGTTGAAATTTAGCATACAACTCGTATAATAAAGCATAATTGTCATTGCTAAATTTAACGTTTAGGTTTTCATACGGGAAGTAGGTTGAGTTTAAAAACACTTTTATGTCACGCAAGTTACAATGATCGAATCGGGACATATCCTGAAATCCATTATTTTTGCGGTCTTTCTGTAATCCAATGATAACGTACCTTGGCTTTTCTATCTGTGATGAAGTTTTGATTGCCCATGTATGCTTCGTTGTTTGAGGTAAAAGTGGATATTCATAAAGATCCCAGTTTCTAAACGCTACGTTAATAGCTCTGTCTCTTTCTAAATACCTAAGCAAGTTGATTCTCTCTCGGTCAGACACCTTAACGTGGGGCACCCGCCACATAATTTTATCGATTACGATATCTTCTACAACCTCATTATTATTTAATTTAATTGCATTCATGTTGGTATTGCTTCGCAAAAGTATAAGTTCGTGCTTGCAATTTATTATAATTTTTTTGTAATCCTCCGCAAACCCAAGGATTCTATTGAGTGGGAGACAGCCTGAAAAACTTCCTCCCATTGTGTTTTTAATACCGTCAATGCTCCAACCCCATGCATAAGACATTTTTGATTCGCTTTCATTCATTGATAATAAACATTTCATTGTGGTTGTTATGCCTGCATTCTTAATCTTATCGATTTCAACCCCATTTAATTCGTACCGAATATCTTGAAATAAAAATAGTATTGGGTTATTTATTAATTGAAACTCGGTCACTTTGGCTTTAGTTTCACTGTTGATTACGCTGATCCTTCCTTCTACGTATAAAGTACTCTCCGACGGTAGAATGTAAAGGTCTTGCTGGTTAATTGGAATCCGTATCTCATCGTTCCTATTGTAGCTGCTTACATAAGGCTTGTAGGAATGAATCTGAATACTTTCAATGCTGTTGTCTTGTACAAAAGGTTCTGCTACATTAAGCATTTTAGTTACTTCGACAAATTTATTAATTTGAGAAATTGTTTATTGGCTTTGGTTAACTTATTTCTTTTTGGTGGTACCTTCGTAATATTTGAAAGCAAACTGCGCTTTCTGCTGGTAGTACACAGGTTTTTATTGAAATCAATCATTTTTTCTTCAGATGTAAGCAAAGCTGTACTTCTTCCCTTCTTAAATTTAGTGGGTTATTATTTAAATCCAAAATTCTAATATTAATTGCACTCACACTGTTTTGGATAACTGGGAAATAGATAACGTTTTTAGGAATTTCAATTATTCGATAACCCGGCGGCACATTCGGAGAAAACTCATAAATTATATGGCTAGGTTTTCCATTAACAAATGATCCACTTACAATATCACATTCGATTCGGACTATGGCTGATGGTAAAATGTTGATCGGATAGGAAGATGTGTGTAATATATTAGCTTTTAATAATACTTTTCCAAATCCTAATGTAACTCCTATTGAGTTCTCCTTATCAAAATGAATGTCTTTGCTACTAAAAATACTGGTGCTTAAAGTATTATTATTGCAAGTTAATTCCAAAACACAATCATGAACATGTTTCGTTAGGAAGTCAATAATATCTTCAAGTTCATATGAACCCTCTGGTATTATCACAACCCCATCTTTACCGTAATAGAATTTATTATTTCTGTGATCAACATTAGGAATTGAATTAAAAGTAGTGAAGTACAACAGGCCACACTCATAATCACCATCAGTTTCCAAAGCCGGTGAATAATTTGTTACAAGAGCAGAGTCTGTGCCCGTTATAGACATTGTGAAAGACATAGTTAACTGACTCGTTTCCAGAAACCTTTCAAAAATTTAAGACATAAATGTCCACAGTTAAACGTGTTGTATGCTTGATATTTAGTATAATTGTAATACAAATCTGCGCCACTTAGGTATTTAACCAATTCTGTAGGAGGTTTTAAATCTCCGAAACTGTTAAAATATTCACAATAATTATAAATTTTTACGAAGGCTACCCAATGCGTTCCAGGGTTGTCAGAACTATCTAAATTAATAATCGCACACTCAATTTGTTTAGGTTTTTGAGGCAAATTATCCCTCATGTATACACCTCTGAAATATGGTATATTACTGTTATTAACATATTTCATTATATCTTCATTTGTGAGTGCGCGTCGGGGTAGCCTATTTAGCAGTTTTTTGTATGTAAACAGAGCCCACTACCTTTTTTGTACGGTTTGATGTACAGCCCTTTTCCAATAGCAATTGTCTCCATCATCTTATTATGACGTATTGATTCTTTTAGATTTTCTTGAGCAGATTTGGAGTCGTTCACTGCTTTTGCTATTCCAGCTGCACCTCCAGCTAATGCACCTACTGCCGAAAGGCAAGCAAATATAGGAAGAAGTGGTAGTATCCCCCCAATTTTTGGGATTGGTATTATTCGAGGTAGCTGAACTTTCATATTTTTAGGAAACAATTTTTTTGCAGCTAAATGTGCATATTTAATTGCAGATTGTTTGTTTTTTAGTTTAGCTTTCTTTAATTGTGTACTTATTTTTCTAATACCTGATTTAAAACCAGCACCTGTCTTAACCTTAACTTTCATGATTTTGTTTACTAACCACGAAGCAAGTCTTTCCCCTCTACTCACGTCTTTTGCTTTTGATCTAAGTTTTGCCATTTCCATCAATTCTTTATCAGCTTGGTGTCGATTGCGCGTATCGGTGTATTTAGTATAGGCAATGTCGTGACGCATACAAGCATCGTCTAACTGATTAATACCTCGATCACCTCTTAGTAAGCGTTTTTCTAGTTTTGTGCCAGGGCCGCAATAATTATATCCTGGTAAATGTAACTCGAGTGGTAAATTATTTATTAATTTATTAATAAGTCCTCTTCCAGTCATCACTTACGAACGAATGAATAAAATTTTGCATTCATGAGTGTAATATAATAACATTATTTCACGACATCATTTTTACCGATCCAACTGTTTTCAGCGTCTTTTAATCCAAGCCATTTGACAAATAACATATTTCCTCTCTTTTTCAATACCTTTTCAATTAAATAAACACCGGGATTACGTGTTTTATTTAATTCCTGCTCGTAGAAACTACCTTTTATTAATTGATTATGCTGGTCTTTAATACGATATGTAATGGGAGTAGTTTTGTTAACTTTGCTAATGGTAAATAACTCGGTCGACCAATTGGGAGTATACCCTTTGTAAAAACACCCTTTGTACTTGCTAATACGAACGCAATCCCCTACTTTACACTTTGGTTTCACTGAGGATGACTCTGCGTGAGATACAATATTTTCTAAAACTTTGGGTTCATTGACTTTGTTTACCTCCACTGGTCGATACTTTGTTGTACGGTGTTTCGTACTATTATATGAAATCACAATATCAACTAATGGTTTTCCAATCCATTTGTAATTGCCAACTAAACTAAAATATTTATATAGCTTATTCTTCAATGTCCTTATAACTCTTTCAACAATAGATGCTTTCTTTGTAGAAAAAGTTGAATAATGGTTAATGTGGTATGATTGCATAAGCCTTTGAAAAGATTTGTTATAAAATTCTGTTCCTAAATCGGTCTGTACGTTAGTTGGAACACGATTACTTTTTAAAATTTTTTCAAATGCATTACACACTTCATTCATTGATTTAGTTTTTAATGGAACAGTCCAAACATATTTTGAAAAACAATCTATAATGACTAAAATAAAATTAAATCCTCTATTGTGTTTTCGAATATGTTGGATATCAATTAAATCCGCTTGCCATAAATCATCGATTCCTTTAAGAATAACTTGCCGTCGATTGAAATTTCTTCTAGCAGCTCTATGAATCTCGTTCACCACTTTTTCTTTACTCATAATTTCTACTGGCAATGTCTCTGATTGCTACCAACTGATCTTTGATAATAGAACTAACTTCTACCCTTGTACACTTTTCATCTAACTGTTTCTGAATCAGTTGTATCTGACTCTTTATACTTTTTAGCTCGACAAGAATATCATGCTCTTTGCAAAATAACTTTAAGTTTTGATCAACATACTCTTTGTTGACAGCCTCATCTGGTAGTACAGGAAGTCTCAATCCTACCAGTTTTTCTGATTTCAAGTCATATTCTCCGTTAAGGTTTTGAGTAAGATTTTTATTATTGGTGCTATAAAATATTTCTGATGGACGAAGTCTTTTATGCACATGGTGGCCAAATTTATCAATATTCATCATTTTTTTAAGAAGGTTGAACAAGAACTGATGGAAAATACATTTGAGTTTGTAATTATATTACTTTATTAGACCACATTCACGCAGTTCTTCAATGATAGAAATAATTTCGTTATTAAGCCCTGTATTACCAGCTTCGCGAGACGCAATAAGTAATTTTAAACGTTCCACCAATTCATTTGGATCATCCCAGTACACATAATCCACATTTTTATTCATTTTTTTCAAGACTGGTAACCCTTCTCCTTGCGGCAGACTTTCAATACTGCTAGAAGTATTTTTGGTTAGTTTAAAGAGAGGTTTTATTATTTGCAAATACTTCATACCTCTATTACTTTTTATTGGCTGTTTAGGACTGAAATCACGACGGTGAGCATTTGTTTCTAACAGTAATTGTTTATAGTTTTTTAAATCATCAGGCTTAACTAAACTTAAATTTGGTTTTGGTTTCAACAATAATTCAGCTAATCCAGGTGTATTTAAATAACTTTTCCCGCCAACTGAAATCTTATTTTCTGTAACTGACACTCGCAGTGATCCCAACATAGTTTTTCCTCGCTCCAGCCTTACTCCATAAGGTACATTACTAAATATTTCCGATGACAATGACCAAGAAGAAGAATCTTGGCGAGGACTCTGAACAGATTCAAGAGTTTTAAACGATGTGTCACTTGAATCACCCATGTTTAAATCGCCTTCATCAGTTTCACTAAATGCTTTCTGTTCAGGTTTTTGGGAGTCACGATCACTATTTTGCATAAAGTTGTAGCTGGTAGATGCACCATCATCGATTTCATTAAGGTCTTTGTTAGTATCAATGTTTGTTTTAGTGTCCCAGTGTCTATCATCCCAATACTCTTTATTAATCTTTTCATTTTTTGCGGCGATGCTTTTTAGTGGACCTGTTAATGGTTTGAAAACCTTTTCCAATACTAGATCATTATCGTGGTCAATATCTTTCAATTGTTTAAACTTTCTTTTTACAGCTTCAGCAGATTCTACAATCTGTGTTTTTAGTATCTTTTCCATAGCGAGATAAAATATGTACTTTCTCTCGCAACGCAAACCGATTAGTAACGACACTTCGATCCGTAACTCATTATAAATAGCACAAATATGCTTAGTCAAAGACAACGAATTTGTCAAAGTTCATTCTGTAACATCCTTTACCTTTTTCACAATCTTTATTAATTACCAAATAATTATAAGGCACACTCCATATTTTTTTGCACATCTCTCGAAACTGTGTCCAGCTCATATCTGCGTTAACATGTTCGTTATAAATATGTCGTAGATTGATGTCATCCTGTTTAAAAATTATAATCAAATTAGCATTATCCCTGATCAATTGCTTTGGTATCTGTATGTTTGATTCAAATAGAAAGAATCAATCTTTTTATGTCTACCCATCGCAAAATAATCACGTATGTTATTTTGTTTTTCACAAGCAACGTCATCAAATATCATTACGGAGTAAGGTTTGGCATTTTGATGACTTATCACTTCTTCGTTGTCACGAAATTTACTGAAATTTATCTCAGGAACCATGCTTAACACTTTATCTAAAAAAACGTATTTTGGCTGGAAGAGCGTTTTAGAATAAAGGTAAACGTTTCGGTAGCGCAATCCATTTTTGTGCAATAGAAGACCTATCATTACGTTTGTTTTACCGCAGTTCGAAGGACCACAAATTATGCATCGAATTGTATTTGGTAAAAGATTTCCATGTAGTTTTATTTTGTTGTTAGATTCGCTACAAATGTTTTCCAAACGTAATGTTTGCGCTTGTTGTATAAATTTCATTCTTGAGTAAATAAAATAAAAACGATACTAACACCTAGAACTGCAGGCGTGCAATGAAGTGATTGTTGTATTTGACGCTTATATAAATAATTCCTATGAATGAACTGAAGTAAAAAAGAGTTTCCGTTTTAGTAAGTTAATCAAGTAATGAAATGGTTAGATTGCATATTTCCCACAATAGTATTGGGAACTCTAGGACACTTTGAAGGAGTGACGGCGAACGCAGTGAGCCCCTCACGACGGAAAAGTGTCCTAGAGTTCCCAATACTATACTACTAATATTCGTCAACTCGATAAAAACCTACTCCGATTTCGTACGTGTAACGTCACCATTTTACTCGCCTTTCTGATTTAACTGGCCACATCAGCTATTTTGAAAAAAGAAACAAATGTTTTGTTTTTATTGCGTCTAATGGCTTGTGTCTGAACGATCTGCGAAAAACTGCAGACTGCATGCTGAAGACAGGGTGCTATGGCGCTTATTAGGAGAGGACTATATGTCCAGCAGTGGACTAATATAGCCTGATGAGGTGATGATGATGATGATGATGTTAATGATGATGATGATGATGATGAATGGCTTGTGTTGCTATTCTCATAATATTAATCTAATCGATTAAACTCCTATTAAGAGCAATCGATTTTTTATAGGAACGAGTGCACTAGATAATTGCATTCCTTAAGATCTCTTAGTTTATTAAATCTTCTTTTACCACGGAGCTTTCAAATATACCTACCTCCTCAGCGAGATCTCTTAGAGAATATTATTTCCTTTAAACATTTTACTTTCCAACATTAAAACTAGAGATTACAAAGACAAAGTAATTGGAAACTATCCTTCTCCCATCTTATCACAAAGTATAGTCCTTTTGTAGCGACGTAAGTCTAGAACCAACAAGGGCTTTTTGAAAATTTTCTTAAAAACAACTCTGATTTAATTTTATGTTGGTACAATATGGCGTCGCACAGGAATTAGTGACGTCACTGATCAGTAAACAAACAAATGTCAAAGTCAACTTTCGGGTTCTCGGATCGCTATGTTTACTAACCTGTGAGGTCATTATACATGCGACCTGGCCGAAAATTGCTACAATATTTGCAAAATTATCGAGTTTTTTTCACTAATTTTTTTTAAAATTAATATGCCTTTAAAAGATATCATTAATACAAAGTATGTAATAATTTTAAAAACACAAACTTTTCCTCTTTAAATTTAGTATTTTAATATTGGCCTTTTTGCATCTACTTAATGAGATGATTTATACAGCGTCCAGTGGTATCTTCACTCACACTAGATGGGTGAAGGGACCACTCCGACGCTGTAGTGCCTGGGTCATAGTTTTTATAGATGGTGTAGGCTTGCCCAGCACCTATACCATCCTGACAGCTTAGTCGGCCTAGCCCACAGGAAAGACTAGTCAATACGTGCGGAGCCAACCAAGCCGCGGGTTTCCTCACGATGTTTTCCTTCACCGTTAGCGTGTGGTATTGCGACTTCAAATTCGCAAATGTACGTAACTTTGAAATTAAACAAAGTCATTGGTACATGCCCGCACTCGGGATTGAACCTGGGGCTCTCGCTTGCCAGTCTATGGTTCTACCCACTGAGCTACCAACGCTGTGCCAAATTTAGTATAAAAGTATAGATATACATTGAAAAGCGGATCAAAAATTGTGTAAGGCTCACCTTGTGTCAAAAACGCTACTATATTATTACAGATTTTTTTAAAGACAAAGATGTGTGGATATAATACCAGTTCAATGCATTTGTACTAGGTTTTAGAATAATATCGTCCCCGTAGGGCGGAAACTCACCAACTCGAAAAACACCGTTTCGAGAAATCGACGTTCAAAGTTTTGAAAACGAAAAAAAAATCTAGCGTCTGTTATACAGGAGATATTTTGAATGTTATTGTCTTAATGCATTTTTACTACAACAGAGCATTGTTTGATTTAACTTATAGGTATAAATATACATCAACTTAAAAGTTATGATGGATAAACAGTTTTTCCCTTTAATATTTTGATCTTAATCTCGAGTTAGTGATTTTCTACCTAAAGTTAGTTAATTTCTACCCAGATTTGACTATTATAAGCAGAAGTAACTCGTTTTAGTGAATTTACAACTAGTCTCTGGAAATGCATAACAGTCTCGGACATAACTAACTAAATTTGTTTTTTTGCGAACCAAAGAAGAAAACACTACAAAAAACTTTCAAAACTTTATTCAAAAAGGAAAAAGTACAAAAAGTTTCATAAATGACCATAACAAAGAACAATAACTAAATGTCTTCTTCATCGTGTTCATTAACATCGGGCTCAGCCAGTCTATCAACTTGATTCACTTGTCGGTGAATTTAACAGTAGGAAGAGAAGCAAAATGAAATAAAAAGGTTTTATTCAAAGTAGCGCAGAAACTGCGGCTTAATGAACGTTACAATTCAAACTGGGTGTCCATTTCAAAATCTAGAACATTTTGAAGAAAAAATGAACAAAGTTCTTAATTATGTTTAAATATTTATTATAAAACATAAAACTCATGCATTATCTCCAGACGTCATTGTCATCTAAATAATCGTTTATGTTATAGAAGCCCTTTTGGCACAAAGTTTGTTTAACATTTTTTGAACCGCGTTTCAGGTAAGCTTAATACATCTTCAGGGATTTTATTATAGAAGCGTATACAATGCCCCATGAAGGACGTATTAACCTTTACAAGCCTAAATAGAGGAAAAGAAAGTTTATGTTTATTTCTAAGTAGTTTTACATTGTATTGGCTACTTAAAGTTTTAAAGTTACTGGTATTTTTCCTGACGTACACGTTACGTTGACATACGTTAACGTAATGTTTTATAGACATACTGACTGGCAACTGTCAGATTGTTAGTTTCTTTAAAGAAATCTCTACTGCCTAGCTTATAAATGAATCTGATCGCTCTCTTCTGCAAGACAAAGATGGTCTTAATGTCTGCTGCCCGTCCCCAAAGAAGTATGCCTATAGGACATAACACTATGGAAGTTATTAAAATACACAAACCTTGCAGTTGCGACGTCAGTAAGTTCCCTAAATCTTTTAACTGCATAATTATGCTGCTGAACTAAGCCTATTTGCATTTTTTTCTATATGTTGACCACATTGAAGCTTTGATCCATTGTGATACCTAAAAATACAGTTTCATTCACAAGTTCTAATTTGTCATTCCCCAATATAACATTGCTATCAACCGTTTTGACATTTGGAAGGGTGAACTTTATACATTTTATCTTTTTTGAATTTAATAGTAATTTATTAGAAGTAAACCAATTTAGCAGCCGAGAGAGAGCATTATTTGTATTGTCGAAGTCATTCTTTTGTCTCTTAATTTTAAACATAAGTAATGTGTCATCTGCAAATAACACTATCTCTGACACATTTTGAACCATGAACGGCAAATCATTTACATATACGAGGAAGAGGAACGGCCCCAATATCGATCCTGTGGCCACTTCTGACCCTGAAGATTTTGTTCTATTTATTTATATCAGCTCTTTGAACTCTCCCTTCTAAATATGATGTTATAAGTTTTAGCTAAAACCTTTAGCTAGACCAAAAAAGTATTTTTGGTCTATGCCAAAACTAACTAAAGTGGCTTAGGTGACGACGAGACTGTACTTTTGGTAGGCATAAAATAATTAAGTATATTTAATTAATTGTTCCTTTCAATGTGGCTGTAAAACATTGCAATTAGTTAGTTTTTGAAGTTTTTAAATTTGGAACTATGGCTCCTTTGAAAAAACTGGTTAGACAGAAATGTAGAGAAAAAAAATGCGATCCTAATACTACTAAACGCTCATTTTCTCTTTAAGTCGACTTGGTGAGTTTCCGCTCTACGGGGACAATATGTAAGCTCTGTTAATTAAGTAGCTCGTAGTTTAGAGTTTTTTTTTGTACATTCTTTCTCCAAAGTGAAACAAATATTTTGAAATGGACACCTAGTTTTTCTTGTAACGTTCAATAAGTCACAGTTTCTGTGTAGTCTTGAATAAAACTATTTCATCGCTGTAATGTTGCATTTAGCCTTTTTTTTAATTCCATCCATTTCAGCCTTTTGCAGTCCACTGCTGGACATAAGCCTCCCCCAGGGTGCGCCACAAGACCCGATCTCCCGTTTTCGCCATCCAGTCACCACCAGCCACCTTTTTCAGGTCGTCGTCGGTCCATTTTTTTATTTCACAACGAATAATTTTTAACTATGGGTAGGTTTACCATTTTCGTAGGAGTATTCAAATAACGCGATACCATTCCTTCGGTATTGATATATAATTCAAACACTTCCAAAATGCAAAAGTTTAACTCTCAATTTGTTTAAAATACTATTTAGAGGCTAAAAATTTCACCCATCGTTCCGATGTAAAACCTAACTGCAAGGTAGGTAGTCGGGGCTGTAAGTGATGCAATTTGCTTAAGCCAGATGTCGCTGCCTGCACGTAATACAGAGAATAGTGTAAAGAGGTTCGAAATTTCACTGATGCCGGTGAGTCGCCCATTGGCTCAATTGGTAGAGCGCTGGCACGGATAGCCAGAGGTTGCGGGTTCGAATCCCGGCATGGGTGAAATTTTTAGCCTCTAAATAGGTTTTTAAATTTGTCTTTAGCACGGGTTAGTGTATTAAAAATGAAAATAGTATAATCTCAATTTATTTTTGTATAATTTTTGCGCTAATCGTCCGCGTCCAGTTTGAAAATTTTATGAAAAACTAAATAACAGTACGTCAAGGTGAACCTCTCGGAAAAAGATCTAGAGACCATCATAGCCTCCCGTCTGACAAATACCCTCCCCCGCGATAATTATCAAAGCCATTAATTATCAAGTGCGTTCAGTTAGGATCATTTGTTAAAGAAGCTTTCCTATAACGTCGGATCGTATTAGAAACGAGACGGAGATGGAATAGTTTATGTATTAAAAGGCAGCTCTGGTGCAGAATCCGCTACTTTCCTCACTTTACAAGTAAGTGTTAAATGGTAAATATCTCTTCCATTAGACCAAAAAATATCTTAGTATAGTTTTTGAGTGCCTAAAAGCAACAATATATTTTAAAACTTTGCTTTGCTAAACAGCTTAAAACGCGGTCAGCCATTTTTGTCTATGGTTGGAAGACCTGAAGGCTTGTAAATAAAGTTTGACATGCAACATCTATGGGTGATCTGTGAGCAAAGTGAAATATCAACAACGCAACCATGATTTCATCGAGTTTACATGCAAAATATAGCAATTACCATTATTGCATTATTCGAGAATGCAAAAACAAGAAGCGGATTATGGGCGCGATCCGCACGTGAAAATGAATTTCAAATTTAAATAATTTCTTGGATCCCTTGGAGCCTTGGATCTGACCCTACAAAAAGATTTGTGACGGAGGTCAAGAAGGCAGTGTCGGAGTCATCTTTTATTTTTACAAATCCAGAGGTTGAAAAGAGTAAAATTGCACCTATGAATCCACTGCCACCGATTTTGTATGGATTGCCTAAAATTCACAAAGAAAATGTACCGATTCGTCCTGTTGTTTCTTATATTGAGGCTCCAGCATATAATTTATCCAAACGTCTTAACGATCTTCTTAGGGATAAGACAGCTTTTAATCCCAAATTTGTTCTGAAAAATAGTTTGGATCTTATAGAGCGGATTAAGGATGTTTCTCTTCCCAGCAATGCAAAATTAATTTCTCTGGATTTGGACAGTCTTTTCTCTAACGTTCCGTACCCTGAATGTCTTCAGTTCATTTCAGACTTCATGGACATGCAACGTCTTCATCCAGGGGAAAAATTACAATTATTGGAATATAACAACAGTATGCATGCGTCAAAATTATTTCATGTTTGATGGTGCATTTTACCAACAAAAGGAAGGCTTAGCAATGGGTTCACCATTGAGTCCTTTGCTAGCTGATATTTTCATGGATAATTTTGAACGTAATCATAATTTATTATTACCGGTATGTAGATGACATCATTATATGCTGGACAGGTACATTTAGACAACTAGACTCATTTGTCAATACCTTGAACACAAAACACCCTAAAATCAATTTCAAACTAGAGAAAGAACAGAACGAATCGCTTAATTTCCTAGGTCTAAAAATAACTAGGGTGGGTAATAAGCATAGAGTTTGAGATTTACCGAAAGCCAACACAGACTGACACTGTTATCCCAATAACGTCTTGTCATCCGTGGCAACACAAAATGGCAGCATTCCATTGCTATATTCACCGTTTGCTAACTGTGCCAATGTCTTCTGCTAATTACAACAAGGAACTAAATACCATCTATCAAATAGCAGTTGCAAACGGATATAGCAGGCGAATGATTGATAGGCTGGTGGTCAGGAAGCGGAACGGTATGGTTAGTAGACTTTTATACGCAGTGCCACCTGAAAGGCCTCAAAAAATGAAGTCAAGTATTACCTATGTAGGTCCAATTTCTGAAAAAATCCAACGGACGTTAAAAAGATCTGGGATACGGGTTGCGTTCAGGACGAGCAACTCTTTGGCTAGAAATCTGTGCAATCAAAAAGAGAGGGTGGATAGATTCCAGCGGTCTGGGGTGTATAGAGTTGCTTGTCCGGAATGTAATGGAGTGTATATTGGCCAGACCGGTATAAGGAGCATGTGGCAGCTTTCCGAAACAATCATCCGGATAAATCTCATTTTGCCAAACACCTTTTGGATACGGGTCATGTACTTAATATAACCATAATTTGGAAATTTTACACACCTGCAGTAAGGGGTTGAGATTGTCTATACTTGAACAGCTGGAAATTTCCAAATTATCTAGGGATAGGTTGTTTACAATGCTGAATGAACAGGTGGGCAACTCCTCTATTTCCCCATTAATCGATATATTTGCACAAAACAATAATAGCCCATAGGCGGTTGAAACGGTTTAACGGTCACCAGTTTAACGGTTACATTGCGTCATCGGGGGGAGGGGCGGCCTAGCCTATAAATACGGAGCGTTTTTGCGGAGACGGTCACTTGCATTTGGGAGCCTGAGGATGCCTCGTGTTAGAGGCGAAACGCGTCGCGTGTTTTCTCACACAAGTATTGGTGTTGGTGGTGGTGTGTTCGTGTCTTGCTTCTGCTTGAAAAAGTGGGAGGGAGGGCGGTGCATTAGCTAACCGCATGGTGCTTGTGGGATTTTTGGCGGAATTCAGCAAAGTAATTTTAACTTTTTAATGCTATTATGGATTTCCGCAAAGTAACGCCTGATTCTATACAATAATTTCTTTGCCAAATAATATTTTTAACAGGGGATGTATTAGCATAGGGGGAAGATAAAAAGTACCCGGAACCGGCGTGCGTGCATGCAACGACTTATGAACGTTACCGTTGATGAAGCGAAGGTTATCTGTCTGGCGTCGGCCTAGAGAATAGCACCAACACAAATTCTTCCCGGGTGTGGTAAAAGGCGACTAAGGGACTCAAACCGGAGGGTGGGCAGCAGCGCCCCCTGCAGTACAATTCTACTAAACTGCGATCCCCAACCCACATGCCCAGCGTGGGGATTATGGGCATTACCCCCTAATGATGACACTATCTTGCGCTCATTAGGGGAGGGCTATGTCCAGCAGTGGACTAATATAGCCTGAAGAAGAAGAAGATCTGTCAGGGTCGTGGCAAGCGGCAGTCCCTGGTCTCTGCCTACCCCTCTGCTGTATCCCAGAGGTTATCGTGAGGTTATACCAGGCCACTCAGAAAGTTTTTGGAAAAAAAGTTTTTTGTGTATAAGACACTGGCCACTTGTAATTATTGTTATGAAAACGTCGATTATTTAAAAGTAAAAATACTGTTGTTTGATTTTCAAATTTCCCTCCGCATTTTGTTGAGCACCAATTCAAATTTTCTTGTCTCATTAAAAAATGGATCTGCCTCGAGAACATTTTCGTGCTATAATTTTTTACGATTTCAAATGTGGCTTAAAACCTGATGAGTCATTTGATCGACTTCGAATTGCTTTTATGGATGAAGGACCTTCAAAAGCAACGATCTACCGCTGGTATAGCGAGTTCAAACGCGGTCGTCTTACTTTGGGGGCTGAAAAAAGGAGTGGTCGTCCTACGATGGTTGTCACCGAAGAAAGTGTGCTGTAAAAAGTGGCAGTAAAAAAATTAATGCAAGAAAACAGACGAATTACGTACGAAAAGATTCAGCATACACTGCAGATTGGTTCAGGAAGTGTTTGTTTACAAGATTTTGTGTTCGGCGTGTCGTATTTGATTTGTGACTAAAATCAATGGGAACGAAGTGTGATGGCTGTGATACGGCGATCTATGATATACTTTTTATGGAGTGCTCGCAAGAAAATTGCAATAAGGTATACCATCTAAAGTGCCTTAACTTAACCATCGAGCAATTTGAAGAGCTTAGCGTGGAATACAAAGTTTCTTGGATATGTCCTGCATGTAAGCGTAATATGCCTAAAATGGGGAACGCTGAGACACCGGTAAGAGGTACAATTATGAATAAGACATTTACGCCTAGTAGCTTTGTTAATATTCAGCCCCGAGGTTCCCGGAAGGTGGATGAAACATTGGAAGTCGATAATCAGGCTGTGGTACTAAGAATCCTGCAGGAGCTTCGGCTTGAAATAAAGACTCAACAGGATGAACAAATAAAAAATTTTGAGAAACTTCAAGAGCAGCTGAATAGTATTCAAATAGAAATGGGAACATTCGAAAAAATATGAGTGTAATAGAACAAAATACGAAAAAACTGGACGTTATTGAAGACCTCATAAGAAATGAAGCCCGGAAAGAATTAGTTAAAGAGTGCGTGCTAACGAAGGATAAATCAAATGAAGGAAAAAAAGCGCAGGTAACATTTGCAACAGTTGTAAAGCATAACAAGCCGGAGGTAGTAGCAAAAAGTTCG
This sequence comes from Yponomeuta sedellus, assembly GCA_934045075.1. Classification (NCBI taxonomy): domain Eukaryota; kingdom Metazoa; phylum Arthropoda; class Insecta; order Lepidoptera; family Yponomeutidae; genus Yponomeuta; species Yponomeuta sedellus. Next base: position 5,850,563 of record OW203751.1, on the reverse strand, counting down.
CCCACTGTTGTAAGGGAGGCCACGAAATCTGCGAAAGTATCAGAAACGTCGAGCGTGGGCGTGGATGATAACAAAATTGAAGAAAGCGAAATAAACCAAGAGGGAGAATGGAATACGGTTAAGAGAACGAAGAAAAAGTATCCTAGGGCAGAAGTAAAAAAAGGAGGAAATACCAATTTGGCAGATATTCAAGGGACAGAGAAAAAAAAATTCCTTCATGTATGGCGAGTCAAAAAAGGTACCTCGGTGGAGTCTATGGAGTCGTTTATAAAAAAAATTTGCGGAGAAAATGTTGAAATAAAGGTAGACTGCATCAAACATAAAACAGAGAGGGACTATTCATCGTTTATTATATCAGTTCCAGAAAATAAATATGAACTACTTTGTGAGCCCGTAAACTGGCCTGTAAATATAGAATATTGCGAATGGGTGTGGTTTCGGAGCGATGCAACCAAAGCAAAAAGTCAAGCATGAATACACATTATATTACCAAAATGTTAGAGGATTACGAACAAAACTAGAAGGCTTAAACGCAGAGTTTCTTTCTTCGTCGGCAGATTTCTTTGCGTTTACGGAAACCGGCTGTACAGAATCCATTCAGGACGCAGAAATTGTTCCGCAAGGATTTACAATCCTCCGCTGCGATAGAGCGGACGGCCGCAAGCAAGGTGGAGTTTGTCTCGTGGCCACACCTCGATTTGAGATTCGCACAGTCGCAGCGCCGCCGGGTAGTGTAAATGTAGATGAACATGTTTTTGAGCTAGCGGCTGGTACGGTGTACTTGCAAAAGAGACTGCTGTTTTTAATGTGTTGTGTTTATATCCCACCAAATAGTAAGGAAACTGAGTATGTGTTAATGTTTAAATTAATTGAACAATATTGTGATAAATATAGCAAAATAGTAATTGTGGGCGATTTTAACCTCTATTCGAGTACGTTGGAAGTACGTAATTATTATGAGTATTTTCTATCATACTGTGGATTCACTCAGAGCAACATGATCGGTAATTGCAACGATCGTCAACTTGATTTAGTTTTATGCAAGTTTAGCGGGGAGGTTTCGGGTGTGTGCGTGCGCGCGGCAGAGGTGCCACTATTGCCGGTAGACGCGTATCATCCGCCGCTGGAGGTATCTTTATCGATGTATGGCCGCGCTCGGGTTCACCGCCGCACTGATGATAGTGTCGCCGCCGCCGCCGCAAACAATTGGAATTTTTCTAAAGCGGATTTCTTTTCTTTATATGCGGCGATAGCGGAAGTGGACTGGGCGCCTCTTTATGATTTGGATAACGTAGACAGTTGCCTAGATTTCTTCTATAGTAAATTGAGTAATATTTTCGATGATTGTGTTCCAAAAAAAAAGCGAGTATGTATAAACTCTGAGTACAATTACCCAGAGTGGTATACAAGGGATCTGATTCGCGACATCAAATTAAAAGCTGAACTTCACAAGAAATTTAAGTATAGTAAATCTTTATTAGACTACAAACAATTTTCAATATACAGAGCAAAGGTTAAAACTTCAATTCAATTGGCTCAGGCACAGTATCGAGATCGCGTTCAGAACCATTTAATTGAGGATCCAAGAGCATTCTGGAGCTATATAAGGTCAATGAAGGGCAATCGGAGTCAGCAAAAAATTATTAAAAATGGCCAGGTATTGTGCGGGAAGGAGTGCGCCCAGGAATTCGCGGCTTACTTTCACTCGGTGTACTCGCGGGATCGAGCTACGATGGATGTCTCGGCAGCGATGGCGGACGCAGAGGCAACCGCAGCACGAGTACAGGTGGACCGCTTACAACTGGAGGAAGTACGTAGCGCACTAGCACGTCTTAAACCGAAGCGGTCGGCGGGACCCGATGGTATTCCAACGTATATTGTGCGGGATTGTCGTATGGTTTTAGCAGAACCATTAGCACATATTTATAATCAGTGTCTGGCAGCGGAAGTTTTTCCGGAGCGGTGGAAAATAACCAGAGTAATACCTGTTCCCAAAGGAAGAGCTAGTTCAAACGTAGATGGATATAGGCCGGTAGCTGTACTTTCCACACCCGCTAAAGTGTTGGAATCTGCGATCCAAAAGACGGTACTCTACCAAGTTGAGTCTCAATTGTCGGATGCTCAGCATGGCTTCCGGCCTACTCGTAGCACATATAGTAATCTCCTTAGCTTTATGTCAAAGGTAATCCCAGCAGTGGATGCGGGGGGCCAGGTGGATGCTGCCTACTTTGATTACAAAAAAGCATTTGATCTAGTTGACAACGATGTTTTACTTAGTAAATTAGCGAATATGGGTTTTACTCCACATCTACTCAAGTTTTTCATTAGTTACATGGGAGACAGAAAACAATATGTAGAGTATAATGGACATCGCTCAGAACCTTATTTCACTAGGTCGGGAGTCAGCCAAGGTAGCAATTTGGGGCCACTTGAATTCTTGATCATGATAAATGACCTATCAACAGTGGTGAAAGATTCAAATTGTTTGTTGTTTGCAGACGACTTGAAGCTTTCATTACCAGTGTGCTCTGTTTCAGATTGTGAGAAGTTACAGGACGACTTAGATAGAGTAGTACAGTGGAGCCACCAAAATAAGCTACAGTTCAACGTCTCCAAATGCGCTCTAATTACTTTTACTCGGAAACGAAATTCTGTAATGTATAATTATACAGTAGCAGATACACCAATTCGGCGAGTAAGTGACGTCAAAGACCTGGGGGTCAGATTGACTTCAGACTTAAACTATCGCACACAAATTGAGAGTATCTGCAAAAAGGCATACAGGAATTTGGGCTTTATTCTTCGTAAGGGCCGTACGTTTTCAAACGTTGCTGCCATAATTGCTCTTTATAACGCTCTAGTTAGAAGCCAACTTGAATCGAATGCAATCATCTGGGCACCTCATGAGACAAAATATTGTCTCATGATGGAACGCATTCAAAATAAATTCATAAGATATTTGTACTTAAGGTTATATGGAGTTTATCCGTTTTATCCCTTGATGTACCCTACACTTTTTATCCTGGGAATGGTAGGGTACAACGAGCTTAGAGTGAGGAGGGATCTCGCGTTGGTTTCCTATGTGCATAAAGTGCTCGAGGGAAGGATTAGCAATCCGGAGGTACTGGGTGCCTTAAATCTGTGTGTACCGGACGGGTACGTGGGGCGCCGCCGCCGGCCGCCGCTGCTGCACGTGCCGCGCGCGCGCACCAACCTGCTGGCTCACGCGCCGCTGACACGCGCTTGCCGCATTTTGAACATTATATCGGAACAGGTTGACTTATTCCATGTTGCTCTGAGTGAATTCAAGAGAATAGCACTGTTTGTTATATGTTATAGGGACAATTTATGTTAATAATCCTAATGGGGATGTTATTAGAGATAAGATTAGATAAGAGACAAGTTAAATATTTTGATGTAGCATACCATTCGCATTGGGTGAACCCTGTAATGAAAGGTATTTTATGGAAAAATAAATAAATAAAAAATTTTGCACGAGCACCTTCGCGTAAGGAGAATAGTTTCCCGCTGGGTACCGCACAACCTCACCGAAGCTCAGAAGCAGGCCCGTGTGGATTGGTGCCGTGATATGTTACAAAAATTTGATGCTGGCTCGTCACGGCGCGTTTACGACATTGTGACAGGTGACGAATCCTGGATTTATCAATATGATCCAGAAAAAAAGCGTCAGTCGACAGTTTGGCTGTTTCATAATGAACCAACGCCTACGAAAGTGAAGCGATCGAGGAGCGCAGGAAAAAATTTGATCGCTAGTTTCTTCACTTTGACGGGGTACCTAATTTCAATTCCACTTCGAGACCAAAGTAGCATCAACTCTGAATGGTATAGCACAAAATGCCTGCCAGAAGTTTTTTTCTAAATCGAGCAACAAGCGACCGAACACCGGGCTCCGCGGGGCCCTTCTTCACCAAGACAACGCGCCCGCGCACTCTGCGATCAAAACGAGGGACTTCCTGGACTCCACACCGGTCAGAGTCTTGGGACACCCTCCTTACAGTACTGATTTGGCTCCGTGTGACTTCTTTTTATTCCCTAAAACTAAAAATCTGCTCAAAGAGATACAGTTTTCATCGCCGGAAGATGCGCTAGCAGCGTTTGAGAAGGCCGTGGAAGAGGTGTCTGCAGAGGACTGGAAAAAATGTTTTAAAAATTGGTTCAGACGCATGAAACTTTGTATAGAGGCTGGTAAAGAGTTCTTTGAAAAGATTGTCGGAAATATGGCAGTTTCGAATAAAAAGTCACAGTTTAAGGGTAGAATCTTGTTTACTAAATTGGACAAGTAAGAATAAATACTGAGATTGTACTGAGATTGTTGATTATTCCAAGACTGCTTAACAAAAATAAATAAATGTACACAGTACATACAAAAATACCCTATATTTGTAAAGAGAGTATTATAGGAATAAGACCTATTTAGAAATATACAACAATGCTCCTTCGCCCCGGTACCTAATTGCCTCTTAATTGGGTCAGTTGTGTATTGTGGTATTGGCACATCTAACTTTACATAATTCGATATCAACCCTTGGATGTCCCCACTGCTAGGGCACGGGTCTCTTCCTGCATCGCAGGAAGGTTAGGCCATACTCCACCACGGGAGCCAGGTCCGGGTTGGTGGAGGATTGTAAGACAGTGGTGAGCTGTACAGTCAGAAGTTATCGAGCCGCCCATGGGGCCTCTGACATGGCTTAGCTGTCATTACATGACAGCCAGCTCCAAATGCTTAACGTGCCTTGCGAAGCACGGAAGCGCTCGGAAAAAATGCCACCACCGGTTGTCACGGGACGGTCATCCATCCACCCTGTTGCTTAACTCAAGTGATTGATTCCAATCACATGGGAGATACAAAAGCGTTCATATCGTATTCATGTGCCAAAGATTAACGGGAATAATTATCACAGATCAAGAAAAACATCAGATGTTGCATGCGGCAACCTGAAGACAGGGCGCTATGGCGCTCATAAGGGGAGGGCTATGTCCAACAGTGGACTACATAATATAGCCTGAAGAAGAAGAAAAAAAACATCAAGTTATGTAATGTGCTGTCATTCCAAACACTTCGTCGGAGTTGTCTTAGTGTGTTCGTTTCATTAACACAATGCGTTTGCAAACAATTAAGGTTCAACTGTACCTAAGCTAACCTCAAATGTTTGCTTAGGACAACGGTTTGTTTCTCTGACGCTGTAGGAAGGGCGATGGTTCAGTTAATTTTACAATACCGTCGAAAATACGTCAGTGCTTCGCATAAGTATATAGTGAACATCAGCAGAACAATCCTGGGCAATTCCAATGAAATGAAATGAAAAGGTTTTATTCAAAGTAGCACAGAAACTGCGGCTTAATGAACGTTACAATTCAAACTATGTATCCATTTCAAAATCTAGATCATTTAGGAGAAAAAATGGACAAAAAAACTGCTAACTTAGTCTTTTCAAAAGTCCTTAATTAACATAGTTTACATAATTATTATAAACATAGAACTCATGCATTGTACTGGCTTTTATTCCAGACCTCATTGTCATCTAAATAATCCTTTATGTTATAGTAGCCCTTTTGGCACAAAGTGTGCTTAACATATTTTTTGAACCGCGATTCAGGCAAGCTTAATATATCTTCAGGGATTTTATTATAGAAGCGTATACAATGCCCCATGAAGGATGTATTAACCTTTGCCAGCCTAAGTAGTGGGAACAAAAGTTTATGTTTATTTCTAGTATTTACATTGTGTTGGCTACCTAAAGTTTTAAAGTTACTGATATTTTTCCTAACGTACATAATGTTTTCATATACTGACTGGCAACTGTCAGGATGTTAGTTTCTTTAAAGAAATCTCTTAACGAATCTCTACTACCCAGCCTATAAATGAATCTGATCGCTCTCTTCTGTCAATCATCTCACTATCAAATTTCTTACTAATTTGACAGTAAATTTAGACTATTACAGTCCTTCAGTATTTCGCTTATTAAAGAAGAATATCACCACAATCGAAATGAAATGAAAAGGTTTTATTCAAAGTAGCACAGAAACTGCAGCTTAATGAACGTTACAGTTCAAACTAGGTGTCCATTTCAAAATCTAGATCATTTTGGAGAAAAAATGGACAAATAAAACTCCAAACTTAGTCTTTTCAAAGTCCTTAATTAACATAGTTTCGTTATCAACCCTTGTATGTCCCCACTGCTGGGGCACGGGTCTCTTCCTGCATCGCAGGAAGGTTAGGCCATACTCCACCACGGGGGCCAAGTCCGGGTTGGTGGAGGATTGTAAGACAGTGGCGGGCCTTACTGTCAGAAGTTATCAAGCCGCCCATAAGGCCTCTGACATGGCTTAACGACTGCCATTATATGACAGCCGGCACCAACGGCTTAACGTGCCTTGCGAAGCACGGAAGCGCTCGGTAAAATGCCACTAGCGGTAGTCACGGGACGCTCACCCATCCTGTACCTGACCGCGCCTGTTGTTGCTTAACCAAGTGATTGATTCCAATCACTCGGTTCGCCTAGGCCACGAGCGCTTCACGCTAATTAACATAGTTTACATAATTATTATAAGACATAGAACTCATACATTGTACTGGCTTTAATTCCAGACCTCTGAATCTTTGCACCTCAACCTCAAAAATCTTTACATACACACTCCCTAATCAGTTACGTTAAGGTGACTTTGGGACAAAAACGTAAAGGGTCACATACATCTGCGTGCGAAAGCAGCAAGTTCACTTAGCTCAGCCGTATAGACATACAATACAGTCCATTTATCCTTACTTGTCCGTTTTAGTAAACAAGTTTCTACCGATATGACGGTATTTTATCTCGTCTAAGTTCTCAGCTTGATCAAACGTTCATTGAATGTAAAAGAATACATAAAGTAGTCTAAGTCTTGTATTATTGTAACCATGCTGTGTACACAATGTTTTGCAGATTAGTCTGGATCTTACATGTTAATTAATGTTATCTTGATGATGTACTGGCTAATATTTTTCGTGTGCCTAATAAATAAAATAAAACATGACTTTTTAGTCGAAAACTGCCATTATGCCGTAAATGAAGTAACCTGTGACACTATTTTAAATAACTCGCAGCCAATTTTATTTACAAAGTCCTTGAACTTGCGAGAAAATATAAAGATTTGATGTTGTAAAGCGTTTTATAATTTATAATAAAACTGGAACGACTTCAACTGTGTCTTTTAATTATTATTTGTTTTATCTATAATATAAACAGAAAACTTGGTAAAAAACAACATAAGCAGGTAAATCACCATTTACATGGTCTGGTCTAGTCGAAATGTGAAGTAGAAATGCCAAAAAAATTATGGCAAATTCAAAAATGTTTGACGTAATTTTAAATTTTGAAAATGTTAAGACAGAATTAAAGAAATACGAAAAAATGGTGTAAAGACGTTTGCACCGTACAAAATTTCCGCATCAAATGATAATTTTGAGGTAAGAATCTTATTTACAAAATTGGACAACTAAGGATAACTAAACTGTAGTTATGTTTGTGCATCATCTTACAACGCTCGTGGCCTACTCCAACCAAGTAATTGGATCACTTGAGTTAAGCAAGAACAGGTGCAGTCTGGCGCAGGATGAGTGACCGTCCCATGACTACCGCTAGTGGCATTTTTTCCGAGTGGAAGTGCTTCGCAAGGCACCCTAACCCGCTGGGGCCGGCTGTTATGTTGTCGCTTAGCCATGTTAGAGGCCTCAAGGACGGCTGGATAACTTCTGACAGTAAGGCCCGCCAGTGTCTCACAATCCTCCACCAACCCGGACATGGCCCCCGTGGTGGAGTATGGCCTAACCTTCCTGCAATGCAGAAAAAATGGGGCCATACAAGGGTTAACATTGATCATCTGCTGTCTCGTTAAATGAAAACGATAATTCCGTCGCAATTTGTCACGTGTTGCACCAAATTTGTGACACAGATAAGCATCGTGGGAGAGAACCCATTGTGGGAAAGCGTATATTCGTATGTCGAGTCTCAACACACGTATATCATCGCACGCCTAATGCCCGGATCCTTCATTGTCTAATCATAATAAAAGCGAGCGTTACAGTTAATGAGATAAAGGCTTATGCTTTGTTCCAGTTCACATTTCCGAGTACACTCTAGACACCGCAATGACACCGACTGGTTTTTGACTATAAAAAAGTATAAAAACCTATTTGGAGGCTAAAAATTCTACCCATGCCGTGATTCGAACCCGCGACCTCTGGCTATCCGGCTATGCAAATTACTTCAGCCAGATGTCGTTGCCTGTACGTAATAGAGAGAATATTGTAAAGAGGTTCGAAATTTCACTGATGCCGGTGAGTCGCCCATTGGCTCAGTTGGAAAGAGCGCTGGCACGGATACCCAGAGGTGGCGGGTTCGAATCCCGGCAAAGGTGTAATTTTTAGCCTTCAAATAGGTTTTTAAATTTGTCCTTAGCACTGGTTAGTGCATAGAAAATTATATAATTCATTATTCTCTTGTTCTTTTGCATTGTCATTACATTTCTACATATTTTGTCGTTGTCAAACCCAATAGTTGAAGCCTTTTATTTTATGTTTGGCTTAGACCAGTTGACAGACGTCATAAAATATAATAATAAAAATAATATTGGCCTTTTTGCATCTACTGAATGAGATGATTTATACAGCGTCCAGTGGCATCTTCACTCACACTAGATGGGTGAAGGGACCACTCCGACGCCGTAGTGCCTGGGACATGGTTTTATAGATGGTGTAGGCTTGCCCAGCACCTATACCATCCTGACAGCTTAGTCGGCCTAGCCCATAGGAAAGACTAGTCAATACGTGCGGAGCCAACCAAGTCGCGGGTTTCCTCACGATGTTTTCCTTCACTGTTAGCGTGTGGTATTGCGACTACAAATTCGCAAATGTACGTAACTTTGAAATTAAACAAAGTCATTGGTACATGCCCGCACTCGGGATCGAGCCTGGGGCTCTCGCTTGCCAGTCCATGGTTCTACCCACTGAGCTACCACCGCTTTCACTAATAAACTATACAGTCCACTCAATACCATCTTTCGACGGCCTTACTACCCCAGTGCGGACATATACCAAAGACTTTGTTTCTAAGTTATGTACATTTGTGAATTTCCAGTAGCAATACCACTCGCTTACTGTGAAGGAATACATCGTGAGGAAATCTGAGTGTTTGAGGTGTTCAAATACATCAGCGCTTGAAATTGCTAATTCGTTTGGGCCCACATGTTGACTAAGCCTAGACTCTCTTTCCGAGAAAAGGCGTGTGCCCTCCAATGGGACGTTTCAAGGCTGCATTATTATTTATTTCTTCAATTATAAAAACCTATTTAGAGGCTAAAAATTCCACCCATGCCGGGACTCGAACCCGCGACCTCTGGCTTACCGTGCCAGCGCTCTCCCAACTGAGCTAATGGGCGACTCACCGGCATCAGTGAAATTTCGAACCTCTTTACAATACTCTCTGTATTACGTACAGGCAGCATCATCTGGCTAAAGTAATTTGCATCACTTGCAGCCCCGAGTACCTTACTTTGCAGTTAGGTTTTACGTCGGAATGATATCGCTGTACCCACATGATTATATCCTTTTTTTATAATAGGTTTTTAAAATTGTCCTTAGCACGGGTTAGTGCGTTGAAACTTTAATTATGTTAGACTTTATTGTGAGGTGTTATGACATATGTGATCCTCAACCAACTGCATATCCGATAAACACTCATCATCTCCACATCCGTCTGAAGCTCTGTTTATAGGAACCGTTTGTTTGAACAGACGGCCTTCAGGTTGGATGATAAAGTTTGTGGTGAATTTAGACAGAAAAATCAATTATAATAATAAATATATAAATATAAATATTCGTGGACATATTACACAGACCTCGTTAGCCCCATACTAAGTACAACTAAATTACTTACGTTATAGGTGCCAACTCGACGATAGATATAATACAATAAATACGATAACATCCAAGACCCGAGACAAACTAGCAAAGTTCGTTTTCTAGTTTGACCCGGCCGGGGATCGAACCCGAGACCTTCGGTTTTACAGTCAGCGTGCCAGACCGCTGCGCCACCGAGGCCGTCATATTATCATAATCACGTTGTAATTATCTTAATCACTCCCAGCGACATCCCAACTGAGTGGCTTTTTATCGCTGTCCTTCACGACGGCAACTAGACACTGTGGGAACTTCTTCTTCAGGCTATATTATGTAGTCCACTGCTGGTAGCCCTGGGAACTCACAAGGGTTGATATCGAAGCTACGGTTTCCCATTACCGTTAGCGAGTGGTATTGCTATTATAACTATGCCTTGCAGAAAATTAGTGTTGTGGTCAATAAGGCTGCAGCAATTACTGAGCCTGAGACCGTTTTACCGCCGCATGGACTTGGTTCAAGGTGGCATTCGACTGGAAACCCGCCGGAGGCTCACGACGGAAGACCGTCTCGGACGTGGAAGGGATCTGTTCTCTCTGAGACGAAGGAGAATGGAAAGGCTTGGATGGAGCTACCATCCCTAGCCATGAAGAGAGATACATGAAAAGTCCTTGTATCAGCCCCATACTCTAGTAAAGGGACCAAAGAAGTTATTTTTTAACTTAGTTTCTGTTTCACGTGTTGTATATGTCTGTAGCCTTAGGGTGGCTTGAAAACTGCTAACAGTAAGACCAGCCATTAGTTTTTCAAGCCTCCACCAATTCGAACTTGGCCCCCTGGTGGTGGAGTGTGGAGTATAGCCTATACCTTCCTCATGGAAGAGACCTCTGCCCTTTGGTGGGTATGTGTAATGGGTTGATGATATGTCTGTGTGGCGATATATTAATCTATTTGTTCTTCTTCTTCTTCATAACTTTACAAAAAAAACACACTCATGGTGACTACTATGGCTACTCTCTGTATTACGTATATTACGTTGCTGCCTGTAAGTAATACAGAGAGTATTGTAAAGAGGTTCGAAATTTCACATATGCCGGTAGTAGCCCATTGGCTCAGTTGGGAGAGCGCTGGCACGGTTAGCTAGAGGTCGCGGGTTCGAGTCCCGGCATGGGTGGAATTTTTTTTTTCAGCATCTAAATAGGTTTTTAAAATAGTCCTTAGCACTGGTTAGTGGATTAAAAAGAATATAAAAATATTGAGTGTTAAGTAAGACGCGTCGCGATCGGAGAGTCTAAATGCGACCACAATTCACAGAGAAAAGCTTGAAGAATAAAAGCAGGGTTTTATGGAATGTTTTGTTGCTATTTTATGCTTCTTAACAGTCGTTCTTTTTAACGAGATGCCTTTACCGAGAGGATTTGATTTAACCTTCCTACGTACGTAAAGGTATTTTGGGGTTCCAACCTACGTATACCTATTTGTTCAGTCGAGTTGAAGTAAATAACAGTTCCATGTTGGCAGACAATAAAAACCACTTTGTGACTTCCGTATTATTGAAGACGTTAAAACTTTTTGGAAGGAATACTGGCCACAGCAGTCAGATTATGAAGAGTTTTGATGGAACTTTATAGGGTATGTTACCCTACTGAAGCCCCAAGGGACTGTAATGTGTTTGGGTCGTATGTATGTATGTATGTATGTATGTATGTATGTATGTATGTATGTATGTATGTATGTATGTATGTATGTATGTATGTATGTATGTATGTATGTATGTATGTATGTATGTATGTATGTATGTATGTATGTATGTATGTATGTATGTATGTATGTATGTATGTATGTATGTATGTATGTATCTGTGTATCTGTGTATGTATTTAGGTAGGTATGTAAGTATGTCCGTAACTTGGGTAAAGCTACCCTCCTTAGCCATGAACAGAGAAAAATAGAAGTATTTAAGCCCACTCTCTCTATCTCTCTCTGAGAGGAGGCCTCAGTATAGTGGGACGTATATAGGCTGCATACAAAATAAAAATAAATTAAACCTTGCGTGGGGATTATGGGCATTACCCCGCAATGATGGCGCAACCTTGCGCTATGGCGGGGAGGGCTATGTCCAGCAGTGGTGTAATATAGCCTGAAGAAGAAGAAACCTTACACATCACACAATATGTAAGTGTCTAGTAAAAAATGCTTATAGCATTAAATCCGGCGCATTGTACAATTTTACTTTTAAAATTTAAGTGCCATAAAAGCATCAATCAATACATGAATGACAAACCCTAAACCCTGTCAGCCCTAAACTCCACGGAGGTTTAAAGGAGGCTACATAAAAAATTAAAAATTAATTAAACCTTACACATCACACATGCAAGCCTTTAAGCATGCGTTTTTTGCACGTCTACCAACTCTTTCTTCTACCCCAGCGGTTGACTGGCAGAAAATGCTTATAGCATTAAATCCGCCGCATTGTTTAATTTCCCTTGTGTCAGTCCCAGACTCCACGGAGGTGTCAAGGGAACAAATAATAAGAAGAAAAAGTCTTCACTCAACTCAAGTGGACTCTTCAATGAAACTATGAACGTAATGGCGGCTGTAGAGCCCGGCAGTTTGTAATTCGTTGCGGGTTTTACACAAACTGCATTATGAATACTTAACAATCCCTCATCCCCCGCCTACATCAGTGAAAGGTTTCAGTACCTACACTCTGGGGAAAGGCCAATTAGATCTGCCAACTCTCACCTTCTTAAAATCCCTGCTCATAATAGTGGCGCTTACGGTGACTCCTTCACGGTCCATTCGGTCAGGCTGTGGAACGCGCTGCCACAAAATATAATTATGCACTAGTCCCACTGTTGTTTCATTTAAGAAGCGGTTGAAAGAGCATTATCTATCTCTGTCATAACATTGAGCTATATATTTATGTATTTATTTTTAGTTTATGTTGTTTAAATATATCTTTCGTAGTTAGGTAGGTTATTCAATATTTATGTTGCATATTTTGTACACGTCTATAGACCCGCTTTTTACTGCTTCTCCGACTAACTAAGGTTTGCTGGAAGAGATCTCTTTCTGAGATAAGCTCGCCTTTGTACATGTTATTTCTTATGTAATGTCCTGTTAAATGTTTCGTGTGCAATAAAGCACAGTTTCGTGCCAACATTACTTAGATTTAAGAATCATGTATAACATTACTTAGATTTAAGAATCATGGTTGTAATATTTTTCTGGTTGCGCAATAAAGTGTTCTCTATCTCTATCTGTCTATCCAAAGTATAATTAAATTAAAGTATATGAAATGAAAAAGTTTTATTCAAAGTAGCGCGGAAACAGCGGCTTAGTGAAAGTTACAATTCAAACTAGGTGTCCATTTCAAAATCTAGATCATCTTGGAGAAAAAATGGACAAAAAAACTCCAAACTTATGTAGTCTTTTCATAGTCCTTAATTCTGTTAAGTTTACATAATTATTTTATTTTATTTTATTTTATTTTAATTTTAAGTTTATTTGGGAAACCAACAGCTTAAATAACAGTGAGTTCTTAAACTAGTGCAGTAACAGTTTTTTAAAGCCAATAATAGGCTTCCACATATTTACAAAGTGGGTTAAATTATTACAAAATTCTAAATTCAAACTTATTTAACAATGTACGTAATAAAGCGTTATTCGGTTTGTAAATACATAATATTTAAGGTGTGCTACAGTTTTGTTTAGCTTTTTCATCTTAGTCTTTTTTCTTTCTTTACATCAATATCATACTTATCTAAGCACTCATACCAGAGTGATATTTTTGTTACACAAAAACAGTGTAATATATAATGTAAATAAGGGTTTGGGTAAGTAGTTATGTGAGATTGTATTTACGTATAGTGTTCGAGTATATACTTAGTATATAGTAAGTACTACTGGTAAGTAAGAGTAATGGAATCATTTTTTTTTTTGCATTACACTATAAAATTAGTTTCCATCTACTAGTATATCAACTATTTCATTTTTAAACGACCATTTAGATCCTGTGAATATGTCAACATCGCAAAAATGTTTATTTTAAAATAGAACTCATGCATTGTTCGTTATCAACCCTTGCATGTCCCCAGTGATGGGGCACGGGTCTCTTCCTGCATCGCAGGAAGGTCAGGCCATACCACGGGGGCCAATCCGCGATTTGACTCTCTTTTCAAGTAAGTCTTAAACGGCAAATAACTCTTCCATTAGACCAAAAAATATTTTGGTATATTTTTTAAGGACCTAAAAGCAACATAAAAATATATTTTTTAAAACTTTATTTTCCTAAACAGCCAAAAACGCGGTCAGCCATTTTTGTCTATGGTTTGAAGTCCAAAAAATTGTAAACAAAGTTTGACATTCAATTTTCTGTAAGTGATCTCTGAGCATAGTGAAATAACAACAACGCAACCATGATTTCATCGAATTTACATCCAAAATATACCAATTATCATTATTGCATTGTTCGAAAATGAAAAAACACGTCAATAAAGACCTCCGGGAAGTTGTGGATTCGTGTACCCAGTGAAATTAACATTCGAAAAACTTGGCTCAAACTTGCCAAAAGAGACCCCGACTCTTTATCAATTGAAACTCAGGTGTATTTATGTGAAGATCACTTTGATGTAAGTCCTATAATAATCAATGTCCACTGGCTCTGGCTGAAAGAAGTTTGTTTACATAATTTAGATGGTTTCAAGATGGCGGATAGCGTTTTCGCCGTTACGAATTAACGAGGAAAAAATTTTTTTACTTAGCAAATTTTGCAGCCATCCTGCATACTTACTTATCAAAATCAATATATTTCAGTTTCTTACGTTAAATACTATAAGAAATATTCATTTATCGCGTCAAATTTTATACGTGTCAAATAGCGGATTCCGGGTTGGTGGAGGATTGTAAGACAGTGGCGAGCCTTGCTGTCAGAAGTTATCAAGCCGCCCATAAGGCCTCTGGTATGGCTTAATGACTACCATTACGTGACAGCCGGCAGCAACGGCTTAACGTGCGAGGCATGGAAGCGCTCGGAAAAATGCCGCTAGCAGTAGTCACGAGATGGCCACTCATCCTGCACCAGACCGCGCCTGTTGTTGCTTAATTCAAGTGATTGATTCCTATCACTTAGTTCGGCTAGGCTACGAGCGCTTCATTGCATTGTACTGACTTTAATTCCAGACATCATTGTCATCAAAGAATAAAGATCGTCAAGTGAAACTCGCAATGTAAGATAAATTCTGTGGTTCTCAGGCGAGTGTACACTCGCCTCAGACTCGTGGACTGTACCGACGATGTTTTTACACTGATAAGGTCAACCCACAGAGCTCGACTTAAGTTTGCCAACTCCATTGTTTGTGCCGAAATTTGGGACCAAAAAACACATCTCCGAAATGGCTCGAGCGAAACTTTCCCGCTGCGAGATATTTGTAGACATTTCTCGCGTTGTTTTGCGTCTTTGTTAGTTCCAGATAAGAAAGGATTTCGCAAATCCCAGTTGGAATCTTAAGGCGTTGGCGGTGCTAACTTTATCTATCTATCTACCATATCTAGAAATCCAATCGTAACACAATGTTTGATATAAACGCACGGGTCTCTTTATGTTTTTAGTTCTGCCCCAGATAGTCAGAGGTGAAACTTTATGGGTCATGGAATACTCAAACGCCTATATTTTACGATCACCGGAAAAAAATAAAATAATCAAAATTCTAGTTTTGCTGCAGAAAATCAGAGGTTCCCAAATTTTTAGGGTCATGGAACACTCAAACGCATCTTTTTTACGATGGCCGGAATGAAATAAAAATATTAAGTTTTGAGTTCTGCTACAGAAAGTCAGACTGCTGGGACATGGCTCTCTTCCTGCATTGCAGGAAGGTTAGACCATACTTCACTACGGGGGCAAAGTCCGGGTTGGTGGAGGATTGTAAGACAGTGGCGGGCCTTACTGTCAGAAGCTATAAAGCCGCCCATAAGGCCTCTGGACATGGCTTAACGACTGCCATTATGTCGATGCAACGTAGGTATATCGAATTGTTTTAAAACCATGAATTGTAAGTAGTTAATTGAAACAGGCCCGTGATCTAATCGTAGATAAATAAATAAATATTCATGGACATATTACACAGATCTCGTTAGCACTATATTAAGTACAACTAAATTACTTGTGTTATTAAAGTTGATGAAGTTTTCCTTCCTGCATGCAGAAAGAGACCCGTGCCCCAGCAGTGGAAACACAAAGCACACTAAGTACAGTACTACACATCTTAATAGTCCCTTCGGGAATCTTCGTTCGCGCAGACTAGGAAGAAGTGTAACGAAAGTACCCGAAGCTATAAGTACATTCAACATGATCTTTAACCGATACGGTTAAGGTGCAGAATTGATTGCCGCAGTAGCGCTACCTAATTCGCTCACGCTAATATTACCAAGCGCTGGTCCAATGCCATAAAGAAGGCAGCTGGGGGATACATTCAGCACGCATCCCATTGCGCATATGACCGAGACAAATGGAGAACTATTGTATATGGTCACGATCCTCAGAATTGAGGGACCGATTAAAAAGAAGAAGAATATTACCAAACTAATAGTCACCTGCATCGATGACGTTTAATCAGCAACAAAGGCGCGCGGCCTGCCATAAAATGAAACTATCAGATTGGTCGATCAACTTGCCGCACATCCAAAATTTGGTCATCTGCGCAGGTACATCCGCTAGACTTATTTCTTGTGTAGCACTGTAA
Source organism: Yponomeuta sedellus (assembly GCA_934045075.1). Classification (NCBI taxonomy): domain Eukaryota; kingdom Metazoa; phylum Arthropoda; class Insecta; order Lepidoptera; family Yponomeutidae; genus Yponomeuta; species Yponomeuta sedellus. Next base: position 5,833,929 of record OW203751.1, on the reverse strand, counting down.
CACATTTAAAACACTAGACATTTAACATTTTTACACTAAGTAATCTCCATAGAAAGGCGCGAACGTAATCGCACACACATAGCCTCATTCCGTTCTACATTGGACGGAGTTTACATGTCAGTTTGGCGTCAGTTCAGTCCGTGACCTTGATCAAGCTCGGATTGATGCCAGACTGATGAAGCATCAAAATATTCAAATATCCGTCAGTCTGGTCCATCAGTCCACTGAATAGACAATCAGTCTGCTGTCAGTCTAACCAGACTGTCGGAATTGACTGACGCCAGACTGAACGTGTAAACTCCATCAATAAAGTTACGTTAAACTTTGCTGGGCGAGGGTTTAGAGTATGTACATAAAAAAAGCAAATTACGAACATAATTCTTAATCCACCACTGTCAGGCCGCCACTGTCTTACAATCCTCCACCAACCCGGACTTGGGCCCCGTGGTGGAGTATGGCCTAACCTTCCTGCGATGCAAGAAGAGACTCTTGCCCCAGCAGTAGCGACAAACAAGGTTGAAATTATTATCAACTTTTCATAAATGACCTTAGTGTATGTGTTTGATTTTATTCAGTTTTTCGAACTACCCACATTATTATTCCTTGTTCTTGGCAATTGTTATTACAATCACGAGATTGTTATTCTAAATACCTCCGACTTTAATGTCAATTAAAGGACAACTAATTTAAATAATAGAGCCTTTGGCGAAACAACCTTTGTAGGCTTTTAAGGATTTCGAGCCCGTAATTTACAATGTTGAGACCCAGTTTTGCATACTCGAATATTTCGTGTTGTACCCACCGACATTTTAACAAATTTGGAAAGCACGTTTGGTGAATTCTAAGTCAATTTCTAAGAGACTGTTGTTGGACTGCCGAAAAATTTACAATAATAAGAGGCGACTGCTGAGGATAAACCAAATAGGAGACGAGACCAAAATTAAAAATGTACCTTAACGACTATTTACGAATGATTAATCAAACACTAATTGATTGTTAGTGTTTGATTAATAGAAGTTTATTTTTTTTTTCAAAACAACCGGGTTCGATTCCCGAACGGAGTACAGATGTTTTTTAAAATGTATTAATGCAGTTTTTCTTGTTATTAAAATCGATGACATGGTTCCTCAGAACAGATCTTCGTATGCTTATAGTTTCAGACTTTCCCATACTGACCGATTTGAATGAGACACCCTGTATAACTTTCTCAAATCTTTTCCCATGAAACAAATGAGATCTGGAAAACTTACTGTTCTAGGTCCAATAGTTTTTTCATGTAACCTTTTTGTATAGTTTTGTTTTTTCAAAATCTACCTAGTTTTAGCTGATTCGGAGTAGTTTTACCTCCAGGGGCTAGGAGGTTAACATTGTGGGAGAGAACCCATTGTGGGAAAGCGTTTATTCGTATGTTGAGTCTCAGCACACGTATATCAAGATACAGATCAGTAAATCGAATCAATGCAAGGTACCTAGGTTGGTCAGCCTGCTCATCAGTTGGGTTGTCGGTTATTTTCTAGTTTGGCTGATTCCTTCGTTCCTTCGTATCAATAAATATTACCTATTACCGCCTATACCTAAATGGACAATCGACTAATTGCAGCTGCTTTTGGAATTAAAAAGTAAAACTAAACACCCAAAAACCCCAGGTCTTGGATGTTTACATGTTTGTGATGTCGCTGTTTCTTGTTCCCACGACACAGGGTCTCCTAGTGTGGGGCCAGAAGCAATGTATGTGCCTGTATGTAAATGATATGTGCAGGAAGAGCCCCGTGCCCTGGCAGTGGGGACATGAAAGGGTTGACATTGCTTGATTGATATTGATTTGGCAGGTCTGAGAATAATTCGTAGGCTAATTGACATGCCAATACAACGTTTGCCGAGTCAGCTGGTAACCTATGTTTTGCTGCTCAAACGTTACCTTCGAATAACTGTCGCCGTACAGTGGAGCTGATATGAAAAATGAAAGTATCATCAGCTCCTCCTTATTATTTGAATAGTCTTCCACTCCGAGTGGGATTACATAAAACATGGGTCCTACCGGTGTCCCTGAATGGAGTGAACTCTTCCGAAAGGTGCCATTGACACTTACACAATATCTAGAATCTAAACCAACAGCCACATAGAAGGGACGCATTGTATAGAAATCCCGTCTCCCTTTGGCACATTTTGCATGAAAAGTATTTTGCGAGTCAGTCGTTTGTATGGCCGCTGACTTAAGCACGAATGTTTTTTCAACAAAGTGTTATAAACACAACATAGCTGTCTTTTGTGTCATAGAGATTGTAAGTTATTTATTGAGTGGTGACTTAAGTTATACTTATAAATTGTCATTAGATTCCAATAGCTCAAGGACTTAATCCGTGTGACCAAATCGGTTTAGTCGCGGCGCCTACCCCAACTTCTTATCATTCCTAGAACTTGTAATTTCAGTCTGATTTTAGTTCTGTAAAAAATATCTACGATATCCAATAAATAATTGGAATAGTCAAATAAACCTATTAGGACATTCTGAATTAGTTTTCTTACCTTTTTACACGAATCCCACTTAATTTTCATGATAAACCACAGAAAAAAAAGAAAAAAAAAAACGGGCCCCTTTGACACTTTCGCTGGTTACTGATTTTTTTTCTTCTACGACCCTAGTGTTTTTGGTATCCACAGAATTGTCGTTTAATGCCCAATGAGATATAATCTGTGAGCGTCGGTTTACGGATGCGTTCAAGGTATGCATTTGAAAGCGCGCGTATACAAGCGTGTCATTCGACACTAAGTAGGTGCTAAGATGACTGAAAGATTTACCAGATCCGATAGGGAAGGAGGTCTGAGCTTATCGTACCTCTGAGGGAAAAAAGTTCCCTTTACGATTTTTTTGTGAAGCCTTTATATGCCCCACTGCATAGAACAGGATTTCTCTCAGAAAGAGAGCGTATGAGCTTAATTTACCCGCGTGCCCACCACAGATTGGCATTTTACAACCATGTGGTAAATAAAGTCCGTATCACATCACTACGTCAATGGGTTGGCTGGAAGAGATTTCCTATGAAATAAGCTCGCCATAATACACTTTTTTATTTTTTTATTTTGTGTTTTCTGTTAGATTTTTATGTGTGCAATACAGTATAAAGTAAAGTAATTAACACCTCAGAAACTGTCTCAATTACCTACCATTTAAATTCGAATTTCAGTGAAGTGTCACCCAGGCAAGAGATTACCTGGTGTTACAGAATTAAGGGCTCCTGGGTGAGTGAAGCATTTTTAATATAAGAAATGTGTTTGAGTATGGGATTTGTTGACTCTCCTTTTATTCCCTTTTCCTGTGCTTTGCTGGGTACAGAAAAGACGCGGAAACTGTATTTGACGTAAAAGGGTACAATATTAGAAACCTATTTAGAGGCTAAAATTCCCCCATGCCGGGACTCGAACCCGTGACCTCTGGCTAGCCGTGCCAGCGCTCTCCCAACTGAGCTAATATGCGACTTACCGGCAGCAGTGAAATTTCGAACCTCTTTACAATACTCTCTGTATTACGTACAAAATTGTCCTTAGCACGGGCTAGTGCATTAAAAAAAGAATATAATCATGAGAGTACAGTACTACACATCATAAAAGTCCCTTCGGGAATCTACGTTCGCGCAGACTAGGAAGAAGTGTAACGAAAGTACCCGAAGCTATAAGTACACCGATACGGTTAAGGTTCAGAATTGATTGCCGAACTAATAGTCACCTGCATCGATGACGTTGAATCAACCAATAGCAACAAAGGCGCGCGGCCTGCCATAAAATAAAACTATCTGATTGAATTAAAACTGTTTTTAAACGGATTTATGCTCGTTTATTACATTTTTACAATTTTCCAACGTTTCGGCACTTTTTCAGGTGCCGTGGTCACGGATGACCTGAAAAAGTGCCGAAACGTTGGAAAATTGTAAAAATGTAATAAACGAGCATAAATCCGTATAAAAACAGTTTTAATTATGTCTACAGCTCGTGTTAACCTTAGAAAATACTATACTATCTGATTGGTCGATCAACTTGCCGCACATCCAAAATTTGGTCATATGCGCAGGATATCTGCGAGACTTATTTCTTGTGTAGCACTGTACAATATGTTTACTATTAAACTTTTTGCTGAATATCATTATCAGCCATTTGATGCCCACTGCAGGTCATAGGCATTCCTCGTAGTCTTCCAATCACGGTCTTGTGCCGTCCTCATCCAGCGACTCCTCGCCACCGTGACCAGTAGACATGTGTAAGTACTGCGTGTTATGCAGTACGCGTTATATAGCACCACCGCGTACTGGATCAGTACCCAGTACGGGGCAAAATATAGCATGACCTATGGCATGATCAGTACGTCGCGGCCGGCCGACCGCGGCAAATCGTTGCTATGTATTTGCACATGCATGGCACAAAGCGCGCGGCGGTCGGCGAGCGTACCTTATTGCTTTGTTAATATGATACTTTTTTGCACAAATTATTATCCTGCTTCGATGTTCGGGTGTCCGTCGGTCGGACACCCGAACATCGTTTTGAACTCAATACGTTCTTGATAAGGCCTACATTTCTTTGACACCGCCTCGTATTTTATGTAAAACGTATAATATCTACGTAATACGCTACAAGACGGGCTACGTCATTTAGGCATAATGACTCTAAACATGGCCCTCGTGAGTTATAACGCGACATCTCAGGTAGGCGATGTTCCGCGTACTGCGTACTGCCATAATGCCATATGGCGCGGTACGAAATGCCATGCCATATGGCATGTTCTCATAGGGTACTGTTTTGCGCATGTCTAGTGACCAGGTCATCATCTGGAGGAGGAGGGCCGCATCGTCCAGCCTGTGGTCGCCAGGTCAATATTGGAAGGAACCGTGGAGTCCTAAGCTATCAGCCCACTAGCAGAGTGTGGGTGATAGTACAATAATAATAATATTGGCCTTTTTGCATGTGAAGGGACCACTCCGACGCTGTAGTGCATGGGACATGGTTTCATAGATGGTGTAGGCTTGCCCAGCACCTATACCATCCTGACAGCTTAGTCGGCCTGGCCCACAGGAAAGACTAGTCAATACGTGCGGAGTCAATACGCTGCGGGTTTCCTCTCGATGTTTTCCTTCACCCCTAGCGTGTGGCATTGCGACTACAAATTCGCAAATGTACGTAACTTTGAAATTAAACAAAGTCATTGGTACATGCCCGCACTCGGGATCGAACCTGGGGCTCTCGCTTGCCAGTCCATAGTTCTATCCACTGAGCTACTACCGCTCCATAATAGTACAATGCTAGATATATGGCTGATATATTTTCTACATGTGTCACACACCACAACAAACAATGGCACAGTCTGTTAGCTTTTAGAATATACCTCGGCTACTATCGGCTAGAATCGATTCTAGACAGGAATATATTCGAATATATTCCTGTAATAGAAATGTCGGAACAAATATGACGCTTAATTTCACATAAAATACGTATATTATTTTTAATGTACTATCCCGTGCCAAGGACCATTTAAAAAAAACCTATACGTAATACAGAGAATATTGTAAAGAGGTTCGAGATTTTACTGATGCCGGTGAGTCGCTCATTAGCTCAGTTGGAAAAAGCGCTGGCAGGGATAGCCAGAGGTCGCGGGTTCGAATCCCGGCATGGGTGGAATTTTTAGCCTCTAAATAGGTTTTTTAAAATTCACATAAGTTTTCAAAATAGTGAAGATAAGTTTTATACAGAGCAGGAAGTACCTAGTGTTACACTTGTGTGCTTTCGGCGAAAACCGAAGCCTACTCTAGAGCCCGAGGTTTATTCTAAAAACTAACAGACTGTAACCTAGCGACATTCAAATCGGTCAGGGTTATAACAGGCGAATACATGGGCATAACTATATCACCTCCAATAGTCAGTCACCAACTTTTCCTTCTCAACGGCAATCAGTTTCACGAGCCATGTGCCCCGCACACTGCCACTTCAACTTCTTCGAGCTCTTCAGTAACTCGGGTTCTTCTGCGGAGCTCCTCATTCCTGCTTCGATCACGCAGTGAAATTTCTAAAATAGCCTCCATTGCGCGCTGAACGACCTTGAAGGTGGAGGAGGCTCGTAGAGGGCCTGCCCACGTCATCCTGTCCGTGCTCGCCAGGATAGAACTTAATTTAATTATGCACTTCCCTTTCACGTTATCTACGGAGCAGTCGACTGCATGCACAGTGTGATGTTGCAAAAGCAAGCTTTGACTCGGGCTCCAGTGCTAGTCGAGTGGTCCGGAAACTTCCGTGGCGTGTAATTTGCATGAAAATTAGAGAAATTTGTCGCCCGTGAGATGGCGTCGCTATCTCTGGCAGTTTGTACATCAGAGTGCTTAGTGCGAGTTTTTTAACTTCTGGATCGCGTTAACGTACACTCATATTTGCTCTGGCATCGAGGAAGCGCTACCTAGTGACAAGTAAGGAAATTAAAATTGCTGAGTGCGAGTTGTAATGGTTTACGTTGAGAAGTGAACACGTTTACCAGCCAAAACACGAATAAACGCGAGTGCGAGTTGGACTGTGACAGCGATTTGCCAGTTCGAACGGTTAACTTACTCATACTCACTACTCAGTGCTCGAGTAACGCGGTAGCATTGAATTTGAAATTCAATGGCGGTAGTAAAGTTATTCGATTGGATCTGTCAAACTCGCACTAAGCACTCTGTGTTAAATTGTCTTGTCTTAAAAAACCTAAAAATTCCTACCATGCCGGGATTCGAACCCGCGACCTCTGTCTATCCGTGCCAGCGCTCTTCCCAACTGAGCTAATGGGCGACTCACCGGTATCAGTGAAATTTCAAACCTCTTTACAATATTCTCTGTATTGCGTACAAAACTTACAGTCTTGTCTCATAAAACGATTTTTTTGGCGTTCATGCAATCTAGGCGGTAGTGCAGTAGGTAGAATAATAGACGCGGAAGCGAGAGACCCAGGTTTGATTCCCAGTGCGGCCATATATCAATGACTACGCTTTCCAAGTTAGAAGTTTTCGGCCATTTCACACCTCTGACCGCTCCAGCGGTCAATAAACCGGGTCAGTGAACCGGGGAGAGGGCAGGCAATGCGCCCCCTGCATTACAATTCGACTGAACTGCGATCCCCAAGCCGCATGCCTAGCGTGAGGATCATGGGCATTACCCCCTATGATAGCACAACGTGGCGCTCTTTAGGGGATGGCTGAGTCCAGCAGTGGATTAGTATAGCCTGATGACGACCGCTCCAGCAAGAATGTGCCAAGTTCATCCCACCATCGTCTTCTTGGCCGCTCCCGTTTGCGATGACCGCCGCGTGCAAAATACTCGGTGGCCTACCTCGCAAGTCTCGCCCACCTATTTGGGTGCACGCGGCAGATGTGGCCGGCCCAATTCCACTTCAGTTTGGCGGACTGAACACCCACATTAGTTATATTCTTTTTTAAAACTGTTTTTACACGGATTTATGCTCGTTTGTAATAAACGAGCATAAATCCGTGTAAAAACAGTGACTGTCATCCGGGACCACGGCACCTGAAAAAGTGCCGAAACGTTGGAAAATTGTAAAAATGTAATAAACGATCATAAATCCGTGTAATTAAATAGTTTTAATTATGTCTATTGCTCGTGTTTACCTTAAAAAATACTATATTATTTTTGTTGCACTAAACCGTGCTAAGACAATTTTAAAAACCTATTTAGAGGCTGAAAATTCCGCCCATGTCGGGACTCGAGCCCGCGACCTCTGGCGAACCGTGTTAGCGCTCTACCAACTGAGCAGGGCAATTACCGGCATCAGCGAAAATTTGAACCTCTACAATACCCCCTGTATTATTTACAGGCAGCGACATCTGGCTGGTACCCACATTGGTACAAGCCGGGATTTAAACCCACGACCCCCGAATGTGAAACCACCGTTTTACCGCTACCACCGCTCCATCCCGTAACCCAGTCGCAATAGCCAATAGCCAAGGCTTGAGACTAGAACTTCGTTAGCTACGAGTTCAATAGAGCTCGCTCGGAAGAGCACCAAAGGTTGTCTCGCAATTTCTGGTCACGTATTTCACGCCGCGCGCAGAAACATTTTTAACGGAAGCTGTACTACTCACTGGTGCTATTCAAGTGAGGCCAACTTGTATCACTTCTAAAATGCTACTTAAACAGCCGTTGAAATTAATTTAAAGTTACCTAAAACAGGCGTTAGTTAGTTAGACCTGAGATTTCCGCACATTCCCGCCTCATAGTTGGGCCATTGTACGTAGCAAGCGCTGAGGTACGCTAACACCTCAGATACTAGGGTTTCCTAACGATGTTTTCCTTCACCGTAAGCGAGTAGCATTGCTACTATAATTTCACTAATGTGCATAACTTAGAAAACAAAGTCATTGGTACATGCCGGGGTTCGAACCCACGACCTCCCGATTGAGAAGCCGGCGTTCTACACCGCTCCGCTACCACCGCTTTCTCTAAAACCGGCGTGCGTACCTGCGATTCAAAATTCAAAATTGTTGATTTACATCAGGAATTTAATGAAATAGTTGTTGGTTCTCCCCATTCAAGTATAAAAACCTCTGTTAGGAGAGACTCGCTCTTTACAGATACAGATTACAACGGAATACAGATTAATATTTTACACTTGTGTTTGAAAAGATTATATTTGATTGGATTAGTACTTTTTATTGTACATACCAGAAAACAAAATACATGAAAAGGCTTACAGATATAATTATTGCCGTATACAATTGGCGGTCTTATCGCTAAAAACGATCTCTTCCAGACAACCTTGCGATGGATAGAACCCAGTAAAATATACTTATCTATGGATAGAACTGAAAGATGAAGAGAGTAGGTAGGTAGACAGAAAAGACTGAAGTTTAGAGTTTTTTTGTTGACTAATAATAATTTTGTAAACTTTAAAAACCTACTTAGAGGCTAAAAATTTCACCCATGCCGGGATTCGAACCCGCAACCTCTGGCTATCCGTACCAGCGCTCTACCAATTGTGCCAATGGGCGACTCACGGCATCAGTGAAATTTCGAACCTCTTTACAATATTCTCTGTATTACGTACAGGCAGCGACATCTGACTTAAGCAAATTGCATTACTTACAGCCCCGACCACAGAACAATTAATGCAGTTAGGTCTAACATCGGAACGATATCACTGTACCCACATGATTACACTATTTTTATTTTTAATGCACTAACCCGTGCTAAGGAACAAATTTAAAAAACCTATTTAGAGGCTAAAAATTTCACCCATGCCGGGATTCGAACCCGCAACCTCTGGCTATCCGTACCAGCGCTCTACCAATTGAGCCAATGGGCGACTCACGGCATCAGTGAAATTTCGAACCTCTTTACAATATTCTCTGTATTACGTACAGGCAGCGACATCTGACTTAAGCAAATTGCATTACTTACAGCGGGATTTGACCCCGACCACCTACTTTGTAAACTTTGTTAATTGAAATTGAAATTGAAAAGTGTTTATTTATCACACACAGATTAGAAAACATAGGAATACTATGACAAAAAATTAGAGACAAATATGTGATAAAAAGGATAGGGCTCAGCTTAGTGCTGTGAGTGCATGCATCACAACGGCGCTGATTTTCAGCCCGTCCTTGTTCTCACTAAATTAAATGTAATAAAAGTTTGCGGATTTTAGAAAGAGAACACCGCAGTTGCAATCAAACGAAAATTCAGGAATAAACAGAGTTTACAACACTACTATAAGACATAGAACTCATACATTGTATCGGCTTTAAGTGGCTTGAAGTGGCAGTGGGCTGGCCATATCTCGCGAAGAATCGACAACCGTTGGAGGAAACGTGCCCTTGAGTGGAGACCGCGATTCGGCAAACGTAGGAGGACGCCCTCCGACTAGGTGGGATGACGATCTGCGAAAAACTGCCGACAGATGCTACATGCGGCAAGCTCAAGACAGAGACTAGTACAACCTGGCGACGACGACGACGACGACTGGAGCCCCATTTTATACAAGTACGTAAGAAACAAACTTGTTTTGAAAGCAGGGTCATGGAAAAACCTAGTGCAAATTGTAGCGAAACTAGTTTTTTCCATCTGAAGTTTTAAATGACCTGTAATGTCAAATAAAAAAAAAACTGTCGCAGATGAAATAGCTTATTCGATGTTTTGAGTCTAAAATTAAATCTGTATCTAAATCCGTCGAATTCAATAAAATAAATTGTAACAACTTAGGACTAGGCTAATTAAGTTGCGAAGTTAATTTCACACATGAATTGGTTAATTACTCTTGGAAATTTACCAAATTAAATTCTTACTCGTCTGTCTGAGTACCTGCCTACCTACAATTAATAAATTTGCTCGAGTTAATTTTGTCTTAAGGCCGGTTTAAAGTAATAGCTTCATTTTCAAAAAAAATAATTGGCTGCCGAGTGATACTTCCATGCCTTGTGATTTTCTACGTGAGTGCCCATTTTTCTCTCATTAAGAGAGTAGAGGCTTAATTCCCACACGTGCCCATCGCGGCAATTTCAAGGGCAATTTATGTCCCCACTGCTGGGGAGGGTTAGGCCATACTCCACCACGGGGGCCAAGTCCGGGTTGGGGAGGATTGTAACGGGGGCCAAGTCCGGGTTGGTGAGAATTGTAAGACAGTGGCGGGGCTTACTGTCAGAAGTTAATAAGCCGCCCATAAGGCCGCTGATATGGCTTATCAACATTTATGTGATATGGCTTAGCGACTGTCATTACATGACAGCCGGCGCCAACCGCTTAACGGGTTGTTTTAAATAAGAATTCTCAAAACAATTTCTTTTATTTGCATTGACTATTAAAATGAATAGTGTACAAACATAGCATCATTAATTACGATTAACATAACCGCAGCATTTAACCACGTACATTTCATCGTATATAACAATAAATTCTTTTATTTTAACGTCGAAATGCAATCAATTGGTAGCATTTTGCCTGCTCAAATGGAACTCCCCCATTGCTCAATTCGTTTGAAAAATGTGTTCAAACGAAATTGAGTTAAATCGGGAACTGGTATTTTTCTCCATCATCCGGTATTTGTTTAAGGGTTCCGTGGACGGACAAGGAACTCATATAGCTTTATCGTATTGTGATACAAGGGTTGATATCGTTGCAGGAGGGGTCTTTATCTATCCTCCGATTCTAACGTTTGTTTATGTATGTATGTATGTATCTATGTAGTATTTCTTAATGATTAGGGATACTCATACATAGTAGCAGTAGATTCCACGTACTTTATCCAGTGCTAAGTAAATACAAGTCACGCGCCTTATCACCTGACCTGTCCGTTGGCGTAGTGAGTGTTGTGTTTCGGCCAGCTGCGAAAAATTAATAGTGACCACCCACAATAATTGGCTGTACTCGCCACTTCAGTCTACCCGAGACCACGGCAACTAGAACGCTGCCGAAACGTCGGGAAAAATAGTAGATTATGCATTAAGGGAATAAAACCATGTATTACGTCATGGGCGGTATATTGAACCCTGAGCGGAGCGAAGGACTCCGAGTTAACTCCCGAGCGCAGCGAGGGAGTTAAATTTTAACTCCTGAGCGAAGCGAGGGAGTTATGTAGAGTCCTGAGTGAAGCCAGGGGTTCATACCGCCCGAGACTAAGATATGTTTTATTCTAGAGGTGAATACTCTACTTTTCACACCATCTGGGAGACAATAAAATTTTTCTTTTTTTTATTGGTGTTTCGCGCGGTCACACGACACAGTAGTTCAGAAAAAAAAGAAAAAAGGGGTGAGTTTCGAACAACAATTCGAATTTCGAATTGCAATGCGGGGCTTCTTCATAGTTTTCATGCGAATTTTGACATTCTAAATTCAAATCACTTTATTCCCTAGGGAAATTCTTCATTATTATTGCCCTCGAGAGACAAGGCTATGCTTTACGATGATATTTGACGGTACGTAATAAGGCATTGTCGAGCAGGAGGTGTGAAAAGGTAATTACGTTTTACCTAATAAATAATCGCGATTTGACCCGTTTCATGTATTACTATGTATGTTTGTATGTAAACGCCCCACTGCAGGACACAGTCCTTCTCTCAGAGAGATAGAGAAATTTTGGGGTTAATTACGATGCGTGCCCACCGCGGATTGGCAATTTAAAGCGCTGAGGTATTTTATCACCTCTGACAGTCAGGTTTTCTCTGGATACTTTTCGATATTACCCATAAAGCAGCCAATTTTATCTTTTCCTTTGTAACGGCTGTCTTTATAGTTATTGTCCTTGAGTGTACAGCAAACGTGTTCTTGAGTGGAGACCGCGACTCGGCAAACGTAGTCTAGGACGCCCTCCGACCAGGTGGGATGACGATCTGCGAAAAACTGCCGGCAGATGCTGGATGCGGCAAGCCGAAGACAGGGCGCTATGGCGCTCATTAGGGGAGGGCTGTGTCCAGCAGTGGACTACATAATATAGCCTGAAGAAGAAGAAGAAGTACAGCACAGAATATTCTTATCCCAGATTCGTATCTATAGACGGCCTCGGTGGCGTAGCGGTTTGTCACGCTGACTAAAACCGCAGGTCTCGGGTTCGATCCCAGGCCGGGTCAAACTAGGAAACGAACTTTTCTAGGTTGTCTCGGTCTTGGATGTTATCTATGTATTTATTGTATTAAATCTATCGTCGAGTCAGCACCTATAACACAAGTAATTTAGTTGTACTTAGTGTAGGGCTAACGAGATCTGTGTATTATGTCCATGAAAATTTATTTATTATATATTATTATAGATATGGATAGAGATAAATTATTATTTATTATCCTATCTTACCAATGTAAGAGTTAATTTAGCAATTGGTCATAACATCGAATGCCCGTTATCGTAAAAAGCGCACAGCTACGGAACCTTACTATACTACACTTCGTCTCCCGCTTGGCCGTCTCTTCGGTTCAGCTTAATATTTCCTGGAATCCATTAAAAGAGGCTTTTGCGTTTTGACGTAGAGTTATTGCCTTGACGACTGTTAGAAAAATGTCACCGATTCGTCAGAGATTTAGCAAAAACAAATTAGCAAACTGACGTGGCAGTGGGCGGGTCATATCTGAACTGTTGGGGAGACTGGTTTTTGAAGTATGTGTAGTATTATTTTTAGTGACAGGATATGCAATAGTCTGATTAGACTACGTCACCCATCCAGCACCAAACCGCGCCTGTAGTTGCTTAACTCAAGAGATTGATTCCAATCACTCGGTTCGACTAGGCCACGTGGGCTTCCAGCGCAAAGTTAACCTAGGTGTCCATATCAAAATCTAGAACATTTTGGAAAAAAACCTCGAAACTTAGTCCTTTCAGAGAGTTTATTGAGTAACAAATATCCTGACATCTTTACGAACTTCTGTTAATAATATTAGTGGGATCATTGAGGTAGCTTTTCCTCGAGACACCCTGTGTAGCGTATATTATTGGCTCTTCCGTCTGAGAGGGTACCTAATCGAATTCCCTATAACGTAATTTATTAGCGGACGCTCTCATTGGACGGGACAGTAGGTGCCCGGACTCTTAGGAGGTAGGCATTGCCCTTCGCAGTTAGTTACGTGTAGGAATTTTGAACTTTTGCGTATTCTCTTTTGGCGAATGATTGTGTTTCTGAACCGACGAAAATATTGGAGAAGGTTTTCAATTCAATGTATTTATTGTTTATTAGCTGGTCCTGCAACATGATTTTGCCATATTAATTCCTATCCTGCGACCCACTCTTCGCATCAACGTGGGTTAGATGGAAGAAAATCATCATCATCAGGTCAGGCCATACTAGTATTACTAGTCCACTGCTGGACGTAGCCCTCCCCTAATGAGCGCCATAGCGCCCTGTCTTCAGCTTGCCGCATCCAGCATCTGCCGGCAGTTTTTCGCATATCGTCATCGCACCCGGTCGGTGGGCGTCGTACACTATGTTTGCCGAGTCGCGGTCTCCACTCAAGATCAGATGGAAGAAAACATCATCTAGTATTAAGCTCGCCTTTGTACATAATTATTTAAAAACCTATTTAAAGGCTAAATATTTCACCCATGCCGGGATTCGAACCCTCAACCTCTGGATATCCGTGCCAGCTAAATAGGTTTTTAAATTTGTCCTTAGCACGGGTTAGTGCATTAAAAATAAAAATAGTATAAACATAATTATTTGTTTTTAGTGCATTAAAGAATTTTCTGAGGTTCAGCAACAAGGCGCTGGACCTGTCCGCGGGCGTAGTGAGTGTTGTGTGTCGGCCAGATGCGAAAAATTAATAGTGACTACCCACAATAATTGACTGTACTGTACTCGCCACTACAGTCTACCCGAGACCACGGCAACTGCAACGCTGCCGAAACGTCGGGAAATAAGGTAATTACGTTTTACCTAAAATGTAATCGCGATTAGACCCGTTCAATATATAATTACTTAACACACTTCAATGTTACTTAAGATTCTGTCACAGCTCATTGTACAATTGTTTGTTCACTCTAATATAAAAAAATGCAATAAGATGTACGTAATACAGAGAATATTGTAAAGAAGTTCGAAATTTCACTTATTCCGGGTAGTCGCACATTAGCTCAGTTGGAAGAGCGCTGGCACGATTAGCCAGAGGTCGCGGGCTCGAGTCCCGGCATGGGTGGAGTTTTTAGCCTCTAAATAGGTTTTTACAATGAGAACTACTAACTGAATGTGCTTATTCTCAAGTTACAGCTATAAAGAAACATTGTTTCCGAGATAATTTATTGAAGCATCAAATTTCATGAATATTTTCTACCATCGTACTGCTGCCGGGTGTGTACTCAAAGTAGCTACGTCCATTGCGATTCGAGTGTCACTCCGGCTTCCCATTACTGTCCATTGCGGCGCCAACTAACCAGTGACAGGTGATTCAAATTAAGCTCAGAACTACAGACGGATGCCGCAGTCAGTTAGCACTCAGATTAATGCACTATTCTGAGGTTGAACTAATACAAAGGGTTGGGACGAGATTCGGAAACTGGTGTAACGGCGCAAACCTCTTTACACCATTTTTTTTATATTTCTGGGTGCCATGTTGGCGACAGACCTTCTTATTGTTTACCACAAACACAAACAGACATATACACACCCAAACACACACACACACACACACACTCACACACACACACTGAGTCACTTAATCTTTTATTATTGTAACTAAAAGCTAAGACACCTATGTAAATCTATATTTAAAGTGTTAGTACCCACGACACAGGTTATGCCTAGTGTGGGTGCTACTGTATATTGTAATGTAAATTATTTAATTTAACTTTACCTTGTTATAGATATAGTATTTTTTGTCAGTTTTAAATTTAGTTCCTGTTTTTGTTCTATCTAATATTAATTGTCTTGTGAAAATATTATTATGATCGAATAAACACGGATTTATAAATAAACATTTTTATTTAAAACAGAAAAATAGGGCACCATACGGTGCTTAACAATTCTGTCTATTATATTCAAAATTTGAAATCACGTCACCCCTTTTGGGATTTCCTTCATTTTTTTAGCATAAGGTACTACTTCACATTTCAACTAGACCAATTATGAATGATCATTTATCTCCTTATTCTGTTTTTTACCAAGTTGTATGTTTATATTAGGTATATATAAACCAAATAAAACGTATTATAATTAAAACACACAGTTGAAGTCCTGTTTTATTATTTATTAAACGCCTTACAACATCACATTGGTAATTTTTTATCAGCTAGCTGTCTCGGCA
This sequence comes from Yponomeuta sedellus, assembly GCA_934045075.1. NCBI lineage: Eukaryota > Metazoa > Arthropoda > Insecta > Lepidoptera > Yponomeutidae > Yponomeuta > Yponomeuta sedellus. Next base: position 5,818,192 of record OW203751.1, on the reverse strand, counting down.
AACTTCGTGCTGCCACAGAATCCGTTTATGCCATTCTTGTTACCATAGCAACGCAATAAATAATACCAAGAGCACCTCCCAACAAACTGTTATGCAGTTTGGCAGAAACCAACTTTTGTATTTTTATTTGAATAAACGTCTTCAATCAATCAATCGATCAATCAATCAATCAAAATGTACTATTACGTGCGACGACAGCGTGCTAAGTATGGACGAGAACCGAACCATATCAAGCCATATATAAGCCATAATATGGAATACGTATATGTAGAGAAAACTGGTGCACTCGCGCGATAAAGGAAATATTTCCCACCGGACATATCTTATGTCAGAATGCGTCCGGCTCAATTGTTGCTCGACTGACGTCGTTTTTATTGTAATCCTGACATTTTTAAGGTTCCGTAGGCTAAGGGTGCCAATCGGGGCCCTATTACTTTGCCTTCAGCCTGTCTGTCTGTCTGACCGTCCGATCTTTAACATTCTGACTCTGTGTTTGGAACCGAAATAGGTAACCGGTTGACATTTTCACAGAATAATGTGCACGGAAAAAAATCTGCTTTAGCAAAGCACCAATTTGGCTTTGCTAAAAATTACTCCACTACATACAACTAAGATACATTTAAAACGCTCATGAAAGCTTTGTTAACGATAGACGAGCAAGTATTGCTAAATGTTCTTGGTTAATTTAAATTAAAGTACTTTTTATTATTTTTGAACTAAAACTTTCGTAAGCACAACACATTGTAGACTTTTAGTCTGGATCTACTTACGGGTGTTGTTATATCGGAAGAGTCCGACCAGGCTTCGCTCCGATTCGCAGAGATGTGAGTCACACTGTCAGTGTGAGACGAGCACCGACGACGCGAGCTCCGTCTCTGCTCACCATGATTGAGCTCTGCGAATCGGAACGAAACCTGGTCGGACTCTTCCGATATAACAACACCCGTAAGTAGATCCGGACTAAAAGTCTACTTGTTATTATTACTTTTTATTATTTAAACATGTTATTTTATTACTACGGATTACAGGGCACAGGCCTGAGTGATCAGAGGGAGTATGGGCTTACTGGTACTATTGTACTTACTGGGCTATTGGTACATAAAAAAAGTCGGTGAGACGCCCATTAGCTCAGTTGTATAGAGCGCTGGCACGGATACCCAGAGGTCGCGGGTTCGAATCCCGGCATGGGTGAAATTTTAAGCCTCTAAATAGGTTTTTAAACTTGTCCTTAGCACGGGTTAGTGCGTTAAAAATTAAAAAAATAGTATAATAAAAAAAGTATTTGAAAATCTCACGTCATAGTCAAGTGTTAGCTACCGCGCTATTCCAAAATGGCTCCACTGATTTTTATAAAGTCTTTTGTGTACCTAAGCTTTGTTAGGTCCGGGAAGGGTTATTCCACTAATCCCCAGTGAAAATCTCCATTGATGGGGAAATAGGTCGTAGGCTAATTAAAATGGCAAAATAACATTTGCCAGGTCATATGGGTATAAATAAATATACAAAACTCGAACCAAATTACTTCCACGTCCCGGATTTAATTAAATGAAAACAAAACCCGTGTTTTAGTCTTTTCACCCGACTCCGAAGGCAGAAGAGTGTAATGATTGCATGTTTAAAAACCTATTTAGAGGCTAAAAATTTCACCCATGCCGGGATTCGAACCCGCAACCTCTGGCTATCCGTACCAGCGCTCTACCAATTGAGCCAATGGGCGACTCACGGCATCAGTGAAATTTCGAACCTCTTTACAATATTCTCTGTATTACGTACAGGCAGCGACATCTGACTTAAGCAAATTGCATTACTTACAGCCCCGACTACCTACTTTGCAGTTAGGTTTTAACATCGGAACGATATCACTGTACTCACATGATTACACTATTTTTATTTTTAATGCACTAACCCGTGCTAAGGAACAAATTTAAAAACCTATTTAGAGGCTAAAAATTTCACCCATGCCGGGATTCGAACCCGCAACCTCTGGCTATCCGTACCAGCGCTCTACCAATTGAGCCAATGGGCGATTTTTAGCCTCTAAATAGGTTTTTAAATTTGTTCCTTAGCACGGGTTAGTGCATTAAAAATAAAAATAGTGTAATCATGTGAGTACAGTGATATCGTTCCGATGTTAAAACCTAACTGCAAAGTAGGTAGTCGGGGCTGTAAGTAATGCAATTTGCTTAAGTCAGATGTCGCTGCCTATACGTAATACAGAGAATATTGTAAAGAGGTTCGAAATTTCACTGATGCCGTGAGTCGCCCATTGGCTCAATTGGTAGAGCGCTGGTACGGATAGCCAGAGGTTGCGGGTTCGAATCCCGGCATGGGTGAAATTTTTAGCCTCTAAATAGGTTTTTAAATTTGTTCCTTAGCACGGGTTAGTGCATTAAAAATAAAAATAGTGTAATGATTGCATGTTTTATTCGTAACTCTGCAGATAGATATGATACAACCGTTTAGACCTAAGTGATGTCATACAATTGGTGGTCTTATCGCCCAGAGCAATTTCTTTTAGACAACCTTTTATTGGAGTGGATAACATGAAGAATACAGTCGGTGCATCGAGTCGATATCAACACTTGTATGTCCCCACTGCTGGGGCACGGGTCTCTTCCTGCATCGCAGGAAGGTTAGGCCATATTCCACCACGGGGGCCAAGTCCGCGTTGGTGGAGGATTGTAAGACAGTGGCGGGCCTTACTGTCAGAAGTTATCAAGCCGCCCATAAGGCCTCTGACATGGCTTAACGACTGCCATTGCTTGACAGCCGGCACCAACGGGTTAACGCGCCTTGCGAAACACGGAAGCACTCGGAAAAATGCCACTAGCGGTAGTCACGGGACCTTCACCCATCATCGCGCCTGTTGTTGCTTAACTCAAGTGATTGATTCAAATCCCGCGGTTCGCCTAGGTCACGAGCGCTTAACGTCACGTCAGGAAATCTGTTTATAAAACCGTCGTCGTTTTAGCAGTCGGGTTTTGCGCTTTCACAATAACTTTTCTGGCGGGCCGTATTGAAAAACGGTATAAACAGATTTGTCAGGTAGTCCCCAGATTTGCATATAAACAGAATTCGCGGCTCTGGGATATGTAGGTATCATGGATAAATATACAGACCTCGATAGTCTAGTGGGTATAATAATGGACTCGAAAGCGAGAGACCCATGTTCGATTCCCATTCCAGGCATGTACAATAGCACCAATTGTTTTTAAGTTATGCACATTTGTGTCGCTACCGTAAATAGTACAGAGAGTATAATACGCTTCTAAAATAAAATTCCTGAAGATATATCAAGCTTGCCTGAAACACGGTTAAAAAATGTGTAAAGTACACTTTGTGCCAAAAGGGCTACTATAGCATAAACGATTATTTAGATAACAATAATGTCTGGAATTAAGGCCAGTACAATGCATAAGTTCTATGTTTTAAAATAATTATGTAAACTCTGTTAATTAGGGACTTTGAAAAGACTAAGTTTGGAGTTTTTTTGTCCATTTTTTCACCAAAATGATCTAGATTTTGAAATGGACACCTAGTTTGAATTGTAACGTTCATTAAGCCGCAGCTTCTGCGCTACTTTGAATAAAACCATTTCATTTCATTATTGTAAAGAGGTTCGAAATTTTGCTGATGCCAGCACTTGCCCATTAGTTCAGTTGGGAGAGCGCGGGTACGGTAAGCCAGAGGTCGTGGGTTCGAGTCCAGACATGGGCGGAATTTTTAGCCTCTAAATAGGTTTTTAAATTTGTGAAGTTATAGTAGGAATACTACTCGCTAACTTTAAAGGAAAACGTCGTGGGAAACCTAAGTGTCTGATGTGTTTAAATACTTCGGCGCTTGAAATTGCCAATGCGCGGTGGTCACGCGTGTTAATTAAGAAAGAAGAAAGAAAGATACAAGTATTTTGAGATGTATATCACCATGTTACTCGTATAACCGTGTATGCAAGAATCTTGAGTTTTTAATCCTATATTCCAGCTGTTCAAACAAGACTGTATAAATCTTCACACAGCCTTTTTCCTTGTCACGCCAGTAATAAGTGCCAATATAAAAATTCAAGGAAAAGAGGAAAGAGGTTTCTTGTAAAGAGGTAGTAATTAAACTCGTTTCATCACTAAGCTCAAGTGAATAATCACTTTCAGTCGGTTTTTTTCTCTCGTATTACTATTACTTAACATGTTTTGGGGTTATTATATTTCTTTTTAATGCACTAACCCGTGCTAAGGACAATTAAAGAGGTTCGAAATTTCACTGATGCTGGTGAGTCGCCCATTAGCTCAGTTGGAAAGAGCGCTGGCACGGATAGCCAGAGGTCGCGAATCCCGTCATGGGTGGAATTTTTAGCCTCTAAATAGGTTTTTTATTTTTTTTAAGGATATACATAATTATATCATGCGGGTGGAAGGGCCGGTAAGGGACGTGCCAGGCGGGCATACTTCGACCTAATAGGAAATGTATTAGCAAAGGGGAAGACAAAACATACCTGACTGCAACGATTAATGAACGTTGATGAAGCGAAGGTGATCTGTCAGGATCGTCGCAAGTGGCAGTCCCTATTTTATAAATATATTTAGTTGGTACGTTTGAGTTTTGAAATCAGTATATTTGAGTTTTTGGCTCGTTGGTTATTTCTTTGGCGTCGCTCATCTCGCACAATAGAGATCTCCAAATATCGCGTTATTTATTAAGATTACGAGCGCCACCGTGATAGCAGTGCTGCAGAAGCGGCTCGAAAATTTAATGATGTGTCCATACACAATCTAACAAACAACCAACAACAAACAAAAAATAATTACTAATATACAGTACAAATGGCGTTCTTATTGCTTAGAGCAATTTCTTCCAGACAACCTACGATGGTGAGTTACTGAAGAAAACGATAAATAAAAAAAATCTATATTAGAAATAAAACGCTTAGCTAATAACTAAGAACCTTCAAACTCAAATGACACTGAGCCCTACCAGGATTTGTAAATGAAGATAATTCAGTTAACTTTTTCTAATTAAGGAGAATATAAATTGGACTTTTGAGACCTAATAGAATTATAAGACTCCTGCCATCTTGACTTGTTATTAAGTTACTTTTGTCTTGAGTTAGTACATTTGCCAGAAATTCGTTTAATCTTGCACAGTTTTTGAAAGTCCAATAATGAACGTTGAATTGTTCAGAATCTTTCTTAGGCTGGCTGGAAGAAATTTCTTTTGAAATAGGTCCGCCTTTGTACATCAACACTTACTTACCTGTAATTTAAGTTTTTTTCTGTTTCTTAATTGTTGTGTAATAAAGCGAAACAAGCAAATGAAAGGTCATTGCTCCCTCCTGCCCTAGCTCCGCCTCTGGGATGATTTTTTTATGTAGCCTATAGACGCCCCACTGCAAGGCACAGGCCTTCTCTCAGAGAGAGATTATGGGTTTAATGAAAAACAAGTCCGCATTAAAAAAACGGCTGAAAGACGTGTGTCTTTCAGCCGTTTTTTGAATGCAAAGTATCCCTAACGAACAAAGCTGAGCAACTTAAATACTTCATCACTACTACACGCATAAATTAAACACACACACACATACAACCACACCAAAATGTAATCCCCTCTTAGTACCAGTAATATTTATTAAATGCATGATTATTATTGTCTGTACCAATTTTTTTTTACCTTAGTTTTTCTTTCAAATTCCGTGCACTTGTTTATTTTTTTTGTAAAAATCTTCATGACACTGATTTACTATTGTGATTCTAGCCTTATAATAAAAGCTCGTAATTGGCCTATGTTAGGTCTAATTAGTTGTCTACCTAAATTGTATTTGCGCTGTGAGCTTCTTGTGAATAAATAAAAAAAAATCACTATAAAATTTTAAATTGCCAATCCGCGTGCCCGACGCGGATTGGCAATTTTGAACGCTGAGGTGTTAACACCTCAGACACTCAGGTTGGTTCACGGTATTTTTCTGAATAGTAAACGAGTATTATAACTTCACAAATGCACTTCTTCTTCTTCAGGCTGTATTAATATGTAGTCCACTGCTGGACATAGCCCTCCCCTAATGAGCGCTATAGCGCCCTGTCAAATGTACAGTACTACACATCATAAAAGTCCCTTCGGGAATCTACGTTCGCGCAGACATAGACAAAGAAGGTATAAGACCACCATAGCCCATACAAGAGAGCGTAGCATCAAAAAACCGTCTTAAATCCAGATGGCGCTGTACTTTGAGCTAATTATAGGTTTAAAAACCTATTTAGAGGCCAAAAATTTCACCCATGCCGGGATTCGAACCCGCAACCTCTGGCTATCCGTACCAGCGCTCTACCAATTGAGCCAATGGGCGACTCACGGCATCAGTGAAATTTCGAACCTCTTTACAATATTCTCTGTATTACGTACAGGCAGCGACATCTGACTTAAGCAAATTGCATTACTTACAGCCCCGACCACCCACTTTGCAGCTAGGTTTAACATCGGAACGATATCACTGCACCCACATGATTACACTATTTTTATTTTTAATGCACTAACCCGTGATAAGGAACAAATTTAAAAACCTATTTAGAGGCCAAAAATTTCACCCATGCCGGGATTCGAACCCGCAACCTCTGGCTATCCGTACCAGCGCTCTACCAATTGAGCCAATGGGCGACTCACGGCATCAGTGAAATTTCGAACCTCTTTACAATATTCTCTGTATTACGTACAGGCAGCGACATCTGACTTAAGCAAATTGCATTACTTACAGCCCCGACCACCCACTTTGCAGCTAGGTTTAACATCGGAACGATATCACTGCACCCACATGATTACACTATTTTTATTTTTAATGCACTAACCCGTGATAAGGAACAAATTTAAAAACCTATTTAGAGGCCAAAAATTTCACCCATGCCGGGATTCGAACCCGCAACCTCTGGCTATCCGTACCAGCGCTCTACCAATTGAGCCAATGGGCGACTCACGGCATCAGTGAAATTTCGAACCTCTTTACAATATTCTCTGTATTACGTACAGGCAGCGACATCTGACTTAAGCAAATTGCATTACTTACAGCCCCGACCACCCACTTTGCAGCTAGGTTTAACATCGGAACGATATCACTGCACCCACATGATTACACTATTTTTATTTTTAATGCACTAACCCGTGATAAGGAACAAATTTAAAAACCTATTTAGAGGCCAAAAATTTCACCCATGCCGGGATTCGAACCCGCAACCTCTGGCTATCCGTACCAGCGCTCTACCAATTGAGCCAATGGGCGACTCACGGCATCAGTGAAATTTCGAACCTCTTTACAATATTCTCTGTATTACGTACAGGCAGCGACATCTGACTTAAGCAAATTGCATTACTTACAGCCCCGACCACCCACTTTGCAGCTAGGTTTAACATCGGAACGATATCACTGCACCCACATGATTACACTATTTTTATTTTTAATGCACTAACCCGTGATAAGGAACAAATTTAAAAACCTATTTAGAGGCCAAAAATTTCACCCATGCCGGGATTCGAACCCGCAACCTCTGGCTATCCGTACCAGCGCTCTACCAATTGAGCCAATGGGCGACTCACGGCATCAGTGAAATTTCGAACCTCTTTACAATATTCTCTGTATTACGTACAGGCAGCGACATCTGACTTAAGCAAATTGCATTACTTACAGCCCCGACCACCCACTTTGCAGCTAGGTTTAACATCGGAACGATATCACTGCACCCACATGATTACACTATTTTTATTTTTAATGCACTAACCCGTGATAAGGAACAAATTTAAAAACCTATTTAGAGGCCAAAAATTTCACCCATGCCGGGATTCGAACCCGCAACCTCTGGCTATCCGTACCAGCGCTCTACCAATTGAGCCAATGGGCGACTCACGGCATCAGTGAAATTTCGAACCTCTTTACAATATTCTCTGTATTACGTACAGGCAGCGACATCTGACTTAAGCAAATTGCATTACTTACAGCCCCGACCACCCACTTTGCAGCTAGGTTTAACATCGGAACGATATCACTGCACCCACATGATTACACTATTTTTATTTTTAATGCACTAACCCGTGATAAGGAACAAATTTAAAAACCTATTTAGAGGCCAAAAATTTCACCCATGCCGGGATTCGAACCCGCAACCTCTGGCTATCCGTACCAGCGCTCTACCAATTGAGCCAATGGGCGACTCACGGCATCAGTGAAATTTCGAACCTCTTTACAATATTCTCTGTATTACGTACAGGCAGCGACATCTGACTTAAGCAAATTGCATTACTTACAGCCCCGACCACCCACTTTGCAGCTAGGTTTAACATCGGAACGATATCACTGCACCCACATGATTACACTATTTTTATTTTTAATGCACTAACCCGTGATAAGGAACAAATTTAAAAACCTATTTAGAGGCCAAAAATTTCACCCATGCCGGGATTCGAACCTGCAACCTCTGGCTATCCGTACCAGCGCTCTACCAATTGAGCCAATGGGCGACTCACGGCATCAGTGAAATTTCGAACCTCTTTACAATATTCTCTGTATTACGTACAGGCAGCGACATCTGACTTAAGCAAATTGCATTACTTACAGCCCCGACCACCCACTTTGCAGCTAGGTTTAACATCGGAACGATATCACTGCACCCACATGATTACACTATTTTTATTTTTAATGCACTAACCCGTGATAAGGAACAAATTTAAAAACCTATTTAGAGGCCAAAAATTTCACCCATGCCGGGATTCGAACCCGCAACCTCTGGCTATCCGTACCAGCGCTCTACCAATTGAGCCAATGGGCGACTCACGGCATCAGTGAAATTTCGAACCTCTTTACAATATTCTCTGTATTACGTACAGGCAGCGACATCTGACTTAAGCAAATTGCATTACTTACAGCCCCGACCACCCACTTTGCAGATAGGTTTAACATCGAATGCAATTTGCTTAAGTCAGATGTCGCTGCCTGTACGTAATACAGAGAATATTGTAAAGAGGTTCGAAATTTCACTGATGCCGTGAGTCGCCCATTGGCTCAATTGGTAGAGCGCTGGTACGGATAGCCAGAGGTTGCGGGTTCGAATCCCGGCATGGGTGAAATTTTTGGCCTCTAAATAGGTTTTTAAATTTGTTCCTTATCACGGGTTAGTGCATTAAAAATAAAAATAGTGTAATCATGTGGGTGCAGTGATATCGTTCCGATGTTAAACCTAGCTGCAAAGTGGGTGGTCGGGGCTGTAAGTAATGCAATTTGCTTAAGTCAGATGTCGCTGCCTGTACGTAATACAGAGAATATTGTAAAGAGGTTCGAAATTTCACTGATGCCGTGAGTCGCCCATTGGCTCAATTGGTAGAGCGCTGGTACGGTAAAGAGGTTCGAAATTTCACTGATGCCGTGAGTCGCCCATTGGCTCAATTGGTAGAGCGCTGGTACGGATAGCCAGAGGTTGCGGGTTCGAATCCCGGCATGGGTGAAATTTTTGGCCTCTAAATAGGTTTTTAAATTTGTTCCTTATCACGGGTTAGTGCATTAAAAATAAAAATAGTGTAATCATGTGGCTGCAGTGATATCGTTCCGATGTTAAACCTAGCTGCAAAGTGGGTGGTCGGGGCTGTAAGTAATGCAATTTGCTTAAGTCAGATGTCGCTGCCTGTACGTAATACAGAGAATATTGTAAAGAGGTTCGAAATTTCACTGATGCCGTGAGTCGCCCATTGGCTCAATTGGTAGAGTGCTGGTACGGATAGCCAGAGGTTGCGGGTTCGAATCCCGGCATGGGTGAAATTTTTGGCCTCTAAATAGGTTTTTAAATTTGTTCCTTATCACGGGTTAGTGCATTAAAAATAAAAATAGTGTAATCATGTGGGTGCAGTGATATCGTTCCGATGTTAAACCTAGCTGCAAAGTGGGTGGTCGGGGCTGTAAGTAATGCAATTTGCTTAAGTCAGATGTCGCTGCCTGTACGTAATACAGAGAATATTGTAAAGAGGTTCGAAATTTCACTGATGCCGTGAGTCGCCCATTGGCTCAATTGGTAGAGCGCTGGTACGGATAGCCAGAGGTTGCGGGTTCGAATCCCGGCATGGGTGAAATTTTTGGCCTCTAAATAGGTTTTTAAATTTGTTCCTTATCACGGGTTAGTGCATTAAAAATAAAAATAGTGTAATCATGTGGGTGCAGTGATATCGTTCCGATGTTAAACCTAGCTGCAAAGTGGGTGGTCGGGGCTGTAAGTAATGCAATTTGCTTAAGTCAGATGTCGCTGCCTGTACGTAATACAGAGAATATTGTAAAGAGGTTCGAAATTTCACTGATGCCGTGAGTCGCCCATTGGCTCAATTGGTAGAGCGCTGGTACGGATAGCCAGAGGTTGCGGGTTCGAATCCCGGCATGGGTGAAATTTTTGGCCTCTAAATAGGTTTTTAAATTTGTTCCTTATCACGGGTTAGTGCATTAAAAATAAAAATAGTGTAATCATGTGGGTGCAGTGATATCGTTCCGATGTTAAACCTAGCTGCAAAGTGGGTGGTCGGGGCTGTAAGTAATGCAATTTGCTTAAGTCAGATGTCGCTGCCTGTACGTAATACAGAGAATATTGTAAAGAGGTTCGAAATTTCACTGATGCCGTGAGTCGCCCATTGGCTCAATTGGTAGAGCGCTGGTACGGATAGCCAGAGGTTGCGGGTTCGAATCCCGGCATGGGTGAAATTTTTGGCCTCTAAATAGGTTTTTAAATTTGTTCCTTATCACGGGTTAGTGCATTAAAAATAAAAATAGTGTAATCATGTGGGTGCAGTGATATCGTTCCGATGTTAAACCTAGCTGCAAAGTGGGTGGTCGGGGCTGTAAGTAATGCAATTTGCTTAAGTCAGATGTCGCTGCCTGTACGTAATACAGAGAATATTGTAAAGAGGTTCGAAATTTCACTGATGCCGTGAGTCGCCCATTGGCTCAATTGGTAGAGCGCTGGTACGGATAGCCAGAGGTTGCGGGTTCGAATCCCGGCATGGGTGAAATTTTTGGCCTCTAAATAGGTTTTTAAATTTGTTCCTTATCACGGGTTAGTGCATTAAAAATAAAAATAGTGTAATCATGTGGGTGCAGTGATATCGTTCCGATGTTAAACCTAGCTGCAAAGTGGGTGGTCGGGGCTGTAAGTAATGCAATTTGCTTAAGTCAGATGTCGCTGCCTGTACGTAATACAGAGAATATTGTAAAGAGGTTCGAAATTTCACTGATGCCGTGAGTCGCCCATTGGCTCAATTGGTAGAGCGCTGGTACGGATAGCCAGAGGTTGCGGGTTCGAATCCCGGCATGGGTGAAATTTTTGGCCTCTAAATAGGTTTTTAAATTTGTTCCTTATCACGGGTTAGTGCATTAAAAATAAAAATAGTGTAATCATGTGGGTGCAGTGATATCGTTCCGATGTTAAACCTAGCTGCAAAGTGGGTGGTCGGGGCTGTAAGTAATGCAATTTGCTTAAGTCAGATGTCGCTGCCTGTACGTAATACAGAGAATATTGTAAAGAGGTTCGAAATTTCACTGATGCCGTGAGTCGCCCATTGGCTCAATTGGTAGAGCGCTGGTACGGATAGCCAGAGGTTGCGGGTTCGAATCCCGGCATGGGTGAAAAAATTTTTGGCCTCTAAATAGGTTTTTAAATTTGTTCCTTATCACGGGTTAGTGCATTAAAAATAAAAATAGTGTAATCATGTGGGTGCAGTGATATCGTTCCGATGTTAAACCTAGCTGCAAAGTGGGTGGTCGGGGCTGTAAGTAATGCAATTTGCTTAAGTCAGATGTCGCTGCCTGTACGTAATACAGAGAATATTGTAAAGAGGTTCGAAATTTCACTGATGCCGTGAGTCGCCCATTGGCTCAATTGGTAGAGCGCTGGTACGGATAGCCAGAGGTTGCGGGTTCGAATCCCGGCATGGGTGAAATTTTTGGCCTCTAAATAGGTTTTTAAATTTGTTCCTTATCACGGGTTAGTGCATTAAAAATAAAAATAGTGTAATCATGTGGGTGCAGTGATATCGTTCCGATGTTAAACCTAGCTGCAAAGTGGGTGGTCGGGGCTGTAAGTAATGCAATTTGCTTAAGTCAGATGTCGCTGCCTGTACGTAATACAGAGAATATTGTAAAGAGGTTCGAAATTTCACTGATGCCGTGAGTCGCCCATTGGCTCAATTGGTAGAGCGCTGGTACGGATAGCCAGAGGTTGCGGGTTCGAATCCCGGCATGGGTGAAATTTTTGGCCTCTAAATAGGTTTTTAAATTTGTTCCTTATCACGGGTTAGTGCATTAAAAATAAAAATAGTGTAATCATGTGGGTGCAGTGATATCGTTCCGATGTTAAACCTAGCTGCAAAGTGGGTGGTCGGGGCTGTAAGTAATGCAATTTGCTTAAGTCAGATGTCGCTGCCTGTACGTAATACAGAGAATATTGTAAAGAGGTTCGAAATTTCACTGATGCCGTGAGTCGCCCATTGGCTCAATTGGTAGAGCGCTGGTACGGATAGCCAGAGGTTGCGGGTTCGAATCCCGGCATGGGTGAAATTTTTGGCCTCTAAATAGGTTTTTAAATTTGTTCCTTATCACGGGTTAGTGCATTAAAAATAAAAATAGTGTAATCATGTGGGTGCAGTGATATCGTTCCGATGTTAAACCTAGCTGCAAAGTGGGTGGTCGGGGCTGTAAGTAATGCAATTTGCTTAAGTCAGATGTCGCTGCCTGTACGTAATACAGAGAATATTGTAAAGAGGTTCGAAATTTCACTGATGCCGTGAGTCGCCCATTGGCTCAATTGGTAGAGCGCTGGTACGGATAGCCAGAGGTTGCGGGTTCGAATCCCGGCATGGGTGAAATTTTTGGCCTCTAAATAGGTTTTTAAATTTGTTCCTTATCACGGGTTAGTGCATTAAAAATAAAAATAGTGTAATCATGTGGGTGCAGTGATATCGTTCCGATGTTAAACCTAGCTGCAAAGTGGGTGGTCGGGGCTGTAAGTAATGCAATTTGCTTAAGTCAGATGTCGCTGCCTGTACGTAATACAGAGAATATTGTAAAGAGGTTCGAAATTTCACTGATGCCGTGAGTCGCCCATTGGCTCAATTGGTAGAGCGCTGGTACGGATAGCCAGAGGTTGCGGGTTCGAATCCCGGCATGGGTGAAATTTTTGGCCTCTAAATAGGTTTTTAAATTTGTTCCTTATCACGGGTTAGTGCATTAAAAATAAAAATAGTGTAATCATGTGGGTGCAGTGATATCGTTCCGATGTTAAACCTAGCTGCAAAGTGGGTGGTCGGGGCTGTAAGTAATGCAATTTGCTTAAGTCAGATGTCGCTGCCTGTACGTAATACAGAGAATATTGTAAAGAGGTTCGAAATTTCACTGATGCCGTGAGTCGCCCATTGGCTCAATTGGTAGAGCGCTGGTACGGATAGCCAGAGGTTGCGGGTTCGAATCCCGGCATGGGTGAAAAAATTTTTGGCCTCTAAATAGGTTTTTAAATTTGTTCCTTATCACGGGTTAGTGCATTAAAAATAAAAATAGTGTAATCATGTGGGTGCAGTGATATCGTTCCGATGTTAAACCTAGCTGCAAAGTGGGTGGTCGGGGCTGTAAGTAATGCAATTTGCTTAAGTCAGATGTCGCTGCCTGTACGTAATACAGAGAATATTGTAAAGAGGTTCGAAATTTCACTGATGCCGTGAGTCGCCCATTGGCTCAATTGGTAGAGCGCTGGTACGGATAGCCAGAGGTTGCGGGTTCGAATCCCGGCATGGGTGAAATTTTTGGCCTCTAAATAGGTTTTTAAATTTGTTCCTTATCACGGGTTAGTGCATTAAAAATAAAAATAGTGTAATCATGTGGGTGCAGTGATATCGTTCCGATGTTAAACCTAGCTGCAAAGTGGGTGGTCGGGGCTGTAAGTAATGCAATTTGCTTAAGTCAGATGTCGCTGCCTGTACGTAATACAGAGAATATTGTAAAGAGGTTCGAAATTTCACTGATGCCGTGAGTCGCCCATTGGCTCAATTGGTAGAGCGCTGGTACGGATAGCCAGAGGTTGCGGGTTCGAATCCCGGCATGGGTGAAATTTTTGGCCTCTAAATAGGTTTTTAAATTTGTTCCTTATCACGGGTTAGTGCATTAAAAATAAAAATAGTGTAATTATAGGTTTCCAAAAAATTCCACGACGAAAAGCGCCACTTTGAGGAAAGAAAATTACCAAATAATACTTGAAACGATAATAGATGGCAGCAGACAAATAACTCTTCAAAAAGATAACAGATGGCAGCAGACAAAAATGATTCAATATCAAAATGGTTTGTCAATTTCTTTTCTCGCAGGAGAAGCTATAAAACACAAAGTAACGTACGTAGGTACCTACATGGGAGAGACCGTCTGATTCGCAAAAACTTGAAAACGGGTGTAATCCCGCCGCATTTACCGATGATTTTCTATGTTAGTTACCTATCTTTTATTATTTGTAATATCACTACTGAAAGATTGTGAGGAAACCTAAGGTGAGGTTAAAAATAAAGTTAATAGGTAGGTACTTATTGGTATTTAAGAATGATAATAATATGTTTCTATTATTTATTTGAAGCGAAGGTGATCTGTCAGGATCGTGGCAAGTGGCGGCCCTGGTCTCTGCCTACCCCACTGGGATACAGGCGTGAGGTTATGTATGTATGTATTTATTTATTTTCCTACTGCCTATTATATTAAAATTCTGTTTCGAGTATTTCGAGAATATATAGTGAATTTCGAAAAACGGTGAAATAAGTGTTTCATAAATTTTGACTAAGATCATTTGTGCCCATTTACATTTAGATTGGACAAAAAAAACACAAAATAAACATTGAAGGCTTTGATCGGATTCCAGGTCGAGATAGCATAAGTAACAGGGTAAGCGGGAGTAACGGAGTCCAGGTTCAAACACGGGGTCACACACAAAGCAGTGAAAAACACTTACAACTTTCGCAATATCAACCTACTGAAACCAATTTTTTTGCAAATGAGTTATGGGTTAAAACGTACATTAAATTATAAGCTAAAACCAAAGAAAATTTCCGTTTGGGGAACGAAATACCTATTTCGGAGATGTGGTAACGCCATCTTGCGCTACTAATGTGAACTTTTACAAGAGCTTGCAGGTTAAGCTTACGAGCAGTTTCTATGATTATCGTTAAAATGGTCAAGAAAGGCTTCAAGAATACCTCCAGCGTCATCTAGTAGACTTACTCATAACTAAATTCCGAGCTACGCTTTTTGTATAGGCTATGATGGTCTTATACCTTCTTTGTCTATGGCGCAGACTAGGAAGAAGTGTAACGAAAGTACCCGAAGCTATAAGTACATTCAACATGATCTTTAACCGATACGGTTAAGGTGCAGAATTGATTGCCGCAGTAGCGCTACCTATTTCGCTCACGCTAATATTGCCAAACTAATAGTCACCTGCATCGATGACGTTGAAGCAACCAATAGCAACAAAGGCGCGTGGCCTGCCATAAAATGAAACTATCTGATTGGTCGATCAACTTGCCGCACATCCAAAATTTGGTCATCTGCGCAGGTACATCCGCGAGACTTATTTCTTGTGTAGCACTTAACATAACTTAACTTACTTTATCTTGTGTACATAACTTAGAAAAAAAGTCTAAGATACATGACCAAACTGGGAATCGAACCTGGGCCTCCTGTTTCAGAGTCCACTGTTCTATCTACTGTGTTACAAAAAGAGATGACCTAAATAACTTTAAAAGTGCCGATAAAGGCACGAGCAGTCGTTTAGCCACGAAATAAGATTACCACCAGTAATGGGGCTGCATCACGCTGAGATTGGCCCATTATTGTCATTTTTGTATTGCTGAGGTATTCTACTGAAATCTATTGCATGGTTTATTTTTTTTCAAGCAGGGCAAAAAACGTAACAGGTTATCCATCGCTGTTATCAGTCCGTTAGGGAACATACAGTTTTATTCCTAACTACTTAGATTTTAGTAGCTTTTTACATTTTTTTTAAATAAATAAATATTCATGGACATATTACACAGATCTCGTTAGCCCTATACTAAGTACAACTAAATGACTTGTGTTATAGGTGCTAACTCGACGATAGATTTAATACAATAAATACATAGATAACATCCAAGATCCGAAACAAACTAGAAAAGTTCGTTTCCTAGTTTGACCCGGCCAAACCGCTGCGCCACCGCGGCCGTCATTGCTGAGGCTTCTTCTACATTCTGATTAATTTGTCATGTATCTACTGTGTAATTCTTTGTAATATTGTCAAGTGAAGTGTATTCTCTGTATTAGTCTATTATTTTTAAATAAAAACGTGTTTGCGGGACTCAGCAGAAAAAGGTAGTCCTACTGTAGCCTAATTGTCGCTGAAAAGTGTTCCTTGTCTCCATGATACAACATACATAATTCATCAATAACATAGTTAACATTACCGTCGAGTGAGTCGTATATGAATCAAAGGAATAGGTATGTGAGTTACATATTAATAATTTTTTTTTGGTATAATCTTCGGACATACTTGGAATTACGAAATGCGTAGTATACAGGGTGTCTCATTTAAATCGGTCAGTATGGGAAAATCTGAAACTATAAGACATACGAAGATCTGTTCTGAGGAACCATGTCATTGATTTTAATAACAAGAAAAACTGCATTCATACATTTTAAAAAACATCTAATACTCCTTTCGGGAATCGAGCCCGGTTGTTTTGAAAAAAAAACCTACACTATTTCTATTTAGATATCGATTGTGTAGTTCTTAAGCAGTAAATGTCTGTATAAAACATGATGTCTAAAATGAATAAAATGCATTGTTTTCATACAAAATGCAATCGTAAGATCGTTACCTAAACGTGTTGAATATTATATTAAAAGTCGGTGGTCACTTCGGGCACCTACTAAAATAAATTAAAGTATGTGAAACCAATGCATTTTATTCATTTTAGACATCATGTTTCATACAGACATTTACTGCTTAAGACCTACACAATCGATATCTAAATAGAAATAGTGTAGGTTTTTTTTTTCAAAACAACCGGGTTCGATTCCCAAACGTAGTACAGATACAGATGTTTTTTAAAAAGAATGAATGCAGTTTTTCTTGTTATTAAAATCAATGACATGGTTCCTCAGAACAGATCTTCGTATGTCTTATAGTTTCAGACTTTCCCATTCTGACCGATTTGAATGAGACACCCTGTATAGTAGTCTAGTAAAAAAAACAAAATTACGCATAACATTATCGTGTATGTTTATGTTTGACTCTTTAGATTCATAGTTCACAGGTTACAAAAATGCCTAGCATCCTAGCATCAAATCTGCCGCATTTTGCAATTAATTAGGGGCACAAAACTTTTAATAAGCGTTGTAATGTAAGTATGTAAACAAAACACGTACAAAATATTGCTGCCGCTTAGCCATTTTTATCAAACTACCGCTTATGGCTATCTGGACACTTCCAATGACATTGTTCGTTTTTGAAAAGATCTAGAATTCAAACTCAGAACCGGAGCAATCCTCAACGGACCTCAATATTCAACAATGGCGGAGAAAAAGGTCTCATTAGGCATAACAAGTCCATTCAGAGACGTGCCAATAATGGAGTTTGGTTGGGACGAGGGAAAAAACTGTCCAAGCGTGAGTGAAACTCTTTCGCGAAGAGTTCCGTAGTGCCAAAAAGCTAGTCGTAGTGCCACAGTCGTGGAATCGTTTGTAGTCCCGGCTGCCAGAAAGATTTTAAAACGATCACTAAGGTTAAGCAACATTGGGCGCGTTCAGTGCATGGATGGGTGACCGTTGACTAGCGCCAGTGGCTCTGTGCTCCGCAAGGCACGATAAGCAGTTGGTGCCGACTGCCGTCGATAGGTGGCAGTCGTTAGGCCAATATGGAGGCCTTGGGGCGGCTTGAAAACTTTTTACGGTAAGGCCCGCCACTCTTTTACAATTCTCCAACCCAGGCTTGACCCCCTTGGTGGAGTATGGCCTAACCGTCCTGCGATGCATTAAGATACCCGTGCCCCAGCAGTGGGGACTTACGAAGGGTTGATATCATATCCGACTAGGTGGAATGACGTTCTGCGAAAAACTGCAGACAGATGCTGCATGCGACAAGCTGAAGACAGGGCGCTATGGCGCTCATTAGGGGAGGGTACATTAAGCATTAGTACAGCAGTGGACTATTATAGCCTGACGACGACGACGACGACGATATTATATTATTATTACTATTATTAATACTTTATTGCACCTAAAACGTACAATGCAGCGAAGTTAATGCCATAAGCATTTTCTACCAGTCAACCGCAGGATGTATAACGAAAATTTGGCAGGCGTGCAAAAAAACGAAAAGAAAACCTTACACATTAATAATATACTTACACATATACTACACTAAACATTATATTAAAATAATAGTGTATAAATATATAAATACATACACATCCAAATATATATGTGTCATTACATACAAATATATATATATTTTCACTTAACTAGGGAACCCTGTGGAATTTTCGCACCGATAAACGGTTCAGCCATTTCAAGAGCTATTTCAACGTCCCCAAAGAACAAGTTTAAAAGCGATAACTGAACTTGGCAAATTACTCGAGTGAATTTGAAAGAAAATAAAAACAATTTTCCATCATGGCATCTAATAACTTAAGGCGCTTTGGGTTGCTAACTAGCGACACCAATGGAATGAAAATCGTAACTTGTTTTGTTACACGTTTTTTTTCAAATAGTACATATATACATAACCTCACGCCTGTATCCCAGAGGGGTAGGCAGAGACCAGGGACTGCCACTTGCCACGATCCTGACAGATCACCTTTGCTTCATCAACGTTCATAAGATTTTCAAAAAGTAGACGTGACAAACTTAATATCCTTTGTTATTACTATTTTTTGAACATACATCCTAGAAACCTATTTAGAGGCTAAAAATTTCACCCATGCCGGGATTCGAACCCGCTACCTGTACGTAATACTCTAAATAGGTTTTTAAATTTGTCATTAGCACGGGTTAGTGCATTAAAAATAAAAATAGTATAATCATGTGGGTACATTGATATCGTTCCGATGTAAAACCCAACTGCAAAGTAGGCAGTCGGGGCTGTAAGTGATGCAATTTGCTTAAGCCAGATATATAAGAGAATAGTGTAAAGAGGTTCGAAATTCCACTGATGCCGGTGAGTCGCCCATTGGCTCAATTGGTAGAGCGCTGGCATGGATAGCCAGAGGTTGCGGGTTCGAATCCCGGCATGGGTGAAATTTTTAGCCTCTAAATAGGTTTTATAATTTGTCCTTAGCGCGGGTTAGTGCATTAAAAATAAAAATAGTATAATACAGCCTAGAATGTAGAGTAAATATCCTAATACTTTAATCGATTGCCGCTTAAAACGGCCGTTTTTACACTGTAGGTTCTATAAATGGACAGTTGGTTCTAAAAATAGCTATCGATAGAGATAGATAGATAACAAATTGATAAGAAATTGCTATCAGCAATAAGGCCGCCAATTGTGCCTCTTCTTTTGTAACTGTTGTCTCTGTAATTATTTTCTGTTGTGTACAATAAAGAATATTCTTGATGGATTTCTGCTAAAAACGGGAATTTTTGGCAAAAATCGATTACAGGCCCAGATTGTTGATCCTAGGTTTTAGACTGTGTCCTAAAATAGTTGTCACAGTTTTTAAGATTTCTCATGTTCTGTATAATCCCTCAATCACGTAAAAGAGATTTTTAGGGCCCCATGGGCTTCGGGTTTTGGTTAGGTTGCCTCTTGTACTTGGCGTAGGTACTTGATGTGTTCAAATGGAGTCGGTGTACTACTGAATTCGCGACATCCTTACCTAGTTATCATAGCACAAGTTATCCTAGTTAGGAACCAGCACAAGTGATCGCTGATCGAATCGCTCGTAGCCACGGCTGCCTGAGTGATCTTAAACGATTACGAAAGTTAAGCAACATAGGGCGCGTTCACTGCATGGATGGGTGATCGTCTGTGACTAACGCTAGTGGCGTTTTTCCAAGCGGTTTTGTGCGTCGCAAGGCATGTTAAGCAGTTGGTGTCGGCTGTCGTCGGTAGGTAGCAGTTGTTAAGCCAAGTCAGAGGCCTTAGGCCAGAGGCCAAGTCAGAAGCGCTCGTGGCCTCGTCAAACCGAGTGATTGGAATCAATCTCTTGAGTTAAGCAACAACAGGCGCGGTCAGGTGCACGATGGGTGACCGTGACTATCGCTAGTGGCATTTTTCCGAGCGCTTCCGTGCTTCGCAAGGCACGTTAAGCCGTTGGTGCCGGCTGTCATATAATGGCAGTCGTTAAGCCATGTCAGAGGCCTAATGGGCGGCTTGATAACTTCTGACAGTAAGGCCCGCCACTGTCTTACAATCCTCCACCAACCCGGACTTGGCCCCCGTGGTAGAGTATGGTCTAACCTTCCTGCAATGCAGGAAGAGATCCGTGCCCCAGCAGTGGGGACATACAAGAGTTGATCCCTAGAGGCCTTAGGGCGCGCTTGGAAACTTATGGCAGTAAGACCAGCCACAAGTCTTGCAGGCCTCCACCAATCCGGACATGGCTCCGTGGTGGAGTATCGCCTATAGCTTCCTCAGGGAAGAGACCCGTGCCCCAGCAGTGGGTACATAGAAGGGTTGATCCGAAGAGGCCTTAGGGCGCGCTTGGAAACTTATGGCTGTAAGACCAGACACAAGTCTTGCAGGCCTCCACCAATCCGGACTTGGCCCCCGTGGTGGAGTATGGCCTATAGCTTCCTCAGGGAAGAGACCCGTGCCCCAGCAGTGGGGACATAGAAGGGTTGATCCGATGAGGCCTTAGAGCGCGCTTGAAAACTTCTGACAGTAAGACCAGCCACAAGTCTTGCAGGCCTCCACCAATCCGGACATGGCTCCGTGGTGGAGTATGGCCTATAGCTTCCTCAGGGAAGAGACCCGTGCCCCAGCAGTGGGGACATAGAAGGGTTGATCCGAAGAGGCCTTAGAGCGCGCTTGAAAACTTCTGACAGTAAGACCAGCCACAAGTCTTGCAGGCCTCCACCAATCCGGACATGGCTCCGTGGTGGAGTATGGCCTATAGCTTCCTCAGGGAAGAGACCCGTGCCCCAGCAGTGGGGACATAGAAGGGTTGATCCGAAGAGGCCTTAGGGCGCGCTTGGAAACTTCTGACAGTAAGACCAGCCACAAGTCTTGCAGGCCTCCACCAATCCAGACATGGCTCCGTGGCGGAGTATGGCCTATAGCTTCCTTAGGGAAGAGACCCGTGCCCTTCAGTGGGGACATAATGGGTTGATGACGATAATGACGACTGACTGTGTTAAGTGGAAGTTATTTCATGCCATACACTTTCTTTGATAGTTTAACGGTTCGGTTTATTATTAGTTTTACGGACCAACGCCTAATGTATTGGTTAATAAACTGTTGCCATTAGTTTGATTAACAATTTGCTGATAATAACCTTAATTTTAGAACGAGTCCACTCGAATGTTATTAAGACTATATTTTTTTTAGTGCACTAACCCGTGCTAAGGACAATTTTAAAAACCTATTTAGAGGCTAAAAATTCCACGCACTCTAAATAGGTTGTTTTTAAGACTGTTCTTATAGTGTTCTTATGTTCTTATATAGTATTGTAAGGAGGTTCGAAATTTCGCCCGTAGTCGCCCGTTGGCTCAGTTGGGAGAGCGCTGGCACGGATAGCCAGAGGTCGCAGGTTCGAATCCGGCATAGGTGGAATTTTTAGCCTCTAAATATAGGTTGTTTTTAGGACTGTTCTTATATTAGATAGATAGTATTGAAAAGAGGTTCGAAATGTCCGGTAGTCACCTATTGGCTCAGATGGGAGAGCGCTGGCACGGTTAGCCAGAGGTCGCGGGTTCAAGTTTATTTATTTTATTCATTTATTTTTCTGGTAGTGCAATAAATTGTCCTCTATCGATCTATCCTATAATGTTTTTTTTTCTATTTTTTCAGGTTAGTTCCAGTAAAAATGCAGATCAATTGATCTTCGCAACAGGTAAAGTCAGTTCTTTGAACTAATAAACAACTGCGTCCTTGGACTAGGGTTAATACGCTTAGCTACCAAAATATAGGTCGTCGGTTTGATTCCCTGTGGTGGACGCAGTACTTGCACAGATCAGTCTGCACGTATTTATATGTTTGTTATATAATTGACTGGTAATTTTTGGAAAAAATGCTTTCAAGTGTAGGTTTTCCTACATTTGAAAGCATTTTTTGGTTCTTGGTTCTAATTGTTTTTAAACCTTTCTTCTAACTATTTTGAACAGTTAACTGTTTTCTGTTTTCTAACTGTTTTTGAATATTTTAAAAACCTATTTGTACTTAATACAGAGGATATTGTAAAGAGGTTCGAAATTTCACTGATGCCGTTGAGTCGCCCATTAGGTCAGTTGGAAAGAGCGCTGGCACGGATAGCCAGAGGTCGCGGGTCCGAATCCCGGAATGGGTGGAATTTTTAGCCTCTAAATAGGTTTTTAAAATTGTCCTTAGCACGGGTAGTGCATTCAAAATAATATAATGTATTTGAATAAATAGAAAAATAAAAAAAAATGTGCTAATTTCATAGCCTACGATACGACACTTGCAAATACGAAGAATCGTTTGATTACAAACATAAAAACATACAAACATACAAACATACAAACCTACAAACATGCAAACATGCAAACATGCAAACATACACACATACATACACACTACAAATACGTTGCCCTCCTTTTAGGCTTCGCCCGGATAATTAACCACTGAACCGTTATCCAGGCCTTTCTTCCAAACTAACAATGCTGTACCTACATTTTAAAGGTGCGTCTTCACTGAAGCTTTAATCGTTTGATAACTTTGACAGCTCCAGACGAGGCCATCAATCTTGTCGTTCGCTTGACGAGTTTGTTTCTTACGAAACGTTAAACTTCACTTAGGAAGGAAACATTAAACATAACGCTCTGTTATTCTGTATGGTTTACTGATAGACATAGATTAGGACAGATAGTCCAATCGGCGGTGGAGTTTTTCATGATATCAACCCTTTGTATTTCCCCACTGCTGGAGCACGGGTCTCTTCCTGTATCGCAGGAAGATAAGGCCATACTCCACCACGGAGGCTGATTCTGGGTTGGTAGACAGCCTTTATAAGTAAAAAATTAATTTATTAGACTTTAAAAAACCTATTTAGAGGCTAAAAATTTTCACCCATGCCGGGATTCGAACCCTCAACCTCTGGCTATCCGTGCCAGCGCTCTACCAATTGAGCCAATGGGCAACTCACCGGCATCAGTGAAATTTCGAACCTCTTTACACTATTCTCTGTATTACGTACAGGCAGCGAGATACTCGTATTATTAGACTTTGCTCAGCAGTCAAGTCCAAAAAATCGAAGTTTCTATATAAATAGGTACTTGAATACACTTAGATGCGTAACGAAACGGACGGAGCATTAATCCGCTATTTGGCTCTCTTTGCAAGTAAGTCTGAAATGGTAAATATCGCCTCCATTAGACCAAAACATATTTTAGTATATTTTTTGAGGACCTAAAAGCAACCAAAAAATATATTTTAAAACTTTGCTTTGCTAAACAGCCAAAAACGCGGTCAGCCATTTTTGTCTATGGTTGGAAGACCTGAAGTCTTGTAAACAAAGTTCAAATTCAACAACTGTGAGTGATTTGTGAACACAGTGAAAAAACAACGAAGAAAACCATGATTTCATCGAGTTTACATGTAAAATATAACAATTATCATTATTGCATTGTTCGAGAATGCAAAAATATGTCAAAAAAGAACCCCGGGAAGTTGTGGATTCGTGTACCCAGTGAAATAAACACACGAAACATTGGCTCAAACTTGCCAAAAGAGACCCCGATACTTTATCGACTGAAACTCGGGTGTATAATTACGTGAAGATCACTTTGATGTAAGTCCTATAATAATCAATGTCCACTGGTTCTGGCTGACAGATGTTTGTTTACAACCGAAAGATCCTTTCAACATGGCGGATAGAGTTTTCACCGTTCCGAATTAAAAGCGGTAAATATTTTTTGCAAAATTTGCAGCCATCCTACATAGGTACTTACTTAGCAAAGACAATATATTTCAGTTTCTTAAGTTAAATACTACAGGAAAAAATAATATGTCGCGTCAAATTTTATACGAGTCAAGTAGCGGATTGTTGTTGTACAGACCCTCGTTATCAACCCTTGTATGTCCCCACTGTTGGGGCACGGGTCTCTTCCTGCCTCGCAGGAAGGTTAGGCCGTACTCCATCACGGGGGCCAAGTCCGGGTTGGTGGAGGATTGTAAGACAGTGGCGGGCCTTACTGTCAGAAGTTATCAAGCCGCCCATAAGGCCTCTGACATGGCTTAACGACTGCCATTATATGACAGCCGGCTCCAACGGCTTAACGTGCCTTGCGAAGCACGGAAGCGCTCGGAAAAATGCCACTAGCCGTAGTCACGGGAAGCGCACCCATCCTGTACCTGACCGCGCCTGTTGTTGCTTAACCAAGTGATTGATTCCAATCACTCGGTTCGCCTAGGCCACGAGCGCTCCTGCGTACAGACCCTACCTCGGTATATTACCACATAATGCACTCACATACCGAAAATATAAAGTAGGTATAGTCTTAAGCTGGTTCGTTCTAACTATCGCCACCAATAGAATAAAAATAATAACTTGTATATAACATAATACGTTGTACATACTACGTTTTTATCTAAAAGTGAACATGAGAAATCTTAACAACTGTGGCAATAATTTTTTCTCTTCCTAATTTCTTTCTTGTCTCCGTCTTTGGTTACCTGGAATAAATTGCTTTTAGTAGTAAGGCCGCCAATGGTCTTATTCTTCTTCAAGCTATATTAGTCTACTGCTGGACATAGCCCTCCCCTAATGAGCGCCATAGCGCCCTGTCTTCAGCTTGCCGCATCCAGCGTCTGCCGGCAGTTTTTCGCAGATCGTCCTCCTACCTGGTCGCCAATTGTACTATAATTTTATATATTGAAATTTTTTTTTTGTAATTTATTTATTTCAGAGAAGTATAACAATTTACTTATCCTATTTTAGCATTGTATTGATGAAAATGTTTATATTTAACTGATGATAAGATTAGAGCGATGTTGTCTGTACTAGTTAAAAAACTGTATGGCAGGCAGCAACGCCTTCTTTCAGGAAAATTTAACTTATTTTATTACATTGCTGTTTGAGTATTTACTTATAGATGCTAGTTACACGGTGGGAAGCGGTGGTAGCTCAGTGGGTAGAACCATGGACTGGCAAGCGAGAGCCCCAGGTTTGAACCCGAGTGCGGGCGTGTACCAATGACTTTGTTTAATTTCAAAGTTACGTACATTTGCGAATTTGTAGTCGCAATACCACACGCTAACTGTGAAGGAAAACATCGTGAAGAAACCCGCGGCTTGGTTGGCTCCGCACGTATTGACTAGTCTTTCCTGTGGGCTAGGCCAACTAAGCTGTCAGGATGGTATAGGTGCTGGGCAAGCCTACACCATCTATAAAACCATGTCCCAGGCACTACAGCGTCGGAGTGGTCCCTTCACCCATCTAGTGTGAGTGAAGATACCACGGCGATGTATAAATCATCTCATTAAGTAGATGCAAAAGGCTAGTTACACGCTTAAAACAAATTACATTGTATAAGTGATACTGTGGGTGTGTGTGTGTGTATGTATGTGTGTGTATTTTTTATAATTTCTGTAACTGCAATTTCTGTGTACAATTAAGAATATTCTATCTATCTGTCTCTGAGAGACGACCTATGCTCTGTAGTGTGACGTTGTAGGCTACATAAAAAAGTCCACCTTCTGCGCATAGTTACTCTTTGTCCGGCGTAAAATCCGAATGTTCTACAATAAACCCTTTGATGTTAAATTCCAGAGTATGAATAAGGAATAGGGTATTAATTCTTTACAGCCAGGTTTATTAATTTCGCCCGCTAAATGCACGCTGAAATTTTAATGGTTTTCCTGCGATAGAGGCTTTGTGGTATTGAGGCTCACTCGACGCGTTACTGAGGTTTTTACGGCTTTAAAAAAAAGTACATAACAGTTCCTATGACGGCTACTATATGGCGTGACTAAACTCTATGTTTTGTGAGTTTATGTCAACCCTTTGCATGTCCCCACTGCTGAAGCACGGGTCTCGTCATGCATCGCAGGAAGGTTAGGCCATACTCCACCACGAGGGCCAAGTCCGAATTGGTGGCGGATTGTAAGACAGTGGCGGGCCTTACTGTCAGATGTTATCAAGCCACATATAAGGCCTTGGACATGGCTTAGCGACTGCCATTAGATTACAGCCAGCTCCGCGGCTTAACATGCCTTGTGAAACACGGAGAACTTGGAAAAAATGCCACTACTAACCACAGGATGGTCACCCATCCAGTACCTGATCGTGCCTGTTGTTGCTTAACTAGTTACTTAGTGATTGATTCCAATTACTCCGTTCCACTAGGACACCAGCGCTTCTTCACGTTTTGTGAGTAAATGGGGTAATAATTAACTTTTACCGACATCAGCCGCGAAAATCGGTAACATAATCCCTAATAGGTATATTTATTTTCTCAGAAACTTTATTTTTGATGGACTGGTCGGGTATAATCCCTTGGGACCGATATTGGCTCTAACATGAGTAATATTACGTACATCAATCAGTCAAATAATATTCGGTATAAGTTATTTATTAGCATAAGCTTATACTTGATGTTTTTCGCTCAATAAATATCTTTATTGAATATCTCAATAAATATTTACCTGGATGGGAAGCATTACAAAGAGTATACAAAGAGGAGTGGAAATCTGAAGGGGAGACCTTTGCCCAGCTGTGGGACACAGCCATGGCTAATTAAAAAATATATCTTTATGTCTTGCCGCAGTATTGGTGTCTTCCTAAATTAACATAACATAATATTTACATACAGGCACATACATGCCTTCTGGCCCCGCACAAGGATACCCTGTGTCGTGGGGACCAGAAACAACGACATCACAAACGTGTAAACATCCAAGACCTGGGGTTTTTTTGTCCCCAGCCAGGGTTCGAACCCGGGATCTCTTGCGCTACCGCTGCGCCACAGAGGGCGTCAAATGTAATAAGTCAATTCTAACATTTTATATAATTACATGTCGTTGATTGCTTCCATGGTATCTTATAAAGGAGGTACTTGTACCAACTAATGTATTTTATGCCACACGTGGCAGTAAAGTGGCTTTTTGGCCAAGTGTAGACATAAAAAGATGTACACAACACGGGAGGTAATAAAGAAAGCTCTCGATCGCATATTTACGTCCCTCGCTTGCAGCTCGGGCCGCAAACTTCTGCGATCTCGGCCTTTCTTTGTATTACCACGCTAGTTGTGTAATGTACTATTATAACATATTTGCTCGTAAAGTGGTTGTAATGACACCAACATCTATATCGTAATGTATCTCATTACGTACTTGTGCGATAATGTTATGTAAAAGGCACGTGTTTTTTTTTAAATAAAGTTTTAAGATACTCCGTCTAAAAATGAACGATACTTTTAAAAATCTTAGCAAAGAGGTTTTATGTCAAGAAAGTGGTCAATATTTTATGAATAAATTTAACTTTGGGAAATGAAATATAACAAATAAACATTTAATTCTTTAATTTAATTAATTTTGACAATAAATTACAACCATTTATCTGTAACAAAAACACAAAAATATTAATTTACTTTATTAGTAATACTGGCTGTTTTTGTACCTTTGCCTAAAAAAAAAGTAGATGCGCGCGCATCGCTTATTTGTGGACAAGTAAAAATAATTCCGCGCGCTTTTTCTTTTTGATGTATTGTTTTTATTTGAAAATGTCGTCAAGTAGTGATGATAACAAAGTCAGAGTTTTATTAATTTCCTCGTAAATATGTTATAAAACGTCGTATGACATACGTGCGCTTTGAAAATTACAGCCTCTGCTTCCTTATAGCCCTCGCCGATGGCTCGGGCTAGTAATATCGCCTCGGCTGTAATTTTCAACTTACCGCACTTATATCATAATGTACTATTAAGTACCTACTTAAGGCTGCTGTGTGCTGTCGGCCTAGAGAATAGCACCAACCCAATTCTTCCCACGGGTGTCGAAAAGGCGGATAAGGGACACAAACCGGGGGTTGGGCAGCAGCGCCCCCCCGTGCAGTACAATTCCACCGAACTGCAATCCCCAACCCGCATGCCCAGCGTGGGGATTATGGGCACTACCCCCTATGATAGCACAACGTGGCGCTCTTTAGGGGAGGGCTATGTCCAGCAGTGGAATAGTATAGCCAGACGACGACCTTAGGCTGCTGTTACATTAGCCATGCTCTCTCGCTCGCACAATCTAACATTTTTATTTGCGAAGCACGGAACCGAGAAAAGATGCCACTATCGTTAGTTATCGACGGTTACGCATCTATGCACTGAACGCGCCCTATGTTGCTTAACCTTCGTGATCGTTTAAGATCACTCAGGTAGCCATGGACGCTGGATAAATCATCTCATTCGTTATCAACCATTGTTGTCCCCACTGCTGGGGCACGGGTCTCTTCCTGCATCGCAGGAGGGTTAGGCCATACTCCACCACGGGGGCCAAGTCCGGGTTGGTGGAGGATTGTAAGACAGTTGCGGAACTTACTGTCAGAAGTTATCAAGCCGCCCATAAGGCCTCTGACAAGGCTTAACGACTGCCATTACATGACAGCCAGCACCAACGACTAAACGTAATCATCTCATTACGTAGATGCAAAGGCACTCTGTTTTAATGCCGTAAAAACTTCAGTAACGCGTCGAGTGAGGCTCAATATCACAAAGCTTCTATCGCAGGAAAACTATATGGAACCATCTGTGTCCGAGTTTGACTCGCACTCGGCTAGTTTTTCCTGTTTTTTTTTTCTTTTTATTGTGGTAAGTGGAACTCTAGTTCTGATAACCGATGGGGTAGAAGAGTTCTTGAGTGGTGACCGCGGATCGGTAAACGTAGTGTAGGACGTCTTCACTCGGTGGAGCGATGATCTTCGCAGGGCGGCTGGCAAGAGCTGGATGACAGTAGCCGAGGACCGTGCTCAGTGGCGTGTATTGGGAGAGGCCTATGTCCAGCAATGGACAACCGTAGGCCGATGATGAACTCTAGTCTCTGCCTTACCCAAAGGCGTGTAGACGTGTGTTTACGTCAATATATTTAAATGGCTTTTATCATTGTATCTACAAGGCCGCTTAAAACATTCCACTCAATTGATGGGAATCAACCACTTGATTTAAGCAACTGCAGGCGCGGTCAGGTGCAGGATGGGTGACCGTCCCGTGACTACCGCTAGTGGCATTTTTTCCGAGCGCTTCCGTGCTTCGCAAGCCACGTCAAGCCGTTGGTGCCGGCTGTCAAGTAATGGCAGTCGTTAAGATAACTTCTGACAGTAAGGCCCGCCACTGCCTTGCAATCCTCCACCAAGCTGTTCTTGGGCCCCATGGTGGAGTATGATGCAGTAAGAGACTAGAGTATGACCCCGGCAGTGGGGTCATACAAGGGTTGATATCGATACAAAATTTAGTTTAGTTTGAAGGTATTCGTATTTGCATTTTTCACGTTTTTTTCCTTTTCATTTTGCAAGTAGACCTCTGAGTGCTTAGTGCGAGTTTGACAGATCCAATCGAATAACTTTACTACCGCGTTAAACGAGCATTGAGTAGTGAGTATGAGTAAGTTAACCGTTCGAACTGGTAAAACGCTGTCACAGTACAACTCGCACTCGCGTTTATTCGTGTTTTGGCTGGTAAACGTGTTCACTTCTCAACGTAAACCATTACAACTCGCACTCAGCAATTTTGATTTCCATACTTATCGCTAGGTGGCGCTTCCTCGATGCCATAGAAATATGAGTTTACGTTAACGCGATCGAGTAGTTAAAAAACTCGCACTAAGCACTCAGAGTGCTTAGTGCGAGTTTGACAGATCCAATCGAATAACTTTACTACCGCATTAATCGAGCATTGAGTAGTGAGTATGAGTAAGTTAACAGTTCGAACTGGCAAAACGCTGTCACAGTACAACTCGCACTCGCGTTTATTCGTGTTTTGGCTGGTAAACGTGTTCACTTCTCAACGTAAACCATTACAACTCGCACTCAGCAATTTTAATTTCCATACTTGTCGCCAGGTGGCGCTTTCTCGATGCCATAGAAATATGAGTTTATGTTAACGCGATCGAGTAGTTAAAAAACTCGCACTAAGCACTCTGGTCTTTGCCTAACCCATCGGCGTTAGGCGTGACTTTACGTCAATATATTTTAATGGCTTTTTTCTCTTCTAAAGCACTCAGAGTGTACCTACAAGGCCGCTTAAAATATTCTACTCACGAGAGCAATACATCACGACGAAAATCTCGGGATTATTTCCCGGCAAAGACTGGCTTATCCTTATTCATCACGCCATCCCGCCATTAGGGCAGTCAGAGCTACCAATTACCGTGATAATTTTCAAAGGAGGAATGCTTAAATATTTATTGGTTTATTGCTTTGCGTCTGAGATAAGGTGTTCTGTTTATAATAATAATAATTTTTGTTTCATGCGAGAAGTTTAAATAGGTATTTTACTGATGTCCACACTACAGCATTCACCCTTCACCTTTCAACCTTCTGGTTTGAGTGACGGACGCTGTATAAATCCTCTCATTACTAAGATGCCAGATAAAATCGTTATCAACCCTTGTTTGTCCCCACTATTGGGGCACGGGTCTCTTCCTGCAACGCAGGAAGGTTAGGCCATACTCTACCATGGGGGCCAAGTCCGGGTTTCCGGAGGATTGTAAGACAGTGGCTTGCCTTACTGTCAGAAGTTATCAAGCCGCCCATAAGGCCTCTGACATGGCTGAACGACTGCCATTGTATGACAGCCGGCACCAACGGCTTAGCGTGCCTTGCGAAGCACGGAAGCGCTCGGAAAAATGCCACTAGCGGTAGTCACGGGACGGTGACCCATCCCGTACCTGACCGCGCCTGCTCTTGTTTAACTCAAGTGATTGATTCCAATCACTCGATTCGCCTAGGCCACGAGCGCTTCAAAGATAAAATATCTTTATTTTTTTTGTTGGACTAACTCGTGCTGAGGACAATTTTAAAACCCTATTTAGAGGCTAAGAATTCCGCCCATGCCGGGACTCGAACCTGCGACCTCTTATTTTATAATTTTGAGCTTTCTTTGAATTGAAATTTCAAACCTCTTTACAATATTCTCTGTATTACGTACACTGATGCCGGTGAGTCGCCCATTAGCTCAGTTGGAAAGACCGCTCGGATAGCCAGAGGTCGCGGGTTCGAATCCAGGCATGGGTGGAATTTTTAGCCTCTAAATAGGTTTTTAAGCTAACTATTGATTAAGGAATTCTGAGAGAACATAGAATCCGGTGTATACCTACTTACATACATAAATGGTGTACTAGTCAAACACTTTACCCTCGTTTTAAAGTAAATATATTGAAATTAAATCAACTTAAGTTGAGAAACCCTTAACGTAACATAATACAGAAATTAAGTAAACAATGCTGAAAGCTGTCACGACCATTATTTATTCCATTCAAATGGTAATTCGAATTGGCGGGAATTGAGATCGGGCTTAAATTTTGTGGTAAGGCAGTGGTTCTTAACAGGTGGTCCGCGAACCACTGGTGGTCCCGGCATTCCAAGTGGTTCGCGGAGCCATTATTGCGAAATAATAATTATATAAATAAATATCAATTCAAATGAATATTACACACATCAGGTTAGCTCTATACTATGTACAAATAAATGACTTGTGTTACAGTTGCTAACTCGACAATAGATTTAATATAATAAATACAAAATTAACCAAAATTAGACCCGAGTCAAACTAGAAAAGTTCGATTCCTAGTTTGACAGGCCGGGGATCGAACCCGGTTTTACAGTCAGCGTGCCAAACCGCTGCGCTACCGTATTCGTCTGTTATGAGTGTTAGTCGTAACATTAATTCATATCAGAAGCCTTATAGGCGGCTTGCAAACTTCCGACAGTAAGGCTCGCCATTGTCTTACAATCTTCCACCAACCCGGACTTGGCCACCGTGGTGGAGTATGGGCTAACCTTGCTGCGGTGCAGGTAGAGACACGCGCCCCAGGTTAATTGATATCGAGTCGTGAAATTATGCGTGTTTTGTTCATAGATACATCAACCAATTCTTGGTTTATTCACGTTCAGGTACTGTATATTAACAATAGACCAATTGGGTGGTCTCTGAAAATACCAATATTTGGTGAAATGGGCCCTTATGACTAAAAAGTTAAGAACCACTGTGCTAAAGTCTAGTGGTCTAGTCAAGTGGGAACCAGAAACAACGACATCACAAACATGTAAACATCCAAGACCTGGGGTTTTCTTGTTCCCAGCCGGGATTCGAACCCGGGACCTCTTGCATGGTAGGCAGACGCGCTACCGCTACGCCACAGAGGTCGTCTACAAACAAACATGTATGTATGTTTGTAGGTATATCCGATTTTATGTGTATGTGTTATAAAGAGTGCTAAATGCGGAAATCTCAGGTCTATCTTAGGCCTGTAATAATTTTGTCGTCATTGTTAGGCCTACCCAAACGCTCTTTAAAAGCATATTTCAACGACAAAATAAATACTGTACCAAATTGTATTTACCCGTGTCAAAGCCGAAAACTTTCCTGAAAATTACTCTTTTCACGTTTATACAGGGTGAAAAAAATCCACATATCTTTCCGAAAAATTGGAGTCTACATGTTTATGCTGCTATAGGGTATTCCTGTAAAGTAATGTAGGATGGGATTATAGTAGATATCCATGAATGCGCAATAAATCAGCTTTATTTATTATATTAATTTATCAAAGCCCACAGCACAAAACAATATAAAATAAGTAAATGTAGGCCAAACATAGGCCGATTACGGAGTAATATTTCTTAAACTTATCTTATTTACGAAGCACAGAGCAGGCAATAAAGTTATTTAAAAATAAGATAATAATTTCATATAATTTTTGTTGGTTTTTTGCTGGTGTTTTGTAAATAATATTTATATCTTGTCTTATCTTAAGTATCCAAAAGCAAAATAACCATGATTGCCCCGAGGTATGATTGAGACTTCAGTTACTAGGGTTTTCTCACGATGTTTCCCTTTGCAGTTAGCGAGTGGATTGCTACTTCACCATAGCGCTTGAAATAGCCAATCCGCGATGGGCACGCCCGGCAATAAAGATCAACAGAAGGCCTAACGATTGAGAAGCCGGTTTTCTAACGTTCGGCCTCCATCGCACAGAGCTTAACCCTGGATTAACTGATGGATAGTATTGTTCTGACAATGCGATAGTTCCGATAGTAGCGTTGACGCAGGCGAGCCTTAGAAAAAAAAAAATCGCATTGTCAAGTAAAGCCGTCGTTTTCGTGAAGACAGGAGTGTTTTGTGACTGCATAGTCTGGCACTTAGTAGACGGAACTTCCACCACACTTGATGTTAAGATGATATAAGGCGTTAAACGCGCTCGTCTGTTTCGATATCAACCTTTGTATGTGCCCACTGCTGTGGCACGAGCCTTCATCGTGGGAAGGTTAGGCCACGGGGGCCAAGTCCGGGTTGGTGGAGGAGTGTAAGACAGTAGCGGACCTTACTGTCAGAAGTTATCAAGCCGCCCATAAGGCCACATGGCTTAACAACTGCTATTACGTCAGGCTGCACTAACGGCGTGACTTGCGAACCACGGAAGCGCTTGAAAAAAATACCACTAGCGATAGTCACGGGACGGTCACCCATCCTGCACCTGACCGCGACTGTTAAAGATAATTTAAAGATAAAGATAATTTATTAAAAAAACATTTTACAGTGACCTTATCACTAAGGCAGTGGTACCCTGTTCCCTAAAAAAGGCTAAAAACCTGTGGATTTAGGATAAACAGTGCTCCTCCGAAACACATTTTACATAATTAAGGTCAACAGACTTTTACAGTACTTGTAATTTACAGAAAAAATATATTAAAGTTAAAACTAATTAATATGAGAAAAAAAGAAAGAGCATGTATGTTGGTGTGTGTGTGTGTGTGAGGGTGTGTGTGTGTGTGAGGGTGTGTTTGCGTACGTATATGTGTTTATGTGTGTGTGAATGTGTCTAGAAAGCCTACAAGATGTCTATTTTGAGATATTTCTGTTTGTGATCTATTAGTTTTACGAAATTATAGTTAAAAGCTGTTCAGTCTCATCGTAAGACAAGGTTGCCAGTTGGAAACTATTTTTTTACATTTAAAAATTTGTTGTTGCTTTACTCAAGTGATTGATTCCAATCACTCGGTTCGACGAAGCCACGAGCGCTTATATATGCCTAAACGGTCTAAATATATTATATAATTAACAGATACATAAAAATAAAATAGAATAGGCTGTGTGGTGTCGGCCTTAAGACTAGCACCAACCCAAATTCTTCCCGCGGATGTCGTAAAAGGCGACTAAGTGACACAAACCCGGGGGTGGGCAGCAGCGCCCCCTGCAGTACAATTCCACCAAACTGCGATCCCCAACCCGCATGCCCCGCGTGGGCATTATGGGCATTACCCCCCCATGATGGCACAACTTTGCGCTATGGCGCTCATTAGGGGAGGGCTATGCACAGCAGTGGACTAATATAACATGAAGAAGAAGAAGAAAATAGAATACAATTCCATGCGGAAATGGACGTTATTCACATCCTACAGTGACACCCTGTATATTTGGACAGGGACAAGCTATTCCGATTGCTAATCTAAAGTGCTTCTACCGCGAAATTGAGTGGCGTATTGTGTCAGTTTTACCCGAATTGCCCTGTGAAAAGTCGATGGATGGACAAACGATCGTGTTATTTGTTATGTAAGATCGATTTTCAAATTGACCCGTCTAATTGATCCTTGTCAGTGTGCTGTTGAATCATCTATAATGAAATCTACAACTGATATTGGTGATTTGGATGGAATTTTTATTCTTTTTCTCCATTAAGGCGCTTCAAGACTAGCGATAACTTTTGTTGCTATACGATTTTTTTCTTATTATTATTAAATTCTTTCTATCTATCTATAATCTTAAATTCTTCATTGTGCCTGTGAAGATTGTACAATTAGCGGGCTTAATACCAAACAGTATTTTATTCTAGCCAACCAACAGGTGACGTGGAGATGGTGGGGGTAGTATCAAACAGTGGAGTATAGTGTTATTTTTCTTCAAAAAATAATAACAATTTTTAAAACTTACAGTCTAGAAACAAGGATCAACAATCTAGGACTTAAATCGATTTTCGGTAAAAAGCGGCCGTTTTGTGCAAAAATACTTTAACGTCCTAGATTCTTCTCAGTAGGATCTAAATAGAACTAGTATATTCATGATGTTGACTTGGTTTGGATGTGGAGATTGACGAAACAAATATATCTTGCGAATATGAGTGGGAGGGCGGGTTCAGTGCATGGATGGGTGACCGTCTATGACTAACACCAGTGGCATTTTCCGAGCGGTTCCGTGCTTCGCGAGGCACGTTAAGCAGTTGGTGCCGGCTGTCTTCGAAAGATGGCAGTCGTTAAGTCAAGTCAAATGCCATAGGGCGGCTTGAAAACTTCTGACAGTATTACATTTACATACTGGCACATACATTGCTTCTGGTCCCACACTAGGTTGTAGGTAGTGTCGTGGGTACCAGAAACAACAACATCACAAACATGTAAACATCCAAGACCTGGGTTTCGAACCCGGGACCTCTCGCATGGCAGGCAGATACGCTACCGCTGCGCCGCAGAGGTCGTCAAAGACCAGCCACTAGGTTTGCAAGCCTCCACCAATCCGTGGTGGCGTATGGCCTATACCTTCCTCAGGGAAGAGACCCGTGCCCTTCGGTGGGGTCATAATGGGTTGATGATGATGATAATGAGTGGGAGGGCCGGTAAGGGACGTCCCAGGCGGACATATTTCGACCAAATGCAAAGGGGGAAGATAAAAGAGCACCCGGAGCCGGCGTGAGTGCATGCAAGAACGTTACTGAACCGAAGGTGATCTGTCAGGATCGTGGCAAATGGCAGTCCCTGGTCTCTGCCTACCCCTCTGGGATACAGGCGTGAGGTTTTGTTACGATGTTGACTGTTCTAAGAAGTTCTCTTCTTATAAAAGAAGATATGATTTTTATTCTATTGTGGCGCTAGTTAGGACTGGGTAGCGCCTTGAGAACGGTCTCCTTTTTTTGAAGATTTGTCGTAAAACACTAACTCTGATTGATGCGTTCCGAAAATTCCTTGCTTTAAAAATAACTCTGTATATTGAGTTCCTCGCAGCTTTTCTCATGAGAGAGCCTTTTGATCTCATTACAAAATAAACGGGGAGTAAGAATTCAGCCCTTCAAAAGCACACAACAGGTTTCGGAATACTTTTTCTTTACATGAAAGGGTTGGCGTGAAAAGTTCAGGAAAACGTATGGGTCGATATCGATATCTACCCTTGTATGTCTCCAGTGCTGGGGCACAGGTCTCTTCCTGCATCGCAGGAAGGTTAGGCCATACTCCACGGGGGCCAAGTCCGGGTTGGTGGAGGGTACGTATGCGGGCACGTATGCGTATGGCAATTAAGCACATACTCTCTCTCTGAGAGAAGGCCTGTGACGCTTATAGACTACATTATTCACGCGCCATATGTCACTTTTACGTATTTAACTCGGGGTCTAGGTGGAATAAAATATAATCAAAAGCGGATTTTTGTTCATGTTATAAGAGAGAGATGTATGTATGTATGTATGTATGTATGTATGTATGTATGTATGTATGTATGTATGTATGTATGTATGTATGTATGTATGTATGTATGTATGTATGTATGTATGTATGTATGTATGTATGTATGTATGTATGTATGTATGTATGTATGTATGTATGTATGTATGTATGTATGTATGTATGTATGTATGTATGTATGTACCTTCTTACTGAAGTATCTGTGAATCACACTGGGATATCGAAGTTAATTCTTCTTTGGTTCTTTTACTTATCTTGGTTCTTTTACGTCTCAGAAAGAACGGAACTTTTCGACATTTGGGCCAGTCTTTAGGATCATCGTGAGCCTCTGGCGGGTTTCCAGTCGAGAGCTACCTTTGGAATGTGGTGATCAGGTCTTTGAAGGGCTTCTGTTGTGTCATCTGCCACAGTTCGGCATTTGATAATGGTGTTGTACAAGTGTCTTCGTAAGATGGTACTCAGACAGTTGTTGAGTGATGACATTTGGCTCGGTAAACTGGACTGTATGGAGGCTCTCAATAGGCTTTGAGCAGGCGTTTGTGCCCTTCGACCAGGTGGGATGACGATCTGCAAAAAACTGCAGGCAGATGCTGGATGCGGCAAGCTGAAGACAGGGCGCTATGGCGCGCATTAGGGGAGGATTATGTCCAGCAGTGGTCTACATAATATAGCCTGAAGAAGAAGAAGGCGTTTTACGATCGAAAGATAACCTTCAGAAACGGGGATTTCTACCTGGTAAAAACCCGACGCCAATATGAGCTGTGCCTGCGGGGAAACACCACCACTATGCATGTGATGCAGTGTCCACAGAGTCTATTGACTTGCACCTGGGACGACCTTATGATGGCTACTCTCCGAGCGATAGAAGTGGCATTATCTACAAGGAATTACCTGAACACCAAACGGCTTGAAGTTGTTAACGAAAACCGGATATTGTGTGTCACCGGTTTTGTGACCTTCCATTTTTTGCAGCCGTCAAAAACCTGTCAGCGGGCAGTGGGTGTCGGCCTAAATCGGGCTCCCTGACGAGGGTCTGAATGGAGTAGCGCGACAAAAGCTCGTCTGATGATGACAAATGAAGTTTGCCTTGCACTTGGAAAGTCGGCGGCTGGATGTCGAGCCACGCTTCGCAGAAGGATTGGGGCAGAAGGTCGACTCTGTTTTGTTGTTGTTTTTAAACGACTTATACTTAGATTTTTTATTTCGTAGAATTAAAAAATCTAAATATTTTCTTGGCTTGACAAAACATAAAATAATATCTATTTATTTCATATTGCCTTCAAATGGGTCAAATATTTCCCTTTTTCGGTGCAGAGCTTTTTTAATAGTAACAGTAGTAACTTCCACACAATTTCACACATCACAATGACTTAGTAGCAACACTTATTAAATTTCAGAATTCTACGGAAAAAAAACACAGTTAAACTCTGTGTTTTTATTCCGTAGAATTCTCCTT
The DNA here is from genome assembly GCA_934045075.1 of Yponomeuta sedellus. Lineage (NCBI taxonomy): Eukaryota > Metazoa > Arthropoda > Insecta > Lepidoptera > Yponomeutidae > Yponomeuta > Yponomeuta sedellus. Next base: position 5,779,910 of record OW203751.1, on the reverse strand, counting down.
TTTTAAACTGTGATTTTTTAATCCGTATTCAATTCATATACGTACATATGGGTACTTGATTTTTAAACGACTGCAGAGGAGCGTTGTTGTCATAATCAGAAATGTTGTCACATTGTTTCTTTTACGGATCACAATAGATCAAATTCCGACCGTGCTACCAAATCTCTCTCTGTATATTCAGTGATAATTCCTTACCACATACTTTGATATAGTATTTTCTAAGGTTAATACGAGCACTAGACGTAATAAAAACTATACTATTTTTATTTTTAATGCACTAACCCGTGCTAAGGAAAATTTTTAAAAACCTATTTAGAGGCTAAAAATTCCACTGCCGGGATTCGAATCCTGGCAAGGGTTTTTAGCCTCTGGGATTTTTAGCCTCTAAATAGGTTTTTTATAATAAAAACTGTTTTTATACGGATTTTACTCGTTTATTAGAATTTTCCGACGTTTCGGTACTTTTTCAGGTGCCGTGGTCTCGGATAACTACGGCACCTGAAGAAGAGCCGAAACGTCGGAAAATTGTAAGAAATGTAATAAACGAGTAAAATCCGTATAAAAACAGTTTTTATAACATAGTTCGATTTAATTGATTTTTTTCTTTGTTAAAAAGAGGTTAACTTAGAGTCCCTTGTCAATTTGGTCAATATCTGTTGACCAGTTGATCCAACCATCTGTCCCTACCTGTAGATTGGCAATCTACGATGATAATACTCGGTAGATATTAAGTTGTTGATCACAAAGAACCAGTTGACGTTCTGGTAAATTCACAGTCTATCAAATTCATGAAGTAACAGCTGAATAAATTGAACTCTGTCTTCGACAGTTGAGTGAATGCAGGTCGAAGTTGGATGGCGTTTATTTGTACAACATTTTACGCAGAATTTTAATGGAAATATTTGAAGTGAAAGACTGGCAGCTCAGCGTTTTGATTCGGCATTTGTTTGACAGCTAGAATATCTCGTTATCAATCCTTGTATGTCCCCACTGCTGAGGCACGGGTCTCTTCCTGCCTCGCAGGAAGGTTAGGCCATACTCCACCACGGGGGCCAAGTCCGGGTTGGTGGAAGATTGTAAGACAGTGGCGGGCCTTACTGTCAGAAGTTATCAAGCCGCCCATAAGGCCTCTGACATGGCTTAACGACTGCCATTACATGACAGCCGGCACCAACGGCTTAGCGTGCCTTGCAAAGCACGGAAGCGCTCGGAAAAATGCCACTAGCGGTAGTCACGGGACGCTCACCCATCCCGTACCTGACCGCGCCTGGTGTTTCTTAACCAAGTGATTGGTTCCAATCACTCGATTCGCCTAGGCCACGAGCGCTTCTGTATGTCTACTTAAAATAATTGGCCAAATGCGAGACGTGCGTATTGTAGGGTTCCGTAGTTAGTCGTTGAATATACGAACTTTCAGTGATAGTCCACCTGTGTCATAGTTCCGAACAAAATTGTTTGGGTGGTGATGCCCGTGAAATGCTTGTACTTTTATTCTCCAGCTGGGCGTGGTCACGTTTCCTTGTCTCTCATCATTACTATTTTTATACATTTATTTTGGATATAATCTACTTAGCCCCTTTTTTGATATTTTTTTTATTAATTAGATAAGATTAAAAATCTATTTAGAGGCTAAAAATTTCACCCATGCCGGGATTCGAACCCGCAACCTCTGGCTATCCGTGCCAGCGCTCTACCAATTGAGCTCAATTGGTGGAGCGGGTGAAATTTTTAGCCTCTAAATAGATTTTTAAATTTGTCCTTAGCACGGGTTAGTGCATTAAAAATTAAAATAGTATAGATTAGATTAGAAAATTCTTTATTGCACAATAAGCATATTTGTACAAAGGCGAGCTTTTAATACATTAGTATTAAGCTCGCTCGAGTATTTTTTAAATTATTAATATATTTTTGTTAAACATGCGCGGAAATATTATCATTACTTTTGAATAAAGAACACGCGAAGTATCATAATATTTAAGTAGAATGAAAAACCAAAATCGGTTCCCGGCGCATTCTTTGAATTTGGAACGAAGAGCGCACCGGCAATGCTGTATGAAACGGTGTGCTGTTTGAATTTAGAACTCTTTCATCTAGCCACAGATGCGTTTACCTTTCGGCACAAGCTGTAAAATAAAAAAAAATCGGCGGTAAAGCGGAGATCGTTGTCCCGTTGGCCCTTTTTTATTTCCTTGCATTTTTTTAGGAAAAGCACTACATATGCCTCGGCCGAAATGGCAATTTCCTGTCTCGTATCATTGAAGTCCTCGCCTGCGGGTCGGCCTTCAAACTCATACTCGACCTGCAATTGCCTATTTCGCTGCTTTTGCAATAATGTACTAATATATAAACATACTTTTATTTGTCATATTGTTACGCACCACGTTGTAATATACACTGCGGCCGCGGCTTCAGTGATGACTGAAAACCAGCGCTGAGGGCTCACACCCTCAGCACAACGCTGAGTCAGATGCCCTTTGTGGCAACATTGACACACCACATGATGTACGCTCTGACTTTAGCCTTTCCTATCTTGTAGTTACGTGAATTGTTCTTGTATGTAAATATGAGTGGTATGCTTTTTCTTTCCTGTGATGTGTTAATTTGGTCCAATAAAGTCTTTTCTAACTGTATGTTTATACTATTTCTATTATTAATGCACTCACCCGTGCTAAGGACAATTTTAAAAACCTATTTAGAGGCTAAAAATTCCACCCATGCCGGGATTTGAACCCGCGACCTCTGGCTATCCGTGCCAGCGCTCTATCCAACTGAACTAATGGGCGACTCACCGGCATCAGTGAAATTTCGAAACTCTACACCATTCTCTGTATCACGTACAGGCAGCGACATCTGGGTGAAGTCAATTGCATCACTTACAGTCCCAAGTACCTACTTTGCAGTTAGGTTTTTACATCGGAATGATATCGCTGTACCCACATGTTTATACTATTTCTATTTTTAATGCTCTAACCCGTGCTAAGGACAATTTTAAAAACCTATTTAGAGGCTATTCTAATATTCCACCCATGCCGGGATTCGAACCCACGACATCTGGCTATCCGTGCCATCCCGGCATGGGTGGAATTTTTATTTCTATTAAAAATAGAAATAGTATAAACATACAGTTAGAAAAAACTTTATTGGACCAAATTAACACATCAAAGGAAAGAAAAAGGATACCACTCATAGTTACATACTAGAACAATTCACGTAACTACAAGATAGGACAAGCTAAAGTCAGAGCGTACATCATTTTGCATACAGAACATAGTGCAAATGAGTTACAAGAAGATAAAATGACCCGTATGCACACGTAATTTTATAATTTTGTTAATATAGTTATCTTTATTAGTACATTTTACGTTTCAATTAGTTAGGTATGTATATTTTGACTTTCCAATATTTATACTATTTTTATTTTTAATGCACTAACCCGTGCTAAGGAACAAATTTTAATTAATACGTAATACAGAGAATAGTGTAAAGAGGTTCGAAATTTCACTGATGCCGTGAGTCGCCCATTGGCTCAATTGGTAGAGCGCTGGCACGGATAGCCAGAGGTTGCGGGTTCGAATCCCGGCATGGGTGTAATTTTTAGCCTCTAAATAGGTTTTTAAAATTTCCAATATTTACGCAGACACGCATTTAAGTTGTATGTACCTATATAAGCAAGTAGTATATTATTTATAAATGTAGGTAGGAGTAGCAATTAAAGTCGTTTGAATGTTATTGGCCTACTCCCACTCTCTTCTTTTTTGATATTCACAAATTCGTAGGCTGGAAGAAATTTCTGTTGACATAAGTCCGCTTTTGCAATTTTTATATGTGTGATTTTTATCACATTTTAAATTACAGTTGACGTGGTCTACCCGAGACCACGGCAACTGTAACGCTGCCGAAACGTCCGGAAATAAGGTAATTACATTTTACTTAATAAATAATCGCGATTAGACCCGTTTAATATATAACTATGTATGAGTATCGCGAATCATTAAGAAATACTACATTGTATGTTATTTAACCTACCTACAAATTTGTACGAAACCCTCGGTGCACGAGTGCCACTCGCACTTGGCCGGATTTATTCTAAAGACTGAATTTCTCCTTGCACAGACAGAACTTAAGTTGTTGTCGCCATTCCGGCAAAGTTCTCGTAATGCGGTTAAAAACTAATACGGAGCGCGAATGGCTCCGAAGGTACTGTGGGGAAAATTTTACTGAAACAAACTTGAGTTGTTGAACTAAAGCTAAGGGTGTAATCAGACGAATTGCTTGGAAGAAGATTAGCTCGAGCTTGATTCTTACAATACACGTCAATACAAGCGCTCGTGGCGTATGCGAACCGAGTCGTCGTCGTCATCAGGCTATACTAGTCCACTGCTGGACATAGCCCTCCCTTAAGAGCGCTACCTGTGCTATCATAGGGGGTAATGCCCATAATCCTTAGGCTGGGCATGCGGGTTGGGGATCGCGGTTCGGTGGAATTGTACTGCAGGGGGCGCTGCTGCCCACCCTACGGTTTGTGTCCCTTAGTCGCCTTTTACGACACCCGCGGGAAGAATTGGGTTGGTGCTATTCTCTAGGCCGACACCACACAGCACGGCGAACCGAGTGATTGGAATCAATGACTTGGTTAATCAACAATAGGCGCGGTCAGTTACAGGATGGGTGAGCGTCCCGTGACTACTGCTAGTGGAATTTTTCAGAGCGCTTCCGTGTTTCGCAAGGCACGTTAAGCCGTTGGTGCCGGCTGTCATATAATGGCAGTCGTTAAGCCATGTCAGAGGCCATGATAACTTCTGACAGTAAGGCCCGCCACTGCCTTACAATCCTCCACCAACCCCGACTTGGCCCCCGTGGTGGGGTATGGCAGAACCTTCCTGCGATGCGGGAAGAGACCCGTGCACTAGCAGTAGGGACATACAAGGGTTGATAACGAACGATAACGAACGTCCATACAAAAAAACACGTCACGTGACGCGTCCTTTTATCTGTCATTGTTGTGAAACGGTATCTCGAACAAGAGGTCATAATTATCAACCCATTATGTCCCCACCGAGAGGTACCAGTCTCTACCCTGAGAAAGGTATAGGCCATTCTCCACCACGGGAGCAAGTCCGGATTAGTGGAGGCTTGCAATACTACTGGCTGGTCTTACTGTCAGAAGTTTTCAAGCCGCCCTAAGGCCCCTGACTTGGCTTAACGACTGCCATCTATCGACGGCAGCCGGCACCAACTGCGTAACGTGCCTCGCGAAGCACGGAAACGCTCGGAGCAATGCCACTAGCGTTAGTCATAGACGGCCACCTGTCCATGCACTGAACGAGCCTTCTGCTGCTTAACCTTCGTGATCATTTGAGATCACTCAGACATTTGGTGCTACAAGCGATTCCGAACATTTTGAACAAAAGGTGATTTCTTCAAAATACACTCCGCCAAAAGTCCCACAAGCACCATGCGGTTAGTTAATGCACCGGCTTTTTCAAGCAGAAGCAAGACACGAACACACCATCACCGACACCAATACTTGTGTGGAAAAATGCACGACGCGTTTCGCCTCTAACGCGAGGCAAAATCAGGCTCACAGGTGACTGTCACAGCCAAAACACTCCGAATTTATAGGCTAGGCTGCTCCGCCCCCCGATAACGTAATCTAACCGTCAAACCGGTGACCGTTAAGCCGTTAGCCGCCTAACGGTCATTATTGTTATTATTGTTTGGCGCAAAAATAGAGATTAATGGAGTAACAGGTGGCAGCTCCTATATAAAGCTCCGCCTAAAATCCCTCTTTTTCGGTTTGTGTTGCATTGCCTTGTCACCCTAACAGATGAAGTATCTTTAAAAATCTATTTAGAGGCTAAAAATTTCACCCATGCCGGGATTCGAACCCGCAACCTCTGGCTATCCGTGCCAGCGCTCTACCAATTGAGCAAATGGGCGACTCACGGCATCAGTGAAATTTTGAACCTTTTTACACTATTCTCTGTATTACGTACAGGCAGCGACATCTGGCTTAAGCAAATTGCATCACTTACAGCCCCGACTACCTTCTTTGCAGTTAGGTTTTACATCGGAACGATATCACTGTACCCACATGATTATACTATTTTTTTATTTTTAATGCACTAACAGCACTAGCAGATGAAGTATCGCGTTTACGAATATAGCTAAGACCTCCGGATAGCCGGAGGTCGCGGGTTCGAATCCCGGCATGGGTGGAATTTTTAGCCTCTAAATAGGTCATATTTTTTTCTCATCGAAGTCTGTATTGTCTTTGGAAATTAGTGTTGTACGAGTATATTCATTATTCAAATATATTCCAATGCCCATTGTAGCGGAAATAACTGGAGCATCGGAATGTACTATTGACAATCTCATTAGATTTTATGAGAAAACGGGAAACATTCATTACACAAGTGTTACGCAAACATCAATGAACTTTTTGGTGACACGGCAACAAAATTTATTTTTTGGTAACATGGGAACAAGCCGATGTCGACTATTGACACGACATGCGCATAATAGGAAAGATGAAAGAATGTTAGCTATTATTTTCTTATTAATGCACTAACCCGTGCTACGGACAATTTAAAAAAAACCTATTTAGAGTACGTACGTAATACAGAGAATATTGTAAAGAGGTTCGAAATTTCACTGATGCCGGTGAGTCGCCCATTAGCTCAGTTAGAAAGAGCGCTGGCACGGATAGCCAGAGGTCACGGGTTCGAATTCCTGCATGGGTGAAATTTTTAGCCTCTAAATAGGATTTCACATAACATTTCAAAATCGTGAAGAAAAATTTTATACACAGCAGGAAGTAGTATTACACTCGTGTGCTTTCGGTGAAAACCGAAGCCTACTCTAGAGCCCGAGGTATGTTCTAAAAGCTAACAGACTGTACCCACCTTTAGAAGCTGATTGCACGCACGTCCTTTCTCTCTTAAGAAGCTGTCTAACAGCTCTGCAAACTCGTATACACAGAGCATAACACACACTCATTTCCAGGGAGTCCCTCGGGACTCGTCATGCGCGAATTATCACGCCTGCACTTAAGAGGGCCGGCAGAGGACATAAAACTCGGCGAATTGTTACTTTTCCAGGTGGTTTTGGACCCAAAGGGCTGGGGAGTTTCTTCTTCTTCAGGCTATATAATGTAGTCCACTGCTGGTCATAGCCCTCCCCTAATGAGCGCCATAGCGCCCTGTCTTCAGCTTGCCGCATCCAGCATCAGCCGGCAGTTTTTCGCAAATCGTCATCCCACCTAGCCGGAGCGCGTCCTACACCGTCCTGGGGAGTTTGCTTTAAGGAAAAGCGGGTCGTGGCTGTGTCGGCTGACGCGCTGATTTAAAGTCTATAAGATTGCATAATTCTCACTCTGTCTTCTTCTATTGACATAAGTCAGAATGAAAAATAACACTCTTTAGCAGCTGTTTTAAGTTAGCGGACCATTATTAATAAGGGAATAGTTATAGGCTTTTAGTCCGGTTCCACTTAGAGTGCGTTTCACATTATAGTTCCTTTCAAGAAATTCTTATCACCATGTAATAGAGACTATATTTGCTAAATCCAAGGGACTTATTTCGTGAAACGCACTTTAAGGGTGTGGTTATATCGGAAGTGTCTAACCAGGGGGTAGTTCTAAAAAGACTCAAGATGTATTGACATCCCACCGACGCGGTTTCAAAAATGTGTTAAGGTCCTTCAGGGTGCTAACGAGCGCCACCAATGGAAAAAATCATAACTTGTCTTGAAAGTGAACATGACAACCCAAATTCTTCCCGCGGGTGTCGTAAAAGGCGACTAAGGGACACGAACCGGGGGGGGTGGGCAGCAGCGCCCCTTGCAGTACAATTCTACCAAACTGCGATCCCCAACCCGCATGCCCAGCGTGGGGATTATGGGCATTACCCCCTAATGATGGCACAACCTTACGCTCATTAGGGGGGGGTTATGTCCAGCAGTGGACTAATCTAACCTGAAGAAGAACAAGAAAACTTAACAACTGTGACAACTATTTTTTAAACCTACAGTCTAGAACCTAGAATCACCAACCAAGGGCTTTTATCACGTTCCGCTAAAACGGCCGGTTTAGCGGGAATCGATTAAAGTTCTAATCTATTGATCATAGTATTCGCGCGAGAATCGATCGCGCGACATTATCATGAATCTGTGTCTGTCGTTCCGGTGCCTCTATTCTCTATCGAGTTTGGCTTAGGTATAGTCGACAGTAGACACAAAGTGAACGGTGACGTCACGTTTCGTTCCGCCAATAGCGTTGCGTTTTGGAAATTTGCGAGGGAATTTGAAAAACACCACTTTTGTCTACCTAAATTAAATAATCAAAAAACCTAAAGTGAAAAAAGAAAATTAGGGGTATATTTCTCTATCACAATATATTACACTTAATTTTTTTTGTCCATTTCTTGTCGTGCCGCTCGCTCGCTACTAATTTATCCATCCATCTGCATACACATTCGCAAGGTGACATACGCGCGTGTTAAATACTCTTTGGAATTCTCGTAAAGTGATAGACATTTGGTGACCAAGAAACTTTATCAGCTCAAAGAACAATATATTGACAATATTAGACTATAAGTGAACAGTGCAGGAGTGTTCTCCGTGCGCTGGACGCATCAGCTCATCCATCACCGCTCATTGTCTGCCCAACAGCTAAAGCGAGCCATCATCCACCATCACTAAGTACTCTCAACCAGCCCATCGTGAGGTAGACCTAGCCGACACTGGCTAACTACCTCATAGGTTCGAGACTGTTGGTTCTTAAAGTAGTTGTTAAGATTTTTCTTTTAGGTAAAAACGTTATTATAAAACAAGTTATGATTTCTATTCCATTGGTAGCGCTAATTAGCGCCTCCGCCTTAACAAGAGCTTTAAGGTACAGTACTATACTATTTTTATTTTCAATGCACTAACCCGTGCTAAGGACAAATTTAAAAACCTATTTAGAGGCTAAAAATCATCCCGGCATGGGTGAAATTTGTAGCCTCTAAATAGGTTTTTAAATTTGTCCAGGTACATTACTACTTACACATCATAAAAGTCCCTTCGGGAATCTACGTTCGCGCAGACTAGGAAGAAGTGTAACGAAAGTACCCGAAGCTATAAGTACATTCAACATGATCTTTAATCGATACGGTTAAGGTGCAGAATTGATTGCCGCAGTAGCGCTACCTATTTCGCTCACGCTAATATTGCCAAACTAATAGGCACCTGCATCGACGACGTTGAATGAACCAACAGCAACAAAGGCGCGCGGCCTGCCATAAAATGAAACTATCTGATTGGTCGATCAACTTGCCGCACATCCAAAATTTGGTCATCTGCGCAGGTACATCCGCGAGACTTATTTCTTGTGTAGCACTGTACACTAATTTGTTAAAAAAAACATCACTGCGGGGCAGACTCGTGTGTCGCGGGTTCCGTACAAATTTTTGGGTATATAGGTTTCGCAGTTTTCTCTGATCTTTTCCTGAATTTCAAAGACATATTTTTTCATGATTCAACTATATGTCTCCTCTGCTGGGGCACGGGTCTCTTCCTGCATCACAGGAAGGTTATGCCATACTTAACGTGACCATTTATTTTTTGACTCAAAACGGGACAGTAATTTATTTCAGTCAATTAAATAAGAGGTAGTCAATGAAAAACAAAACACTTTAAAAGTTACACTATTTTTATTTTTAATGCACTAACCCGTGCTAAGGAACAAATTTAAAAACCTTAATATTGTAAAGAGGTTCGAAATTTCACTGATGCCGTGAGTCGCCCATTGGCTCAATTGGTAGAGCGCTTACGGATAGCCAGAGGTTGCGGGTTCGAATCCCGGCATGGGTGAAATTTTTTGCCTCTAAATAGGTTTTTAAACTTTAAAAGTTATTTATTAAGAAAAGTTGGATAGCTTAGTTACAAATTAAATACTATACCAACATTTTTAATTATATTTATACTTATCAGAGGAACAAATTTGCTTTAATATTGCTGGTGATGATTTTAAGTAAGAGTGAAACTCCTGGCACTTTTTTTATATTCACCATAATTATCAACATCGCCTTTAGAACTGGAATTTGTAACTGAGTTTTTTCAGATGTCCACAATTAGAAAAAGGAATAGAAAATACTCTTTCTACTAGAGCATTTTGTAGCAGGCGAACATAAAATATATTCAATTAACACAGAGCATTTTCGAAAACGGGACAATTTTGCGTCCCGGAGTTAATTTCGGGGTCACCGGGACTCGTAATTATAAAAAGGGACAGTCCCGTTCAAAACGGGTCGTCTGGTCACGTTAGCCATACTCCATCACAGGGGTCAAGTCCGGGTTGGTGGAGGATTGTAAGGCAGTGGCGGGCCTTACAAATGCATGTCATCATCATCATCATCGACCCATTACGTCCCCACCGAAGGGCACGGGTCTCTTCCCTAAGGAAGGTGTAGGCCATATTCCACCACGGCGGCCAAGTCCGGATTGCATATAATGTATGGTAATTAAACCCATATCTACTCTTTCTCTCAGTTTATCGATTTTCTCGTGGGAATAAGATGTTTTCTCGCAATAAAACGTAGCCTATGTTTTAATCCTGGGTGTCAGCTAACTCCGTAACAAATTTTATTAAAATCGCTCCAGCCGCTTCGACATGAAGAAGTAACAAATATACACACTCACACACTTTCGCCTTTATAATATTAGTTTGAAGTGTGATGTGATATTGTATGAAATCAGGCGTTACTTTGCGGAAATCCATAACAGCATTAAAATGTGAAAATTACTTTGCTAAATTCCGCCAAAAATCTACAAGCACCATGCGGTTAGTTGGGAGGGCGGTCCATTAACTAACGCATGGTGCTTGTGGGATTTTTGGCGGAATTTAGCAATAACAGATTGTTAACCCTTTATAGGGCAAAAGCGAAATTAGTATGGCGGCTGTAACCACCTGTCAAGGTTGATTATAAGGCTCATAATTCATGTGAGCTTGCATTGGTAGTCGAGTTTATTGTTTAAATGAGTCTTCCCTGAACTGACGCAAGCAACAAGTGAAACCACCAAAGTGAAGTTAGTCACATGATCTTGGTAGGGTGTGACAATGTGGTGGTTACGTTTGTTTCTTCCGTCTCAATAAGTGTTTACGACCAGGACAAGTGATTATGTTTGATAATTAAACAATTTAGTGGTAAAATGTGATATTTACGTGTTTCAAGGTAAGTTAATAGATTATTTATTTATTTTCCTTGAATTTGGTATATAAATCATAATCTAAATCTGTATTTATGAAGTACAATAATGGTTTGAACTGAACAGGTAGTAGAAACCGGTTTTTAAGTTAGAATTGATACAGCCGCCATACTAATTTCGCTTTTGCCCTATAAACGGTTAAACGCGGGTAGAAATCACCAATTCTCGAGGCATTTAGACCGCCCGAGCGGAATTGTTTCTCTTACCCTTAAACACTCTACTTTTCATTTCGAATATGAGGAAAATAAAAACTCATTTTTAATATTCAAATCTTACCATAAAATATTATTACCAATTTTTTAATTCCGTCACAGATACTATAACAGATTAATACCCGCCAATTTATGTCAACTTTTTAAATTTTAAATGTGGAACTCACCGCGTAATTGTTGCGGCTTATTCCGCTCAAAGAAGTTTGCGCTAAGTTCACACTGGCTGTTAAGAAACTCACATGGCCGCAGCATTTTTTTTAGGTTTTCTTTAAAAAGCCTATTTATTACATAAAAATCTTCACCACTGACAGTAGTTCTATTTTTAAAGTTCATTCCGGTGGGAAGTGATTTGTATGAGTTTTTCCCTCCCTATGGAGGGTTGCAGCATTTTCCACCCAATAATAAGATCAAAACAACGCAATTTAATAGTGTGGTATTGTTTTTTTCATTCAATAGCTCTCTTAAGTGAACGTTTTTCTAGTGTGGGGTAACATCTTCCGGTCCAACCCGTCCAAGATGGCCGACGGACAATTTTATCGTGCCGTGTCTCCTATAAATTGGATGGCATTCTTCGGGAAAACGCCGTTTTTACTGGAGAGAGGAATTACTGCCGCCCCGCTAAGGTCGACAGCTCATCAACCTTTGCGCCCGTGCACTCTACTCAATTGCGTTACGGTCTGCCGTTGGTTATACTGACTGCACTAACATCTAAACACGTTAAAAGTCTGTTAGCTTTTAGAATATACCTCGGGCGCTAGAGTAGGCTTCGGTTTTCGCCGAAAGCACACGAGTGTAACACTTCCTGCTCTGTACAAAACTTGTCTTCGCTGTTTTGAAAAGTTATGTAAATTAAGTGTCATATTAATTCCGATATACCCAGCAGTGGGGACATACAAGGGTTGATATCGAAAGACTTATAGTGTTAATAAAATTAATATTAAATTTATAATATATATGCTGTTCTTTCACTAATAAATAATATAACTAATTAAAGGCCGATTTCTGAATTGAGAACGTCACTAAATAAATACTTAAGTAACGTTCTGTCACGCTCTTTGCTGGAAAATTCGAAGAGACAACACTGCAGTGAAGTATTTACTTAAGGAAATTCTCAATTCAAAAACTGCCCCTAAGGCTTAAAACGTAATTAATATTAAATAATCATGCACCTTATATTGCCACGCTTTATCGTCATGTAGATTTAGTTAATGTATAATGCCATCTTGTGTACATGACATGACTGCAAAAATAAATTGAATTGAATTTGAGTACCAAATTTCATTAAGGCAGCTGGAGCGTCTCTAACCGGCCCTTCAACATTCAATAAGTAAATCTTCTGTTTTACGTCCATTTTAACCCATGCTTCGTCAAGTAACTCTTCAGGAATCCATTGGTAGGAAAATCGCGTAATAAAACTCAGTGAAATACCGTTTTACTGGCACGGGGTTTACGATTATAGCTCTTATGGCTGTTTTAGGTGGGTACATGCATAAAAAGTACCCGGAACTGGCGTGCGTGCATGCAACGATTTATGAACGTTGATGAAGCGAGGGTGATCTGTCAGGACCGTGGCAAGTGGCAGTCCCTGGCCTCTACCTACGCACCTGGGATGCAGGCGTGAGGTTAGTATGTTTGTATGTACGTACATAAATAAATAATAGAATTATACAAACAATTATAGGTAAAAAGCACCCAGAACCTTCGTGCTCGTATACAACCACTAATTAATGTTTAACGATTCTAAACCAAACTATTATACACTCAAAAATTAAATAAAGTAGGCGGGGCACATAGCTTGAGGAATTGACGGCCGTTGGGGCGAAAAAGTTCTGACCTGGCGACCACGGACCGGACGAAATGAAATGAAATGATTCAAAGTAGCGCACAAACTGCGGCTTAATGAACGTTACAATTCAAACTACGTGTCCATTGCAAAATTTAAATCATTTTGGAGAAAAAATTGACAATAAGACTCCATACTTAGTCTTTTCAAAGTCCACAATTAATAGAGTTTACATAACTATTATAAAACATAGAACTCGTGCATTCTATTGGGTTTAATTATAGACATCATTGTCATCTAAATAATCCATTAAGTTATAGTAGCCCTTTTGGCACGTAGTGTACTTAACAATTTTTTTATCGCATTTCAGGCAAGGTTAATATTATTATAGAAGCGTATACAATGCCCAATGCCCCATGAAGTATGTACCTATTAATCTTTGCCAGCCTAAATAGTGGGAACGAGAGTTCATGTTTATTTATTTATTGTTTTTAAATGGTGTCGGCTACCCAAAGTTTTAAAGTTACTGATATTTTTCCTGACGTACATAATGTTTTCATAGATACTATACTGACTGGTAACTTTCAGGATGTAAGTTTCTTCAACGAAATCTCTTAAAAAATCTCTACTGCCTAGCTTATACATTAATATGATCGCTATCTTCTGCAAGACGAAGATGGTCTCAAGGTCTGCTGCCCGTCCCCTCAGTAGTATGCCATAGGACATAACACTATGGAAGTAAATAAAATAAACAAGCCTAGCACTTGCGACGTCAGTTAGTTCCCTAATTTCTTTAACTGCATATGCTGCTGAACTAAGCCTATTTGATTTTTTTCTATATGAGGACCACATTGAAGCTATGCATCAATTGTGATGCCTAGAAATACAGTTTCATACACACGGTCTATTTTTTCATTCCCCAATATAACATTGATGTGAACCATTTCGACATTTGGTAGAGTGATGAAGTATGGTGCTTGAGACTGGCGGACAAGAGAGCCAGGAGGCACCGAATTCATAGCGACCGGACCCCGGGCTCTTCTTTTATCTGTCCTACGTGCAGTAAGGCCTGCCGCTCTCGAATCGGGCTTTCTAGTAGTTACTCAAAAAATTGTCAAACTCTAGCCAGCGCAGACGAGGGACTTTTGTCCCTTGGGGACAAAAGTCTCTGAATCGTAAAAAATGTCCTCAGAGTATGTGTCGCGGGCTCAACGCCTACGTAATGCGGTCATTTGTTCCCCGGAAATTGAGTGAAGCGTACGCTATGGAAGCAAAAATTCTAAGACTACATTGTGTTGTAATTTACATGAAGTGGAAAAAGAAAAGGCGTTTTATAAGAAAACACCGAACTTTTGTCCACTCCGGTCTCTTGATGTCCTCGGTAACTTGAGGAACTTTTTGTACGGAGTACTTTTAGTCCTTCGTGTGCGTTATTCGATACAATTTATAAGAGATCTATCGAGGGACAAAAAAGTACCCAGGGGACAGTCCATCGTCTGCGCAGGCCTTTATAGCACTGTTTAAATCATCCGTGACGGACGCAAAGGCCTATGAGAGTGAACTTTATAACATTTACATTTTCAAAATTATCAACTGAATTATCCTGTTAGTCTTGTAAGCACGATCATACCTCGATCGGTGTCCTCGAAACGTATTGGCAGTTTCATTCCGATCCGGCATGTCGTTTGTAAATAAAAACCAAACTACAGTCTTTAAGAACTAGCTGTCTGTTAGCTTTAAGAATATACCTCGGGCTCTAGAGTAGGCTTCGGTTTTCGCCGATAGCACTTAAACTTTTCTTCACTTACATACATCTATAGCCTCCTAAGCCCTGGAGGTAACCGTTACTTCAAGTCTTCTAAGACTACGTATATTTTGAAGAACTTTTTGTTCTTGTTGTCCAAAAAATTATGAGGAAAATATTAGACCTGGAACAGTAAGTTTTCCGGACTGCCTACTAAATGAAAGTTATTCGTGATTTTTAGGACGAATGGGCTTAGGAGGATAGATCATCAATCACCTTCGCTTCGCCGGTTCCTTGTACTTTTTAAGTGCCATATCAGTTCCGATATTTCTATTAAACGAATATACCCGATTCTATCCGATAGTAGCCGAGGTATATTCTAAAAGCTAACAGACTGTACCTTTGTTTGGGAATAGCTCCCTGGAGCAGCCATAGGGCCAGTTTCTGAACTGAGAAATTCCCTAAATAGTTAGTTACCTGTAGTGTTGTCTCTCCAAATTTCTCAGAAAAGAGCGCGACAGAACGTTACTTAAGTATTAAAATTTACTTAGTAAAATTCTCAATTCAAAAACCGGCTCTTAGGGCGATTGTGAACTACATGGAATTTTACTGTCCGAACATGCGATTTTTTTACGGTCCGAAGTGGCATGAAAAAAACGGATGATTGGCTTGTGCACTTGTCCGTCTTTACTCGGATGATACGCCTCAGTTTAGGGCAGTCTGGCGAAACTTCAAAGAAAAAAGCAATGTATGAAACGCCCGTAAATTTTAATGGCGGTACAACCTAACTACAACCCGACTATGTTAGGAAGTTACAAAACGTCTCAGAACAAATTATTGTTCTGAATGCACAAGCATAAACACGTTTTTCATTGCTGTCATTTCGGACCGGAAAAAACCGTTCCGTAATGGCGAAAAGTAAAATGTCGGACGGTAAAATTACGTATAGTGCACAAACTAGTATATACATTATATGGCGTGCCATATCGGACCGTAAAAATCGGACTTCCGGACAGTAAAATTCCTTGTAGTGCACAATCGCCCTTAAACTATTCGCGAATTCAATCTCTTTTTAAAAGTCATTCATGTAAATGATTAATCCCTTTATCCATATCTCTTTCAGACTCGGTGACCTCGAAGTGTGACCTTATTTGTTTGAGAAGTACTCGACCTGAGAGGTCAACCTTTTTGGTCCTATTTCACAGGCGAATTGCTTTCAAAGGAATTAATTTAGAAGGGATTTAGGACCGTAGTGGTAAAACAATCTCTCCGCTTAGATTGATATCTCGAGAATTATCGAGATGGCGTTATTTTTATTAGCCACTTAAGGTTCCGTACCCAAAGGGTAGTTTATTTTGTTGACTCCACTGCCTGTTTGTCTGTCTCCAGGCCGTGTGATAGCTAAACTTATGGGACTGTTCCTTGAAGATCTTGTAGTTTGTTTCCTACTTTATTTTGTTTGTCTGTCTCCAGGCCGTGTGATAGCTAAACTTGTGGGACTGTTCTTTGAACCTCTTGTAGTTTGGTTCCTATTTTATTTTGTTTGTCTGTCTCCAGGCCGTGTGATAGCTAAACTTGTGGGACTGTTCTTTGAACATGTTGTAGTTTGGTTCCTATTTTATTTTGTTTGTCTGTCTCCAGGCCGTGTGACAGCTAAACTTGTGGGACTGTTCTTTGAACATGTTGTAGTTTGGTTCCTATTTTATTTTGTTTGTCTGTCTCCAGGCCGTGTGACAGCTAAACTTGTGGGACTGTTCTTTGAACCTCTTGTAGTTTGGTTCCTATTTTATTTTGTTTGTCTGTCTCCAGGCCGTGTGACAGCTAAACTTGTGGGACTGTTCTTTGAACCTCTTGTAGTTTGGTTCCTATTTTATTTTGTTTGTCTGTCTCCAGGCCGTGTGATAGCTAAACTTGTGGGACTGTTCTTTGAACATGTTGTAGTTTGGTTCCTATTTTATTTTGTTTGTCTGTCTCCAGGCCGTGTGACAGCTAAACTTGTGGGACTGTTCTTTGAACATGTTGTAGTTTGGTTCCTATTTTATTTTGTTTGTCTGTCTCCAGGCCGTGTGACAGCTAAACTTGTGGGACTGTTCTTTGAACATGTTGTAGTTTGGTTCCTATTTTATTTAGTTTGTCTGTCTCCAGGCTGTGTGATAGCTAAACTTGTGGGACTGTTCTTTGAACCTCTTGTAGTTTGGTTCCTATTTTATTTTTTTATAGAAAAACTGTTTTTAATTTTATTATTATTATTATTTATTCAAGACATTTACATAATACATACTAATTAAATACAAAAAACCTTCACTGAAACCTGTACAGGTTTAACTGTGAGGTGAGTTACTCTTTTTCTAGCTTAAGAAGTGTTGTTTTAGGGCTTGTCGGCACTTATTTGGTTCATACAGGATATTTTCAACAAGATCAAGTTTTATTTAGGGCTGGTAAGGAACGTCCCAGGTGGACATGCAACGACTTATGAACGTTGATGGAGCAAAGGTGATCTATCAGGAATGCATGCATGTATGTATGTATGTATGTATGTATGTATGTATGTATGTATGTATGTATGTATGTATGTATGTATGTATGTATGTATGTATGTATGTATGTATGTATGTATGTATGTATGTATGTATGTATGTATGTATGTATGTATGTATGTATGTATGTATGTATGTATGTATGTATGTATGTATGTATGTATGTATGTATGTATGTGTGTGTGTGTGTGTGTGTGTGTGTGTGTGTGTGTGTGTGTGTGTGTGTGTGTGTATGTATGTATGTATGTATGTTTGTTTGTTTGTTTGTTTGTGTGTGTATGTGTATGTGTGTGTGTGTGTGCGCGTGTGCGTGTGTGAGGGTGTGTTAGTGTGTTGTGTATGTATGTATCTTTATAAATTGTAGCCTATGTATTAATCTGATGTATAAGCTATATTATTGAAAAGTTTCGTTAAAATCCATTCGGTATCTTTAAGTGAAACAGTAACAAACATCCATCCATCCATCCATCCGTACTTACAAACTTTCGCGCTTATAATATTAGTAGGATATGGGCCTCTTACCATCGAAGCAATATATTATACTGGCTTTTGCCCGCAACTCCGTCCGCGTTGACTTTTTTTGCAATCCCGTTTTATTACTGCAGGGTTAAATAAAAAAAACGGCCAAACACAAGTTCAATCAATTGTGTTAAAGAGTGTTTATTTTAAGTTTTAAGAAAATTAGACAACTATATTTGTACCTTCCATAAAAATTTTGGCAACCCTTTTCGCTCTATAAGGGGTTGAAAAAATCCGGTCTTATTCCTTGACTACATTATATATAGACTCTCTGTGCAAAATTTCAGCTTCCTTGGTCCAACGGCTTAGGCTGGGCGTTGAGGAGTGAGTCAGTCAGTCAGGACTTTGAATTTTATTTATATAGATGTAGCATAGGACACCCGCAATGCGTCGGCCGAAAACTGAGGCACATCGTTTTATT
Source organism: Yponomeuta sedellus (assembly GCA_934045075.1). Classification (NCBI taxonomy): domain Eukaryota; kingdom Metazoa; phylum Arthropoda; class Insecta; order Lepidoptera; family Yponomeutidae; genus Yponomeuta; species Yponomeuta sedellus. The sequence continues at coordinate 5,761,447 of OW203751.1, read as the reverse complement.
ATGCGCGATGTTTGCCAGCAGCGTCTAGCCCGTATTCCTGTGGGTTTTGAGTCGGGTTTTGCACTGCAATGTGGTTAAGGAGTAGTGTTATTTCTGTCGTTATGTTATGTAAAATATTACAGACGTGCGCGACGACGCTTCAAATCGTTGAGTTTTTTTGCGATACAATTTTATTCATATACCTAAGCTTTACGTTTTGTATTGCCACTACAAAGAACGATAGGATATCGACCCTTGAATGTCCCCACTGCAGCACGGGTCTCTTCCTGCATCGCAGGAAGGTTAGGCCGTACTCCACCACGGGGGCCAAGTCCGGGTTGGTGGAGGATTGTAAGACAGTGGCGGGCCTTACTGTCCGAAGTTATCAAGCCGCCCATAAGGCCTCTGACATGGCTTAACGACTGCCATTACATGACAGCTGGCACCAAGGGCTTAACGCGCCTTGCGAAGCACGAAAGCGCTCGGAAAAATACCATTAGCGGTAGTCACGGGACGGTCACGCATCCTGTACCTGACCACGCCTGTTGTTGCTTAACTTAACTAATTGATTCCAACCACTCAGTTGGCCTTCCGTGCGCTTCAGGAAGTCCGGGTTGGTGGAGGATAAGGAACAATTTGTAATTTTGTATAGACTCTGTACCCACCCTTACAATATTATGAACCGAATGAATTTGAGAAATAAATTACGGTTACATGATTTTTGTGTCAAAGCGCGCGCGTTGAGTGCGCTAGGGGTGAATTCACAAAGGATTTCTTCACATTTTTCTCCAGAAAGCTGCAAAACTAGCAACCCCAGACCGAAACGTTATCCGGCTGGCAAAGTAAAATGAAATTCAAAGACCTTTCTAAGGACTTTGTTTAATTTCAAAGTTACGTACTATTGCATATTTGTAGTCGCATTACCACACGCCATCCGTGGAGGAAAACCTCGTGAGGAAACCCGCGGCTTGGTTGGCTCCACACGTATTGACTAGTCTTTCCTGTGGGATAGGCTGACTAAGCTGACCGGATGGTATAAGTGCTGGACAAGCTTGCACCATCTAAAACCGTGTCCCAGGCAGTATACCATCCGAGTGGTCCCTTCTCCCATCTAGTGTGAGTGAAGAGGCCACGATATGGCGATCGATATCAACCCTTGTATGTCCCCACTGCTGGGGCACCGGTCTCTTCCTGCATCGCAGGAAGGCTAGGCCATACCCCACCACGGGGCCCAAGTCCGGGTTGGTGGAGGATTGTAAGAAAGTGGCGGGCCTTACTGTCAGAAGTTTTCAAACCGCCCATAAGGCCTCTGACATGGCTTAACCACTGCTATTTTATGACAGCCGGCATCAACGGCTTAACGTGTCTTGCGAAGCACGGAAGCGCTCGGAGAAATGCCACTAGCGGTAGTCACGGGATGGCCACTCATCCTGCACCTCACCGCGCCTGTTGTTGCTTAACTCAAGTGATTGATTCCAATCACTCGGTTCGACCTGGCTACCAGCGCCACTGGATGCTGTACAAATAATCTCTTTACGTAGATGCAAGGACAATGTTTGTAAGGGTACAGTTCACTTAGCTTGCCGCGCCCGAGACTTTTCCACGCAGAAATGTCAATTTCTCTTCCTCTTCAGGCTATATTAGTCCACTGCTGGACATAGCCCTCCCCTAATGAGCGCCATAGCGCAACGTTGTGCCATCATTGGGGGGTAATGCCCATAATCCCCACGCTGGGCATGCGGGTTGGGGATCGCAGTTTGGTGGAATTGTACTGCAGGGGGTGCAACTGCCCACCCCCTGGTTTGTGTCCCTTAGTTGCCTTTTATGACACCCGCGGGAAGAATTTGGGTTGGTGCTATTCTCTAGGCCGACACCACTCCATCTTGATATTGATCGTTGATATTGCAAATCATCAATCCGATGATTTGCAATATCAACGATGATTTGTGCGATTGGCAAAGGTTACATTTAAAGATTTACAGATAAAAAGAAAGACAGACATACAGGTAGGTGGCAGTCGTTAAGCCAACTCAGAGGCTTTAGGGCGGCTTGAAAACTTCTAACAGTAAGACCAGCCACTAGTCTTGCAAGCCTCCACCAATCCAGACTTGGCCCCCGTGGTGGAGTGAGGCCTATACCTTCTTTAGCGAAAAGACCCGTGCTCCTTGGTGGGGACGCAATGGGCTGACGGTGATAACATGGCGACCGCGAGCCTTGTCTATAACTGGGTAACATGGCGGTCTTCTCTAGATGATTTCGGCCGAGTTAGACACTAACTTCGACATATGAGAGCGAGACATGTCTGGTACCCACGGTGGAAAAGACAAGCCCTTAAGGGCATAGATTTGTCAAGAACAATACAAATTATGTTAATCTTCAATCAATCAATTCTGTTTTATGAACTCAGTGCACTGATTGTCCCGTAGAGGGAGTTCTACTCTATCTACGGATTGTCCAGTACAACTTCGCCAATTTCACGTGTTAGACAAGACTATAGCCAATCACAAGCGAACAAGGCTCGGTCAGAATTTTGAGTCAATCAGAACTGTTTGTCTTCTTTTTCCCCCTTATTATTTTTGTAAAATTTTGAAAAAACTAAAGTTTGATATCATTGTCTGAAAGAAATTTACCTATAATAAAAACAAGAGGGGTATTTGCCTGGGAGAGGATAAGTTTAAGATTAGTAGGTCGGATAATGTTATTAGGCATGACATCCATAAGAGAAAACCGGAGATTGGGGCAACTGAAAAGCAGGTGTTCTGCGGAGCCGTCGTCCAAACCACACTCACAAAGGGAGTTGTCTCTCACTCGGATCTTAGCCAGGTGGACCGGTGTGCAGGCATGCCCTAAGCGTAAACGACAAATGGTTGAGGTCACGCGTTTGTCCAAATCACGAAACCTAAAAACCATGGCTTCAACGGGATGACAGACTGAATTTCGGCAAAATGTTTGCCTTTAATGGTTTGTGAGAACTTCCAGTCATTATCCCAGGATTTTTTATGTCAATCTTCTTCTTGCTGAATTATCATTTCTTTTTGATTTTAGTCTCTTCATTTTGCCATACATAGAACTATTTATAAGTAAAAAAGTTTACAGTGTTGTCAGATGAAAATACAAAAAAATTATTTAATATGGCAATAACTACTTTTAGGTAGACAGAACCGCAGTTTATTGACTGTCTCGAGTCTCGGCTGCCATGCAGTCGCACTTTCGAGCCGAGACTCGAGGAGATTAGAAATCGAAAGGGTTTGGTCCGATCGTAATATTCATCTCAAGTTCCTTCCAGGCTTGGTAAGTACCTAGTTCTTTACAACTAGCATGACTGTAAAGAATTACTTACCCGGTACGGAAAATAACTACTTAACTAAAATTGTTTAAGTGATTAACCCCCGGTTTCTCGTCCAACAAAAGGCTCCTTTACTTTACTTTGACTTAAATCCGGATTAACTTAAATATGTACTTAATTTTTTGTCGCAAGATTAATGTAGACTGTTAATCTACTGTTGACAGCTGTCTGGAATTGTCTGGAATTAAAGCCAGTACAATGCATCAGTTCTATTTTTTATAATAAATATGTAAACTCTGTTAATTAAAGACTTTGAGAAGACTAAGTTTGCAGTTTATTTCTCCATATTTTCTCCAAAATTATCTAGATTTTTACATGGACACCTACAACGTACCTTAAGCCGCAGTTTCTGCGTTAATTTGAATTAAACCTTTTCATTTCATATCACTCGATGTTTTTTCTAAGCTCTTTGGCCATCCGACAGCTGTTGTACGATAAACTGGAGCCGCAAATCACCCCCTATTTCTGATACAATAACAAGCCGTTAATCTATTGTTAACAGCAGTCAGTTGGTCAAAGTGCATACAAAAAACCATTTGATAGCTGTGGTTAACAAATTGTTAGTGATTATATTATTTTTTTGATACACTAACCCATGCTAAAACAATTTAAAAACCTATTTGGAGGCTAAAAATTCCACCCATGCCGGGATTCGAACCCGCGACCTCTGGCTATCCGTGCCAGCTCTCTTTCCAACTGAGCTAATGGGCGACTCACCGGCATCAGTGAAATTTCGAACCTCTTTACAATATTCTCTGTATTACGTACAGGCAGCGACATCTGGCTAAAGTAATTTGCATCAATGGGTGAAATTTTTAGCCTCTAAATAGGTTTTTAAATTTTTAGTGTACGAGAAACTGGGGGTCAGCCGCTGGAGATTAGAAAACGACAGGGGTGAGGGAAAACGGTCCGATCGCAATATTCATCCGTGAGCCGTCCATTGGGAGATACATACTCAATACGATTATACGGGAACTGTCCTTTGGAAATATGAAGCGGGGTTTAAATATGAATGGTTGGGTGAAACGAGGGGTATTTGTCGATACCTGCATCGGGGTTTTGTATTGAACGGGTCTAATAGCAATTATTTGTTAGGTAAAACGTAATCCGCTGTTTGACACGTATCAAATTTGACGCCATAAATGAATACTTCCTACAATATTTAACGTAAGAAACCGAAATATATTGATTTTGCTAAGTAAGTATGCAGGATCGCTGCAAAAAATGCATAGTAAAAAAAATTTTCCGCGTTTAATTCGTAACGACGAAAACGCTATCCGCCATCTTGAAACCATCTAAAGTATGTAAACAAACATCTTTCAGCCAGAGCCAGTGGACATTGATTATTATAGGACTTATATATCAAAGTGATCTTCACATAAATACACCCGAGTTTCAATTGATAAAAAGTCGGGGTCTCTTTTGGCAAGTTTGAGCCAAGTGTTTCGAATGTTAATTTCACTGGGTACACGAATCTACAACTTCCCGGGGGTCTTTATTGACGTGTTTTTTCATTCTCGAACAATGCAATAATGATAATTGGTATATTTTGGATGTAAATCGATGAAATCATGGTTGCGTTGTTGTTATTTCACTATGCTCAGAGATCACTGACAGAAAATTGAATGTCAAACTTTGTTTACAATTTTTTGGACTTCAAACCACAGACAAAAATGGCTGACCGCGTTTTTGGCTGTTTAGGAAAATAAAGTTTTAAAAAATATATTTTTATGTTGCTTTTAGGTCCTCAAAAAATATACTTAAATATTTTTTCGTCTAATGGAAGGGTTATTTACCGTTTAAGACTTACTTGAAAAGAGAGTCAAATAGCGGATTACCTTCATTCACGATGTTTCGGCAGCGTTGCAGATGTCGTGGTCACGGGTAGACTGAAGTGGCGAATAGTACTAGGAATAAATGAGTTTTCTCCCAATTAATTTCACAGTCTGGCTGAATCATATAGGGATAATCATCATTTATATATTTTATTTTATTGTTTTATTTTATTTTGAAGCGCTCGTGGCCTAGGCGAACCGAGTGGTTGGAATCAATCACTTGGTTAAGCAACAACAGGCGCGGTCAGGTACGGGATGGGTGAGCGTCCCGTGACTACCGCTAGTGGCATTTTTCTGAGCGCTTCCGTGCTAAATATACATATTATGTATATTTCAACGCAGATAATTTACATTGTGATTGCTGAATGTCAATTTACAATGTAAAATGTAAGCCGCTGCCTTCCGGCCGCAACGTAGTGAAGAACAAGGAAGTGGCAAAAAAAATCGCCCCTGTGACCATCTTTTCTCGTATCATCTTAAACCTCATCAGTTGCTACGTGTAGACGTTTAAAGTCCATGATTGCTATCAATAACTTTAAATGCCAAAACATCGGCGCCAATCAACCTCTTTTAAGTTTGTTACTTCTTTGGTAGCTTTTTCTACATTATGTTAAAAAATTAGACTATGTCACTGCCAAACGGAGAAAAAAGGCATTAAAGATCCCTAAAAGTTACTTTCGCTATTTCCTCAATTTTCACGTGCATACACTTCAACAGCGTGTGAAGCGCTCGTGGCCTAGGCGAACCGAGTGATTGAAATCAATCACTTGGTTAAGCAACAACAGGCGCGGTCAGGTACAGGATGGGTGAACATCCCGTGACTACCGCTAGTGGCATTTTTCCGAGCGCTTCCGTGCTTCGCAAGGCACGCTAAGCCGTTGGTGCCGGCTGTCATATAATGACAGTCGTTAAGCCATGTCAGAGGCTTTATGGGCGGCTTGATAACTTCTGACAGTAAGGCCCACCACTGACTTACAATCCTCCACCAACCCGGACATGGCCCCCGTGGTGGAGTATGGCCTAACCTTCCTGCGATGCAGGAAGAGACCCATGCCCCAGCAGTGAGGACATACAAGGGTTGATAACGACACTTCAACATCAGTTACCAAATTTTCATAGAAAAGTCGACTAAACATTAGTTCTGCTACTGCCTAATCGTAAAGAAAGTATTAAAATTTCTTCAGGGTCTATATTAGTCCACTGCTGGACATAGCCCTCACCTAATGAGCGCCATAGCGCCCTGTCTTCAGCTTTCCGCATCCAGCATTTGCCGGCAGTAAAGAAAGTATTTACATTCTTTTATTACGTACAATGCTATCCGCTGCTATCGGATCGATAGTTTATCATTTCACAACACAATTGATGCTTCTACCTACTCCGTCGAGGGACCAATGTTGATAACATAAACCATGGGGAAATGTGTCACGATGCATGATGCAATTCCCGTAGGCTCTTGGCCAATTTAACTTCATACTATGTAGCTTGTTCGGGTAAAGAGGTAGAGGAGTGGACTGTTAGTGTGTTGCCCGCTAACAGGCCGCCGCTCTACCGAGGTCCGAAAAGGTGGACTAAGTCAGTTTATCAGTTTATGTTTTTCGGGGTCCGTAGTCGGAAAGGAAAATCCGTAGTTTCGCCAAGTCAGAATGTCCACGGCCTAGCTCAGAGACGACTTGATTGAAGATGTGTTATTAAGATGGTACCAACTTTGATTCGGGGGAACGTCATGTAAATTAACTTTTGTAGCCAGCGAAGAACGGAATTTAAGAGTATTTCAATTCCCGTGCGAAAGTATAGTCTGTTTCTCGGTACGTCTCCAATTTAGCAGACAAGATTCTACCATTGGCACGGATAGCCAGAGGTCACGGGTTCGAGTCCCGGCATGGGTGGAATTTTTGGCCTCTAAATAGGTTTTTAAAAAAGATTCTACCAGTAAAGTAAACTTTTTGGTCGAAATCTATCGTGTTCTCATAAATGAAGTAACCTAGGAGTTAAACTATTTCAGATAACACGCTGCTAATTTTATAAGATAAGAATATTCTTCATTGTACACTGGAAAAAAACAAATACAAAATAATGGCAAATATACATAGAATACATACATTAAATTTGTCCTTAGCACGGGTTAGTGCATTAAAAATAAAAATAGTATAAATATAAAATATATACATAGTACAATTGGCGGACTTATTGCTAAAAGCAATTTCTTCCAGACAACCTTACGATGGAAAGTTGCTGAAGGAAATTAGAAACAAAGTTCATAGAAAATATAAAAAAATTAGAAAAAAATAACCGAGAAAATATCAAATTTTGACATCAAATTTAAATTTTGAGGTTAGAATCTTAAACTGCCTGTACGTAATGCAGACTACAGAGTGCTTAGTGCGAGTTTGACAGATCCAATCGAATAAATTTACTACCGCGTTATCAAGCATTGAGTAGTAAGTGAGTAAGTTAACCGTTCGAACTGGCAAAACGCTGTCACAGTACAACTCGCACTCGCGTTTATTCGTGTTTTGGCTGGTAAACGTGTTCACTTATCAACGTAAACCATTACAACTCGCACTCAGCAATATTAACAGAAGAAACTATGGATGAGAGTTGACGGGAACGTGAATTATCAGAAAGGAGGTTGGTGTTAAAGTCACCCATAATTAAAACATGGTCATAATTGGGCAGATGTGTGACCAGCAATGTCTCCAGCGTGCTAAAGTAGTCAATCGCAGGGGGGGCATATACTGTTTCACGGTATTAAAATTTAATTCTAGAAATAAATACTCAATGGAGCCTACACTCGAAGGGCAGGACTGGGCGATTAGTTTATATTTAATCTCGGATCTGAGTGCTTAGTGCGAGTTTGACAGATCCAATCGAATAACTTTACTACCGCGTTAATCGAGCATCGAGTAGTGAGTACGAGTAAGTTAACCGTTCGAACTGGCAAAACGCTGTCACAGTACAACTCGCACTCGCGTTTATTCGTGTTTTGGCTGGTAAACGTGTTCACTTCTCAACGTAAACCATTACAACTCGCACTAGTCGCACTCAGCAATTTTAATTTCCATACTTGTCGCTAGGTGGCGCTTCCTCGATGCCATAGAAATATGCGTTTACGTTAACGCGATCGAGTAGTTAAAAAGTTGCACTAAGCACTCTGAGGTAAATGGCAACCCCACCACCGCGTTTACCAGTACAGTCATTTCTGATAAGGACGTATCCGGGTAAACTAAATCTCCAAGAGGGTAGTGTAGGTTTTAACCAAGACTCCGAGACTAAGCACGCGTGGATATGATTGCTGTTGAAAGTGGCAAGAAGGTCAAAATAATGTGCAGGAATGCTTTGTGCATTGATATGGCAGACATTCAAATTCCTGTGATGTGGTGAGAAAGTGTCGTGAAGCTGGTCGGCGAGTGGAACCGGCACCTCAGACACATCCAGGGCATCCGAAAACGAGTCGGTGGTGTTGAAAGAGTGGAACATTTCAGAGTCTACAGACGAATTCATTTTAAATAAATATATAAATTAATAAATATAAGTGTAAATAAATATAAATAAATTATAATGTATTATGATATAAACTTAATTGTATTGGCAACAGTAACTAAAATAATAGACATATCAACTGCCAGTTCACCGGAAAGAAAGAAGAAAATTAAACATTTTAGTAAACGACATGTTGACCCTTACGGGGTACATACAATTTTATACACAACAACAATGTTAACAGAAAAGAATTAAAAAAAGAAACAAATACAAAACGAAAAACAATGGGCAGGAACCAACTGAGTTGATTTTCAAACGCACCTACATTTGACATACAGCCATACGTTTAATCTGCGGTACCTATCGAACCTCAGAATAATAACGAACGAGTATCGAACTGTCATCTGTCTTATTAGAAGAAAAATTTCATAAAAATAGGAAAAGAGAAAGTTTTCGGGTACACATAAAACTTAGAAATACGAGAGAGACAAATGTGAAAAGCAAATGTACTGATGTATTTGGTTTTAAGATGATTTGAGAAAAGATGGTCAGAGTGGAGTTTTTTTTTCGCTGCCTTTTTCTGCACTACAATACGGCCCGAAGGCGGCGGCTTACATTTTACATTGTACATTGACATTCAGCGAACAGAATGTAAATTCTTTACGTTGAAATAAAATGATTTGAATTTTGAATTGAATTTTGAATTCTGGTCTAGTTGAAATGTGAAGTTGTGATGCAAAAAAATGAAGAAAATTTCAAATCTCAATTGGGTCACGTAATTTCAAAATTTGAAAATGATATAATTAAACAAACATGAAAAAATGGTGTAAAGGGGGTTCAGTGGTCACAATGTTAATGGTTAATCCTTACATCCATTCACCCAATTGAGGGAAACTCTTAATATTAATTAGATAGGTATAGGTAATTCAGATTGTATTAAACTTGTTGGTATTATTCTCACTGCGAAGGCGGGCTGAGTTAATTCGAAGCTTAAAACTTTGGAAACTTTGCTTGGTAAAATACGATGGTCGCGATATCGCTTGCATGACTACCTAACGGTGGTCGTAGATTCGATTCTCATTAAGTCCGCCGTTCTTGGTAATATCAACACTTTGTGTGTTTCCACTGCTGGGGCACAGGTCAAGGGGTTCACATCATCAATATCGGCTTATATTACGAATACTGAAAAAAAAACTGAAAATAAAATGTTTATAATTAACTCATTAAGAATTCGCTCTTTGAAGTTTAGGAAAAGCTCGGAAAAAAACTGAGAGTCTTGATGCCCAATCTATTTATAATATGTAAAGAGATGATAAGATAAGAATATTCTTTATTGTATAACTAGAAAAACAACAATGACAAAACAATTGCAAATATACATAGTACAATTGGCGGCGGCCTTGTTGCTAAAAGCAATATTGTATGTATTTATTTTCGTCTCACATTTCCTTCATCAACTCTCCATCGTAGGTTGTCTGGAAGAAATTGCTCTAAGCAATTAGGCCGCCTATTGTGCTGTATCGTTTTTTTTTTCAGGTGTATAATAAAGAATATTTTTTTATTACCTCATCTTACAGCAGCCTGTATCTTAAACGCTAGTATTCCTTCCAGTGTTTTAACGAATTTGTTTGTCATTTGATGTTATATCTTTTATTCACATTTCTCGGGTAGCTTCCTGAAGCAATCACTTGTATTGAGCAACAAAAGGCGCGGTCAGTCTCAGGATGGGTGACCGTCCTGTGACCACCTACAGCTAATGGCATTTTGCCGTCCGCTTCCGTGCTTCGCAAGGCACGTTAAGTCGTTAGTGCCGGCTGACATGTATTGACAGTCGTTAAGCCATTTCAGAGGCTTTATGGGCGGCTTGATAACTTCTGACGGTAAGACCCGCTACTGTCTTACAATTCTCCACCAACCCGGACTTGGCCCACGTGGTAGAGTATGGCCTAACTTTCCTGCAATGCAGGAAGAGAACCGTGCCTCATCAGTGAGGACATACAAGGGTTGACATCGATCGATCGGGTAGCTTCCAACTTACACTTCTCAACACTTCGCTGTACCTTTTTCTGTCCATGCCCTTTTTCACAGCCTCTAACACGTTTTCAATTAAAGAACCTTTCAGAGATTTACGTGTGAACGTCATTATGAGGATCTCCACAAAAGGGTTTGGGATTTAGAAATAAATAGGGTACGAAAAGGGTTTCGGGGTAATATGATAAATGTTTTAATTGCTAACTCTCGGAGATGAGCCTTTCCATTCTCTCTGAGAGTGATAGACTTGTAGGAGCCTGTAGCTCGAAGAGTCGCTCAGTTGAAGTGGCCTCTGACATGGCTTAACGATTGCTGTTACATGGCAGCCGGCACCAACGTCTTAGCGTGCCTTGCAAAACACGGAAGCGCTAAGAAAAATGCCACTAGCGGTAGTCACGGGACGGTCACCCCAGCACCGGAGTGCTTAGTGCGAGTTTGACAGATCCAATCGAATAACTTTACTACCACGTTAATCGAGCATTTAGTAGGTAGTGAGTATGAGTAAGTTAACCGTTCGAACTGGCAAAACGCTGTCACAGTACAACTCGCACTCGCGTTTATTCGTATTTTGGCTGGTAAACGTAAACGTAAACCAATGCAACTCGCACTCAGCAATTTTAATTTCCATACTTGTCGCTAGTTGGCGCTTCCTCGATGTCATAGAAATATGAGTTTACGTTAACGCGATCGAGTAGTTAAAAGACTCGCACTAAGCACTCTGACCGAGCCGATTGCTGTTTAACCTTAGTGATAGTGTAATAACCTTAGTGAGTGATTCTAATCACTCGGTTAAACTAGGCCACGAGCGCTTCATGTTACTTCGGATTCTGTATCAATAGCATTCTCATTAAAAACCAGTCATCGTACCATATCGTATTTGTGCCGAGGATAATGTGCATAAAACTCATCATCATAATCAGCCCGGTAAACCCCACTGCTGGGTATAGGCCTCTACATTTCCACGCCAGCCAGCACGGTCTCGCGCTACTCTCATCCACTGTTTGCCGGCCACTTTACTTTAGGAGTGATCGTTGCAAAGACGAACCGTTTTATAAGACCGTTTTGTGTTCCGCGACGATAGGACCGTTTTACGTTTCATTATAAAGCAGTGCCAGAGACTCTAAAGCAGTGCCAGCGTTCGTTCGTCGCGAGACCAGTCCTTAGATTATTTGACGCGGATATGTCCTTTAGTGCTATATTAATAGAGCCTAGAACGTAATGAAATCATTGCGACGTCGTCGTCGGCTCCTTGCTCGTTCCGTTCGTTTTGGTCTGTGATACAATAAAGTAATCTTTATGTCTATGAGTATACAGTCGAATATCGTGTAAAACAACTTATTTTTACCGATGTTTCGTGATTTTGTCTCGTTCGCACTCGTTTGACCGTCCTCTGCGACTTGCTCGTTCGCATACAATGAAACCAGTTGCGAACGAGGACCGTTTCGAGGACCTGTTTTCGTTCCAGAAAAAACGGTTGCGTTTCGTCGTCGAAATATCGGACAACGACCCACTCCTACTTTACTTAGGTCATCTGACCATCTGGCTGCTGGTCTGCCCACCGACCGTTCCCCCTCGCATAAAACTCATACCTAATACATAATATTAATGTTGTTTGACTTCCAGCCAATAAGCAACAAGTTGATGTTTTTACGACCAGACGGTTTGGCATGATGACAAATTGGATCTTTGTTGCTTCTATTTAGCCACAATTACTTAGTAAAAAAAACTGTTTATTTCATAGTCCCTTCACCTATTTAGTACGAGAGACTGTGTCATTGGACGCGAGTGAACGTTCTCTAATCAGACTTTTGCGTATCCTGTCATTCAAAGTAACACTACACATACTTCTCAAGGACCTCATTTCTGCTGCATTAACGGGCATTGATCAGGGAGGCATCGATTGTCGTAAAGTGAAAACCATTTCGAGGAATAGGGATATTGATTACTATTAGGGGTGTAAATAGGTAAAATAAAAACGGATTGTTAATATTTATCGCAAAATAATGTTCACTTAATTTTTCTTTAGATTTAGTTCCATTGCATACAAATATTTAAAAAAAAATTCGCCAACAACAACATTTTGGCAAACGTCAACTTTTTTTTAACATGAATAAATTCAATAAACGTGGTTCATAATGCCAGTGGTGACGTCATACTTACAAACCTTTAAATAATTAATAAAATAATAATTACATCAAAAATTAAGATAATATTCAAATTAGTTTCTTATATAAGTCTATATTTTAGATTTATAGAACAAAAAATAGGATGTGATAATGCCCATTGTACTAGCACACAGATGTATACGTGGAATAGTAGATTATGCATTAAGGGAATAAAACCATGTATTACGTCATGGGCGGTATATTGAACCCTGAGCGGAGCGAAGGACTCCGAGTTAACTCCCGAGCGCAGCGAGGGAGTTAAATTTTAACTCCTGAGCGAAGCGAGGGAGTTATGTAGAGTCCTGAGTGAAGCCAGGGGTTCATACCGCCCGAGACTAAGACATGTTTTATTCCAGAGGTGAATACTCTACTTTTCACACCATCTGGGAGACAATAAAAAGATAAATTGAATATAACTTTTAAATTCGTATTTGCAATTCGCGCCTTTTTTTCTTTTTTTTATTGGTGTTTCGCGCGGTCACACGACACAGTAGTTCAGAAAAAAAAGAAAAAAGGGGTGAGTTTCGAACAACAATTCGAATTTCGAATTGCAATGCGGGGCTTCTTCATAGTTTTCATGCGAATTTTGACATTCTAAATTCAAATCACTTTATTCCCTAGGGAAATTCTTCATTATTATTGCCCTCGAGAGACAAGGCTATGCTTTACGATGATATTTGACGGTACGTAATAAGGCATTGTCGAGCGGGAGGTGTGAAAAATTATATAATCGACGTACAGTTAGTCAATGTATACTGTTTCGGCTGGCTTTTGAGCTGAATTTCGTTCGACACATTTGTCTTTGCGTGCTAAGTCTACGTGTGCAATGAAATGGCACTAACTATCCCTAGATACGACTTCAGAGGTCCTTCTCATCATCTCTGACAGTATCAAAGGCGTAGTCTTTCTTTGTTCTTCCGCTTAGCCGAGCGGCATTAAGATAACATTTGAGCTGAATCAAAGCTAGACTAAACTCTATGTGGCTGCTGTAGCGATAACTAGGTAATTCACGATTTAGACCTGTAAAGGCTAATCCTTCCTTTATGAGGTAATGTACACTCGCGGTCTGAAAATGTTTACCACCTTAAGGTTGGTAATTGCATGCACAATTCTATGCCACATGGTCGATGATATTATGTGATTCGATTAGGCATAGAGCATAGTAGAAGCAATAGAGATTCAAGCGAGGTTGCCATGGTTTTACAATCAATTTCAATGCTACTATTTTTGATAAATGTCATTGTAAAAAATTCAATTATGTCAACTTACAAATAAAGAAAAGAGTTTCATCATCAAAACGTCATGAATACTCTTTTTTTTAGAATCGATGCTATAACTATTAAAAAGTAATACGTACCTAGATATAGCATTTTAGACTTTACTGCACACAGTGTGCTAAAGAATCTAATTTGAAAACTGATAAACATTTTTAGACCGCGACCGTACGGCAATAGGCGTGACGACAGTATGAAATAATAAATAAATAGAAAAAGATTTAACGATATTAAGAGAAAGTACACATTAAAATGATTTAAAACACTGATTATGTTTTAAAAATAAAATTAGATTACCAGTATTTTCAACAAAATCGATATCAACCAACTTGGGGCACGGGTCTCTTCTGGTATGGTAGGAAGGTTAGGCCATACTCCACCACGGGGGTAAAGTCCGGGTTGGTGGAGTCTCAATCCGCTGTTTGACTCTCTTTTCAAGTAAGTCTTAAATGGTAAATATCTCTTCCATTAGACCAAAAACTATTTTAGTATATTTTTTGAGGACCTAAAAGCAACAAAAACATATATTTTCAATCTTTGCTTTACTGTTGCTGAACTTTTTACAGTTAAAAACGCGGGCAGCGATTTTTGTCTATGGTTTGAAGACCTGAAGACTTATAAACAAAGTTTGACATCAACATCTTTTAAAAATCTGTGAGGGATCTTTGAGCATAGTGAAATAACAACAACGCAACCACAATTTCATCGAGTGTACATGCAAAAAAAAGAAATTATCATTATTGTATTCTTCGAGAATGCAAAAACATGTCAATAAAGACCAGTGAAATAAATATACGAAAAAATTGGCTCAAACTTGCCAAAAGAGACCGCGATACTTTATTGACTGAAACACGGGTGTACATATTTATGTGAAGATCACTTTGATGTAAGTCCTATCAATATCAATGTCCACTGGCTCTGACTGACAGATGTTTGTTTACAAACTAAAGATGCTTTCAATATGGCGGATAGCGTTTTCACCGTTCCGAATTAAAAGCGGAAAATATTTTTTTAATTTGCAAATTTTGCAGCCATCCTACATACTTACTTAGCGAAGTCAGTATATTTCAGTTTCTTACGTTAAATATTCATCTATCGCGTCAAATTTGATGCGAGTCAAGTAGCGGGTTGCAATGCAATCTATCGCAACCTTTCGGCGATCAATAAAACTAATATATTGCAATGATCGTTAAAAATATATTGTATGAAAATCTCGTCTCACAGTGATTATCGAACCTCTTAGAATCGATTTTCATGAATATTTTTATTGTGGTTGGTCTGACAATGTCATAATAAAATTAATATGGCCGAGTCAGCTAGTACATAAATATCACACCATAAACATTCTGTAAAAAACTAGCCGAGTCTCGATGGAGCCGCTCGTTTATCTCTAAAAAGTAATGAAATTTAGACAAAGTCGTGCCAAGTCTAAGGTTCCTCACTGCGATTTCTTAATTATTTTACTTAAGCTGTCTGACTTGGCCGTTGAAGGGTACATAAGGGTACACAACCAGGTGCTCTATGACACCATTGCACCAATCTGTCGCCAAAACCGCTACCCATTGCGCATTAAGTATGTGATTATAGCTTACTCGATGACCAAAATTTCTGCGTTCTGGTCTTATCCAGAGGTTCTCCAATAGGGGCCTGAAAATGCGGCGAAATGGTTCCTGTAAAGGATGGTACGAAAGTGTTTGCTCCGCGCTTGACTTGGTGGGGGCACTGCCGTGGCCCCCGATAAACTTCCTCCAAAACAGTGTCTTGTCCTGGACTGAAATTGGTAAACCCTGTGCTATGGTAAGCATGCAAGGATATCACAAAAGTCGAAGTAAACCTAGACTGAGGCGCATTTCTATAGACCAACAGGGCGGGCTCCAGTGGAAATCGAACCCAGCACCCATGTTGTGATACAGAAATGTTAAACCGTTAAAAGAAAAAGGCAGTATTCAGAAAAATATTTCACGTTGATCGCCCGTGGACTGTACGCATTGCATCCAATCGCAGACTCAATCAATTGGCCGCGAGCAAAAAAACACGCAGTTTTCCGACGTTTTTCCGGCTGAAGTGTGGAGCCCTCTGATGGAGGGGCCCGACCTACAGCGGACAGGCTGATATCGACCGATGCCGCGTTTGGACGGGCGAGTTGACTTGAACAAGTTGTCTTGAGCGAGTTAACTTGGGAGAGACTTGAACAAGTTGACTTGAATGAGTAGACTTGAGCGAGTCGACTTGAGCAAGTTGACTTGGGCGGGTAGACTTTGGCGAGACGACTTAAGCAAGTTCAATAAAACAAGTAAATCTGCGAGTCAATATAAACGAGTGGAGTTGAGCGAGTCGATTTCAGCGAGTCGGTTTGAGCAAGTTGACTTGGGCAAGTTTACACGGACAAGTTTACTCGGGCAAGTTTACTCGGGCGAGTCGACTTGGGCGAGCTGACTTGGACAAGTTGACTTGGACAAGTAAACTTGAGTAAGACAACTTGAACAAGTAGACTAGAGGAAGTTGACATGGCAATGTTCACTCAGCCAAATTCCTCAAAAGGAGGATAATCAGAAACACGGCCCCACTCTACTCAAGATTCGTTTCTGTCTATACCTGACAACAATAACAATTACATACGAATCATCAATACATCAATCAATCGGCCTGTACTCGTCCAACTGCTGGACACAGGCGGCATGTAAGTTCTTTCTGTCCTCTGCTGTCCTCATCCAGCTGCTACTAGCAATCTATCAGATTGCTAGCGATCGTCAGTTTAGTGATCTGGCATGCATGTGACAGTGTATTTTGTACAATAGGAGCTGTTGTTCCATTGCTGCACCGTTGGGAGGCGTTTGCGTTAGCGACTAGATTTTGTATCGAAAAACATTTGTGAGAATCGATATCTGTAATTTTTTTAGCGGTGAAATAAATTACATAGTAAACTCATGTCTGTGTCATTTAAAACCAGTGAAATATGTGCCTGGCCACCACACACATTGTAGGGTCCTTTAGAAACAGGGGATCTGCTTTACAGATTGGAAAACTACATTTATTTCTGAACTTAAACTTTCGCAAAGCTTATTGACTCTTCCGACAGAAAAAACACTAATGATTTTTATCCGGAGAAACTTTATCCGGTTGCAACTTAATATTTCTACGCACAATTTCGGCTTTCCAGTATCGTCTTTGAGCTAGGCCGTGGACAGACAGTCAGATGGGCCAACGGACATAGCGAAACTATAAGGGTGTCTTGTCGACTACAAAAATAACGATCACTTCGAAACACGGCAACCAAGAAGGTAATTTATCAAAAAAAAATTTATTATACGTTTGACCATAAATGTTGCTGCAGTATTTCACTATGAATCACATTTTCAAAGAATAAAACAATAATAAAGCCACCTCATCTTACTCTGCTCATAGCAAATAGTATAATGATTTGCGTAAATGTAATGAACGAAAAGAAATTACTGGACAAAAGTACAATGGGGAACTCGCGTCTCACATAGATTGGAGTAACATTGGTTTTATACAATGGAAGATACATATAAATGTATAAGTTATTTTATCAGGTTTTTCAACATCACAATGTGAAAAATAAAGTTCATAGGGTAATAAAAACGCTGCAGATGCAGAAAAACAATATTCTATGAGATAAACCAAATAATGATAAACGCTTCATTCAATACAAGGCGTTACGTGAGAGAGTGACACGTGCAACGTACTATGAGGCCGATTCACATGACGCGTTTTTGTACCACGTGACTATATTAACTTTTCCATTGGTTACAAAAAATATTAGTCGTAGAAGAAAAAAATACCATATTTTTTACCTTTCAATGGGTACTCTCCTATACAATTACAATATTTTAGGGCAACTTCTCCATTAGCAATACACTCCATGTGACTGAGACTAACTCAGTAATGCGACCTATTACCCGCAGATAGGGCACAATATCGATCTATGCTACAATGCAACCGGCAAGTCTACTGGGACGCGTTTAATGATGAGTTATAGAAACGAAATGTATTTACGTAAAGTGCGAGCTCACAAAATACTACTTTACACAAATATTTTAGTCTTTTATTGGTACAAATAATGGAACAAAAGATTTTTTTCGGCGTGCAAACCTCAAGATCCAGTGCAAAGATCAAGTAAAAAGAAGCATAATTATGTGAAACGAAACGACATAGACTGCAGAGTTGACGATGTAGAGCTGAGCAAAAAAAATACCCAAGTGAAATTTCAGTATTTTTTACGAATAACGGCGCTTTCTTAAACTCTTTAGTTAAGTATATGGTTCATCTTATTTCAGAATGTTGCAGTTTTTTTCAAAAGTGCAGCATTACTTAACTTCACGGCTTACGATTTTTCTTTATCAGCAACTAAAATAAAATGTTTTTAATAACTAATACAAAAACTTTAGTGTTTATTAAGTAAATGTCTCTTTTAATCTAGTCCACCAAAAGATCAAAAAAATATCTCCTCATGAACGTATGAAGATCCCTCTTCGCTCCCAATTTTTCAGATAAAGAGGAAATAATGTTTGCAAGTTTGTATATAGGGGGTAATCTCCGAAAATTCTTATCTGGTTTGAAAAATACTTTCACCAATATTTAGAGTGTAGGCTGGATATTGGCTTATCCGTTTACCACGATCACGTTTCGCGGATACTGCTAGTTTATAATACTTTGAGCTACCAACTCGGGCAAGTCAATTCGCTTATGTCAACGGGGCTCTTCGCTTACAATGCATCGACATAACTACAGCCCAGACAGATAAACTTATACACTAGTATAGTTTTGACATTCCTGTCTAAACTTAGCGATGGGAATCAATATAAGATAGACTTACATATAGCCCAGTGGCCCAGCATTCTACAAAGTCCTTACGTCTGCAATGTTATGTACCTATCGAAGAAGGTATTAAGGTCCCACTTTCAACATAGGTAAGCAAATATTAAAAAAGAATATAATCATGTGGGTACAGCGATATCATTCCGATGTAAAACCTAACTGCAAAGTAAGGTACTCGGGGCTGCAAGTGATGCAAATTACTTCAGCCATATGTTGCTGCCTGTATTACGATACAGAGAGTATTGTAAAGAGGTTCGAAATTTCACTGATGCCCTGATGATGAAGTCACCCGTTGGCTTAGTTGGGAGAGCGCTGGCACAGTTAGCCAGAGGTCGCGGGTTCGAGTCCCAGCATGGGTGGAATTTTTAGCCTTTAAATAGGTCTTTTAAAAAATAATAAAACGTTTAGATCTTCCATACAAAACAATCACTACTCCTAATCCCAAACTAGGGTCGTAGGCTATATATACTAGTCCACTGCTGGACATAGCCCTCCCCTAAAGAGCGCCACGTTGTGCTATGATAGGGGGTAATGCCCATAATCCCCACGCTGGGCATGCGGGTTGGGGATCGCAGTTCGGTGCAATTGTACTGCAGGGGGCGCTGCTGCCCACCCCCGGTTTTGTGTCCCCTAATCGCCTTTTACGACACCCGCGGGAAGAATTGGGTTGGTGCTATTCTCTAGGCAGACACCACACAGTTGTGGGTAGGGTACCTTATGCTATTGTGACCAAGCCAATTGTACAAATCAAGTACTAATCCAATGGGAATTGAACCTAAGGATTCTGTTTCAATTTGAGATTATAAATGCATAGTGTATCGCTCCTCTTATAAGTTAAGAATATTCTTTATTGTACACTGGAAAAACAACAAATACAAAACAATTGCAAATATACATAGTACAATTGGCGGCCTTAATGCTAAAAGAAATTTCTTCCAGACAACCTTACGATGGAAAGTTATTATTTATTTTATTCATTTTAAATATCTGTGGGAAATGCTGAGGAATTGGCGAAATGTACTATAGTGAGTATATTGTTTTTATGGTATAAGTTTCTTAATAGTGGCATTCTTTCCGAACGTTTCCGTGCTTCGGAAGGCACGTTAAGCCGTTGGTGCCGGCTGTCATGTAATGGCAGTCACTAAGCCATGTCAGAGGCCTTTTGGGCGGCTTGATAACTTCTGCAACGACTTATGAACGTTGATGAAGCGAAGGTGATCTGTCAGAATCGAATCCTCTGGGATACAAGCGTGAGTATATGTATGTACGTATGTATGATAACTTATGACAGTAAGGCCCGCCACTGCTTTACAATCCTCCACCAACCCGGACTTGACCCCCGTGGTGGAGTATGGCTTAACCTTCCTGCGATGCAGGAAGAGACCCGTGCTGCAGTGGGGACATTCAAGGGTTGATATCGTATCGGTGCCAAGGAAGAGACCCGTGGGGACATACAAAGGGTTAATATTTTTTACTGTCGATTTTACAATAAAATTGTACAGGTTGACCAGCCATCAACTGTACAGAAAATCCCCGGAAACTTATCCAACAATAAACTCCCGGCCCGTAGCGGAAAGAGCTAAAAGTTTTATCCACTGACCTCTATTTACGACTGGTGACCGCAATTGATACATCTACACCGCCTACTGAACTAGCTCACTAATTCTCTGAGCTGTGTCGATAACTTTGGTTCTCTGTCGGATGCGTTCGTTACGAATCTTATCCTACAGAGAAACTCCAAGCAAAGCTCCATAGCATGCTGAGCGACTTCGAACTGGTGGACCAGCCCTTTCATGAGTGTCCATGTCTCGGCGTCGTAGATAATCACAGGTAGGACGCACTGATTGAAAACTTTCGTTTTCAAACAGTGCGGTATGGATGACGAGAACACTCGTCGTAGTTTCCCAAGCGCTGCCCAGCCCAGCTAGATCCACCTCTTGGCCTCCTTCTCAAAATTGTTTTTACCTAACTGCAAAATCTGCCCGAGGTGAGTGTATTCAGAAACGATTTCGAGAAGGTGACCGTGTACGACGATCGGTCTTGGATCAATGTGGCCGTTGTTCATGACTTTGGTTTTATCCAAATTCATGCCAAGACCGATACGTCGCGAGGCTGAAGCTAGGCCGGTCAGCATCTGGTTCAGTTCTTCTAGCGACTCCGCTATTAAGACTATGTCGTCTGCGAATCACAGGTGTGTAATTAGGAGCTAAAATTATTCGTAGACTTGTCTATGAAATCAAGCATCAATTGAATGAATAATTTAACACAGATTATTGTAATAGCCGATTCAAGAAGTTATTTGAAAGTTTTAATTCATTCAAATCAATTTTACTGATAGTAGTCCACGAAGTAACTATAGTTACGTGGACGTACAACGCTACTTTTTTTTAAGTAGCTGTAGTTACTTAGACGTTTCAATGGCTAGGGGCTCTAAAAGTTGCGATGTCTCGATGTGACGCACGCGTCTCTGTTATTACAGATAACCTTATAGGTACTTAAATTTTCATGAAAATTTAATTACTGAGTTGAATGCTGGCAGTTAACTGTTTTTGTATTGTGCCTGTATAATTTAATACTACCTTAAGGCGCGGTCCACACAGATGGGAAGTGGGAGGAATAATAATAAAAAACATAAAATAAAGAAGAGTGGGCAAAGACCAGAGACTGCCACTTGTCATCATGACAAACTTCATCAACATTCCTTAGTCTTTGCATGCATGAAAGAAATAATCATAATAAAAGAAACGAAATAATAAACAATAGTAACGTCCACTGAACACACGCACTTATGCTAGTCACAAAGTAATATCATATATTGCTCAAGTATTATTCGTGAAACGGACGCCATCTGTACTTTTAAGTTGAGAAATATCTGTGTTTACAGCTTTGTATACAGCTTAACCTTGGAACGTTGTATAACTTTTATAATAATAAATAAACTCTGGAACGACTTTAGGTGTGGTTTTATTTGTAGAATTGTAGTAATATTAACAGAAAACTGGATAAAAACGGATAAACGGAGAAGCAGGTAAAAAGTCAGATCTGGTCAAAGGGTAAAGTAGTAGTGGATGAAAAATGAGGGAAATCGAAGAATGAGTGACAAAATTTAAATATTTGAAAATGATAGATAGAAAAAGAAATAAAAATGGTGTAAAAAGGTTTGCACCGTTACAACCTCATGTGATGGTCAAGCCATGTCAGAGGCTTTAGGGGCGGCTTGATAACTTCAGACACCAACGCCCGCCACAGTCTTACGATCCTCCACTAACCCAGACTTAGCCCCCGTGGTGGAGTGGCCTAACCTTCCTGCGATGCAGGAAGATACCCGAGCCCCAGGAGTGGGGACACACAAGGGTTGATAGCGAATCCTCAAATGTATTTCATTTGCGATTTTCGCCCCACGCCCCATTTATGTGACTCGCGCCTAAGAACTGATTAACATTTTCATTAACAAACGGATTTAATTTTACCACTCTTTCCAAGACTGAAAATAAAGGTTTTAATTTCTGAGGTATTTGCGATTTATTCTTAGACAGAATGGTTAGGACTTACAATACCTACTTACATAAAATAGATATATTTTTGTTACAGCTCCCGTCATTCCGATGCACTGGCCATAGAACGTGTTGAAAATGAACTGTAGGCTTACTCAAATGTTTATTGGTACCTAATATCATGTTATTATCCTAAAAAATATAATTTATCTTTTTATATAATGTCGGTTTCATTGCGAAGATGAGGTTTTAAAGCAACGTCTAAAGGCACAACACTATAACATCATAGGTTTTATTTTCCTTTATTTTTTTATTTTAATTTTTATTAAATAATTAATTTGACTAACGGATATGGTAATTCAATTAATACTTTAAATAGTATTTCTTAGTGAATTGCAATGCTCATACAGACTTGTATATTAAACGGGTCTGATCACGATTAAGTATTCGGTAAAACGTAATTACCTTAACTCCATACAACTATACTTCAAATAATTCCGTGCTTATATAATAAAGACGTTGGTGCCGGCTGTCATGTAATAACAGTCGTTAACCATGTGTAAGGCCTCATCGGCGGCTTGATAACTTCTGACAGTAAGGCCCGCCACTGTCTAACAATCCTCCACCAACGCGGTTTTGGCCCCCGTGGTGGAGTATGGCTTAACCTACCTGCAATGCAGGAAGAGACCCGTGCTCCAGCAGTAGGGACATACAAAGGGTTCATAGCAGTATTACCTTAATTCAGTGGGTTTTTTCTAGTAAATAAATGTATTAAACCAGTTTATAATAACTATTGTTGAAAAAATTCTGCGATTATGTTATTATAATTGCACTACTGTTTATTGTTTATTGAAGCGGTGGTAGCTCAGTGGGTAGAACCATGGACTGGCAAGCGAGAGCCCCAGGTTCGATCCCGAGTGCGGGCATGTACCAATGACTTTGTTTTATTTCTAAGTTACGTACATTTGCGAATTTGTAGTCGCAATACCACACGCTAATGGTGAAGGAAAACATCGTGAGGAAACCCGCGGCTTGGTTGGCTCCGCACGTATTGACTAGTCTTTCCTGTGGGCTAGGCCGACTAAGCTGTCAGGATGGTATAGGTGCTGGGCAAGCCTACACCATCTTTAAAACCATGTCCCAGGCACTACAGCGTCGGAGTGGTCCCTTTACCTATCTAGTGTGAGTGAAGATACCACTGGACGCTGTATAAATCATCTCATTAAGTAGATGCAAAAAAAGGCCATACGAATTTTAAAAACAATATTGCTTCTTTTATTCTTTTCTGTTTCTACCTATAAAGTAGTTGTCAAGCGACAACTGGTTTAGTATCTGGCAACTGGCAAGCTAGCTTGAATAACCCTCAAACGTGCAAAGCTGGCGCCTGACCAAGTCCTAGCGTAATTGTGGGCATATTGATGTGCTGGCGGGAAAATAGTAATTTAAAAACCTATTTAGAGGCTAAAAATGCGGGTTCGAATCCCGGCATGGGTGAAATTTTTAGCCTCTAAATAGGTTTTTAAATTTGTTCCTTAGCACGGGTTAGTGCATTAAAAATACAAATAGAGTAATCATGTGGGTACAGTGATATCGTTCCGATGTTAAACCTAACTGCAAAGTAGGTAGTCGGGGCTGTAAGTAATGCAATTTGCTTAAGTCAGATGTCGCTGCCTGTACGTAATACAGAGAATATTCTAAAAAGGTTCGAAATTTCACTGATGCCGTGAGTCGCCCATTGGCTCAATTGGTAGAGCGCTGGTACGGATAGCCAGAGGTTGCGGGTTCGAATCCCGGCATGGGTGAA
Source organism: Yponomeuta sedellus (assembly GCA_934045075.1). Lineage (NCBI taxonomy): Eukaryota > Metazoa > Arthropoda > Insecta > Lepidoptera > Yponomeutidae > Yponomeuta > Yponomeuta sedellus. The sequence goes on along the minus strand of OW203751.1, from coordinate 5,737,200 downwards.
ATTTTTAGCCTCCAAATAGGTTTTTAAATTTGTTCCTTAGCACGGGTTAGTGCATTAAAAATAAAAATAGTGTAATAAATAGTAATTTATTGGAAATATTCCCAACTACCTGTGCCCCGCGGTGTTACCTGCGGTTTATCGATTTTCCCAAGGGAAAAACATATTTTCCCGCAGTAAAATGTAGCCTATGCATTAATCCAGGGTGTCAGCTAACTTCATGCCAAACACTGTCGCCCATGAGCTCAGTTGAAAGAGCTCAGTTGATAGGTCGCCCATGAGCTCAGTTGAAAGAGCGAGCGCACGGATAGCCAGAGGTCGCGGGTTCGAATCCCGGCATGGGTGGAATTTTTAGCCTCTAAATAGGTTTTTTAAAATTATACCTTTATAATTGTTAATAATGTTTTAAATGACGATTAATAATTTAAATGTTAATGTTAATGTTAAATGTTAATCTATTAATTTTCAATGATTTCAACTTGATAATATTTTTTATAATCAGATCTTTTGCGTGTGACCTCTGTACCTAATAAATTGATTTTTCTTATAAAAATAATAATAAGGAAAATTTTATTTTGCTTATAAAGGTTTGACTTTTGTAACGACTTTGAATGGCTCTATTTTTACAACGTTATAAATCTAAGAAAAGGGCAAATTAACTAGTCGACGGTACATCACTACGTGGCCAAGTCACGGGCGTGAGTGTGGGCAATTATCGTACAGTTTCCGGTTCCGCTCGGGGCTCGCGCGACCGGAAGCGACGCCATTTTGCCCCCAGATGTGTTTCCGGTGATTTCCGTGGGTAATTTTCGCGGGTAATTTTATGAATGATTAATGCTTTTCTCGGATCCGGTTCGGCTCTAATTGAATTTAATTTACAACACAAAAAGGCATTATTGCCAGTTTAGACTGTATTACATGAGATAAATAATTACCCCGGATAATCACTTATCGTAGTGCCAAACTAAGAGATCTTGGGCTATAGTAGTGATATGATAGTGCAAGATCCTATTTAGGTAAGAGCCACCCGAACATGGTAAAACTTTCTTAAGATAATATGAAATAAGGCTTATAATCACTTGTGGTACTGCCAAACTAAGAAATTTTGGGCTATTGTAGTGTTATGATATGATAATGCAAGATCCTAGTTAGGTAAGAGCCACCCGAACATGGTAAAACTTTCTTAAGATAATATGAAATAAGGCTTATAATCACTTGTGGTACTGCCAAACTAAGAGATTTTGGGCTATTGGAGTGTTATGATATGATAGTTCAAGATCCTAGTTAGGTAAGAGCCACCCGAACATGGTAAAACTTTCTTAAGATAATATGAAATAAGGCTTATAATCACTTGTGGTACTGCCAAACTAAGAGATTTTGGGCTATTGTAGTGTTATGGTATGATAGTTCAAGATCCTAGTTAGGTAAGAGCCACCCGAACATGGTAAAACTTTCTTAAGATGATATGAAATAAGGCTCATAATCACTTGTGGTACTGCCAAACTAAGAGATTTTGGGCTATTGTAGTGTTATGATATGATAGTTCAAGATCCTAGTTATGTAAGAGCCACCCGAACATGGTAAAACTTTCTTAAGATAATATGAAATAAGGCTTATAATCACCTGTGGTACTGCCAAACTAAGAGATTTTGGGCTATTGTAGTATTATGGTATGATAGTTCAAGATCCTAGTTAGGTAAGAGCCACCCGAACATGGTAAACTTATATACTATATATTTTGCGTCGAGTAATGGTGTCACTAGAAACTGACAGATCGTAGGATGTCAATTGATGACGTACTTCCGGTTTCGTACTCAGTTCCTTTTTTCGTTTTGAATATTAATAAAGCAGCCCAAACCGAAATATTCAGCTCAGGAACTAATAATTGACTATTTTTTGGAAATATAAATAAAAAACAGAACTATTTCTTTAGGTTGACGAAACAAATATATATTGCGAATGTGAGTGGAACGGCTGGTAAGGAACGTCCCAGGCGGAAATACATATCGACCAAATAGGGGATGTATTAGCAAAAGGAAAGATAAAAAGTACCCGGAACGCACGCCGGCGTGCGTGCATGCAACGACTTATGAACGTTGATGAAGCGAAGGTGATCTGTCAGGATCGTGGCAAGTGGCAGTCCCTGGTCTCTGCCTACCCCTCTGGGATACAAGCGTGAGGTAATGAATGTATGTATTTCTTTAGGACATTACCCATTAAAGTAATTTAGTTTACATAGGGACTTAACTAGTTGCCTACAGAACTGTAATTAACTTGTTCAATAAATTAATAACAAAATTAATAACTAACATTGCACTGATTGCTGGAACACAGGTTTTTAACCTAGCACAGCGTCAGAAGCTGATCGTTAATTTTGTATAATTATAGCATTAAGTAAAACCATTTTGTAAAAGCTGTGTACTAATGTTTTTTGCCCAATAAATAGTGAAATATCGCCATTAGGACCGTTGAATCTATAAATGTGTCACCGCTCGGCCAACCAGTCAGGATGTCGGCCGTCGTCATACCCCATATCAAAAATAAATTACCCCCATCCCACATAATATGGAAAGTAATGATTTCCACTATGGCCGCAGAATCGTTAACGAAACAACTTTAGCAATTAGTGTGGCACGCACTACAAATTTCAACTCAATGCAGGGAGAACAATTATGTAAGTAATTATGTCTAGCCATCACAACTAAAGTGGTATTTGCATAGGGCTCTTTACAAATAATGGAAATCGCTTTGAAAATAACTACTTAGCTCTGACATTCTTCTACTTCGACGCTGACTGTAAAACGGAAGGTCTCGGGTTCGATCCCCGGCCGGGTCAAACTAGGAAACGAACTTTTCTAGTGTGTCTCGGGTCTTGGATGTTATCTATGTATTTATTGTATTAAATCTATCGTCTAGTTAGCACCTATAACACAAGTCATTTAGTTGTACTTAGTAGGTATAGGGCTAACGAGATCTGTGTAATAATTATGTCCGTAAATATTTATTTATTTTATTTATTCTTCTTCAGGCTATATTATGGTGTCCACTGCTGGTCATAGCCCTCCCCTAATGAGCGCCATAGTGCCCTGTCTTCAGCTTGCCGCATCCAGCATCTGCCGGCAGTTTTTCGCAGATCGTCATCCCACCTAGACGGAGGGCGTCCGACACTACGTTTGCCGAGTCGCGATCTCCACTCAAGAACACGTTTACTCCAACGGCTGTTGTTTCTTCACAAGATATGGCCAGCCCACTGCCACTTCAGCTCGCTAACTCTCTGAGCTATGTCGATAACTTTGGTTCTCTGTCGTTTGCATTCGTTGCAAAATGTTCAGCATTCACGAAATGTTCAGCGATTGTAATGATTACCTAAAAACAGACCAATAACATGAATCCATTACAACGACAGTTATTCAAACAAGCTACGTTGAAAAACAAGGCAGAGTAACTTATATAAAATATTCTTAATTTTAAGGTTTAGTTGATTTTCATTTACAACTCAATCGCTTAACTAGAAAAATAAATCGCGAAAAGAATGTGCTATAATCTTCACAAATAATACTTACATCATCGTTATTAAAAATTGATAATCATTATTTGTCATACAGCTTATAGCTAAGCTGTCATAATGGTATAGGTGCTGGAACAACCTACATCATCTAAAAACAATGTCAACGGTTCTGAGTGCTTAGTGCGAGTTTTTTAACTACTCGATCGCGTTAACGTAAACTCATATTTTCTATGGCATCGAAGAAGCGCCACCTAGCGACAAGTATGGAAATTAAAATTGCTGAGTGCGAGTTGTTGCGAATGGTTTACGTTGAGACGTGAACACGTTTACCAGCCAAAATACGAATAAACGCGAGTGCGAGTTGTACTGTGACAGCGTTTTGCCAGTTTGAACGGTTAACTTACTCACACTCACTACTCAATGCCCGATTAAAGCGGTAGTAAAGTTATCCGATGTCGCTGCCTGTACGTAATACAGAGAATAGTGTAAAGAGGTTCGAAATTTCACTGATGCCGTGAGTCGCCCATTGGCTCAATTGGTAGAGCGCTGGCACGGATCGCCAGAGGTTGCGGGTTCGAATCCCGGCATGGGTGAAATTTTTGGCCTCTAAATAGGTTTTTAAATTTGTTCCTTAGCACGGGTTAGTGCATTAAAAATAAAAATAGTAAGTATAATAAATAATTATATTATATTCTTTTTAATGCGAATTTTAGAAGCGCTCGTGGCCTAGGCGAACCGAGTGATTGGAATCAATCACTTAGTTAAGCAACAACAGGCGCGGTCAGGTACAGGATGGGTGAGCATCCCGTGACTGCCGCTAGTGGCATTTTTCCGAGCGCTTCCGTGCACGTTAAGCCGTTGGTGCCGGATGTCATATAATGACAGTCGTTAAGCCATGTCAGAGGCCTTATGGGCGGCTTGATAACTTCCGACAGTAAGGCCCGCCACTGTCTTACAATCTTCCACCAACCCGGACTTGGCCCCCGTGGTGGAGTATGGCCTAACCCTCCTGCGATGCAGGAAGAGACCCGTGCCTCAGCAGTGGGGACATACAAGGGTTGATAACGATATTCTTTTTAATGCACTAACAAGTGCTAAAGATAATTTTAAAACCCCATTTAGGCACTTGCAAGTGATGCAAATTACTTCAGCCAGATGTCGCTGCCTGTACGTAATACAGAGAGTATTGTAAAGAGGTTCGAAATTACACTGATGCCGGTGAGTCGCCCATTAGCTCAGTTGGGAGAGCGCTGGCACGGTTAGCCAGAGGTCGCGGGTGCAAGTCCCGGCATGGATGGAATTTTTACATACCGGCACATACATTGCTTCAGGCCCCACACTAGGATACCCTGTGTCGTGGGAACCAGAAACAACGACGTCACAAACATGTAAACATACAAGACCTGGGGTTTTTTTTGTCCCCAACCGGGGTTTCATGTTGATGATGATTATACTATCATTATCATGTTACGAATGATGTGTAAGTACTTAGGACAATTATTTATTTAAAAACCTATTTAGAGGCTAAAAATTTCACTTATGCCGGGATTCGAACCCGCAACCTCTGGCTATCCGTGCCAGCGCTCTACCAATTGAGCCAATGGGCGACTCACGGCATTAGTGAAATTTCGAACCTCTTTACACTATTCTCTGTATTACGTACAGGCAGCGACATCTGGCTTAAGCAAATTGCATCACTTAAGCCAGATGTCGCTGCCTGTACTTAATACAGAGAATAGTGTAAAGAGGTTCGAAATGTCACTGATGCCGTGAGTCGCCCATTGGCTCAATTGGTAGAGCGCTGGCACGGATAGCCAGAGGTTGCGGGTTCGAATCCCGGCATGGGTGAAATTTTTAGCCTCTAAATAGGTTTTTAAATTTGTCCTTAGCACTGGTTAGTGCATTAAAAACAAAAATAGTATAATCAATTATTTATTGTTACTATTGTCCCCAGAGCACAATGAGGAAACGGGACGTGGTGTTACTGGTGGTGCTGAGCTGCGGCTCTGTCGCCGTCCTGCTCGCACTCGCGGCCTACCTCATCATACGACGCCGCAAGAAAAAGAGGGAAGACGACGAGGACGGGACCAGCTGCGCTATAAGGTAAGCGAGAGCGAGAAGGATTAAGATAAAGCATTGTATTTGCTAAAGCATGGTAAATACATTGAAGTAGCTGGTAAATGCAAGTAAAATATTAATATTTATTAACTATTAGTGCTGTGGGCTCTGTAAATAAATGAAATAAAAAAACACAAACACACAAACTAACACACACACAAAGACACACACACACATGTACTCACATAGATATCTATACAGTCTGCAGTCATGATTTTTACACCTAATTTCAATATTCTGTTTGCTTGATTTTAGTCTTTCAAGGTTTTTTGTTTGAGTTTGTTTTCTTTTGAAGGAATATTCTCTAGGCCGACACCACACAGCAACAGTCACCGTACGTAATAGTGCTATTTGTTCGTGATCAGAATAAGACTTTAATACGGTGCATGTGATTATTGAATAAACAAGCGTGAAATTATCTCGCCTCATTTATTCTGTGACAAAAAAATATAATTACTTATTCATCGACCCGTCACTAGATAAATTTTGTATTTAAACAAAAATGCGATTTTAAATTTAATCATCTTTAATGGTTTATCTCTCCGTCCAATCTCAAATCCTCACCGTATTTTAATCCTCCTATAAAATCTACACGTACGTATTGCCCAAAGCACATTTAGTTGCAAAGATATTTACCATTGTTTCAATTCTTCTGAAAGAAAGAAAAATTATGTAATGACGTTTTTCCATACTGATGTATACGTGGAAAGTTACGTAATCAGGACACTGGACCACTCATTGTGTTGAGTGAAAGTTATCGCTAAGTCGAATGCGATCCGGAATCTATAACCGATCTATTCCGGACTCGTTTCCGGAGAGATTCCAGACGCTTCCGTTGTGTAAGCCTATGTATCCAAATCCAAGAGGGGATTCTCTGAACCGATCTTGTAATTTATATGCAAATCCGGAGCGACATCGAATCAATCTTGTGATACTGTAGACGATCTTCCAGCTTATCGTACATTAACATTTCATTCAATTTCTTTTTGTTTATTAATTTCTACCCAATAGTTTTAATAATAATGATAATCTGGCAGATGCACCCATCAATTCGTTAACAACCCTTGGATGTCCCCATTACTGGGGTCTTCCTGCATCGCAGGAAGATTAGTCCACACTCCACCACGGAGGCCAAGTCCGGGATGGTGGAAGATTGTAAAGCAGTGACGGGCCTTACTGTCAGAAGTTATCGAACCGCCCGTAAGGCCTCTGACATGGCTTAACGACTGCTATTACATGACAGCCGGCACCAACGGCTTAACGTTAACGTGCCTTGCGAAGCACGAAAGCGCTCGGAAAAACGCCACTAGCGGTAGTCACGGGATGGTCACCCATCCTGCACCTGACCGCGCCTGTTGTTGCTTAACTCAAGTGATTGATTCCAATCACTTGGTTCGCCTAGCGCTTCAATTAAATTCAATTTATTTTAACGTAAAGAAATCACTTTCTGTTTGCTGAATATCGATAAAATGTAAGCCGCTGCCTTCGACCGGATTGTAGCGGAGAAATAGGCAGCGGAAAGAAAAACTTCATCATTTTTTCTCCAGTCATCTTAAACGAAATACATAAAATGCCATCTAGACATTATGATAAGATGTCATGATTGCCATCAAAAAATTTAAATTCCAAAGCATTAGTTAATGTATTAAAAAAGTAGGTAATCATACAAACATTCAAATTTGGAGTGATATCGACCCTTTGTGTGTTCCCACTGTTTGAAAGGCGGGAAATTCTATCTAACTACTAAAACGTCGGTCAGACAAATTAATTGTTCGAGAACCCCTCCTAGCCCCGGCTACCCGAGTTATATTAAACGATCACGAAGCTTAAGCAACACAGGGCGCGTTCAGTGCATGGACGGGTAAATCGTCTATGACTAACGCTAGTGGTATTTTCCCGAACGGTTCCGTGCTTCGCATGGCACGCTAAGCAGTTAGTGCCGGCTGCCGTCGATAGATGGCAGTCGCTAAGCCAAGTCAGAGGCATCAGGGCGGCTTGAAAACTTCTGACAGTAAGACCAGCCACTAGCCTTGCAAGCCTCTATCAATCCGGACTTGTCACCCATGGTGGGCCTATACCTTTCTTAGTGAAGAGACCCGTGCCCCTCGACATAATGGGTTGATAATGATGAGTCAAATTATTTACTTTTACTATGGACAAATGACCCCTTAGGTCAGGTTTCTTAGGGGCGAAGACAAATGTATCGATACTAAGGCTAAGCGCCCATTGAGAATAATATCTCCACGATTTTTATTCTGACGAATTTTAAATCGCATTGACAGTAATTGCGCCGCGATATGTGTTTTGACATATTATAAATCGCGTACTGAATCTTAACCAACCCGCATGGCGAATAAAATTCCATGCATTATTTCTCTGTGTCTACCCAGTTCTCAGCACAAAATATGCGCGCGAAATTGTATCGCGTCGCGGCGCTGTGGAATCGGCGGGAAAACACAGTTTTTTTTGGTAATTACTTTCGCTCGATTTTTTTATGGCATGTGCGTACCCTTCGAAACAATTTACATATCTCACATTTTTTTCGGAAAAACCCCGTTGTTAAAAATCGTAATGAGCTCGCACCCTAAAACGAAAAAGTAAAAAAAAAACCAAAAATCTGTGAAAAAAAGGTAGATAGATAAGATAAGATAATTGTTTATTTGAACTCAAAAAGATTAAATTTTTTACAATATGATTGTGCCCTGACTCCTGAACTAGGCGGGAACTTGTATGTCAGGAGCCAGTGCTGTCCCAAAAGGTATGATACAATGCTATTATGTGGAAAATTATGAATATAAAACTATCAAATGTTATGTACACTTTCTTAGGGAAGAAAGTTAGAAATGAACATTATTTTAAATTATTATTACTTTATAAATTAATAATACAGTTATCTAAACCTTAGTAACCCTTTCCTCCTCCCACTGTATACTTTATATGGAGAATGTATCAAGACTGATACGTTCTCCATGTAAAGTAGAAACCTATAGTAGAATTCGGGCGAAAATATCCGAGAAAATCGATGGATGCGCGGAAATAGCAGTGACATTCTGTTTCAGACAGTGAACTCGAATTACAGATGACAGATAGATATACAGACAGACGCTATGGCGCTTATTAGGAGAGGACTATGTCCAGCAGTGGACTTACATATAGCCTGAAGAAGAAGATACAATAGAGAACACTTTATTGCACAACCAGAAAAAAAAACATGATAGATATTGAAATTTTGATTATTTATTTGAGATGATATCATATAAATACTATATAAATACTGTGGCACATAGCAGGCAGAACTGAAGGCCGATGGGGCCCGAAAAGTGCTCGAATGGAGAGCCACATTATCTAAAAACGCAGCGTAGGACGACCATCCATAAGATGGACAGAAAATCTCATCCAAGTGGCAAAAAGACGCTGGATGCAACCCGCTTCCAACCAGTCTTTTTCGGGACCCATGGAGCCTACGTGCAGCAGTGGACTTCTTGTGGCTGAATGATCATGATGGCTTATGCTGACCATAGGACAATGAAATATGAAATAAAATAGAGTAAACTGAACTTGAGGAACCGTGAACAGGACACGTAACTAATGCATCCGACAGAGAACTAAACTTATCGATATAGTTCAGAGAGAGAGCAAGCTGAAGTGGCAATGGACTGGCCATATCTCGCGGAGAACCGACAACCGCTGGAGAAAACGTGTTCTTGAGTGGAGACCGCGACTCGGCAAACGTAGTGTACGACGCCTTCCGACCAGGTGAGATGACGACCTGCGAAAAACTGGAGGCAGATGCTGGATGCGGCAAGCTGAAGACAGGGCGCTATGGCGCTCATTAGGGGAGGGCTATGTCCAGCAGTGGACTAGTACAGCCTGATGATGACGATGATAAAACTGAACTTTCTAAGCTAGCTGCTACACAGAAGGGGTGCTGAAAAGAAGCGTTGTCAAGCAAGTGCAGTTACTTTTCTTAATAAAACTTTAAATCTGTTAATCCATATTTATGTGGGATAATTGAGAAATGGAACGTAAAGATGGATGCGTGAAAAGGAGCGTGAGAGTGTGCAAGCGAGAGAGGAGTATGAGCTGTCAGATTTTGAATGCGGTTAGCAAAACAGACGAATGACGATGGTTTTATTTTATTTGAGCTTTTACTTTTCAAACGAGCTACAAGGAAATAAGGAGTTATTATTTAATCTTACATTTATTCAACACGTGTCTTTCTTGGCTTGTCTATTTAACGTGGCTTGTCTTTCCTGTGGGCTAAGCCGACTAACCTGTAAGGATAGTATAGATGCCGGGAAAGCTTACTGCATCTCAAAAACAATGTCGCAGACATTGCAGCATACGAGTGGTCCCTTCACCCATCCAGGTGAGTCAAGGTACCACTGGGTACACATCTCATTACGTAGATGCAGAGGCAAAACTTTAGATAATAATATAAAGCCCATACTCTTGGGCTTTATTAGCACGCGTGCCCACCGATATTAACCCTTTTGTATGTCCCCACTGCTGGTTTACGCGTCTCGCAGGTAGGTCAAGCCATACTCCACCACGGGGGCCTAGTCCGGGTTGGTGGAGGATTGTAAGACATTGGCGGGCCTGACAGTCAGAAATTGTTGAGCCGACCATAAGGTCTCTGACATGGCTTAGCGACTGCCATTACTTGACAGCCGGCACCAACGGGTTAGCTAGCAACGTGCCTTGCTAAGCACGGAAGCGCTCGGAAAGAATGCTACTAGCAGTAGTCGCGGGACGGTCACCCATCCTGCGCATGTCGTTGCTTAACTCAATTCTAATCACTCGGTTCGACTGGGCCACGAGCGCTGCAAGTGCCCACCGCAAATTGTCAAATTTAACTTATTCATAATCGTGTATATATATTTATTTGTTCCAACCGTGAACATACTGGGCCAGACTGTTCTATTTTAGGCTTAAATCGAGTAATGGGTAGAATTTCAAACTAAACTAAGGTATCCCCGCCATCTCATGAATACTTACTGCATGTTGGGAAGCCCAAGTTGGTTTGTTTGGCGCATGTTTCAATTTAAGAAGAACTAATTTAAGTCAGCCTTGTCGCTGTAGAGTTTTGTACGTATTGGACAACTTTTTGCCACTTTCTAAATTGAGAATGTAAATAGTTAGGCTCAGTAAATAGTTAAGTTTAATGCTGTCTCATAATTTTTTTCAGAAAAGAGTGTGACAGAACGTTAGTTAAGTATTTAGTTAGTGGAGTTCTCATTTCATAAATCGGCCCTTTGTCTATCAAATGTATTGTTCGATGTGAGCGTCTTCTTAATTCTTGTGTGAATAGTCTGTCTTAAATGTGACGTGACTGCGTGTGTTTGTGTGTGTATGTGTGTGTGTATGTTTGTATGTGTGTGTGTGTGGTTGTGTGTTAAATATTTAAAATATAATGTAGTGATTACGACGTTTTTTACCTGGGCGTGATGTCTGATTCGACGCCATGACACTGCGAGCTGTTTTCCCACAGATTTACAATAATTTTAGAAAAATGGCATTAACCTTCGTTTAACTTTAGTTACCGACAATCGTTGGAGTAAATGTGTTCTTGAGTGGAGACCGCGACTCGGCAAACGTAGTGTAGGACGCCCTCCGACTAGGTGGGATGACGATCTGCGAAAAATTGAAGGCAGGTGCTGGATGCGGCGAGCTGAAGACAGGGCGCTATGGCGCTCATTAGGGGAGGGCTATGTCCAGCAGTGAACTAACATATAGCCTGAAGAAGAAACTTTAGTTTATTACCCAAATTATGAAAGGGGATTAAAAGATTTGTCGTCATGCCTATTAAGGTATTACGTTTCCAAATAAACCCGTTAATAGACCCGTTTAATATATAACTTAAGCGCTCGTGGCCTAGTCGAACCGAGTGATTGGAATCAATCACTTGAGTTAAGCAACAGCAGGTGCGGTCAGATGTAGGACAGGTGACCGTCCCGTGACTACCGCTAGAGACATTTTTCCGAGCGCTACCGTGCTTCGCAAGGCACGTTAAGCCGTAGGTGCCGGCTGTCATATAATGGCAGCCGTTAAGCCATGTCAGAGGCCTTATGGGCGGCTTGATAACTTCTGACAGTAAGGCCCGCCACTGTCTTACAATCCTCCACCAACCCGGACTTGGCCCCCGTGGTGGAGTATGGCCTAACCTTATGGATAACTTGTGTCTGTAAAGCCAGCCACTATCTTGAAATTCTCTATGGTATGGCCTAATCTTCCTGAGATGCAAAAAGAGACCCGTGTCCCAGCACTGGGGACATACACCCCCAGTGATGGGGCACGGGTCGGGGTTGTAAGTGATGCAATCTACTTCAGCCAGATGTCGCTGCCTGTACGTAATACAGAGAATAGTGTAAAGAGGTTCGAAATTTCACTGATGCCGGTGAGGCGCCCATTGGCTCAGTTGGATAGAGCGCTGGCACGGATAGCCAGAGGTCGCGGGTTCAAATCCCGGCATGGGTGGAATTTTTCGCCTCTAAATAGGTTTTTAAAAGATCAGAGAACAAAGAAGAGATAAAAAATGAAAATTAATAAAATTATAAATTAACAAAAACTTAAAAGTAACAAATCCAAGCTATTTTATGAATAAGAAATAATCAGCTTCGATTTGTTTATAGGTACTCACAAAAACCTTCATGTAGGGACCAAACCCATAGTTCATTCATTTTCAACTGTTTGAAATAAAGGAGAAGACATGAATGAGTCTCTGTTGTTAACAGTATATTAACAAAGTATTAGCCTACGAGAAACCGGGGGTAAGCTGTAAACTTGCTAACCCAGGGGGCCACTCCAGGAGCGTCGCTCAAGAAGTCGTTAACTCAAGTGGGCAAAGTCGGGACAAATCGCTAGTCGGGGCGAATAAAGCCAATTTGGGAATGTACTGCAGATTCTCGTTTGTGTAGCAATCTCGCCTTTAACGCCTTTCAAATAGAAACCACTTACTTGTGTAACTGCAGAATAGACTCCGACGAGAATTCTGGTGAGCTGCTCCGTCAAGCTTTAAGTATTAAGCTGAGAGATCACCACTGCCAACAATGTTTGGTTCACTAAAGCAGCGTTTCCTAACCTTAGGTCCGTGGACTATTAGGGGCCCGCACATATTCTATCGCGAGGATGTAGATGTAGAAATAGGATGTAACCCAGAGGCGCAAACAGAGCGACAGACTCAGCTTCGATACCCAGTGCGGGCATACATCAACGTGACAGCGTTTTAAATTTCCAATCTACGATGGGCACGCGCGGTAATTAAGCCCGTACTTCCTCTCTGAGAGAAGGCTTGTGAACGGCAGTGGAACATATAAAGGCTACATAAACATAATTTAATTACGTGTTATGTGCACGCTCATCGGCTTAAATTCCCAATCCGCGGTGGGCATGCGCGGTAATTAAGCCCATACTCTCTCTGAGAGAAGGCCTTTTCCCTGCAGTGGTACATATAAAAACTACATAAAAATCATTTAATTACGTGCTATATGTACGCACATCGGCTTAACATAACATAACGTAACATAAAGTAACGTAACGTAACGTAACGTAACGTACCGTAACGTAACGTAAAGTAAAGTAAAGTAACGTAACGTAACGACGTAACGTAACTTAACGTAACATACTGGCACATACATTGCTTTTGACCCCACTACTAGGATATCCTGCGTCGTAGGAACCAGAAACAACGACATCACAAACATGTAAACATCCAAGACCTGGGGTTTTTTTTTTGTTCCCAGCCGGGATTCGAACCTGGAACCTCTTGCATGGTAGGCAGACGCTTTACCGCTACGCCACAGAGGTCGTCTTCAAGTACCTAGGTACAAACAGCGACTTGTCTTAGCCTACCCCACCGGGATACAGACGTAAGACGTGTTCAGACGTTATCTTGTACTCGTGCAAATGCATTTAATTGATTTTGTTAATTACAGGTACTTAATAGTAATATTTTCAATTTATTAATGTATGTATATGAGTGTGTAATGATTACCTACCTATAAACCGACCAAAAACAACAATCCAATGATTATACTATTTTCATTTTTAATGCACTAACCCGTGCTAAGGACAAATTTAAAAACCTATTTAGAGGCTAAAAATTTCACCCATGCTCGAATCTCGGCATGGGTGAAATTTTCAGCCTCTAAATGGGTTTTTTTAAACAATACAATGTTTTCCAATACAATGTCAGTAATTCTCACAAGTTACGGAGAAAAACAACGTACAGTAACTTATCTAAAATATTTTCAATTTTAAGGTTTAGTTGATTTTCATTGACCACTTAATCGATTAACTAGAAAAATAAATCGCGCAAACAATGTGCTAATCTTCACAGATAATGCTCACATCATCATTATTAAAATTTGATGATCATTATTTGTTATACAGTTTCAAGCTAAGCTGTCATAATGATATAGGTGCTAGGCAAGCCTACACCATCTAAAAACAATGTGCACGGTACTGCAGCATCGGAGTTTATCCATCAAAAGTGAGTGAAGGTGCCAGCTGTACGTAATACAGAAAGTATTAATATATTCTTTTTAATGCACTAACCCGTGCTAAGGATAATTTTAAAAACCTATTTAGAGGCTAAAAATTCCACCCATGCCGGGATTCGAAACCGCGACCGAACCTCTTTACAATACTCTCTGTAAATCTGTCGCTGCCTGAACGTAATGCAAAGAGTATTGTAAAGAGGTTCTAAATTTCACTGATGCCGGTGAGTCGCCCATTAGCCTAGTTGGAAAGAGCGTTGGCACGGATAGCCAGAGGTCGCGGGTTCGAATCCCGTCATGGGTGGAAGTTTTAGCCTCTAAATAGGTTTTTAATATTGTCCTTAACACGGGTTAGTGCACTAAAAAAAAAGAATATAAAATTTTATTTTGTACATTTTTCTCATATAGACCCTTCACCCATCTAGTTTGAGTAAAGGTGCAACTGAACGCTGTATAAATCATCTCAATACCCATTTGCAAAGACCAAAATGCCATTAGGGTACCGGCGTTGTAAAAGGTTGGGAATAGCTGCGCTAAAGGGATGACTGTTGCGAAAATCTGCCAGGGGATTTCGCCCGATGTGTCCTGAGCAATAAGGTTGGGTATCGCGTGAAGTTTTTCGGCGAAGGTATGTAGGTGTCGGTAGAGTTGGTGAAAATTTCAGTCCAACGCTGAATTCCGAAGGTCGAAGATGTTTATTTTGTTGGTTCCGGTCCGCGAGGCCCCCGGCAAAGGTATCTGAGCCTTATAGTCGTGCCGTAAAGTTGCTTTTGCCACGCGGGCGTTTTGCTGCAGTTTTTCAATAGTTAATTACCGAGTTTGAACGTGTAAATAGTTTAACTTTGCGTTCGGTGCAAGTTTGGAGTAAAAAAGTCGGGGTGAAGTTTGTCTTTCTGTGTTTGACTTTAGTAACTGGAGTTTAGTGAGTGCGCTTTTAGTGTCACACGAGGATGAGCCTTAAGAAGTAAGTAATAAGGGCTAAAACGGTGTGTTTGAAGGGTTCGCGTTGTCTAGGAAAATACGCGGCAAAACAAACATAAAATAATGGCGCATCTACGTCGGAAGTGAGGGAAAATATCGCGTGGATGGATATCTGCGTGTGTAACTTCTTGTGTTTCCTTAATATTTGGTTTGCTGTAAATTTATGCTTTTGTTTACTGTATTGTACAGCTAAATAAATGTAAAATCTATCTAGTTAGGCATTGCATTGTCTGTCATTTAATGGCAGTCGTTAAGCCGTGTCAGAGACCTCATGGGTGGCTTGATAACTTGACGGTAAGGCGCGCCACTGTCTGACAATCCTCCAACAACCCGGACTTGGCCCCCGTGGTGGAATATACCCTAACCTACCGCGATGTCGGAAGAGACTCATGCCGCAGCAATAGGGACTTCAATGACACCATAAATATGACGTCCGACTAACAATAGTTGGACCGGCCGTCACCAGGCATACGATCTGTCTGGCGGGAAATTTCCCTTTATAGTGGAAGAGCACGATCACCCGCTCTTCCCTATAGGTTCTTATCAGGCATTATGCTAGTATCATTTATGTTTAGTGATAATTCTTTGCTATGCTGTCCGAATTCCTCACGACGTTTTTCTTCACCCTAAGCGTGTGGTATTGTTACTACAGATTCGCAGATGTAGGAGTAACTTTTAAAATAAACAATAGTAGATTATGCATTAAGGGAATAAAACCATGTATTACGTCATGGGCGGTATATTGAACCCTGAGCGGAGCGAAGGACTCCGAGTTAACTACCGAGCGCAGCGAGGGAGTTAAATTTTAACTCCTGAGCGAAGCGAGGGAGTTATGTAGACTCCTGAGTGAAGCCAGGGGTTCATACCGCCCGAGACTAAGACATGTTTTATTCCAGAGGTGAATACTCTACTTTTCACACCATCTGGGAGACAATAAAAAAACAGGGCTGCATAAGTTGAAAAATATTTATTAATATAAAGTCCACACTCTTTTACGGCTTAGCAACTTAAATTGAATATAACTTTTAAATTCGTATTTGCAATTCGCGCTTTTTTTTCTTTTTTTTATTGGTGTTTCGCGCGGTCACACGACACAGTAGTTCAGAAAAAAAAGAAAAAAGGGGTGAGTTTCGAACAACAATTCGAATTGCAATGCGGGGCTTCTTCATAGATTTCATGCGAATTTTGACATTCTAAATTCAAATCACTTTATTCCCTAGGGTAATTTTTCATTATTATTGCCCTCGAGAGACAAGGCTATGCTTTACGATGATATTTGACGGTACGTAATAAGGCATTGTCGAGCAGGAGGTGTGAAAAATATTATTGTCGCTCCGAGAATCGATCCCGGGTCTCTCGCTGAGTTTATTGTGAGTGATGATGTTTTCTTCACCCTGAGCGTGTGGTATTGTTACTACAGATTCGCAGATGTAGGAGTAACTTTTAAAATAAACAAAATATTATTGTCGCTCCGAGAATCGATCCCGGGTCTCTCGCTGAGTTTATTGTGAGTGATGATGTTTTCTTCACCCTGAGCGTGTGGTATTGTTACTACACATTCGCAGATTTAGGAGTAACTTCTAAAATAAGAAAAAATATTAGATGCACTCTCGCTCTCGGAATCGAACCCGGATCTCTCGCTGTTTATTGTGAGTGATGATGTCACTGACGCTACATAAATCCTCTTATTACGTAAATGTAAAGGCAGAAACTGTTTTTTGTATGATTTGATTTTTTTTTTTTGTTAAAAAGGGGCGTTTGAAATCGTCAATCCGCGGTGGGCAAGCGTGGCAATTAAGCCCGCACTCTCTTTCTTTCTCTCTTTAAGAGAAGGCATGTGCCCTACAGTGGGTAGAATATAATAATAATATTGGCCTTTTTGCATCTACTTAATGAGATGATTTATACAGCGTCCAGTGGTATCTTCACTCACACTAGATGGGTGAAGGGACCACTCCGACGCTGTAGTGCCTGGGACATGGTTTTATAGATGGTGTAGGCTTGCCCAGCACCTATACCATCCTGACAGCTTAGTCGGCCTAGCCCACAGGAAAGACTAGTCAATACGTGCGGAGCCAACCAAGCTGCGGGTTTCCTCACGATGTTTTTTCCTTCACCGTTAGCGTGTGGTATTGCGACTACAAATTCGCAAATGTACGTAACTTTAAAATTAAACAAAGTCATTGGTATATGCCCGCACTCGGGATCGAACCTGGGGCTCTCGCTTGCCAGTCTATGGTTCTACCCACTGAGCTGAGAATATAAGTATCTTCTATTCTACGATTAACACTTTGATAATAATATATAACCTGTTGAAAAGTCAATAAATAAAATGATGTGGTTCAAAAGCGCTACAAACAAATGGTGCTCAAACTAAGACGTCATGACTTGAACGTAACATCTTATAATGTATGTAGTAAGCGTTGATCGATATTTTAATTATCCCGTGAAATAATGTTTGAATGCATCTACGCCTTTATAAATAAGAAAAGCCTTAGAATTATATGAAAAAAGTTAGATTTAGAAGGTTTTTTTATTATTATAAAAACTTCTTTCCCACAATTTTTTTTGTCCCGAAAAGCCCTGTAAATATGTTTAGTTTTATTATTTTCTTAGGTGTTTATATATTTTCTGCGGTAATCTCACTTCAATCTAAGCTAGACGCACATTCCCCATTGTCACGGGAAAAAACGCTTCGAACACCAGTCATTCTTTACCGAAGTCATTGAAATTCAGCCCGGATCGAGTAAATATTTAAGTAAAACCGGTTTCAAGTATTGCCAAAGACAAAGTTGTCTTTGACTTTGATTAAATTGAAAACTTCAACATAAGCCAGTTTCAAAGAGCAACTTGCTTAATTCCGTTACGAAGGTAAATTTAGGCCGGCTAGCGCCATTTTCCTAAATATGTATTTCGGCTATCGATATCAACCCTTGTATCCTCACTGCTGGGGCACGTGCGGGCCTCATCCTGCATCGCAAAAAGATTAGACCATACGATTAGACATTACCATGCTTGAGATTGTAAACCGGGGGGTGGGCAGCAGCGCCCCCTGCAGTACAATTCCACCGAACTGCGATCCCCAACCCGCATGCCCGGCGTGGGGATTATGGGCATTACCCCCTATGGTAGCACAACGTGGCGCTCTTTAGGGGAGGGCTATGTCCAGCAGTGGACTTGTAAAGCCTGACGACGACGACGAGGTTGTAAATCCATAGATTAGATATACAACTTCCGGCATGGTAATAAAACGCGACCAACCAGAAATACCAACGAAATCATTGAAGGGAAAAAAGTGTGGCGAAACCAGACTGTCACTAACACGGAACAATCCTTTTTCAAGCACCGGCCGCTTAGCCGCCTTCCCTTCCTTAAGATATAAAACTAAAATTATCTATAAAACCCTTTGATGGAGGTCGTTTTTATTCGCTTTGCGAAGTACCTACTTACAACAAAGGCTTTTTATCTAAATCTAATTAGGACCCTCTTACACTACCCCCAGCCTCTCTTTATTGCTTTGTGGTGACAGTTCCAAAAACACCCAATTTTTAAGTTAAAGTATTTCTTAATGCTCATACATTGTTTAAGATGAAACGGATTATTTATAAGGTAAAACGTAATCACCTTAATTTCCTACGTTTCAGTAACGTTGCAGTTGTCGTGGTCACGGGTAGACTGGAGTGGCTAGTACAGTCGATAGGCTGTTTGACAGTGCGAAAAAAAAAGTATTAATTATATACATTTTTATAAACCTATTCAGAGGCTGAAAATTCCACCCCTGCCATAAACATATATACATTAGAATAAGTTATGAGTTAAAAAACCAATTTAAGGCGTTTTAACTATAAGAATGGATAATTTCTGCAAGAAACAGGATACCACTTGACAATTTTATATCCGTAGTTTATCGAAAATGGCCAGGGTTGGTCAAATCTATAATGACGTTACAGGTCAGTGAATATAGGGGTCCAAGGACCTGACAGTGGACTGGATGTTTGTTTGCTTACTGACCAGTGACGTCATTACCACAAATAACTACCACGCAACCGAACCTGTCCCGGTCCCAAACTAGGATACCCTGTGTTACGGTAACCAGGTAATAGCATCGCAAATATGAAATGAAATGGTTTTATTCAAAGTAGCGCAGAAACTGCGGCTTAATGAAGGTTACAATACAAAATAGGAGTCCAGTTCAAAATCTAGATAACTTTGGAGAAAAAATGGACAAAAAAACTCCAATGAATAACATACTCGTACTTACGAGTGTGTTTTTCAGTGGACCAGTTAGTTGGACAATATAGTTGAGTTGGCAGAGGGTCCGTGGATGCTATTGGAGGAAGGGATGAACCTTAAGTTGATGAAATAAACCTTTTATTATTTTAAAAATCTATTTAGAGGCTAACAGTTCCATCCATGCCACTCGAACCCGCGACCTCTGGCTAACCGTGCCAGCGCTCTCCCAACTGGGCTAATAGGCGACTACCTGACATCAGTGAAATTTCGAACCTCTTCATAATACTCTCTGTATTGTGCAACTGCAGTTCGACTGGTGTGCGCCGACTCTTATTCCGACGTTTTGGGGTTTCATCTGAGGCGTGGCAATTGTGTGCGGCGGGCCTTAAATGGAGTATCCACTGTCTACCTCCAAATCATGTTACAATACCTCTTTGTGTGGGAGATAACACACTTTATTTCCTTTCGTTGGGCGGTGCGTAATTACGTTCCCATTTTTTCCGTGAAAGCCTTCTTTTCGTATTATGCCGCAATAATAATGTGGGAAATGGTCTTTTTATGTTTTCTTCCTGTTTCGGTGTTTTTTCTGAAACTGGCCTTTGATTTTGTATTGTATTCAATCCGTTCTATCAGCCCACGTTTAGCTACTGCTGGACTGAGGTTTGTGGGGGCTGGTGCGTTTCTCTTCTTATCCCGTGGAGTGAGGTTGTCTTGGCCGATTGTAACGCAAACTATTCAACACTTAACCCTTAGTGCATGGCATGGTTTGTCGTGGCATAGGATGCAAAGGTTCTTGAGTGGCCACCACCAACTGGCCCTGAACTGGCAATGAACTGAACATAGCGCAGTGGGTGTACTGCGCTATGTTTGCCAGTTCGTGGATGTATACGCTCGGTGGACCAACGATCTGAGGCAGGTTCATCATCATCGTCAGGTTATACTTGTCCACTGCTGGACATAGCCCTTCCCTAATAAGCACCATAGCGCCCTGTCTTCAGCTTGCCGCATCCAGCACCTGCCTGCAGTTTTTCGCAAATCGCAATCGCAAATCATCCCACCTAGTCGGTTTGCCGAGTCGCAATCTCCACTCAAGAACACGTTTACTCCAACGGCTGTCGGTTCATCTCGAGATATGACCAGCCGACTGCCACTTTAGCTCGCTAATTCTGTGAGCTATGTCGATAACTTTAGTTCCCTGTCGGATGCATTCGTTACGAATCCGGTCCTTCAGAGAAACTCAGAGCCTAGGTTTCTCGCTGAGCGACTTTGAACTGGTGGACCAACCGTTTTGTGAGTGTTCACGACTGGGCTCCGTAGGTCATAACAGGAAGCAGGTTTCTGGCAGTGTATGGATGAGGATGATAGAGGATAGAAGGAACGTCCCTTGTGGGAGGTCTATATCCAGCAGTGGACTAGTGCAGACTAGTTGACTAGTAGGTTTGCATGTAACGTGCATGTAAGCCTTTTTTATGTATATAGTAGAAATGCTGTATATACTTTTATAAATATAATAAACACTGGAACGACTTCAGGTGTTGTTTTATTTGTAGATAGTTATTTTAAAATAAAACAGAAAAACTGGATAAAAACGGATGAGTAGGTAAAATAGTCAGATCTGGACGAAGGGTATAGTTGTAATCAAAGAGTATTTAAATGAAAAATAAGGGAAATCGAAAAATTTGTGACGTAATTTAAATATCTGAAAATGATAGAGGGAAAACGAAATAAAAATGGTGTAAAGAGGTTCGCACCGTTACATAGACGGGTATAATCGGGGTTATTTATTAGGTAAAAATATTGTAAAGACGTTTGAAACTTCACTAATGCCGGTGAGTCGCCCATTAGCTCAGTTGGAAAGAGCGCTGGCACGGATAGCCAGAGGTCGCTGATTCGAATCCCGGCATGGATGGAATTGTTAGCCTCTAAATAGGTTTTTAAAATTGCCCTAAGCACGGGTTAGTGCATTAAAATGAAAAATAAAAACGTAATTAGCTTCTTTCCCGACGTTGACTAAAAATTCACTGTACTCGCCACTTCAGTTTACCCGAGAGCACGGCATCTGCAACGCTGCCGAAATGTCGGGAAATAAGGTGATAACGTTTTGCCTAATAAATAATCGCGATTGGACCCGTTTAATATATAACTAGGTATGTATGAGTATCGCGAATCATTAACAAATACCTTTTTTATGTAGTATATATACTCAGTACAGGGCACAGACCTTCTCTCAGAGAGAGTTGGGCTTAATTACTACGCGTGCCCACTGCGCATTGGCAATTTTAAACGCTGAGGTACGCAAACACCTCAGACACTCAGATATCCTCATAAATAGGTTTTTAAATTTGTTCCTTAGCACGGGTTAGTGCATTAATAGTACATTACACAACTAGGGTGGTAATACAAAGGAAGGCCGAGATCGCAGAAGTTTGCGGCCCGAGCTGCAAGCGAGGGACGTAAATATGCGATCGAGAGCTTTCTTTATTACCTCCCGTGTTGTGTACATCTTTTTATGTCTACACTTGGCCAGAAAGCGGCTTTTTCCGTACGCGCAGCGTGCGGAAAAAGCCACTTTATGGCCAGGTGTGGCATAAAAATAAAAATAGTGTAATCATGTGGGTACAGTGATATCGTTCCGATGTTAAAACCTAACTGCAAAGTAGGTAGTCGGGGCTGTAAGTAATGCAATTTGCTTAAGTCAGATGTCGCTGCCTGTACGTAATACAGAGAATATTGTAAAGAGGTTCGAAATTTCACTGATGCCGTGAGTCGCCCATTGGCTCAATTGGTAGAGCGCTGGCACGGATAGCCAGAGGTTGCGGGTTCGAATCCCGGCATGGGTTAAATTTTTAGCCTCTAAATAGGTTTTTAAATTTGTTCCTTAGCACGGGTTAGTGCATTAAAAATAAGAATAGTGATATCCTCACGGTGTTTTTCTTACTTACTTATCTTTACCCTCACGTCTACAAAATAAATGTAACACAAACGTTGTTTCATAATTCATTAGCTGATTGCGGGGAAGAGATGAGACACAGATTTAAATGTGGGAACAAAGAAAATGAGACCATTATTTACACTAAGCAAAGACACAGAGTAAGGTACAAACAGATGGTCGCTTTTGACTCTGGCAAGACGTTGTACAGGGTTATTTCAGAAATGCCCCAATTTCAGACACCCCAATAGGCACGCTAAACGTGAAGGAAAACCTCGTAAGAAATCCCGCGGCTTGGTTGGCTCCGCACGTATTGACTAGTCTTTCCTGTGGACTAGGCCGACTAAGCTGTCAGGATGGTATAGGTGCTGGGCAAGCCTTCACCATCTATAAAACCATGACCCAGGCACTACAGCGTCGGAGTGGTCCCTTCACCCATCTAGTGTGAGTGAAGATACCACTGGACGCTGTATAAATCATCTCATTAAGTAGATGCAAAAAGGCCAATATTATTATTATTATTAGCAAAGGGAAAGATCAAAAGTACACAGAACCGGCGTGCGTGCATGCAACGACTTATGAACGTTGATGAAGCGAAAGTGATCTGTCAGGATCGTGGCAAGTGGCAGTCCCTGGTGTCTGCCTACCCATCTGGGATACAGGCGTGAGGTTATGTATGTATGTATGTATGTATGTATGTATGTATGTATGTATGTATGTATGTATGTATGTATGTATGTATGTATGTATGTATGTATGTATGTATGTATGTATGTATGTATGTATGTATGTATGTATGTATGTATGTATGTATGTATGTATGTATGTATGTATGTATGTATGTATGTATGTATGTATGTATGTATGTATGCATGCATGCATGCATTCATGTTTGCATGCATGCATGTATGTATATATTTATGTATGTTGCGCTGCCATCGCTGTAATAAATAAATGACATGTCGTTGCTATCCGTATAATTGCGTTGGTAAATATTTGCAGTTCTTTTGTGAGCACATGCGTCTATCGATTTCGGATTAGGGGAGTTTGTTAGGGCCTTTCACATTGTGTGCGACTTGTTATTTGAATTACAACTTAGAAAATGGCTTATCGAGTGGCGTTTTTTTTTCGTGTGACAATATATTATAAATAGCTGACCCAGCAAACTTCGTACCGCCACACCCGAGTCTCGCTACCATACATACTCGTAAGTGTTGGGACCAGCACACCATTATGAATAGCCAATCTAGCTCTTTTGGAGATGATTTGGCTGCACACAATGGAGTGCAAGGCATCGTTTACACAAATAGGGGATGTATTAGCAAAGGGGAAGATAAAAGGTACCCGGAACCAGGGTGCGTGCATGCGACGACTTATGAACGTAGATGAAGCGTCGGTGATGAAGCGTTGATGTTTCAGGATCGTGGCAGGTGGCAGTGCCTGGTCTCTGCCTACCCCTCTGGGATACAGGCGTGAGGTTATGTATGTAGGTATGTATGAAAGTTTGTGTGCATGTATGGATGTTACTCAATCACCCCAGAATAACTGCGACGATTAGGGTGAAACTCGGCACAGAGATAGATTATATTCTGGTATAGTAAATAGGCTTTTTTTTATACCGAAAAATACATATCAATATTTCTTCGCCAACGAAGTCGTGGGTAGCAGTTAGTCTTCTATATTTAGTCCTCCGCAAAGTTAGTTTTGTACGACTGTATCGTTTGAGGTCAAATCTGTGATCTAAAATAGGCTTACCGGTGAGTCTAAAGCTACTTTAGAGATTATTAGACCTTCAATCTAAATAAATCGATCCTAACTAAAATAGACTTCTCAACTCTATTTCAAATGTGTGTTTTTGTTACCCTTTGCGAAAATCTTGAGAAAACTCGCGGTGAACAACTGGTCCTAAAACAGGAACTGTGAATATGGTAATTAGGTTTGGTTAAAAAAATAATCGCGATTAGACCCGTTCCATAAATATCTAAATAAAAACCCAATTTAACATCAACCCAGTCTATTCCCACCCTTACGCCAACAAGCGTAACGTAAACAAATAAACCGTAAATATTACCCGAAACTAACGTCAGGCATTTGTTTGCTTCCATCCACCTTTCCTTCGTTCGATTTCCAAGTCCCAAAGGAACTCCTATTTACCAGGAAGGAAGAAAGGAAGGAAAGAAGAAAAAAAACAAACAAACAAACAAATAAACAAACCAACAAACCAACAAACAAACAAACAAACAAACAAACAAACAAACAAACAAACGAACGAACGGACGGACGGACGGACGGACGGACGGACGGACAGACAGAGAGAGAGAGAGAAAGAGATGGTGAGAGAGAAAGATTCATCATAATAACATGGCACATCATATTTCCTGTCCTCAGCCATCCTGATCCAGCTGCAACCAGTAATCTGCCTAGCGAGCTAGGCATATTTCTTAGAACCATTAGATACTCTTTTCGGCAGTAAGTAGTACATTATACAAACTCAGGTTTGATCGGAAATTCTTTGCGTAAATGGATTTTTTACACCCTATTTTATTCGCTTATAAACAGGCCTTTCCTAGATGATAGGATTAAGTGAAATAACATTAGATCACTACTTTTTATTGCACCTAATACATCTTAAAAATACATAAAAAACTTAATGATCTAGGTTATTTAGTACAAATAAGAGAATAGATAAATACAAGAAAATATAACTCAAGGATTTGTATGTAAATAAGACAGGGATACAAGATACTATCCTTATTTTACAAGGCGTTTCATCTGAATGTTCTTTTGTCTGATTTATGGGCGGCGCGAATGCAAACGAGGAAACTTAGCCCGAAAAAAAAACTATTATAATCGAATCGAAAAAACTTTACGAATACAATCTGGTAAAGACTCGATTCGAAACAGTGGCAGTGCAAGCCATTAAACGGCTTAGAAGAAATATTTACTTTTTCTTTTTTCCAAAAGGGCTGACGCGGCCTGATGCGAAACGTAGACAAGGCCCTCCTGAAAAAGTTTTTAATTCTTTGCGGGCAGCTTTTCGACCTCGTTTCAGAGTGTAAATCAATCCACTTACCTACCTATTGACCTAATATATTTTTTTACTGACTTATGCATAATTACCTATATTTATTGAATAGAAAGTAAGGGTTAATGATGCCTAGAGGGTGCAATGTACGCAAATACGGTACCTAAATTATTACTTAGACGAAGATACTTAAAATGATGCACTCGTGGCCTAATCGAACCGAGTGATTGGAAACAATCACTTGAGTTAAGCAACAATAGGCGCGGTCAGGTGCAGAATGGGTGACCTTCTCCAGGTGCTTCCGTGCTTAGCAAGGCGCGTTAAGTCGTTGGTGCGAGTTGTCATGTAATGGCAGTCGTTAAGCCATGTCAAAGGCTTTATGGGCGGCTTGATAACTTCTGGCAGTAAGGCCCGGCACTGTCTTTCCAACCCGGACTTGCGACTGAATCGTGGTTACGTGGGCAAGGGCACACAGCTAGCGACCACATCGCGGCAGTATCAATGCAAACCCGTGACAGCATCGCTACTGCATCTCTGCGAAAAGTCGCCGTGGGCGAGTGCTCTAACATTTGTGAAACAACAACGTCCATAGTCCTAATCATTGTTTTCAAATCGCCACAAACCGTTTATACAATTTTTGTTACCATGGCAATGCAATAAATAGATACCGTAGAGTTTGGCTTGAAAAAAGATTACAGAAACAAAAAATATTCGATATCAACCCTTGTACGTCCCCACTGCTAAGGCACGGGTCTCTTCCTGCATTGCAGGAAGGTTAGGCCATACTCCACCACGGGGGCCAAGTCCGGGTTGGTAATAAAATATTATCCCACGGGAACGTATTACCGGGATATCAAGTATTCTATGGCTCAATTCAGAACTCTATCTATCTGCACGCCAAGTTTTAAGTAACACCATTCAGCCGTTATTGAGGGACAAATTTTCAAACACACTCATAAAAATCACATTTTAATATTAGGTAAGATATGTTATTAGGTTTACATATGACAACTGATGTATTTGGTTTTAAGATGACTTGAGAAAACATGGTCAGAGTGGAGTTTTTTTTTCGCTGGCTTTTCAAATCAAATCAAATCAAATAAGTTTATTGGCGTATAATACAGCACTACAATACGGCCCGAAGGCGGCGGCTTACATTTTACATTGTTTGACATTCAGCAAACAGAATGTAGATTCTTTACGTTGAAGTAAAATGATTTGAATTTTAATTTGTCTTTGTATGTCCCCACTGCTGAGGCAAGGGTCTCTTCCTGCATCGCAGGAAGGTTAGGCCATACTCCACCACAGGGGACAAGTCCGGGTTGGTGGAGGATTGTAAGACAGTGGCGGGCCTTACTGTCAGAAGTTATCAAATCAAATTACTTTCAGTTTCAGACAGGTTATATTTTTTCGCTTCGCAAATTCATTAGAGCGGACAAAATCGAATTGTTAGACCAGGCTTTAAAACTGAACTTAATTTTTATGACAATGCCCATTTCCTGTCTCACTGTAATTTCGCAGTTAGCGGTCTTGCAACCTGTCTTCGGAAGGCCTAAATAGTTATTTGTTTTACAAGAGTGCAAAGTTGCTTTTTAACCGCGTGTTCAATTTTGATGACCGAGCAAGCGAAGGATTCTAAAATTGAATCACGAGCGCAGCGAGTGATTCAAAATTAGAATCCTGAGCGTTAGCGAGGCAACCAAAGGAGCACGAGGTGAAAAATCTTTGCACTCGAGTGCAACACGTAACTTTTCACTCCACCTCAGCGAGGAAATGACTAAATGCAAAAAAAAACGTTTACAATCACAAGATAGGTACACTTTTATTTCAGTTTAGGTATTATTTACTACATTATGACAGGTAAGTATTACAGAATAATCTTTAAATTATAACAAAATAATACTAAGGTATAATTAAGAAAATTTTAAAGTAACGTTGCTACAGTTATTTAAATTGAGTGTAATATTTTTTTAATTCACAAACTTAGTGCACACGATGTTCTAAATTCAATTTACTTTATCCTCTAGCGAATAAAAAAGGCTTTTCCACTCAGATATTGAAGATTAAAAATACTCTTTCCGAGATGGTGGGATGAAAAAGTCATTTTCTTTGCTACATTGTTGAGCTATTTTCTGCTGTCTGAGATTCAATTATTTCCTTCCTCCAACCAGACGGATCCGGTTAAATCCATATCTGGTCCTACCGGGGATTCAATCCGAATTTTATCATAGTATATTGAGTGAGTGAAACATATGACAATACTACTTTTCGGCTGTGCAATTTCAAAAACTGGCAAGGGAAAAATGTAAAAAAAACGGTTTTTGATTACATTATTTAAAACCTATTTAGAGGCTAAAAAATTCACCCAGTCGCTGCCTGTACGTAATACAGAGAATATTGTAAAGAGGTTCGAAATTTCACTGATGCCGGTGAATCGCCCATTAGCTCAGTTGGAAAGAGCGCTGGCACGGATAGCCAGAGGTCGCGGGTTCGAATCCCGGCATGGGTGGAATTTTTAGCCCTAAATAGGTTTTTAAAATTGTCCTTAGCGAATTAAAACGAATATAATAATACATTATTTTAAGTAATTGCCCACAAAAATTTGTGGTTAAAATTTCAAACAGCTTAGAAACCAAAATAATACAAATTCAGAGTGGTAAGCACCACGGCGTTGAAATAATATATGTTTTCTAATACATAAGAGATATTGTTTTTATATCATAGATATATGAAACATATAAAAACTTTAGCAAATATTCCAAAATTAAATCATAAGTACTTAAAAGATAAAAAATAAGATAATAATGGTCATTATTCTACATCAGAATAATTACAAAACACGTAAAGATACAAAATAAATATATTACAAAACATGTAAAGATACAAAATACAATTGGCAGCTTTACTGCTATAATCAATTTCTTCCAGACAACCTTATGACATAAAGTTTCTGAAGGAAATAAGAGACGGGTAGTCGGTGCAAATATGAACATTAATACGCTACTTAAAAAGATAAAGATAATTTATTTTAAAAAAAAAACTACTACTTATATAAATAATAATTATATCTACATTACAGTTACCGATAACCGTTGGAGTAAACGTGTTCTTGAGTGGAGACCGCGACTCGGCAAACGTAGTGTAGAACGCCCTCCGACCAGTTGGGATGACGATCTACGAAAAACCGCCGGCAGATGCTGGATGCGGCAAGCTGAAGACAGGGCGCTATGGCGCTCATTAGGGGAGGGCTATGTCCAGCAGTGGGCTACATAATATAGCCTGAAGAAGAATAAGAAACATACGTTATAATAACAATCTACGCGATGAGGAAATAAATACAATATTGTGTACCTATATGGAGATATATGGAAAAGACAAAAGGGTTTTCGAGATCACACAACAACGCGAAGAACTTATTAGGTACACAGGCTGCATTGTTATTCTCTGTAATGGGTTTAGCGTGGAACTGTGCAAACTGTTCACGTGTACGATACCTCGCATATTCAAGACAGGCGTGACTAACATGACAGTTAGATTACGTGGAGCCTGAAGGTATGGCCTCTGAGGAGTACAGTGGACGACACGTTTGCCTAAACATGTGATGAAAAAACAACTTAGTACCGTGCTCGAAATAAAGATAAAAATGTATTCATTAGAATGTATTAGGCCATCCTCCACCAAGGGCCACGGGGGCCAAGTCTGGGTTGGTGGAGGATTGTAAGACAATGAAAGGCCTTACTGTCAGACGTTATCAGGCCGCCCATAAGGCCTTTGGCATGGCTTAAACGCTGGCATTACATGACAGCCGGCTCCAACGGCTTAACGTGCCTTGCGAAGTACGGAAGCGCTCAGATACATAGAAGGTAAGGGGATAACTAACATAAAAATTTACGTACAATTCCCGACACAAAACTATTATTATTATACTTTATTGGACAAGGAAGTGCTCGGAAAAAATGCCACTAGCGGTTATCACGGATCGGTCACCCATCCTGATCGAAAATCAAGATAAAAATTTATTCATTAGAATGTATTGTATGTATGGCCACCAAGGGCCAAGGGGGCCAAGTCTGGGTTGGTGGAGGATTGTAAGACAGTGGCAGGCTTTGTAGTCAGAAGTTATCAAGCCGCCCATAAGGCCTTTGACATGGCTTAACGACTGCTATCATATGGCACCAACGGCCTAACGTGCCTTGCGAAGTACAGAAGCGCTCAGAAAAAATCCACTAGCGGTTATCAAGGATCGGTCACCCATCCTGCACCTGACCGCGTCTGTTGTTGCTTAACTCAAGTGATTGATTCCAATCAGTCGGTTCGACTAGGCCACGAGCGCTTCGAGCAAGCGTCGAGCAAACGCCAGCACTAAAATGTGAAGGTTAACAATTCGCTGACTGTACCTAAGCCAAATAATATCAACATCGAGTGATATTATCGCTTATTACCTAAAACCTCGTCAGCGTATATTGAGTTTTGTATATATTTGGTTGAAGCATATTATAATATGCAAAATTGTATCCATTATTTTAAAATTTCGTCTCACAGTGTGTGTTTTATCTACTCTGAAGCGCTCGTGGCCTAGGCGAAGCTAGTGATTGAAATCAATCACTTGAGTTAAGCCACAACAGGCGATGTCAGGTGCAGGATGGGTAACTGTTCCGTGACTATCGCTATTGGCATTATTCCGAGTGCTTCCATGCTTCGCAAGGCAAGTTAAGCCGTTAGTGTCGGCTGTAATGTAATTTCAGTCGTTAAGCCATGTCAAAGGCCTTATGGGCGGCTTGATAACTTCTGACAGTAAGGCCCGCCACTGTCTTACAATCCTCCACTAATCCGGACTTGGCCCCCGTAGTGGAGTATGACCTAAATTTTCTGCAATGCAGGAAAAGACCCGTGCCCCAGCTGTGGGGACATGCAAGGGTTGATGTCGTCATCGAAAGTATCCCGAGATTTACTGTTTTTCATAGTTGAAAACGGGTAGCGTCATTTTCCTCAAGGCGTGCCCTATGTAGCACAAAAACCCAAAGCGCAAAAGGAAAACATTCCCTGAACACAAGAAACGCGCCATGATTTATGGTTGGGGAGATAAGGCGGACCATTCAAGTTCAGGGCCGAACGGGGGAGTATTTGTTAGGCTTATTATCTAAGGAAGTTGCTTATGAATTTTACTGACTGTTTACACCATGAATTTTGGGATGAATGCGGACGAGCCTTAACAATAGCGGTTTTTTCCGTAGCCTGTCAACATCCCAATGCCCTGAATAGGTCTTCTCTCAGGGAGAGAGTGTGGGCTTAATTATTTTTATTTTTTTATTTCTGTTGGGAAGATTAACAGGCGCATAACAATTGTACATAAAATAAATTAATAACTGAAGGCCAATTATAAATCTCCACTCATAAAAAGAAAAACAAAAAAAAACCAAAGATAACATAACATAACATTTACATACAGGCACATACATTGAAAGAAAGAAAGAAAAAGAAACATTGCTTCTGGCCCCACACTAGGATACCCTGTGTCGTGGGAACCGGAAACAACGACATCACAAACATGTAAACATCCAAGACCTGGGGTTTTTTTTTTGTCTCCAGCCGGGATTCGAACCCGGGACCTCTTGCATGGTAGGCAGATGCGGTACCACTACGCCACAGAGGTCGTCATAAAGTCGTGATAAAGAAAGAAACATCCAGCAATTTCGACAGACATAGAAAAGATGCATCCGTAAAGTACGACATAATGACGTTATTACCAGGTGTGTACTTATTTTTACAGTAATACTTAGAACTAATGCATGCACATTAGTATATGCGCCTATATACATACACACATATACAATGACTTATAAAGAGTTTTATGTAGGGCTAGGTGTGCGGTTTTCTAGCAATTTCAAAATTCTAGAAGTGTTGTTGTGTAAGTAGTCTCCTAACCGTACTGGCGCTGGATACGAAAAGATCGATACTATCATAATCTTTTTGCCACACCTGGCAATAAAGTGGCTTTTTCCGCACGCTGCGCGTACGGAAAAAGCCACTTTCTGGCCAAGTGTAGACATAAAAAGATGTACACAACACGGGAGGTAATAAAGAAAGCTCTCGATCGCATATTTACGTCCCTCGCTTGCAGCTCGGGCAGCAAACTTCGGCGATCTCGGCCTTTCTTTGTATTACCACCCTAGTTGTGTAATGTACTATTATTGACCTTATTGTAGTTATGGCTCGCTCTCCATATGAAAGAGTTTTGTCTATAATTTGTGTGAGCAATTACTCCGCGTGCCCACCGCGGATTGGCAATGTTTTACGTAGCCTGTCAACTTTTCAATTCAGGGCATATGCCTCAGAGAGAGAGAGAGAGAGAGAGAGGGCTTAATTACTACGCGTGCCCACCGCAAATTGGCAACTTCGAGAGCTTAGTTGTGAAATAACAATAGTTAATTGGACCAGAGATTTAAGCACTTAGCCTCACAGTTGAGCCATTATACGTAGCGAACGCTTAGATAAGTTCAGTCAGACACTAGATTTGCGGCTATCAAATATTATAGTAACTATGTGTAAAATTCTGTGTTGCACCAAGTATTTATTTGCGCGATACCCGTTTCATAGGTATATAAGTATTTATTTGTGCTATTTTTATTGTGTGTCTATGTGTGTCTATATGAAGATGGAAAGAAATTTAACTTTTCAACTACCCTTCCTTACCCTTACCCTTGAAGCACTCGTGGCCTAGTCGAACCGAGTGATTGGCATCAATCATCAACAGGTACGGTCAGGTGCAGGATGGGTGACCGTCCCGTGACTTCCGCTAGTAGCATTTTTTCGAGCGCTTCCGTGCTTTGCAAGGCACGTCAAGCCGTTGGTGCCAGTTGTCATGTAATGACAGTTATAACATAACATTTACATACAGGACATACATTGCTTCTGGCCCCACACTAGCCCCCACAAACCAGAAACAACGACATTACAAACATGTAAACATCCAAGACCTGGGGGCTTTTTTTTTGTCCGCGGCCGGGATTCGAAACCGAAACCTCTTGCATGGTAGGCAGATGCGCTACTGCTACGCCACAGAGGTCGTCATATGGGCGGCTTGATAACATCTTACAGTAAGACCCGCCGCTGTCTTACATTCCTCCACCAACCCGGACTCGGCCCCCGTAGTGGACTATGTCCTAACCTTCCTGCGATGCAGGAAGAGACCCGTGCCCCAGCATTGGGAACATACAAGCGTTGATATCGAATGCTACCCTTCTTTCCAGCAAGAAAGGAGCCTCGAACGATGTACTCACTGAGCTCGTACGTCTGGCACACCCTGGGCATCAACCAGCGAGTCCCTGACGCTGATTAGTAAATCGTTTCACCACGCTACGCTACGATACGCTAAGAAGAAGAAGGATAAAGAGAGCCGTTGGAAATACGCAAGGAATGTTGCAAACATATAAAGTCGGTAGCTTGAGTGAGCAGTTGTGCGCAGCGCGCCTGTTTTCACAATTCGATGCTGCGTGGTCCAAGGCAAATACTTTGCAATGCATATACAATCCTACTAATTTTGTAAATGTGAAAGCTTGTGGAAGATGTTTGTATGTTTGTTACTCAATCACGCAAAAACCTCTTAAACACATACATAGTTATACATTAAACGGGTCAAATCGCGATTATTTATTAGGTAAAACGTAATTACCTTATTTCCCGACGTTTCGGCAGCGTTGTAGTTGCCGTGGTCACGGGTAGATTGAAGTGGCGAGTAAAGTCAATTATAGTGGGTAGTCACCTACACGTAGACAAGTATCTGAATTGATATATGGGATACATTCGATAACAACCCTTGTATGTCTCCTCTGCTGGAGTATCGGTCTCTTCCTGCATTTCAGGAAGGTTAGGCCATCCATGTTGGTGGAGGGTTGTAAGACAGTGGCGAGCCTTACTGTCAGAAGTTATCAAACCGTCCACAAGGCCAATGACATCCGGCGCCAACAGTTTCACGTGCCTTACGAAGCACGAAAGCGCACTAAAAATGCCACTAGTGGTAGTCACGAGACGGTCCCCATGGTGCACGTTACCACATTATATTTGATACCCCGGTAATGTGTTCCGTGTTGTGTGGTGTCGGCCTAGAGAATATCACCAACCCAATTCTTCCCGCGGGTGTCGTAAAAGGCGACTAAGAGACACAAACCGGTGCGTGGGCAGCAGCGCCCCATGCAGTACAGTTCCACCGAACTGCGATCCCCAACCCGCATGCCCAGCGTGGGGATTATGGGTATTACCCCCTATGATAGCACAATGTGGCGCTCTTTAGGGGAGGGCTATGTCCAGCAGTGGACTAGTATAGCCTGACGATCACGATCAATGTGTTCCCGGGATATCAAGGGATAATGTTTTATTATTATCGTAGCCCGTTTTGAAGCCAAACACTATGACATGATATTTATTTATTGCGTTGCCATGGTAACCAGAATCATATGAACAGATTCTGTGGCGCTACGAAGTTCACAGGGATAGCTGGTTAACCAGCTCGTCATTTCGTAATATTTATATATTACGAAATGACGAGCATCAAAGCGTTCGCTAAAATGCTTTGGTGAAAATGTTATTAGTAGCGAGGACTACTTTGACTCTTTGCTTATATTGTTAAAAATAACGTACTCTATAAAACACGTATCGGGAATAGCGTAGTTTTTAAATAACCCTCGGCGTCACTCCAATGATGTTTTGCACTAAAAGCGTGCAAAAACTCTTGGGGGAAATTTGAAACGCATAGACGAATTATTTATAGTGTGGTGTTACTCTACCACGCAGTAACGCCTGAACGGACTTACATAAAACATCACGAACCGTTAGACAAAGATCTCAATTAAGACATAGGTAATGGGTTCTTGGGGATAATTTCCAATCCATGCGTAGCCGCGGATTAAAAATATTATTATGTTTAGGGTGATCGTCCTCTTCCACTATAAATGGAAAGTTCCCGCCAGGCAGATCGTATGCCTGGGGACGGCCAATCAAACTTTTTTAGTCGGACGTTATATCTATAGTAAGTCACGTGAAACACTTTGATTGCGCGATGCAGGAATGTTGGAGTGTATAGTAAGCGCACAGAGTTGATATGTACTCACCACAGTGCGACATTTTGGGTTACGCTTACACCTGTGAGTTGGGCCCACCGCTTACTGCTAATATCCAGGCGTTAAGGGCATACGACGCCATCTGTGTTTGACTGCCCTGAGCTGTAAAGTGTAGCCAATGTAAGGAGTGCTTGAATAAATGAACGAGAGCGTATATGACAATTTGTTTATACAAAAACAGTACATAATTATGAAATGAAATGAAAAGGTTTGTTCAAAGTAGCATAGAAACTGCGGCCTAATGAACGTTAAAAGTCAAACTAGGTGTCCATTTCAAAATCGTTTCAGAAAAAAAAACTACAAACAAACGTTGTCCTCTCAAAGACCTTAAATAACAGCGTTTACATAAGTTTCCTGCGATGCAGGAAGTTACCGGTACTAGGGTTGATATCGTATCGTATCTTTCATAAGTGTTATAAAACATCTCATGCATTAATTCCAGACATGATTGTCATTTGAATAATCCTTTATGTTATCTGCCTGCCATGCAAGAGGTTCCGGGTTTGCGCTCCCGGCTGGGTACAAAAAAAAACCAGGTCTTAAATGTTTATATGTTTGTGACGTCGTTCTTTCTGATTCCCACGACACAGGGTATCCTAGTGTGGGATCAGAAGAAATGGATGTCGTCGTCGTCGTCGACGTCGTCAGGCTATACCAGTCCACTGCTGGACACAGCCCTCCCCTAAAGAGCGCCGCGTTGTGCTATCATAGGGGGTAACGCCCATAATCCCCACGCTGGACATGCGGGTTGGGGATCGCAGTTCGGTGGAACTGTACTGCAGGGGGCGCTGGATGAAATTTCGAACCTCTTTACACTATTCTCTGTATTACGTACAGGCAGCGACATCTGTAAGTGATGCAATTCGCTTAAGCCAGATGTCGCTGCCTGTACGTAATACAGAGAATAGTGTAAATAGATTCGAAATTTCACTGATGCCGGTGAGTCGCCCATTGGCTCAATTGGAAGAGCGCTGGCACGGATAGCCAGAGGTTGCGGGTTCGAATCCCGGCATGGGTGAAATTTTTAGCCTCTAAATAGCTTTTAAAAAAATAACTATTTTGATTAAGTCTTTTGATGGGTATGATATAGCTACTTTTGTAGAGGTTCGATTCTTGGTTCAACCATGTATTTATTTAGAAATCTATGAATGCAGCTTAGATTATTTTGTAAGTAAAGTTGTAACGGTGCAAATCAAACCAACCAAAGGTCTTCCTTCAGTAAAATGAAATCCAAATACATCTACAGTTTTCTCCATGTGGCATAGCCGTGGGACACCCTGTATAGGCTACATTAAAATTTATTATTTATATATCTGAACCTATCTATCTAAAGTAATTTCATCTATGTTATTCATTCATAGACATATTACACAGATCTCGTTAGCCCTATAATTGATGATTAATGTGACCGATAGCGGTCGTTCCAATTCCAAACGCGAATTGTTTTGTCTCCACTAATATGATGATACTAAAGACCTGCGCAGACGAGAGCTTTTCACCCTTGGGGACAAAATTCTCTAAATCGTAAAAAATGTCCTCCGAGTACTTGTGGACTCAACGCCTACGGAGTGCGGTCATTTGTTCCCCGGAAATTGAGTGACGCGTAAGCTATGGAAGCAAATATTTTGAGATTACATTGTGTTGTAATTTACCTGAAGTTGAAAAAAAAAACAGGCGTTTTAAACAAAAACACCGAACTTTTGTCCACTCCGGTCCCTTGATGTCCTTGGTAACTTTTTTACTTGGACTTTTTGTTCGGGGTACTTTTAGTTTTCGAAACTGGTTTTAAAACTTTGGTTTCGAAAGTGGCCGAAGGGAGTCCTTCGTGTGCGTTAGTCTATTCAATTTATAAGAGTACAAAAAGTACCCGAGGGATAGTCTTTCGTCATTTTGTACTACCCACATTACATTCTCTCATAAATACTGGCCATGCAAGCCAATAGAAAAATAAAAAGTTCCGTTTACTTTTTATTTGCGATAAAATGGCTTACGTTGCCAGTGCTAGGCAATACAACAATATGCACAATAATATATTTGATATATATAGAAATAGTATTCGATTACTTAAATACTTATTTACGATGATTCGATTATTCGAGCTAGTCGAAAGTGATTGGAATAGCCTTCTTAGGTTTCTGAACCAAACGTTCTGACAAAAAAAAAATAATCGTAGTAATGAATCTCAACAGGATAGTCCCTCTTCTGCGCAGGCCTTAAACTGGGTTGGTTTGTCCTTGTGAGCAAATACTTCAGTATTGCATACTTCAGTATAGTAGACTTTTAGTCCGGATCTACTTACAGTTGTTGTTATATCGGAAGAGTCCGACCAGGTTTCGCTCCGATTCGCATAGCTTAATCATGTTGAGAGTGGCTAACTGTGGGTTTCCGAATTGAGAATTTCACTAAAAAACTTTTTTTTTATCAACAACCCAATCACAGAGTTATTTTTGCTATATTAGCAGTAGACTAATATAGCCTGAAGAAGGAAGAAGGAAGGTATATTTTGTATTGTTATTTATAACTTTACATAACTTTTCAAAATAGTGAAGAAACATTTTATACAGAGCAGGAAGTAGTATTACACTCGTGTGCTTTCGACGAAAACCGAAGCCCACTCTAGAGCCCGAGGTATATACTAAAAGCTAACAGACTGTAATTGCTTAGTGAAATTTTCCATTCAGAAATCGGCGGCAGAAAATTACCGAACTGAAACCAAAAACTCAGACAATTTCATGACAAACGAAGTAATAAAAGCCTAAAAACGACTTCACAATCGTTTTATTACAAAGACGAAAATCAATAAAGTTATCGTTATAATATTCAATGTTATGATAAAGTGCTTACAGAATGTAAGGCGTCAGAAGACCAGGCGCGTGTGTCCCTTTTACTTATTAAACTAGCTGTCACTGTTATTTTCCCGCAGTAAAACGTAGCTTATGTGTCAATCCAGGGTGTCAGCTAACTCCATACCAAATTTAATAAAACCGCTCCAGAAGTTTGGACATGAAGAAGTAACAACCAAGCACACTCACAAACTTTCGCTTTTATAATCTTAGTGTGATGTGAGGTGATAGAAGCGTGTGATGAAGCGCTCGTGGCCTAGGCGGACCGAGTGATTGGAATCAATCACTTGGTACAGCAACAACAGGCGCGGTCAGGTGCAGGATGGGTGAGCATTTCGTGACTACCGCTAGTGGCATTTTTCCGAGCGCTTCCGTGCTTCGCGAGGCACGTCAAGCAGTTGGTGCCGGGTGTCATATAATGGCCGTCGTTAAGCCATGTCAGAGGCCTTATGGGCGGCTTGATAACTTCTTTTAAAACCCTATTTAGAGGCTAAAATTTTCACCCATGCCGGGATTCGAACCCGCAACCTCTGGCTATCCGTGCCAGCGCTCTACCAATTGAGCCAATGGGCGACTCACCGGCATCAGTGAAATGTCGAACCTCTTTACACTATTCTCTGTATTACGTACAGGCAGCGACATCTGGCTTAAGCAAATTGCATCACTTATAGCCCCGACTACCTACTTTGCAGTTAGGTTTTACATCGGAACGATATCTTGATAACTTCTGCCAGTAAGGCCCGCCACTGTCTAACAATCCTCCACCAACCCGGACTTGGCCCCCGTGGTGGAGTATGGCCTAACCTTCCTACGATGCAGGAAGAGACCCGTACCCCAGCAGTGGGGACATACAAGGGTTGATATCGACTAACGATGTGATAGTGTGATAGCGTGAGAGTATCATAGTGTGATGATGTGATATGATTCATAGGCCAGGGATGGCGAGGCACGAGTTCTATTGAGGGACAAAATGTCTGAACTAGAAAGAAAGGATAAATAATCGCGATTTGACTGGTATCCTACTAATATTATAAACGCGAAAGTTCGTAAGTATGGATGGATGGATGTTTGCTACTCTTTCACATAAAAACTACTGAATGGATTCTTTAATTTTTAATGCACTAACCCGTGCTAAGGGTAATTTTAAAAACCTATTTAGAGGCTAAAAACACGTATAATACAGAGAGTATTTGTAAAGGAGTTCGAAATTTCACTGACGCCGGTGAGTCACCCATTAGCTCAAGTGGAAGAGCGCTGGCACAGATAGCCAGAAGTCGCGGGTTCGAATCCCGGCATGGGTAGAATTTTTAGCCTCTAAATAGGTTTTTAATACTGAATGGATTTTAATATAATTTTACAAAAATATGGCATCGGAATAACACATAGGTTACAATTTGTGATGATATTACGTGAATTGTCCAAAATATGACGATATGTATCAAGCAAGTGGGTGGAATTTTTAGCCTCTAAAATAGGTTTTTAAAATTTTCCTTAGCACGGGTTAGTGCATCTATAATATAAAAATGAATCGCTGAATGTGTTGGTAAGCGCAAATCTCGAGAGCAGCTGAACCGATTTCGCTAATTCTTTTTTTTATATTCCTTGAAGTCCAAGGATGGTTCTTACGGAGAGAAGAATTAAAAAAACTAAAGAATCGACTGTTAGGCGGTACGAAGTTCGCTGGGTCAGCTAGTTAAAAATAAAAATAGTATAATCATGTGGGTACAGTGATATCATTCCTATGTAAAAACCTAACTGCAAAGTAGGTGTAGTTGGGGCTGTAAGTGATGCAATTTACTTAAGCCATATGTCGCTGCCTCTACGTAATACAGATAATAGTGAAAAGAGGATCGAAATTTCACTGATGCCGGTGAGTCGCCCACTAGCTCAGTTGGAAGAGCGCTGGCACAGATAGCCAGAGGTCGCGGGTTTGAATCCCGGCATGGGTGGAATTTTTAGCCTCTAAATAGGTTTTTAATACTAAATTTAATGAATTTTTACAAAAAATATAGTATGGGAATAACACATACAGTCTATTTATTCTTACTATTCCAATTTAGTAAACAAGATTCTACTCTTAAACTGTGACTTTTTAGTCCAAAACTGCCATATTTCCATAAATGAAGTAACCTGGAACCTGACTCTTTTAGATAGCACGCTGCCAATTTTATAAACATAGTTCATGATACTTAATGAATTTGCGGGAAAATGTCTAGTTTTGGCATGATCTCAATTTTAAGGTAAAAATCTTGTTTACTATATTGGACAATTAAGAATAAATAGACTGTAGGTTACGATTTGTGATGATATTATGTGGATTGTCCAAAATATGACGATAAGCGTCAAGTAAGTAGGAAAAAATCTACCATCTGCGAGCTATTATGGCGTGCACTGCCAAAACTGTGCTGCCAAAACCTTTGTACGCCACGCTAATATCATCGTCATCGTCAGGCCATACTAGTCCACTGCTGGACATAGCCCTCTCCTAATGAGCGCCATAGCGCCCTGTCTTCAGCTTGCCGCATCCAGCATCTGCCGGCAGTTTTTCGCAGATCGTCATCCCACCTGGTCGGAGAGCGTCCTACTAATATAAGCTACGCGAAATACTAATCCTGCGCAGACGAAGTCGCGGGCATCAGCTAGTATTAAATAAACATAAATGAGTATCGCGAATCATAGGAAAATACAACTCGTAAATGTTCTAAGCCGTTGAGGTAAACGTGTTCTTGAGTGGAGACCGCGACTCGGCAACCGTAGTGTAGGACGCCCTCCGACCAGGTGGGGTGACGATCTGCGAAAACTGCCAGGAGATACTCGATGCGGCAAGCTGAAGACAGGGCGCTATGGCGCTCATTAGGGGAGGGCTGTGTCCAGCAGTGGACTACATGGTATAGCCTGAAGAAGAAGAAAAATAAATGTTCTTTATCTGAAATGTAGCTTCTGTACTTACACATTAACACAAACGCCTCGCGGGAACGTGATTTTTATTTGATGACTGTTTGATTTGAATAATCCCTTCGCTCGACCTTGTCTAAGTGAATTCGCTCAAGTTGGTGGAGGTCACACTCTTTTGCGAAAGGTCTGTCACTTTAAGCCGTTTTTAACGTGTTAGACAGAGATGGATAAACAGAGTAAGTAACGACGCGGTTTTGCGGAAAATGTACAAAAAATTTGAGCTTTAAAGACTATAAAACGAAGACAACTACATTATCATCAGCGGTTTTAAAAATAATTTTAACGGAGGCGATTAAGTCTAGTGTAATGTGACTTTAGTTATGCACTAACCCGTGCTAAGGACAATTTTAAAAACTATTTATAGGCTTCAAATTCCACCCATGCCGGGATTTGAACCCGCCACCTCTGGCTATCCGTGCCACCGCTCTTCCAACTGAGCTAATGGGCGACTCACCGGCATCAGTGAAATTTTGAACCTCTTTACAATATTCTCTGTATTACGTACAGGCAGCGACATCTGGCTGAAGTAATTTGCATCACTTGCATCCCTGAGCACCTACTTTATGTGACTAAGTTGAAAACTCCGTTAATGAAGTTAAAATCAGTTTTAAAAAGAATAAATGTGGTATTTCTTTGTTAGTTTCTTCGCCACATAACCTATTTATTTTGAAACTAACAGATCATTAATAAATCCTCTTGCATAATGTTAGGATATATTTAATATTTACACTAAAAAACCTATATTTCAGTAATAATTTTAAATAATTATTTTTTTATTAAATTATATTAAAACTGTTGAAAAAAAGCTCTGTGTCAGTGCGTCAAAATAATTGCAATCACTAGTAGTCACAACAAAGCACGGGTGAAGTTTACTATGCGTGACGTCACGCGGTGTGATGGGTGTTTCTGTCAAAATCTCTGCAAGCAATATTATTATTCTTTTATTTTATTGAAATCTAGCTGACCCAGCGAACTTCGTACCGCCTAACAGTCGATTCTCTATTTCTTTTTATTTTTCTCTTCATAAAAATCATTTCCGTACTTTGAGGAATATTCTAAAAAAAGAATTAGCGAAATCGGTTCAGCTGCTCTCGAGATTTGCGCTTACCAACACATTCAGCGATTCATTTTTATATTATAGAATATTGGTAATCTCTTTTCTTTTTATAAAAACTTAATCTGTGTTATAACTAAAATAATTTTTATAGTATAGACTATTGGTAATCTCTTTTTTTTATAAAACTAAATCTGTGTTACTTTATCCTTTTAATTTCACTTTCCCCTTATATTGTTAAATCTTTGATTTTTTTATACTCTTGTCAGGCCAGTTCTGACCATCAACATGATGAAAACATTGTTCTGAAACTTTTCGCATAGAGATTTTTAGGACTTACGAGCTAGAATCTAGGATCACGGACCTGAGACTACTTAGTATTTATACCAAACGCGGCTGATTTTTGCTTTAATGCTCTCTAGTCTCGGGTTTTTGCCTTAGATTCAAGGCCGTGTATTTTTTTATGTCTGTGATGAGTATTTTTTTCCGTTGGTGGCGCCAGTTTTATTGTATGAAACACCTTGATATCAACCTTTTGTATGTCCCTACTGATGGGGCACGGGTCTCTTCCTGCATCGCAAGAAGGTTAGGCCATACTCCACCACGGGGGCCAAGTCCGGGTTGGTGGAGGATTGTAAGGCAGTGGCGGGCCTTACTGTCAGAAGTTATGAAGCCACTTATAAGGCCTTTGACATGACTTAACGACTGCCTTTACATGCCGGCACTAACTACTTAGCGTGCCTTGCAAAGCATGGAAGCGCTCGGAAAAAATGCCACCAGCGGTAGTTGTTGGGTATAGGACCCACCTAAACACTAATACTTAAAAACTAATCAAAAAACAAGGCACTCACAAAGTCTGTCTTCGTCGACGCTTCTCGACTTGGCAGCCGGCGCCGTTCGGGATGGGTACACTGGAAGGTCTGGGGATCCCTAGACTTCCCCGTCTATCCCAAGAGCACATTCCCCAGAAAGATTAGATTAGAACTCTTTATTGTACACACTAGAAAACAAATTACATAATAAGGCTTACATATAAAATAAGCTACAAATAAGAATATTTTGGGCGATCCTTCGCCTTACAACAAAACACTGGGATACGTCCCTGAACTTGTTTTACACTTCACGCGAAGATATAAGCCCGGCAATCTAATTGCCTCACAATTTTGGGAAATCACACGTTTAACCAGCAAAAAACAAGAGAAACATTTTTTCAGCTCATCTGACAGATGTCAAGTAGTTCCGCCCGTCATGGGTGCCTTCAAAAAACAAACTTGTATTCTAAACAGTAGTCACGGGACTGTTACCCATCCTGCACCTGCCCCTGCCTGTTGTTGCTCAACTCAAGTGATTGATTCCAATCACTCGGTTCGACTAGGCCACGAGCGCTTCTTTGAAAAGCTGTAATTTAAAAATAGAGCTATAGAGAAAGTACGGCCGTAATCACCATATAATCCTTTACATTTTTCTAGGAAGGAAATAAAAAAACCACACATGGTATAAATTATGACTTTTTTACTTAAAGATACTGGCAGTGCAAGCCATTACAGCAACAAGGTAAAGGAAATTACTTTTTTTTTCTTCCAAATGGCTGATACGGCCAGCAGTGTAAAAAGTTGTGCCATGAAGGTTTGAAATTTGTTCCGCCTCCTTGCGACACGCAACCTTACCTACTTCGCATTTTATTTGCTGTAGTTCTTGTAGGTGTAGTCACGGTGAGAAGGAACGTACTGTCTTTAAGCTTTTAGAATATACCTCGGGCTCTAGAGTAGGCTTCGGTTTTCGCCGAAAGCACACGAGTGTAATACTACTTCCTGCGCTGTATAAAACTTTTCTTAACTATTTTGAAAATGCATGTGTCATATTAGTTCCGATATTTCTATTACACGAATATATCCGATCCTATCCGACAGTAGCCCAGGTATGGTCTGTTAGCTTTTAGAATATACTTCGGGCTCTTGAGTAGTCTTCGGTTTTCGCCGAAAGCACACGGGTGTATTACTACTTCCTGCTCTGTATAAAACTTTACTTCACTATTTTGAAAAGTTATGTGATATATTAGTTCCGATATTTCTATTAGACGAATATATCCGATTCTATCCGATAGTCGTTATCAACCCTTGTATGTCCCCACTGCTGGGGCAGGGGTCTCTTCCTGCAGCGCAGGAAGGTTAGGCCATACTCCACCACCACTAATTCTAAAATGCTAACAGACTGATAAGTCTTTTGTAACGTAACTGTTACTGTAACAGTTAGGTTACAAAGCATTTGCGTCCCTTGATGTCATGGGCTACGGGATTTTGTTTAACATTACGATGGCTACTTTTGCATTGTTTTCTAACGTACATGATATTGAAACTTACAACTATCGAGATTTTAAAAACCTATTTAGAGGCTAAAAATTCCACCCATGCCGGGATTCGAACCCGCGACCTCTGGCTATCCGTGCCAGCGCTCTATCCAACTGAGCTAATGGGCGATATATATATATATATATATATATATATATATATATATATATATATATATATATATATATATAAATTTCACACAACAAAAATTTGCTACATGGTATCAATTTATTTGTGATTTTATTATTCATGTACACCTACCTACAGACGATATTATGTATGCAGTCCACTCCATGTAAAGGTTGTCCGGAAGAGATCGCTCTAAGCGATAAGACCGCAAATTGCTTAGAGTTAAGAAATCGATCGTATCTAGGCCAGTGGTGTGTATATATATATATATATATATATATATATATATATATATATATATATATATATATATATATATATATATATATATATATATATATATATATATATATATATATTATATATATATATATATGTATATATATATATATACACACCACTGGCCTAGATACGACCGATATCGATATCGATATCAATTTATTTGTGATTTTATTATTCATGTACACCTACCTACAGACGATATTATGTATGCAGTCCACTCCATGTAAAGGTTGTCCGGAAGAGATCGCTCTAAGCGATAAGACCGCAAATTGCTTAGAGTTAAGAAATCGATCGTATCTAGGCCAGTGGTGTGTATATATATATATATATACATATATATATATAATATATATATATATATATATATATATATATATATATATATATATATATATATATATATATATATATATATATATATGGATGATATACATGGAGTGGACTGCATACATAATATCGTCTGTAGGTAGGTGTACATGAATAATAAAATCACAAATAAATTGATACCATGTAGCAAATTTTTGCTGTGTGAAAGTTATCAAAACAAAAAAACTTTCGTTATACTTTCCCCATTAAGAGCAAAATACTTATTTGCATCTAGTCTATAGTTAGAGCATTAAACATACATTATATAACTTTTCTGAAGCAACCCTAAAATACACTTACTGATACATAACTGAAAACACTTCAAAGATAAATCATGACCTTGTCCAAATAAATAACCTTGATATTGGAAAAGGGATTGTACCGAAAATCGTCGACGTATTTGGGTCAGAGTGTAGCTTAGGTTT
This sequence comes from Yponomeuta sedellus, assembly GCA_934045075.1. Lineage (NCBI taxonomy): Eukaryota > Metazoa > Arthropoda > Insecta > Lepidoptera > Yponomeutidae > Yponomeuta > Yponomeuta sedellus. The sequence continues at coordinate 5,692,393 of OW203751.1, read as the reverse complement.
AGCCTCAGTATTCCTTATACAAAAGGTCGGAACCTGTAACTTTGCTGTCTCAAATGCAGAACTCATTAAAACCGTTCAATGTAAAAATTCTGCCAAGTCCACCGGTGAGCAGTATAATTTATAATTCTTTTTTTATTGTAAAACATTACTATGGTTGCCTGAAAGAAATTGCTATTAGTAATAAGGCCGCCATTTTTACTATATATTTTTTATATTATTTCTGTGTACAATATCTATCTATTACTTACATTTATGAAATCATGGTTGTATTCTTTTTTCTGGTTGTGCAATGAAGTGTTCTATATACCTTTTTAGCTTCCATAATAAGGGTGTCAGACTGCAGGGCAAAGGTCTCCCCCTTTTTAGACTAAGATTTTTGATCATTTGCCAGGTTTGACCACTCCAGCAAGAATTTGTCGATATCATCAAGCCATCGTCTTCTTGGCCGCTCCCGTTTGACTGCCACGTGGTACCCACTCAGTAGCAAGTCTTGCCCATCAGTTCGGGTGCTTCCGGCTTACCTGTAGACCCAGTTCCACTTCAGATTGGCGGTTTTAACATCCACATACGTTATGCATGTCTTGGAGTGCAGTGTGGTATTTTGGACACGATCTATCCTCCGGTCAGTGCCTTAACCTTTATAAAAATAGAAGAAGGAAGGATGTTAAAAACGTGGTAAGTGGCAGTCATTGGTCTCTGCCTACCCCTTTGAGATAACAGGCGTGAGGTTATCTTATGTTACGGATGAAGGAGAAGACATTATTCTTGAATTAGTTTCGGAATCGCTTAGTTGATTTGTTATCGAAAGTATCCGATCGGATTTCGCTCTTGTTCATAGAGTTTAACTATAGTAGTGGGTATTGTCCAAATTAGAAGAATACTGTACAAATTAGAGATGTTTAGATATATCGCCGATTTAGCACCTATAATACAAGTCATTTAGTTGTACTTAGTATAGGACTAACGAGATCTGTGTAATATGTCCTGGAATATTTATATTTATTTATTTATAATTACACATTATTAATTGATAATATTCATAACAAGTCAATGTGAAAGTAGATATTTTAATTAAGTAGACAACTAAATTACGTAATAGGAATAAAAAAATACAAATAAACGCATATCAAAATGACATGTCAATACTATAAAAACGATCGTTAAATATACGTCTTTTTCTATTTTTGGGCGCTAATATCACGGCAGGGCCCCTTAAAACAAGCCAGATTGCGTTATTTCTATACGTTGTTTAGAAGATAAACTCATTCGATTTGGCGGAGACTCTGCCGTGTCTTCTCAACTTTAATATCGAGATTTACGTTGTGATGTTTGTTACGTAACATTGCTACCTAACGCTGTGAATATCTACTAGATTCAGTGATTTCTGACATGTTTCCGTATTTTAAAAATGTAGGTAAACAGGTAAACAATCCATCTACTGAGTACTTGTAAATTTAACTCTATTAAACTTATAAAACCGTCATATCTTCATAATATATTTTTATAAGTAGGTTTATTTAATTTTAAATTATAATTAAATTGTATAATTATAATTTATGTTTAGTTTCCTGTACAACTTGGCCAACAAACTAAATCAAAATCAAATCAAAATTACATCAATTTAGATACATAAACATGGTAAATGAAAGTAAAAATTCATTTTAAAATCTTGTTTTCAGTCTTTGATCGGAAACGCCGATAACGTTACTCATGTCCTCACTAAGTTAGTAAATATAGCGATTCGGTCGCCATTTTCGACTATGTGTTTATTTACAGTCTATGTGACGTCTTGAGGAATACCGAGGCTTTGTTGGACGTAGATAGATAGATAGATAGATAGATAGATAGATAGATAGATAGATAGATAGATAGATAGATAGAATATTCTTTATTGACGTATTGACGTGTCTTTCCTATAGGCTAGGCCGGCTACTCTAGCAGGATGGTATAGGTGCTGGGCAAGCCTACTCCCTCTAAACTAACAATGTTCCAAGCACTGCAGAGTCCGAGTGGTTCCTTGACCCATCTAGTGTTGGTGAAAGTTCTATTGGATGCTGTATAATTTTATGTGAAGCTATGGCAGAGGTAATCAGGACATTATAGAAAGAAAACGCTATCTGTTCATGGAAAAAATGTTAGTGGCATTATTTTCGTGCGCGTCCATGCTTTGCAAGGCACGCTAAGCCGTTGGTACCCGCTGTCATGTAATGGCAGTCTTCAAGGCATGTCAGAGGCCTTATGGGCTTGATAACTTCTGACGGTAAGGCCCGCCACTATCTGATAATCCTCCACCAACCCGGACTTGGCCACCGTGGTGGAGTATAGCCTAACCTTCCTCCGATGCATGAAGAGACCCGTGCCCCAGCAGTTTGGACATGCAAGGTTTGATATCGATTCATAAACAAATCGCTTTTTATTTGAAGTGTTGTAGTTTTCTAATCGTCAAGCACAATCAATATTTTTACCGGTCCAATTGGACAAGTGTTACCAACTTAAGTAGTGAAATAGTATTATTGAAACATTATTGTTATTTCTTTTTTAATGTCCTATTAAGTGTTTCATGTGCAATTAAGTATAATTAATTGATTAATTAATAGAACAAAAAAAACCTCTATAACCCTTTATAAAAAACCCGGACAAGCGCAAGTCGGTCAATTGGTTAAGTTTCTTTTCGGCCATTTTAAACTAGATTTAAATGTAAAGCTTGATGAGCTACTGACTGTACCTATAAGCGTACCTATCGTATGTCATGTTTACCCAACTCCTTTCATTTGTAGGTACCTACATCAATAAAATTCGAAACGGCCTTCACACGTCAAAATTTCTTGGGGCGACAAATTTATTACGGTACAAGTAGGAAGCAAACAGGCAGATCCTGGTCACAGACTACCCCTCCGAATTATCACTAAACATACATACATATGGACAAATAATATAACATTTTCATTCAGGCACATACACTGCTTCTGGCCCCATTCATTCTGTCGGTTTCTGAATTGGGAATTTCATTAAGTAACGTTCTGTCTCGCTGTGAAATCCCAAGAGACGGCACTACAGTTAAGTATTAACTTTGCGGAATTCTCAGCTCAGAAACTGGCCCTAAGGGTCGGTGTCTGAATTGTGAATTTCACTAAGTAAATAATTAAGTGACGTTCTATCACGCTCTTTGCTGAAAAGTCCGAAGAGACAGCACTACAGTTAAGTATTTATTTAGCGAAATTTTCGACTCGTAAACTAGCCCTAAGGGTCAGTTTTTAAATTAAGAATTTCACTAAGTAAATACTTAAGTAACCTTTTGTCACGCTCATTGCTGAGAAATCCGTAGAGACAGCAATACAGTTAAGTTTTTCTTGGTGAAATTCTCAACTCAGAAACTGGCCCTAAGGGTCAGTTTCTGAATACTGAATTTAACTTAGTAAATACGTAAGTAACGTGCTGTCCCGCTCTAATCAAATCCGAAGAGACAGCAATACAGTTAAGGTTTAGCGAAATTCTCGAATTAGAAACTAGCCCTAAGGGTCAGTTTTTGAATTGAGAATTTTACGAAGTAAATACTACAGTAGCGTTCTGTCACGCTCATTGCTGAGAAATCCGTAGGTACAGCACTACAGTAAAGTATTTACTTAGTGAAATTTTTAATTCAGAAACTGGCCTTAAGGGTCGGTGTTTGAATTGTGAATTTGTGAATTTCACTAAGTAAATACTTAAGTAACCAACGCTGAGTGGCAACTTTTGTGGCAACTTAGACACACCACAGGCGAATCCTATGTCTGTTTTTTGTTTCGTTTATCTGTATATTTGGTTTATTTCTGTTGTGTTCATGTTGTGTTAATTGTCTGGTTTTTTTTTGTGTTTCTGTGATGTGTCTTGTTGGTATAATAAATGTCTTTCTTTCTCTTTTCTTTCTTTTGTCACGCTCATTTCTGAGAAATCCGTCGAGACAGCAATATGAACCTACAGTTAAATATTTACTTAGCAAAATTCTCAATCCAGAAACAGGCCCCAAGTGGCTCCACTCTCAGTAGCACCTTTATCCGTTCACACAACAACAAAATACGAAATAATCCCTTTCAGAACTTTATTAGGTACATGAAAACTTCGTCTGTCTCCAAAGAATTTTCGGTGGAGCCGAAAGTATGAAAAGTTTCAGCTATAATTCATAAGTTTGGCACGCGAACGGGCGCCCAGGGAATTTATTAGGAGCCCACGGTGAAGGCTGGAGGGAGATAAGATCAGATAAACACTAAATTCTGTAAGAATATAGTGGAATATAGAATATAGTGGAAGCGCTCGTGGCCTAGTCGAACCGAGTGATTGGAATTAATCACTTCAGTGAAGCAACAACAGGCGCGCACAGGTGCAGGATGGGTGACCGTTCCGTGACTACCGCTGGTGGCATTTTTCCGAGCGCTTCCGTGCTTCGCAAGGCACGTTAAGCCGTTGGTGCCGGCTGTCCTGTAATGGCAGTCGTTAAGCTATGTCAGAAGCCTTATTGGCCGTCGATAACCACTGACAGTAAGGCTCGCCACTGTCTTACAATCCTCCACCAACCCGGACATAGCCCCCGAGGTGGAGTATGGCCTAACCTTCCTGCGATTCAGGAAAAGACCCGTGTCTGAGCAATGGGAGCATACAAAGGGTCGATTGGGATAGCATGTGAATAGATACACAAAGCGATTATAAATGTCCCGCCCTTCTTCAAATCACGCCCTGAGGCAAACTCCCCACCGAGCAGAGAGCATGTTGAGATTGTCAGTAAATAGTCGCCTGTACGTAAAGGTGACAATAAGACACTCAAGACATCATTATTTTCACACTGCAAAGCGGGTCCGTTGAAAAGAGAAAAATAATGAACAACCCTTTGCCGGCGACCACAGAGAAGGTTTCAGAAAACACTTGCAAAGGACTTTCATACAAAATGTCGAATCGCTCGTAGCCCCGCTGCCTGAGTGATCTCAAACGATCACGAAGGTTAAGTAACATAGGGCGCGTCCAGTGCATGGATGGGTGACCGTCTATGACTAAATTACTAACGCTGGTGGCATTTTTCCGAGCGGTTCAGCGCTTCGCAAGGCACGCTAAGCAGCTGGTGCTGGCTGCCGTCGATAGATAGCAGTCTTTAAGCTAAGTCATTGGCCGGGCGGCTAGAAAACTTCTGACAGTAAAACCAGCCGCTAGTCTTGCAAGCCTCCACCAATCAGGACTTGGTCTCCGTGGTGGAATATAGCCTATACCTTCCTCAAGGAAGAGACAGTGCCCCTCATAGGTGGATGATCCAAAATGTACAGACGGGACGGGACGAAGTTCACACAGAAGATACGGGGTGAGGGCGCGATTTCTATACAATGCGTCTTTTCTTCTGTATGGACGCACTATAGTAGCTGTCATGTAATAGTCGCTAAGCCATGTCAGAGGTCTCATGGGTGGCTTGATAACTTCCGACAGTACGACGCGCCTCCTTACAACCTCCACTAACGCCGTGATATCCTGTATCCAGTGACTACAGCTAGTGCCATTTTTCCGAGCGCTTCCGTGCTTCGCAAGGCACGCTAAGCCGTTGGTGCCGGCTGTCATGTAATGGCAGACGCTAAGCCATGTTAGAGGCCTTATGGGCGGCTTGATAACTTCCAACAGTAAGACGCGCCACTGTCTTACAATCCTCCGCCAATCCGCACTTGGCCCCCGTGGTGGAGTATGGCCTAACCTTCTTGTGACGCAGGAAGATGCCCTTGCCCCAGCAGTGGGGACGACGAAGGGCTTATACCACCTAACAACAAAGTGGTCCTAAAACGGTTCTGGTTTTCCTTTCGAGGTACCTACGCGAAAAATTAAAGCAATTATTAATTTCACTAATTTATAGTGAAATTTAACTTTTTTTCGAAGAAATATATTCTAACTGAACAAAGTTGTCGGGAGTCCCGAGAACGTTTTTTGGAGTGATGCAACTGGGTACTTTTTATCTTCCCCTTTGGTAATACATCCCCTATTTGGTCGATGTATGTCCACTTGGGACGTCCCTTACCAGCTCTTCCACTTACTTTCTTAATATATATTTGTTTCGTCAACCTTTTTTGCTTCATCCTCTCCACATGTCTAAACCAACGCAATATTCCTTTCTCAATTCTAGTCACTAAGTCCTCTTTTAGTCCACAACGTATTGCGTAGTATGGATGTATTAGCAAAGGGCAAGATAAAAAGTACCCGGAACCGGCGTGCGTGTATGTAACGACTTATGAACGTTGATGAAGCGAAGGTGATCAAGATCAGGATTGTGGTTCGTGGCAAGTGGCAGTTTCAGGTCTCTGCCCACCCCTCTGGGATACAGGCGTAAGGTTATGTACGTATGAGCTACTGGGCGCAAGTTCCAATTCCTAACGGAGAATCCGGCCCTGGACACACTCCTGCAATAAGTCGCAGGTCCGCGGCAAGGGAACCGTGAAACGCCCGCCAGACCGTCATTCGGGTAGGCATTTGTCAAAAAGACGGATTGTTTAACGGTAGGTAGCGTTCTCTAACTCAATTTGGCAATCCAATCTTGTCACGGGCACCTTTTTCTTCAGACCATAAAACGTTTGGTTACAGCTTGCGTAAAAGTTAGGCGTGAGTAAACTAAGTATCTTTTAATCGTGTTCTCATGTCCCAACACACATCGATAACTCTACATTTGTATGGAATCAGGCGTTTAGTCAATTGACCTTCAAGCTTTTGCGGAAATCCTTAATGGCGGAAAAATGTGAAAATTATTTTGCTAAATTCCGCCAAAAATCCCACAAGCACCATGCCATTAGTTATGCATCGCCCACCATCCCACTTTTTCGAGCAGAAGCAAGACATTTCGTGTTAAGCCCGCAGTACACAATGGCCCATGCTGGCCCACTGCTCGCCATTGCCAACTGTAGGCCACGATCACTTGCTGTTTCCACAATGGCGCGTGGCTCATTGCTGTCTGGCAAACCACTTGCGATGGACGTGGAAGTAGTTGCGGCCGCATCTATTCAATTATTTACTATTTTATTTATTTACAAGTACTACAGAAGTATGTACAACAACAAAGTTATTAAAAAAAATGGCGCAAAATTACGGGCTCAGATTGATAAATCAAAAATCTTGAAGGTCAATAGACTAAACGATGTGCCACTGTGTAAACAGGGATGGGTCACGCGTCACGATAGGCAATTGTCCGCCACTGCACACCATTGCCCCGACTACACATGGCAATGGCGAGCAGTGGGCCAGTATTGGAGCGTCATTACGCGTCGCGTATTTTCTCATACAAGTATTGGGTGTTAGTGTCGGTGGTGATGTGTTTGTGTTTTGCTTCTGCGTGTCTTGCTTCTGCTTGAAAACGTGGGAGGAGGGCGGTGCATTAACTAACCGCATGGTGCTTGTGGGATTTTTGGCGGAATTCAGCAAAGTAATATACATATTTTACAACTGTACATTTTCACGTGTAAAAACGCCTCGTACACTTTGCAATTGCACTTTAAATTAAAAGCAAAACAAAAAATAAAAACCTACTTATTTAACATAACATTTACATGCAGGCACATACATTGTTTCTGGCTCCAAACAAGGATACCCTGTCGTGGAAACCGGGTACAACGATATCTCAAACATGTAAACATCCAAGACCATTTTTTTTGGTCCCCAGCCGAGGATCTAACCCAATTAAAAAAAAACTTACGGAAATCAGAACTCTCTCTCTTTAAAGCGCTCGTGTCCTAGCGGAATCGACTGATTGGAATCAATCACTTGGTTCCTGCGATGCACTTAGAGACCAGTGCCCCAGCAGTGGGGATATACAAAGGGTTGATATTATCAGGAGGTGACATCAGAGCACTGCTGGCTTTCTGGAAATAGATAGGCTGGTGCGCTTTGTACGTAGCAAAGCTTTGAGATTACTCCAACTCAAAGCTTTGCTACTAATATAAACTTTGTTCAGGAGATCCGATCAGCACCGTATTCGGGAACGCAATGGCTCCCCGCCGCTAGCGTGCGACGTGAAGCCACTTTCAAACCCCACTCGAATTCCCTTGTCTTTTTTAAAACTACCCTCCAATATTTTTAGTATGTTTTTGCTTGTCAATTTAATGTGTACATACCCACAATCAATAATTATTCAATGACATGGTGGCTGATGCAACTATTATTATGAATTTACCTACTTTATTCGATAACACTTGTACGCATAAAATTAGATATATCATGCAAAATCGTGACACTACGTATAATGGCTCTATCATGAAATGCGGAAATCTCAGTTCTCAGTAACTAACTTACAAAGTTTAACTAGAGTATAGATAATTGAAACAATTTTTGTATTACTTAGTGAGTCGCGTTACTCATACATAGTTATATATTGAACGGGATTATTTATTGGGTAAAATGTAATTACCTAATAAATAATCGCAATTAGACCCGTTTAATATGTAACTATGAAACAATTTTTATAAAGGAAGGAAACTTAAATTTAAATTTAACAGGGCCCTGTCTGAACCAATCTGTTAAATCAAATTTCCATTTTCACTTGATAAATACACCTAGCGCCATCTAGTCAACGTCTGGGAAAACATGTCCACGGCCTGCAACCCTTATTTATGTGCCAACTAAAAACGCTTGAAAACCTACCCTTACCAAGCGCCCACATAGTTCAGGATTTTTCCGCTAGATGACGTTGTAAGTATATAAAAGAAATGTTTTGTTTTTTGCTGCTTACGTAATGAAAGTAGACGCGACTAGAAAGGGTGATAAATTAAGCTAGGATCACCCAGGATTACAGCTTAGTGTCAGGATTTATAGTCGGGAAGCTACCCACCCAGGAGATACCTGTCGTTAGAGTTTTATGAAGTGAGCTTTATCTATTGGGCTACAAGTCGTCACATTAAATTTCTTACCTACTCGGAATGCCACACCTATAAACATATTGAGTAGATTTTAAAGACAGGTACAATCTCAGTGTTCTGAGGATGCAATGCTTAACAAATAACGGGTGTTGATATTAGGTATTTGTATCTCTGTAATTTAAATTTCTATGTATAACTAGCTGCCCCAGAGAACTTCGTACCGCCTAGCAGTCGATTCTTATTTTATTTTTCCCTCCGTAAGAACCATCCTCGTACCCTTCAAGGAATATTCTAAAAACAGAATTAGCGAAATCCGTTCAGCTGCTCTCAAGATTTGCGCTTATCAACACATTCAGAGATTCATTTTTATATTACAGAGATAGATGAAGAGTTCTCTATCTATCTATTTATGTTTTTAGTAACTTCTCATGATTATGACTAATGAAGCTCGCATATGTAAAAATTTGGATAGGGTAAGGATACCCTACCCTGTAAACGCGTTCTTGAGTGGAGACCGCGACTCGGCAAACGCTGTGTAGGACGCCCTCCGACTAGGTGGGATGACGATCTGCGAAAAACTGCAGGCAGATGCTGGATGCGGCAAGCTGAAGACAGGGCGCTATAGCGCTCATTAGGGGAGGGCTTCATGCAGCAGTGGACTAATATAGCCTGAAGAAAAAGGATACCCTGAGCTATGGTAACGAACACATACATGGAAATACACCCACACTGAGACCATTTGTAGACACATACCTACACACATAGACACCACCTTCCTCTCCTCGTCCCGTCTACTTACCAATTGAATTTAATTAAAACGTTATTTTTTTTGTATAGTAATAGGCTGCAAGCGAAATCTATTTTTGGCTTTATTGTCACGATAATGTAATGCATATATTTTTTGTTGTTGTTTGTTGACAGCGGTGGTAGCTCAGTGGGTTGAACCATAGACTGGCAAGCGAGAGCCCCAGGTTCGATCCCGAGTGCGGGCATGTACCAATGGCTTTATTTAATTTCAAAGTTACGTACATTTGCAAATTTGCAGTCGCAATACCACACGCTAACGTGAAGGAAAACATCGGCTTGGTTGGCTCTGCACGTATTGACTAGTCTTTCCTGTGGGCTAGGCCGACTAAGCTGTCAGGATTGTATAGGTGCTGGGCAAGCCTAAACCCATCTATAAAACCATGACCCAGGCACTACAGCGTCGGAGTGGTCCCTTCACCCATCTAGTGTGAGTGAAGATACCACTGGACGCTATATAAATCATCTCATTAAGTAGATGCAAAAAGATCAATATTATTATATTTTTTGTTATTTTGTGCTGTTGCAATTTAAAAAAAAAATGTTTTTTTCTAATATTAAGTTGGCATAATTAGCTCACTAGGCTGACCCAGCGATCTTTGTACCGCTTAACAGTCGATTCTTGAATTTTTTTTTATTTCTCTCCGTGTGAACCATCCTCGTACTTCAAGGAATATTGTAAAAAAGAATTAGCGAAATCGGTTCAGCTGCTCTCGAGATTTGCGCTTACCAACACATTCGGGGATTCATTTTTATATTATAGAAGATAATATGTAAAGTTTAATTATATTTCAAGAAATATATATAATATATATTTATTTTAATGACAAACAATGGTGCTCTCTCTATAATATTTTGTAAGTCATAGATGCAACATGCAAATTGCCTTGATTACTTATGTAACTTTCATGTAAACATATTTTATTTTAATATTATGTATGACGTCCTCGGTGGCGCAACGGTTTGGCACGCTGACTGTAAAACCGAAGGTATCGGGTTCGATCCCCGGCCGGTTCAAACGAGTAAACGAACTTTTCTAGTTTTTCTCGGGTCTTGGACGTTATCTATGTATTTATTGTATTAAATCTATCGTCGAGTTAACACCTATAGGTGTTAACTTTCATTTAGTTGTATTTAGTATAGGGCTAACGAGAGCTGTGTAATATGTCCATGAATATTTATTTATTTATTATTATTTATGAACAAACGAAATATCTACTGTTATGTGACTCAATATCACTGTCACGTATCAGACCTTCACTGAAAGGCGATATCCGCAATGTGTGGTACGCATCATATCTTTACGGTTCTTGACAAGTAGGTATATACAGGGTGTCTCATTCAAATCGGTCAGTATGGGAAAGTCTGAAACTATAAGACATACGAAGATCTGTTCTGAGGAACCATGTCATCGATTTTGATAACAAGAAAAACTGCATTCATACATTTTAAAAAACATCTGTACTCTTTTCGGGAATCGAACCCGGTTGTTGTGAAAAAAAAACTCTACACTATTTCTATTTAGATATCGATTTTGTAGGTCTTAAGCAGTAAATGTCTGTATAAAACATGATATATAAAATGAATAAAATGCATTGTTTTCATACAAAATGCAATCGTAAGATCGTTACCTAAACGTTTTGAATATTGTATTGAAAAAGTCGGAGGTCACTTCGGGCACCTACTAAAGTAAATAAAAGTATGTGAAAACAATGCATTTTATTAATTTTAGACATCATGCTTTGTACAGACATTTACTGCTTAAGACCTACACAATCGATATCTAAATAGAAATAGTGTAGAGTTTTTTTTTTTTTTCAAAACAACCGGGTTCGATTCCCGAACGGAGTACAGATGTTTTTAAAATGTATGAATGCAGTTTTTCTTGTTATTAAAATCGATGACATGGTTCCTCAGAACAGATCTTCATAATTATGTCTAATAGTTTCACACTTTCCCATATTGACCGATTTGAATGAGACACCCTGTGTAGTGTTTCTTTGAATGACAGGATACGCAATAGTCTGATTTGAGAACGTTATGGACTGAAGGAGGATGTAGTGACTAGAATGAGAAAGGAATGTTGCGTTTGAATATGTGTAGAGGATGAAGGAAGAAAGATTGACAGAACAATATATATTGCGAATGTGAGAGGAACGACCGGTAAGGGCAGGCGGACATACTTTGACCAAATAGGGAATGTGTTAGCAAAGGCGAAGATAAAATGTACCAGTAAAAATTACACGCCCGGCGTGCATGCATGCAACGACTTATGAACGTTGATGAAGCGGTGATCTGTGACGCAAGTGGCAGTCCCTGGCCTATGTAGGCGTAGTCCACCTATGTAGTCCACTGCTGGATATAGCTGTGGCTACTTACCACAACATTCTGCTTACCACAACAACCTTACAGAACCTTACCGTACCCGCAAGCAACACCTTACCATTACCAATAACATCAGTAATCAACAGCAAGTATTTCGCAATGTTTTATTGAACACATCGGTTGCAAGAAACAAGATGGAGTTCTGAAAAGAACTGTTCGCAATGTTATAAGAAACACATCGGTTGCAAGATATAGAAACAAGGATGGAGTTCTGAAAAGAACTGTTCAGCGAGCTGAAGCAAGCGGCAGCAGCGACGACCACGTGGCACGGCGACAGTGGAGATGCAGCTCGTTCGACGTCCGGGCGCAGAAAAGGAACGAGGCCCCGCGCCACGAGTATTTAACTTGCGACCGCGCGTCAGCGGCGCGGGGGCCGCCCCCCCGCGGGTCGCGTGATGTCGTTCCCCGCGCGCCCCGCGGACTCCCCGATCAGTACCTTTTTCTGTATATAAGTAGGCATATTTTCTGTAAATAAATCATCTTATTCTGTCCACTCCGAGTGTCATTTTACCTACTACACAATATCGCCAAAGTGGTGACCCCAAGGAAGAAAGCAGCTTCTGAAACACTCCAAGCCTCAAGATGTCAAGCGCCGACGAAAAATCTGCCCCTGCACCTGCAACTCAGCAAGATGCCCCAGCTCCATCTCGCCTTGGAAATCATGAAGACGTCTCTGCAATATCCCTCAGCATGCGGATTCCACCCGTCTGGCATCAACGACTTCGCCTCTGGTTCGCTCATTCGAAGCCATCATGAAGCCGCTCAGACAAGGCGACCAAGCAATGTTCGACATCGTCATCCGGCAACTCGACAAGCAAGACCTGGACATCGTGGACCACCTCATCCTCAAGCCACCGGAAACCAACAAGTACGAAGCGCTCAAGACGAAACTCCTAGCATTCTATGAAGACTCAGACGAACGCCGCCTCGACCGCCTGCTCGCAGAAACTGAACTCGGCGACTTGAAGCCGTCACAGCTCCTTCGCCGAATGCAGCACCTCGCCGGCGACGGGATGACCGACCACACCGTGCGCAACCTGTGGATGCGACACCTGCCATCGTCCGTTCGAGCAGTCCTCGCCGTCACCTCTACAATCGCTACAACGGCGGACATCGACGAGCTCGCTAAAATGGCCGACAAGATTATGGAGAGCACACAAATGTCGCACAACTCCGCCGCCGCCGCCGGGACGTCAATCGCTGCCGTCGACGCACACAAATCAGAACCAGCAAGTTCAAAACAAGACATCAATGAGAAACTTGAATTTCTTATGCGCGAAATCGCTGAACTGAAGACTCAAAAATGGCAGAACTCGCAACAACACTACAATAACTGGTCACGTGATCGCGAGCCGCAATACACACGACAGCGCTCGCGTTCCCGCCCCCGCACACCCCGCCCGCATCCCGCCGCCGCCGCCTCCGACGACTCACGCGCGCCCGTAACCGGAAGTTTAAACAGCGGAATATGTTACTACCACCGTCGCTTCGGGAGCAAAGCAGTTAAATGCACGCGCCCCTGCAATTTCGAGGAGAAGCCGGAAAACTAGAGCCAGCGTTGTGTGAGGCGGCAAACAACGCTATGAAGTCCCACCGCCTGTTCATTCAAGACAAGAAGTCAAAATTAACATTCCTCATCGACACAGGCGCCAACATCTCTGTTATACCTAAACCAAAAAACGCAACATTCTCGCCTACGAAGTTCTCGCTCTACGCCGCCAACAACACGCTGATTCCTACCTACGGGGAAAAAACCTTGGAACTAGACTTCGGGCTGAGAAGACCATTCAAGTGGAAATTCATCATCGCGGCAGTCGGTAAGCCAATCATAGGCGCCGACTTACTCGAACATCATCAACTCATCATCGACATAGCAGGAAGAAGCATCATCGACAAGAAAACGAAATTATCCGTCAAAGTTCCGATCTGCAACTCTACTGAACCCACCATTCGCACTATCGACGTCGAACAGAAATATCACGACATCTTGGCCGAATTCCCGAACGTCACTCGACTCTCATCAATGAAGGAATGTCCCAAGCACAACGTGGAGCATTATATCGAAACCACTGGCCCGCCCATACACTCCAAGGCGCGGCCCATCCCTCCGCATCGATACGCAGCTGTGAAAAAAGAATTTGAAGATATGATGACGCAAGGCCTGTGCCGCCCCAGCAAAAGTCCATGGTCAAGTCCCCTACACGTCGTACCTAAAAAGAACGGTGACCTTCGAGTGTGCGGCGACTACAGACGACTGAACGCAGTTACGAAGCCCGACCGATACCCAATACCGCGACTCCGAGACTTCACCTACCAGCTGAGCGGGAAAAATATCTTCTCCGTCATCGATTTGAACCGGGCATATGCACAACTACCTATATATGATGCCGATATCGACAAGACCGCCATCACTACACCGTACGGCTTGTTCGAATTCCCGCGAATGTGCCCGGGCCTCAAAAACGCCGGTCAAACGTTCCAGCGATTCATACATCAAGTATTACAAGGACTAGACTACGTATTTCCATTCATCGACGATGTGATCCTAGCATCTGCAAGCGAAGATCAGCACGTTCAAGACCTGCGAACTGTTTTACAAAAACTCGACGAATACGGAATAACACTTAACCCCTCAAAGTGCGTCCTCGGCAAAGAAGAAGTCAAATTTCTCGGCTACACTGTATCGAAGCACGGTATTAAACCGCCTGAAGATAAGATCGCCGCAATTAATAACTTCCCCAAGCCTGAGACCATCGAAGAGCTCAGGCGTTTTCTCGGTATGATCAACTTCTACCGTGAAAGCATTCCTCACGCCGCAACACTGCAAGCTCCATTGAACGCGTACCTACATAACTCAAAGAAGAAAGACAAGTCGAAGATCCAATGGACCGACGAAGCTACGGCCGCATTCGAAGCATGCAAAGTTAGCATACAAAACGCCGCTTTGCTTGCTCACCCCATCCCCTCCGCTCCCCTCGCCCTCATGTGCGACGCATCTGACAAGAGTGCCGGCGCTGTCCTTCAACAAAGAGTACGAGGAGTCTGGCAACCTCTCGGCTACTTCTCGAAGAAATTCAGTGAGACTCAGCAGCGTTACAGCACCTTCGACCGTGAACTATTATCGATCTACATGGCAGTAAAACACTTCAGAAAAATGTTCGAGGGCAACGAGCTAACAATCTACACAGATCACAAGCCTCTCACATTCGCAATCAACAAACCGCCGTCCGACAACGACACGCCGCGACGAGTGCGACAACTGCTATTCATCAGCGAATTCACTACAAATCTACAACACATCAGTGGAAAAGAGAACATCGTCGCAGACACGCTCCCAAGAATCGAAGCTATATCCTGCCCATCACCGATCGATTATCAAGAACTCTCCTGCGCGCAAGAGCGAGATAGCTACATACCTAAACTACTTCAACAACCTAACTTGAAAATCAAGAAAGTAGTTATGCCGCTCTCAACACACAGCCTATACTGCGAAGTGTCTACTGAAAACGCCCGCCCATACCTACCTGAAGACTACCGCCGCACCGCCTTTAACACCGTGCACAATGTCAGCCATCCAGGGATACGAACGACGCGCAGGCTAATGCAGCAGCGATATTTCTGGCCGTCCATGAATAAGGATGTCGGAGATTGGGCAAAGGCATGCGAGTCGTGTCAAAGGGCGAAGGTTCAACGACACACTTCAAGTGGCATCGCTACACTACCTACGAGCGAGCGTTTCGAACACATTCACGTCGACATCGTCGGACCGCTACCTACTTCAGCGAGCGGGCATAAATACCTACTCACTGCAATCGACAGATGTACCCGTTGGCCGGAAGCATTCCCGATACAAGACATCACTGCAGAAATCGTCGCGAAGACCCTGTACGAAGGCTGGTTCTCTCGTCATGGCTGTCCTGCTACCCTGACCACGGACCAAGGCCGGCAGTTCGAGAGCTACCTATTCTCCGCACTCACCAAACTACTCGGGATAGAGAGAATACGGACCACCGCCTACCACCCGCAGAGCAATGGCATGGTCGAGCGCTGGCATCGCTCACTAAAAGCAGCGCTAATGGCAAGACTGGAGAACACCAACAAGTGGATGGAAGACCTACCGACCGTGCTACTAGGACTCCGAGCCGCGACGCGCGCCGATACCTACACTAGCCCGGCCGAACTAACCTACGGTCGCGCACTCCGCCTGCCGGGACAATTCTTCACTTCTGCACCGAGGCAAACGGCGATGAACTACGACTTCGTGGAGCAGCTGTCTGACGCGATCGAACGTTGTCGACCTGTCACGAAACCTCACCACGCCAAGCCACACATCTTCATTCATCAAGATCTTCACACATGCAGTCACGTGTTTCTACGAGTCGACGCGGTACGCAAGCCTCTACAGTCACCCTACACAGGACCCTATCGTGTCGTCGAACGAAACCACAAGATATTCAAGATACAATTACCTGGCCGTCAAGCAAATGTCTCAATCGACCGACTGAAGCCCGCATACGTAATTAGCAGCGAAAATGAAGCCGCAACTACAATGCCAGTCCAGCAAATACCTACGAGTCAGCAATCTCCAAGCGCCGCGACATCGGCACCGCCCGCATTCAAACAAACACGCACGGGCAGAATAATCAAGCCTCCTGTACGCTTCGCTTGAGGGGGGAATACTGTGGCTACTTACCACAACATTCTGCTTACCACAAAAACCTTACAGAACCTTACCGTACCCGCAAGCAACACCTTACCATTACCAATAACATCAGTAATCAACAGCAAGTATTTCGCAATGTTTTATTGAACACATCGGTTGCAAGAAACAAGATGGAGTTCTGAAAAGAACTGTTCGCAATGTTATAAGAAACACATCGGTTGCAAGATATAGAAACAAGGATGGAGTTCTGAAAAGAACTGTTCAGCGAGCTGAAGCAAGCGGCAGCAGCGACGACCACGTGGCACGGCGACAGTGGAGATGCAGCTCGTTCGACGTCCGGGCGCAGAAAAGGAACGAGGCCTTTTTTTTTTTTTTTTAACCCTATAAAGGGCACCCTCCGGAGGACACGGGGGAGGGAGGTGGTGAATGCTCATGCATAACAGCACGGACCCGGCCGTGCTGCCAATGTGGGACTCACAAGAAGTGCGCCTACCCACTAAACACCACCTTGGGACTGGTTTTGGTCCTAGAGACCCCTAAACCCACATCGGGAGCGACCCCCCTCGAGGCCGAGGAGGGCGCACAGCGGAGCTCCCTAGCGGAGCGTCCGCTTAGAAGAGTTTATATTACAAAACTGCTATGAAAGAGCAGTGCCCCCCCTAGGGGGGACACTGGCAGAGGAGGGGGGCGCGTCTGACTGAGACCGAGCCTCTAGGAGGTGGTTCAGGTCAGACGACAATTTGTCGGGCGGGTCAACGAGTACGTTCCTGGGCCTGCGCACCAGGTAACGTGGGTCCGTCGTGGGCGGAGAGTAAGCCGCTGCTTCGCGGATCAGGGGGTTGGGATGTTCTTCAGCAGTGCTGAAGAACGTCTCTGAGAGGGACCTAATAAATTGCTGCATGGTTGGGATTTCCATGTCCCGATGTAGGTCTGCGTTCCTGACGCACCAGTGAGCGTTCAGTGCCCTACGAATAAAAATGTTCTGTACCCTCTGCAGTCCGTACAGGGCTGAGGGGGACGCGTGAGCGAAGACGGGTGCCGCGTAAGTCATCACGGGACGAATGCAAACCTTATAGAGCGTTCGCTTGTTCCTAGCTGACATCCTACTGTGCCGGCCTATCATGGATGATAGGCGGCCTAGGTAAAATCGGGCTGTCCGGGTCACCTTCCGGATGTGTGGGACGAAAGTCAGGTTCCTATCTAAAATGACACCTAGGTACTTGGCGGATTTTTGCCAGGGGACTGGGGTCCCTAACATGCGAATGGGGGGGTCCTCGCCGAGAAACCGTCCACGCTTGTGTTCAAAACGCACAGCCGTGCTTTTCTCCGGGTTGACCTCGATGCGCCATAGTCTGAACCAGGCTCCTAGCTTATCGACCGCGGGTTGGAGTTTGCGGAGGATACACGACATCTGCCGACTCTTGCAGAAGAGTGCGGTGTCGTCGGCAAAAAGTGACAATTGGACCCCATCGCCGGGAATGGGAATGTCATTTGTGTACGAAATGTACAGGAGGGGGGAGAGCACGGAGCCTTGCGGGACCCCGGCTCTGAGCGGACGGGGGGACGAGAGTACCCCCTCGTGTCTAAAACGGAAGGACCGATCCTTCAAAAAGCTATATATGACGCGGACAAGTCGGTCGGGGAGACCCAGTTCGTACAATTTGTACACGAGCCCTGCGTGCCAGACCTTGTCAAAGGCCTTGGCGACATCGAAGAAGACGGCTACCGTCTTTTCGCGCCTAGGGAAGAAACCACTCAAGATATACTCTACTATGCGGTGGACTTGTTGAGGGCAAGAGTGCCTAGCTCGAAAGCCAAATTGGTGATGGATGATGAGAGGGGGTCCCTCTGATGGGAAGAGGTGGTTTCTCATACGAGTGAGAATAACTCGTTCGAAGAGCTTGCCCATGGCCTTAAGAAGGCTGATGGGGCGGTGGCTAGATGGGACGTTGAGGGGCTTCCCGGGCTTGGGAATGCCTATGACTGTCGCCTCTTTCCATGCGGATGGAAAGTGACAGAGGTCAAAGCAGGCATTGAAGAGAATGGCAAGGAGGGTGAGCACCTGGCCGGGGAAGTTTTTGAGCGCTAGGTTGGCAATACCGTCCGCTCCTGGGGCCTTTTTACGTTTCAGTCTTTTGATAAAAAGCTGAATTTCGTCAGTGGATACCGCGATAGGGTCGTCGGTTAAGGGGAGGGAGGTCTTTTTACGGACCTCCTCCTCAACCTTGCCTATGTGAACTGGGTCTCTATGCTGGACGCTGGGAGAGCATTGAGCCTCAATGCTGTCAGCGAAGCATTCGGCCTTTTCGTCGTCCTCGAAGGCGGTAGTGCCATCGGGACGCATCAAGGGAGGGGTGTGGGTGATCGCGTCAACCCGAAGGGCCCTAGCTACTTTATAGTATGCTACGTGGGAGGGGGAGATGGTCTCCATGAGGTCACCCCAATTGGAGTTGCTCAATTCGGAGAGCCGCGACCGGACTTGCCGTTGGAGGACGTTTGCACGTTTCCTGTAGGCAGGAGTTGGGTAGAGCGAGGCCCTTCGAAGGGCGGCTCTTTTGGCCCTTATCAGATTTCTGACGTCGAGAGGGAGCTTACGGTCATGGACCGGGACTTGGTGTTCGTTGTCACGGATGGCTGTTTGGATCACATGCGTGAGGGAGTCTACGGCGCTATCTATTTTATCCGTGCTGTCAAGACAGCCGGGTGTAAGCACAAGCGGCGAATCGGGGGCTTCAGCAACGGTGACTAGGGAGGCTTTAACACCGTCCCAGTTAGTGATAGTCTTAACAGAGAGTGTGGAGTGAGTCGGGGGACCTAGCTGGAGTGAGACCGGTCGGTGGTCGGAACCTAGGTCGTCGAGAGGCTCGATCGACCTGAGGTTGAGGCTGACGCCCTTTAAAAGGGCGAAATCTAGCACGTCGGGGGGGTGCGCTGGGTTGTCAGGGTAGTGCGTTGGAGAAAACGGACATAGGACGTCTAATTCCAACGATTCGGTTAGACCGAGAAGGGCAATGCCACCAGAGTTCGTCTGTAGGCAGGTCCAATCCGTGTGTTTCGAGTTGAAATCCCCGAACATCACGGTATGGGGGCCTAGTGCGAGGATGGCTTCGAAATCACTCCGTAAGGGTAGTGTTCCGCTGGGAATATAAATTGAAGCTACTACTAAGGACGGATGTCCCGTCATACCTAGTCTGCAGACAGTGGCTTCCATGTTGGAGAGAGCCGGAGTGGGGACATGGGAGCAGTGAAGGGAACTCTTGTAATAAATGGCAGTGCCGCCGCCTTGACGGCCGTCGGCTCTGTCATTTCTTACGAGAGTAAACTTGGGAATCCTCAGTCCCCGAGTGCGGGGCTTGAGCCAAGTTTCCTGCACTAGGAGCAGGTCCACTTCGTTGACTTTAACGAATTCCCTGAGTTCGTGTACATTGCTGCGCAGACCGCGAGCGTTGTACGAAATAAGCGAGACGCCCTTAGGCTTGAGTCGGCCCGTGCTGACGCGCGGGGGTGGGGGAGTGTCCTGAGGGACCGGCATTAGTTAGTTTAGCTATAAACTAACTAACTAAGCAAGACGAGAGAGCATATAACTATGCTCGGCAAGGGCGGCAAGACGCGCGCCGGGGGAGGTCGCGGTGCGCAGCTTGTGCGCCAATACGGAAATCTCCGCCAAATCAATGTTTTGAATGGCATCACTGATGACTCTAAGGTCATCAGCTGTCTGAGACCTGATTGGGGCAGAGGGGGGACAAGCCTGAGTGGCCGCTACGGGCCTTGCTGTGGAGGGAGGAGGAATAGGGCGGGGGCCCCATGCTGGGGTTGGAGGAGGGGTGGGTTTCGCACTGGAGCGGCCCAGGGGCGGGAAGGCGGGGGTGTTCAGTGCCGGCACTGATTTCCTCTGGGAGAGGGGGGCCTTTGGGGCCTTGGGAGCCTTAGGGGCGGAGGGGCGGGGGGCACGCGGGCACCCCCGGTAATTGGCCGTATGGCCGGACTGGTTGCATAGTACGCAAGCCGGAGGGACTTCCGAGTCGCGAGTGCGCAAGCACTCCCCGGTGGCGTGAGGCTCTAGGCACTTCACGCATCTGGGAGGAGCGGAGCAGTTTGCCGCCGCGTGGCCATAGAGCTGGCAGCGGTGGCATTGGCCGGGGTGGCCCCGCCTATGGGGCTTTTCAACTTTGATGTTCGAGAGCCCACAAACTGTGGGGACTCCCGAGAAGATGGAGCGGGCTTGGGGGGAATTGGTGAGTATCACCAAGACAAGGGGGAAGGACTTCCCGCGGCTGCTGTGCATGGGATGCACCGCCTCGACGGGATGACCTTGTGAGACAAGGTCGTCCTTAATGGCGTCCTTGGAAAGTTCCATGGGAACGCCTCGGAGCACGGCCCGCACCTTGCGCTCCTCGGGGAGCGCATAGGTGTGATATGGGACCTTGTGGAGAGTGAGGAGCCTAGTCAGGCTCCTGAAGTGGTCGGTAGTCGCGGTCTCGATAACTATGTTATCGGCGTTGTTCCGCGCCCTGAGGTAGTGGACATTATTGTCCTTACATAACTGCCCGACCTTAGTCCATGCGGACTTGTCCCGTAGGTACACGGGAGGGGGGGATTTGGCCTTCGAAGGCTGGGGGGAGGACCGTGAGAACGGCTTCGGTGGGGCGGGAATGTCAATTGACATTAGCGGACGTATAGTATCCGTGGAGGAGGGGGGCGCGGAGACCGCGGGGGAGGGGGCGGCGGGAGCCGCGGGGGATGGGGCGGCGGGAGCCGCGGGGGTGGGGGGAGTCCTCTTCGAAGAGGCTAGCTTGCGCTGCCTCTTCTTCCTGGACGTGACGGTGGTGAAGTCACCGGTGACGGTGTTCACCTCCGAGGAGGAGGAGGGGGAGGAGCAGGAGCTCCCGGGCCGCTCGGAACGCGAGATGGATCGCTTCCTAGTGCGGGACGTGGCGGAGCCCGAGATGGACTCGGTATCCATCGGGGACGGGGAGGGGAGGATCACGGGAGAGGCCGGGATAACGGTGGGGGCAGGGGGGGACTCAGGAGAGTCAGAGATGGCAGCGGGGGCGGGGGAGTCGGGGGAGTCGGGGATAGCGCCCTGCACTTCATTGAAAAATGACTGTACTTCGTGATCAAGCGCCCGACTTGTCACGAAGTTAAGGAGCAGAGAATAGCTCCATTTATTTGCCATAGTGGCGGACGGCTCCCCTGCCAGTGGCAGGGGAGCGGGAGATAACGTGAGTTTAGACGTAATGCCTGGCAATTACGTTACAAGAAAATAGAAAAAACAATACAAGCAAAACGGGGAGTAATACCTAGTATAGAACCTAGGCACTTACTTGAGCAATCCGGCAGGACGGAGCACTCGAACTCTGAAAAGATAGAGGTGTGTATTAGTAAACAGTACGCAAAACTCGCCGGCAATGCACGGGCGCACTGTGCACGCGAGCGAGTGGCCGACAGCGGAGAGGGACGCGCGATGCGACCGCTCTCGACGCTGGTAAACGAACTGTGTAGGAACGAGGCTTTTTTTTTTTTTTTTTTTTTTTAACCCTATAAAGGGCACCCTCCGGAGGACACGGGGGAGGGAGGTGGTGAATGCTCATGCATAACAGCACGGACCCGGCCGTGCTGCCAATGTGGGACTCACAAGAAGTGCGCCTACCCACTAAACACCACCTTGGGACTGGTTTTGGTCCTAGAGACCCCTAAACCCACATCGGGAGCGACCCCCCTCGAGGCCGAGGAGGGCGCACAGCGGAGCTCCCTAGCGGAGCGTCCGCTTAGAAGAGTTTATATTACAAAACTGCTATGAAAGAGCAGTGCCCCCCCTAGGGGGGACACTGGCAGAGGAGGGGGGCGCGTCTGACTGAGACCGAGCCTCTAGGAGGTGGTTCAGGTCAGACGACAATTTGTCGGGCGGGTCAACGAGTACGTTCCTGGGCCTGCGCACCAGGTAACGTGGGTCCGTCGTGGGCGGAGAGTAAGCCGCTGCTTCGCGGATCAGGGGGTTGGGATGTTCTTCAGCAGTGCTGAAGAACGTCTCTGAGAGGGACCTAATAAATTGCTGCATGGTTGGGATTTCCATGTCCCGATGTAGGTCTGCGTTCCTGACGCACCAGTGAGCGTTCAGTGCCCTACGAATAAAAATGTTCTGTACCCTCTGCAGTCCGTACAGGGCTGAGGGGGACGCGTGAGCGAAGACGGGTGCCGCGTAAGTCATCACGGGACGAATGCAAACCTTATAGAGCGTTCGCTTGTTCCTAGCTGACATCCTACTGTGCCGGCCTATCATGGATGATAGGCGGCCTAGGTAAAATCGGGCTGTCCGGGTCACCTTCCGGATGTGTGGGACGAAAGTCAGGTTCCTATCTAAAATGACACCTAGGTACTTGGCGGATTTTTGCCAGGGGACTGGGGTCCCTAACATGCGAATGGGGGGGTCCTCGCCGAGAAACCGTCCACGCTTGTGTTCAAAACGCACAGCCGTGCTTTTCTCCGGGTTGACCTCGATGCGCCATAGTCTGAACCAGGCTCCTAGCTTATCGACCGCGGGTTGGAGTTTGCGGAGGATACACGACATCTGCCGACTCTTGCAGAAGAGTGCGGTGTCGTCGGCAAAAAGTGACAATTGGACCCCATCGCCGGGAATGGGAATGTCATTTGTGTACGAAATGTACAGGAGGGGGGAGAGCACGGAGCCTTGCGGGACCCCGGCTCTGAGCGGACGGGGGGACGAGAGTACCCCCTCGTGTCTAAAACGGAAGGACCGATCCTTCAAAAAGCTATATATGACGCGGACAAGTCGGTCGGGGAGACCCAGTTCGTACAATTTGTACACGAGCCCTGCGTGCCAGACCTTGTCAAAGGCCTTGGCGACATCGAAGAAGACGGCTACCGTCTTTTCGCGCCTAGGGAAGAAACCACTCAAGAGGAACGAGGCCCCGCGCCACGAGTATTTAACTTGCGACCGCGCGTCAGCGGCGCGGGGGCCGCCCCCCCGCGGGTCGCGTGATGTCGTTCCCCGCGCGCCCCGCGGACTCCCCGATCAGTACCTTTTTCTGTATATAAGTAGGCATATTTTCTGTAAATAAATCATCTTATTCTGTCCACTCCGAGTGTCATTTTACCTACTACACAATATCGCCAAATAGCCCTCCCCTGGGAGCGCCATAGCGCCCTGTCTTCAGCTTGCCGCATCCAGCATCTGCCAGCAATTTTTCGCAGATCGTCATGCCACCTGGTCGGAGGGCGTCTTACACTACGTTTGCCGAGTCGCTGTCTCCACTCAAGAACACGTTTACTCCAACGGTTGTCGGTTTTTCGCGAGATATGGCCAGCCCCCTTCAGCTTGCTGATTCTCTGAGCTAGGATTCTCAGGACGTATTTCAATGTTACAATTATATCTCATATTTGACTAATAAATAATACTTATTTTTATTTTTTCTTAGAGTGGAGCACTCTACCGGCTCCGATGGGGGTGGCGAGAAGAAGTCCCGGCTCAACGGCTTCCTGAACCTCAAGACTCCACTCATCAGCACCAAGACCTTGGGGTAAGTTATAGATTCATAGGACCTGCCCTATTCAGACCAGGTATTCTAAGTCGCTTAAGGTGCAGAATTGATTGCCGCAGTAGCGCTACCTATTTCGCTCACGCTAATATTGCCAAACTAATAGTCACCTGCATCGATGACGTTGAATCAACCAATAGCAACAAAGGCGCGCGGCCTGCCATAAAATGGAACTATCTGATTGGTCGATCAACTTGCCGCACATCCAAAATACGACCATACGACCGCTAAGCATTGACTCGTGGCGCGCGTGAAGCGCTCGTGGCCTAGTCTAAGTGGTTGGAATCAATAACTTGAGTTAAGTTAACAGGCACGGTCAGGTGCGAGATGGGTGACCGTCTCGTGACTACCGCTAGTGACAATTTTTCCGAACGCTTCCGTGCTTCGCAAGGCACGTTAAGCCGTTGGTGCCGGCTGTCATGTAATGACTCGCTAAGCCATGGCAGAGCCCTTATGGGCGGCTTGATAACTTCTGACAGTAAGGCCTGCCACTGTCTTACACTTCTCCACCAACCCGGACTTGGCCCTCGTGGTGGAGTATGGCCTAACCTTCCTGCGATGCAGGAAGAGACCCGTGCCTCAGCTGTCGGGACACACAAAGGTTGATATCGATTAGCATTAACTACCAAGCCAGCGGGATCGAAATTCGAAGTAATCAACACGAAAATTGGGGAATTTAAGCGCTGAACATCGTCACAGCTTGGTACCATCACTTTACTACGAAACACGCTGTATAAAAGTGAAGTGGCCGAAATCTTGTGCATTGGCCGGCTCAACCCGAGACCATAGGTTGGCCATAAATAATGTATATTTGATGGTCACTGGATCATTCCCATGCGAGGTGCAATACACGCCACCATTCCGCTAAAAATATTTTAAACGAACTATAAAATGCGCAACGGATATCGCAAACGTGGCCAACAATGTCACTAGCGTTAGTCATAGTTGGTTTACCCATCCATGCACTGAACGCGCCCTGCGTTGCTTAATCTTCGCGATCATTTAAGGTCACTCAGGCAGCCGCGGCTGTGCGACGTGCGTCAATAAGTTTTTATTTATATTATTTTTTTGTGTGATAAAGTGTACCAATAAAAACATACGAATTTGTTTTTGTCACTGAATAATAAACAAAGCGGCTGGCAGATAGATCGATAGATACTCGTAACACTTTGTTTCACAATCAGAAAAAAAGATACAACCATGATTTCATAAATCTAAGTAATTTAAAAACCTATTTAGAGGCTAAAAATTTCACCCATGCCGGTATTCGAACCCGCAACTTATGGCTATCCGTGCCAGCGCTTGCTTTAGCAGTGTGCCAGAGGTTGCGGGTTCGAATCCCGGCATGGGTGAAAATTTTTAGCCTCTAAATAGGTTTTTAAATTTGTCCTTAGCACGGGTAAGTGCATTAAAAATAAAAATACGATAATCATGTGGGTACAGTGATATCGTTCCGATGTAAAACCTAACTGCAAAGTAGGTAGTCGGGGCTGTAAGTGATGCAATTTGCTTAAGGCAGATGTCGCTGCCTGTACTTAATACAGAGAATAGTGTAAAGAGGTTCGAAATTTCTCTGATGCCGGTGAGTCGCCCATTGGCTCAATTGGTAGAGCGCTGGCACGGATAGCCAGAGGTTGCGGGTTCGAATCCCGGCATGGGTGAAATTTTTAGCCTCTAAATAGGTTTTTAAATTTGTCCTTAGCACGGGTAAGTGCATTAAAAATTAAAATAGTATAAATCTAAGTAATTTTATACAATTTGCGGTGTTATCGCTAAGAGCGATCGCTTCTAGACAACACATGAACAGTCACTCTGTAAAGAATGGGAAAAAAATGGTGCAGAGGTTAGCACCGTTACAAGCTTTATGTATGAGGCAAAAGTATTACACGCTCGGCGCCTATAATATATACCATCAAGTTATAGACAGTTAGGTAATAATTTATTTAAGATAGGGCCTAAAAATGTTAATTGACAAAAAAGCTATTATAATCTCAATGAATTTCTAAATGACTGTTTTAATTTGACACACTTTTTATAACTTAATGTTGATGGCGAGCCTCTCCTATATACACGCTACTCTCGGAAAAACATGTTGGCCTAATATTTTTACATGACGACAGTGTTATATTTAACACATTAATTAATAACGCATGGTACTGTACCTAATATTATTCACACATGTCTATGCATGAAAAGGTAACTTTATCTTTAATGAAGAATCGTGGTCGCTGGCTATGGACTTCATGAAAAGGCTGAAGGTTGCAGTTTCACTGCGTGGAATGAGGAGGTCCGCCGAAGAAGCAGAGTTGCTGACACAGCTCGAAGAATTATTTTCTCAAATAATCTTTTATCACTTCAGTAGATGGCGCTGTCAGTTTTCTACATCGCGGCAGGTTTGTGTCGAAGAGTATGGTATTTATTGAGTGGCCGGTATGTTACACGTTGTATTATATTTATACCAAAACAAAAAATGAATTCCAATTTTTGAAAGCGACGCATACTTTTTTATTGCTGTCTGCTAAAATCTAGATTAAACACCCTATGCCCGTAATATCAATTACAGTTAAAACTATCGATTTACTAAGCCATGGTCATTTTTAATCGATGGCTTAAACCAGCCTCGTAAGATCATTTGTAAAATATACAAAGATTACGTAATCTCAAAGTCGTTTTCAAAAAATGGCAACACATCACAAAAAAAAATTTTTTTGACTAATGAGTGAATGATTTGCAATCAACAATTCAACACTGTCAACGAAAAAAAAACTGTCATCTCGAAAACGACAACAACTCTGGCTTTTCTCCTTTGTAACTCTAATTTCTGCTGTGATTTCTCTACTAAAAATACGATTTTAATTGGTGTAATTGGTCATTCTAAGTAGTTTGCAATGTCTTCGAAAAAAGGGAACCTAACTTTACCGCTGCGGAATCGCAACATCTCATAACACTTGTAAAGAAATATTCCAACGTGTTGGAAAATAAAATTACAAATGCAACCAATAATATGATGAAAGAGGAGACCCAACTTTACCCACCAACCGACCTGGGCCATACTAGCCATGGATTTTAATGGTTCTTCGGGGCAGTACCCTAGAGACGCTAAAACTCTGAGAGGAAAATATTAAAAAATCCCTAAAGAAGAAGTACAGTGTACATCGCAGAGGTCTCTACGGCACTGGAGGCGGCCCTAGTCAAGACTTGGTTCTTACAGCTGAAGAGGAGGTGGTGATGGAACTGACTGGGCCTAGTATTCAAGGCTTACCACCGTGCTATGATGGTGATCTGGTAAGCTTGAACAAGTTTACTTTTAACTTGAGCTGCTTGGTATTTATTGATGAAAGCTTTGTACAGTAGTTATGTGATAATTTAGAAGATGTACCTAATGTAGTGAAATCAAATCATGAAAAGTCCCCACAAATAATGTTTTTATTTTTTTCAGGTAGAATTAGTTGACTTTCATACTGAAGAGATGGATGTGACAATAGAGACACTACCAGAAATACCTCATAACACAGAGTCTGACGCAGAGAAAATACAAGTGATGACTGTAATCTTAAGTGCCAATAAAACTAGTGTATTCAATCCAGTCTGTTGAACCACAAATGGCCGCTAGTCATTGAAACCTCCACCAATCCGGACTTTGGCCCCGTGTTGGACTATGGCCGTACCCTTCCTTGCTATTCAGGAAGAGAACCATTCTCCTCCGTGGGGACAACAATGGGTTGATACTTGTATTAATTAGCACCTACCTTTACATTGTAATAAAATGTATGTTTTTTACTATTTCAGAACGTTATTGAAACTCCAAAACAAACAAAGTTTCTGCTGAAAAATTAAAAACCAACACTGCTGAAACGAAGAAAAAATCCCGAATGTTTTAATAATGTAATGTCAGATTATAGCATAGTAGCAAAGAAAAAATGTGACTTAATAGATGCTCAAATAAGGAGTGTTCAAGAGCAAATTATACGTGAAGCTAAGGAACATGAATTAAGGTGTGAGTTGTTGAGGATTGAGTTAGAAATAAAAAAACAGCAGTTAAATAAGTATTTGGTTGTTTTTATTGTTTGTTCACTGTTGAAAATTTAAAGTATTTTATACATACTTAAATCCTTTAAAATGAGGTAGTCGGGCATACAGATAAAAAATGCATTACAATGAATTCAATATAATTTAAACATGTAAGTATTTAGTGACAAGATTATCTATTCTAACAGTAAATTATTAAAATAACCATTGATTAACCCTAATCTTCTGAAGCCAAAATTCTCTTGGTTGTTAGTAGAGACAGAGATGTCTTCGGCCAGATCAATGGAGTGTGCTATATCGGCACTAATGTCAGGTACTTCATCACCATTATCAATGCATAAGTTGTGTAATATTGCAGTAGCAATTATGATATCTTGAGCCAGCTCTATTTTAACTCTTATTCCTAGCGATAAGACAGGGAATCGCCTCTTCCAAATCCCAAATGCCCTCTCTATACAGTTCCGTGTCCTTACCTGGGACTCATTACAAAGTTTTTCAGCATCGGTGTGTGGATTCTGAAGAGGTGTAAGTAAATAATTTTTTAAAGGGTAGCCAGAATCACCAAGAATTACTTGCTGACCCATTACAGAAGATTCAAATAGAGCACAGAGCCAGGTACAGGTTTAGCTGTATACCAACATGTCCTGCTAATAAATCTACTTATTTACCTACATTTCAGGAATAACGCGTTGACAGCTGCACAACAGTTGCTGTTGGCTCTACGATTCTATGCAACAGGGTGCATGCAAATCACAGCTGGAGATTTTACTGGCGTTCATCAGACTACAACAGGAAAAGCTATGAAGAGGGTAACCCAAGCATTGGCATCAAAGAGAAGTCAATACATAAAACTACCTTCAACACCTGAAGAGCAATGCCATAATCAAAGTGGATTTTATGCCATAGCAAGATTCCCACTTGTGAATGGTGCACTTGATTGCACACATATTCGTATTCAATCACCAGGTGGTTCTACGGCTGAGAATTTCAGAAACAGAAAGGGATACTTTTCAATAAATACCCAAGCATTGTGTTAGTACTTTTGAACTAAAGTTCTCAGATATTGTAGCTAGATGGCCTGGTGCTAGTCATGACAGTATTATTTTTCAAAACAGTAGGCTCTATGTTATCTTCAATTTGTGTTAAAACCATTCCAGCAGTCTGCTTTGAAACACGGAAACGTCGAACAAACTCGACATCATCCCATGTATTGAAATGTGATTGAAATCATTTTGTCGTTCCCTAACTACATAGGGTCTGTAATAAAATAACTATTAAACTCATTAAGCTCTTCTAAAATTTCACTAATCGGAATCTTCCAGAAACATCGCCATGTCGTCTGAGTCACGTTTCAATCGTATAGAAACAGCGAATAGTTTTAAGGTTCACTATGAATTAAACAATGTCAGTCGGCTAATAAACGGCCACCATTTTGAAACTAATCTATCAGTCAGTATAGTTTAACTGGGCAAGATGGACGGTTTAAGTTAAACTGTAGATTAAACTGTAACTTTAGTTTAATCGAGCATTGACCTTACGAAATAATTGACAGTTAAAGTTTAAACTAGCCTTCTAAGTTTAAACTGTAATTGATATTACGGGCCTACACATCTACCGTCGCAGAGAGAGATACGATTATCGATACAACCCAAGGCGAAATTGGAGTGACTTACTTAATATAAGCGTATGGCGCAAAGAATTGTTCATCAATTGAAGTGGCAGGGGTGGGGCACATAGCTCGAAGTACCTACTGATGGCCGTTGGGGCGAAAAGTTCTGACCTAAGCTAAGAGTTTTTTATCCATTTTTTTTGCAATAAATTCAAAAAATATTAAAAAAACGTCGGGAAATAAGGTAATTACGATTTACCTAATAAATAATCGCGATTACACCCGTTTAACATATAACTATGTTTGAATCGATCGATATCAACCCTTGTATATCCCCACTGCTGGGGCACGGGTCTCTTCCCGCATCGCAGGAAGATTAGACCATACTCCACCACGGGGCCAAGTCCGAGTTGATGGAGGATTTTAAGACAGTGGTGGGCCTTACTGTCAGAAGTTATCAAGCCGTCCATAAGACCTCTGATATGGCTTAACGACTGCCATTACATGACCAACCGCTTGACGTGCCTTGCGAAGCACGGAAGCGCCCGGAAAAAATGACACAGCGCGTAGTCACGGGACGGTCACCTATCTATCCTGTACCTGACAACTACTACTACTTCCTCTCCAATATATTGTATTTTAAATTTTAGTAACAAGGACGAAGTCACGATGGCGTGTCAGGAATGGCCCTTAGCGGTCGTGGTGTCGATGGCTAATGTAAGATTCATGTCGAACGGGCAGGTCGCCGCGCCGCGGATTTATCGGCTTACAAGGCTGGGTCGCCGGGGAAGCCCCCGGGAGGACGACTCGGAGTGGTAACTCAAGTGTGATCCGTGCGCGTCTGCGACGTCTTTAGCCGACTTCAAAAGAGGAAGCGGTTCTTATTTCGTTGGTAAAAATGTATAAATGTAGATATAAACGTAGTTTTATATAAATGTAGTAAATGTATAAATGTAATTGGTATAATTGATTACATATAAATTGAATTGGGAGGTGGAACGGGGTGAGGACAGGGAGGGGGTACATAATGTCTGTCGTCGTCGTCAGGCTATAATAGTCCACTGCTGGACATAGCCCTCCCCTAAAGAGCGCCACGTTGTGCTATCATGGGGGGTAATGTCCATAACCCCACGCTAGGCATGCGGGTTGGGGATCGCAGTTCGGTGGAATTGTACTGCAGGGGGCGCTGCTGCCCACCCCCCGGTTTGTGTCGCATAGTCGCCTTTTACGACACCCGCGGGAAGAATTGGGTTGGTGCTATTCTCTAGACCGACACCACACAGCACGTGTGCGTGTATATGTGAGTATGTGTTTAATAAAGTAATGATATTTGTTGATACTTTATTGACTTTGACTCGGAAACAAATTTGAAATAAGGCCGACTAAAAGGACAGGGCTGGTACCCACAGGAAAATTGTGCTTTCTGCTACTTTCCGTCCCCGGGCAATCTTGTAGTATTTTTTAATGATTCGCGATACTCATACATAGTTATATAGTGAGTATGTAGTGAGTGTTGTGTGTCGGCCAGCTGCGAAAAATTAATAGTGACTACCTACAATAACTGATAGTTATATAGTGAGTATGTAGTGAGTGTTGTGTGTCGGCCAGCTGCGAAAAATTAATAGTGACTAAGTACCTACAATAACTGACTGTACTCGCCACTTCAGTCTACCCGAGACCACGGTAGCGGGGAGAAAAACCAAAACTGCTTTTTTATCCCGGCAGAGGGCGAATGATCGACTAGGCCTCAATAAACTGTCAAAGCTGTCAAACGCCATACATTTTTTTGTTTACTTATTTGTTTTCTCGTATAGTTAACAAAATGACGAACTGTGCTGCACGTGGTTGTAAGAATAAAGGGATTCATATTTCCCAAGGATTATAATTACGTTTTACCTAATAAATAAACGCGATTTGACCCGTTTAATTTATAACTCTTGTAGTATATAACTCTTGTTTAATATTGCCTCCTAAGCCCTGGAGGGCACACTTCCTTCAACTTTTCTAAAACTACGTATATTTCGAAGAACCTTTTCTTCCTGTTGTCCAAAAAATGACGAGGAAAATATTGAACCTGGAACAGTAAGTTTTCCGGACTTCCCACTTAATCATTGGGTGTGAATTAAGAAAGTTATTGGTGATGTCCTTTTTTTCGGACGCCAGGGCTTAGGAGGATATAACTTTTGTTATCGCTAAGAGCGATCTCTTCTAGACAACCTTTGCATGCAGTGGATTGCATGAAAAATATAGTCGGTATGGCATGTACATAACTAATTAATTTGAAAATTATATTGATACCAAATATGAAAAAAGGGTGCGAGAATATAATTTGCTAATAATTACTTACGATATAAAGTACGTATTTAAATAATAACATACATAAATACCTAAAAAATAAATACTTATACAATTAAAGATATTTTAACGGTCTCGGTGGCGCAGCGGTTTGGCACGCTGACTGTAAAACCGAAGGTCTCGGGTTCGATCCCCGGCCGGGTCAAACTAGGAAACGAACTTTTCTAGTTTGTCTCGGGTCTTGGATGTTATCTATGTATTTAGTGTATTAAATTTATCGTCGAGTTAGCAACTGTAACACAAGTCAATTAGTTGTACTTAGTATAGGGCTAACTCATGGACATCTGTGTAATTGTCCATGAATATATAAAAACAAAACTAAAGATGATTCTCATTGTTATTCACATGATTAACTCGAAAAAGCGGTGAAGATTTGTATTTAATTTGTCATTCACAAATCGCTATGGTATAATTATTAACGGTAACAGTAATAAAAAACTAGAGGAGCGTATAAGGAAGAAGCCCGTCTGACAGCCTTGGTGTCTATGGCTAATGTACCTAGTTCAAATTAAGGGTAGCCAATTTTGCTTGCTTTTTAAAAAAATCAAGTGCAATGAAGAGCGAAGACTGCCAGCGACGACAGCTTGTAGTGTTGTTTAACTTTTAATAAATAATATAACTGGAAAGACTTCAATTTTGTGCCTTATAATTCTTCTTCGTCTTCTTCTGGCTATATGTTAGTCTACTGTTGGACATAGCCCTCTCTAATGAGCGCCATAGCGCCTGTCTTCAGGTTGCCGCATCCAGCATCTGCCCGCAGTTTTTCTCAGATCGTCATCCCACCTAGTCGGAGGGCATCCTACACTACGTTTGCCGAGTCGCGGTCACCACTCAAGAATACGCTTTCTCCAACGGTTGTCGGTTCTTCGCGATGTATGGCCAGCCCACCGCCACTTCAGTTCGCTAGTTCTCCGAGCTATGTTGATAACTTTGGTTCCCTGTCGGATGCATTCGTTGCGAATCCTATCCTTCAGAGAAACTCTCCATAGCATATTTATACAATTTTTTTTTATTTATTATAAAAACAGAAAAAATTTAATAAGCAGGTAAAAGTAGACAGGACCAGTCAGGATGTAGGTGAAAATAATGCTGAAAATCTGTGACAGTGTTGAATTTTTGAAAATGATAAGTAGATTGAATTCTTCTAGAACTCGCTTCTCTGCTGATAAACTTTATGAAGAGAGTTGTCTATTACGCGTACGTCGGCTTCACAGCCCACAAAATATTCACTCCAAACTCAATACCTGCAAGACGGACTCCAAAAATTCTGGTCCCTGTCTGTAAAATTTCATTTGTTCAGCTTTTCCCCCCTTTTATTTTCCCCTTTCTTTAAAATAAACGTATGATACAGTGTGATTGCGTTAAACTTACTCACTTCGCGGCCGAAACACATGTCCACAAATTTTTGAGGACTCTCAGTTATGAAGGTACCGAAAAGCTCTTATATTTAATAATGTATTATGTAAACTCCATATTTCAGTATATATTTCATATCGTATATTAATAGTAACTTTTAATGAGATGGATCTATTAGTGAAAATTATAGTTTTGGTGCATGCTTTATTAATAATTTTGTAACACATTGTACGCTTTGATGCGCTTATAATTAGTCGTCGTTTAAATTAAGATATGATAAAACGAAAATAAGAGCCCACAAGACACATACTATGCCTAGATTGGGGGCTATCTTCTTCAGGCTAAATTAGTCCACTGCTGGACATAGCCCTCCCCTAATGAGCGCCATAGCGCAAGGTTGTGCAATCATTTGGGGGTAATGCCCATAATCCTCACGCGGGGCATGCGGGTTGGGGATCGCAGTTTGGTGGAATCGTGCTGCGTGGGGTGATAAGGGGCTATGATCGAAACCTAAATATTAAGTAAAACATGAACAGTCACTCTGTAAAGAACGGTAGGAAAAGAATGGGAAGAAAATGGTGTAAAGAGGTTTGTACCGTTACAAGCTTTATGAGGCAAAAGCATTATACGCTCGGCGCCTATAATATATACCATCAAGTTATAGGCAATTAGATACTAATTTATTTAAGACAGGTTTAAAAAAAATTAATTGACAAAAATGCTATTATAATCTCATTGAATTTCTAAATGACTATTTTAATTTGACATACTTTTTATAACTTAATGTTGATGGCGAGCCTCTCCTATATGCACGCTACTCTCGGAAAAACATGATGGGCCAATATTTATTTGACGACAATGTTATATTTAACACCTTAATAAAGCATTTTGCTGTAATATTATTCACACATGTTTATGCATGTAAAGGTAACTTTATCTTTATCGTTAGAATAAAGAGAATAAAGAATATTTATTGTGAGCATAGACATGGGTTACACATTTAGCAGTGACAGTTAAATTAACTTAACCAAGAATCGTGGTCGCTGACTATGGATTTCATGAAAAGGCTGAAGGTTGCAGTTTCACTGCATGGAATGAGGAGGTCCGCCGAAAATGCCGAGTTATTCAAATAATTATTTTCTCCATTAATCTTTTATGACCTCACTAGATGGCGCTGTCAGTTTTCTACATCGCGGCAGGTTTGTGTCGAAGAGTATGGTATTTAATGAGTGGCCGATAAAGCAGTCGTTTGTTGTAAGGAATGTAATGACAAAAATTATGTCTTTATTTTTGAAAGCGACGCATACATTTTATTGCTGTCTGCTGAAATATAGAATACATTAAATAAATATCTATCGTCATAGAGATAGAGAGATCTAATACGAACTAAAGCGAAATTCCGAAATTGGAGTGACTTAATATACGAGTATGGCGCGAAGAAATCAAAGAATTGCTCAATTGAAGTGGCAGTGTGTGGGGCACATAGCTACTGATAGCTTTTACAGAAAAGTTCTGACCTGGCGACCTACGGATCGGACAATCTACGATGGCGGAGAGTCGCTGTATGCAGATGGCAGGGTATTTCTTCAGAGACAAAATTTTCGATTTCTATGGGTATATTAATGTAACTAACTAACTAACAAAACGGCATGATATATATTTTTTTGTATTGTTTAGCTTTATTCCTAACTGGGACAAATAATATTTTTTATATAATTGCTGTCTAGGTACAAAATAAAAATATTTGAAGTTTGTTCTTCTGATTCATATAACGCGTCTGTTTGATATTTTCTGGAATAAAATGGTCGAAATCTCATTTTCCTTTTGATACATCAACATAAATTATAATTATATCGAACGGAAATGAATTGGCCTCTTACAAAAAAAATATATTTTAGTTACAACTACGTTAGTTTGTTTATAAGTAAGTAAATAAGAAGTGTCCGGCGGATAATACTGATTAATGTGGAGTAAGCTGCTTTTGACCGTACTTGGTCAGGTAATAATATTGAGAATCTGGCTTCCCGCGGGGGGGGGGGGGGGGGCAAGGTCTGTGCTTGGTTCAGGTGGCATTCTGATTACAATGCCTACTTAATAAAATTTGTTTTATCGTTTTAAAACTTCAATGTGAGTTTCGTGTGATGCTTTTGTGTTATCCATTCGTGTAGAAAAATTAAAAAACCGAATTCTATATGTATTATGAGTTATGCATGATTATAGAAAAAATCCTGATTTATCCGTGCCTGATTTGTATGGTCAAAACCACTTATGAATCATAACATAAAAAATTTTTGGGCCTCTCGAGCACAAAAGCAGCGCTTTTTTGTTCCATTTTTCTCTTTTTCCAATTTTTTACAGTGTAGAACACTGCCTTAATTATATTTACTTACCTATACCCTTTCAATAGTTCAAACAATCAAAGGAGTATACACTTTTTCTATATAATATATTATGTATGACACTTTTGCTGTGTCATTGTTAGTTAAGATTTAACTCTTATTATTTAGAGATTAATTCAATTTTGATTAGATTTTTGTGTTAAAGCCCGACCAGAAATATCAAAACGCTCTCCATGTTGCGAAAAAAAAAGAAATAATTTCTTCTACTGGCCACACTAATAACATTGTCGTCTGTGTATTGCCGCACCCCCAGAGCCGGGTTTTTGTATTCTTGGTCAGGCTTTATGTATGAATGTTGTTACTATATTACATAGGTTCTATTAATGTATATACCTCCCTTGGAACCCAAGCTGAGGCGTAGGGCAAGTGAGGGGGAGATATGCACCAGTGTAATAATAATAGCTTCCTAATGGCTCAGTTGCTTGTATTAAATAAGATGTGAAATCTGTACGTTGAGGGTATTTGTCTACCTTTGTTATGTAGTTATTAATTTTACATGTGTATATACATGTAAAATATATATATATATTTATGTATTTTTTTTTACTATCATATATTTTTTTATTTATCTACCTATTTAAAATTTATTACATATCATTTATATATATATATATATATATATATATATGATATTTAATAAATTTTAAATAGGTAGATAACTAAATAAAAATATATGTATATGTGTTTTTTTTTTGGCCAATTCTGTGTTTCAGGGCCTTACGACTGCTCTTTTGATTTACGTATTTAAGTTGTGGAAACCTATAATTCGTTATTCAAGTGTTTTGTTTAATTACCAATGTTAATTGTTGTACTGGTTGGTTTTTCTAATAAAGAAAATAAAATAAAATCCTGAAGAAGAGCTGTATAGCTAGACGTGTTATGTATGTGTGAAAGTTTTAAACTGATGAAGAGCTTAATAACTTAACTTAACAGTTATTTATGTACGAATGTATGTTGTAAACCTGAGAAAGAGCTTAATAACTGGATGTGTTATGTATGTATCAATGTTGTTATAAGGTCACCCGGGGCGAAAGCAACTATGGGGCTAAAGTGACTAATTGATTTTACTCACAATCTTTTGTAAAACTTTTTTGATTTTTGTAAAACGTGCCATCTTTTGAAGAGTAAAGCAATTATGACTTTTTTTTATAAAGTCTATATGGAGCTTTTAAGTCGCTTACCGACAGAGTATTTTTTGACAACTGCCTTTTTGGAGCAACGTTTTGCGGCGCCGTCTGTTTAGTTTTGTGCCATAAATCATATTACACGTTATTTCCAGCCAAATTGAAGGTTCATCCTAATATAAAGATAAAACGAAAGTGCTGTTGGTATATTTGTTAAAGGTTAAGTCTTTTAATAACCGTTTTATTGACATAGTTGCATTTACCTCAAATTTTTAGTTACATTTACCTAAAGTTCTTTTTTGGGAATTAACATCAACATTTGTGCTTAATGTCTCGCTGACTTAATTATATTGGCATAATATATATTGGCACCTCTTCACACTATTGGCTATACAGAGAATAGTGTAAAGAGGGTCGAAATTTCACTGATGCCGGTGAGTCACCCATGGCTCAATTGGTAGAGCGCTGGCACGGATAGCCAGAGGTTGCGGGTTCGAATCCCGGCATGGGTGAAATTTTTAGCCTCTAAATTTGACGGCCTCGGTGGCGCAGCGGTTTGGCACGCTGACTGTAAAACCGAAGGTCTCGGGTTCGATCCCCGGCCGGGTCAAACTAGGAAACGAACTCTTCTAGTTAGTCTTGGGTCTTGGATGTTATCTATGTATTTATTGTATTAAATCTATCGTCGAGTTATCACCTATAATACAAGTCATTTAGTTGTACAGTATAGGGTTAACGAGATCTGTGTAATATGTCCATGAATATTTATAAAAAAAAAATAGGTTTTTAAATTTGTCCTTAGCACGGGTTAGTGCATTAAAAAAATAGTATAATCATGTGGGTACAGTGATATCATTCCGATGTAAAACCTAACTGCAAAGTAGGTAGTCGGGGCTGTAAGTGATGCAATTTGCTTAAGCCAGATGTCGCTGCCTGTACGTAATACAGAGAATAGTGTAAAGAGGTTCGAAATTTCACTGATGCCGGTGAGTCGCCCATTGGCTTAATTGGTAGAGCGCTAGCACGGATAGCCAGAGGTTGGGGGTTCGAATCCCGGCATGGGTGAAATTTTTAGCCTCTAAATAGGTTTTTAAATTTAATAATAACTCAATGATAAAATACGTCACAGATACCAAGGTAAACATTTTATGCAAACAGATAGTGAACTTCACTTATTAAAATATCGACATGGAACTTCACTAGTGATTTGATTTTTTCATACAAATACAATAGGGCTATTGCAACTGCTAAAATAGTTGTAATAACCCATCTGAACTAAGGTATTTGAACTCCTCAGACACTAAGGTTTCCTCACGACGTTTTCTTTCACAGTTAGCGAGTTGTATTGCTACTATTACTTCACAAATGTACATCGTTATCAACCCTTGTATGTCCCCACTGCTGGGGCACGGGTCTCTTCCTGCATCACAGGAAGGTTAGGCCATACACCACCACGGGGGCCAAGTCCGGGTTGGTGGAGGACTGTAAGACAGTGGCGGGCCTTACTGTCAGAAGTTATCAAGCCGCCCATAAGGCCTCTGACATGGCTTAACGACTGCCATTATATGACACCCGGCACCAACGGCTTAACGTGCCTTGCGAAGCACGGAAGCGCTCGGAAAAATGCCACTAGCGGTAGTCACGGGAAGCGCACCCATCCTGTACCTGACCGCGCCTATTGTTGCTTAACCAAGTGATTGATTCCAATCACTCGGTTCGCCTAGGCCACGAGCGCTTCATGAGCAAATGTACATAACTTAGAAAAAAAAAATATTGACACACGCTTGCACTGGGAATCGAATCTGGGTCTCCCGCTTCCGAGTCCATCGTTCTACTGACTAGGCTACCGCCGCTTCTAATAATCTCAATTGGATAGAAATAGGGCGATTTCGCATAAAATAACATAACATTTGCACACAGGCACATATATAGAATATCCTCTATTGTACACAGAAAATACAGTAACAGAAAGAATATAAAAATATAGAAACCTGGACTCTGACTAAGAACGCAGTGCACAAAGTCAAAGTCGCACAGAGAGCAGTGGAAAGAGCTATGCTAGGAATCACACTTCTGGACCGGCAGGCTTATTACGTATTTCAAAGCAACCGCAGCGCGACAGCCACCGGAAAGCAAAGCAACAGCAGAGCGACAGCGACCGGTCCAGAGGTTGCAAAAAAAACTGTATTATCTATTTTTATCGTCTGCTAGCTGCTTGCTGGCCGCTAATGCACTTTTACTAGCGCCACTAGCAGTCAGGTAGCCATCGATGGAACTACAAAACGTCAAACACACTTGTATCGTCTGTCATTTCGCGGCTTTTTCGTTGCAACTATTGTAAACATCTGCTAAACGTTGAAGACTAGATTTATGTTCGTTCGGATCGTCGAGATCAGACGCCGAACAAAGGTGGTAGATATCAGCAAAGGGATTTCGACTCGGAAGTGGAAATGGGCGGGACACTTGGCCAGGCGGAATGATGGCAGATGGACGAAGGCAGTGACAGAGTGGCGGCCGTGGGAGGGGGGACGATCGGTTGGCAGACCAGCAGCCAGATGGTCAGATGACCTTGGAACGTTGTATAAGTTTTATAATACTCGTAATAAATAAACTCTGGAACGACTTCAGGTGTGGTTTTATTTGTAGATTTAGTATAATATTTTAATAAAACTGGATAAAAACGGAGAAGCAGGTAAAAAGTCAGATCTGGTCTAAGGGTAAAGTAGTAGTGGTGAAAATGAGGGAAATCGAAGAATGAGTGACAAAATTTAAATATTTGAAAATGATAGATAGAAAAAGAAATAATAACATTTATAACATAACATTTTACATACAGGCACATACATTGCGTCTGGCCCCACACTAGGATACCCTGTGTCGTGGGAACCAGAAACAACGACATCACAAACATGTAAACATCAAAGACCTGGACTTTTTTTTTGTTTCCAGCCGGGATTCGAACCCGAGACCTCTTGCATGGTAGGCAGACGCGCTACCGCTACGCCACAGAGGTCGTCAGAGATAATAATGGTGTGAAGAGGTTTGCACCGTTACACGCTGTGTGAAGTAGCCGGCAAGCAGTTGATGACACTAGCGCGAGACCGTGCTGGTTGGCGGGGAACTGAAGAGGCCTATACCCAGCAATATATCTTTCTTCCTTCATCCTCTCCACATGTCCAAACCAACGCAACATTCCTTTCTCAGTGACTAGAATTGAGAAAAGAATGTTGCGTTGGTTCGACGAAACAAATATATATTGCGAATGTGAGTGGAAGGGCTACTAAGGGACGTCCCAGACGGACGGACTTACATCGACCAAATAGGGGATGTATTAGCAAAGGGAAAGATAAAAAGTACCCGGAACCGGCGTGCGTGCATGCAACGACTTATGAACGTTGATGAAGCGAAGGTGATCTGTCAGGATCGTGGCAAGTGGCAGTCCCTGGTCTCTGCCTACCCCTTTGGGATACAGGCGTGAGGTTATGTATGTATGTATACCCAGCAGTAGGGTTTACCGGGCTGATGATGATGATGAATATCTTCCAGGCAACCATAGACGGAGACAAGAAATAAATTAGAGACGAGTAATCGGTGCAATATAGAAATATGAAAGTTGCTTCACATACATTGCTTCTGGCCCCACACTAGGATACCCTGTGTCGTGGGACCCAGAAACAGTAACATCACAAACATGTAAAAAGCCAAGACCTGGGGTTAGGGCGTTTAAAGCGCAGCACATTTTGCAAAACGCAAGAGCAGAACTATTCGACCAACCTAAAGTCAAACGTAGCCAAGTCACTATTTGATAAATGTCCCAACGCTGTCTTTTCAACCGACGACCTAACCTAACTCAATTTTACAGCATCCGCCGCACAAATCCCGCACTTCCGTCTGCGGCCATAACGCCTAAATTCCCCTGCGAGGTCACTCTGGAAATTCCTTCAGACCTCAAAGGGAGGCCTTTAAGGGAATTCGGTCCTTAGGGCTTGTGGTTTAGAGTGGTTTCCGCCTGCGTGGTGTAGAGCTGACACTAATTTATCGATTTTGCTACAACTGCATGAACTGTGATATATTTGGGCCCCTGATAATGGCAGAGTATGCAATTTATACCCCGTAACGGCTTCAGCAATACTACTGTATTGTGTTTAATGACTGACTCGGTGGTCTTGCTGGTGGTGGCTCGGCTTCAAACACAGAGGTTGCTGGTTCGATGCCCAGTGTCGGTTCTAGCCTTTTTTTCTCTTGTCTGTCTAATAACTTCACATTCAGTTAGTTAAATCACATCAAAGTCAGTTAGTTAAAAATTTAGATCATTTTGAAGAAAAAATGGACAAACTCCAAATTTATTCTTTTCAAAGACCCTAATTAACAGAGTTTACAAAACTATTTTAAGACATAGAACTCATGCATTGCACTGGCTTTAATTCCAGACATCATTGCCATCTTAATAATCCTTTATAATATTAAAGTATCCCTTTTGGCACAATTGAACCGCGTTGCAGGCAAGCTTAATATAATTATCTTCCCGGAATATTATTACAGAAACGTATACAATTTATTTATTTATTTCAATTAATTTACAGACATCGTGGTCCATGGTTATATTAGTAGCAATAAATATAGAACTTAGCCTAGGGTTCGTATTCAATATGTAACAGTGACTTGGTGCATTCAATTAAAATCCAAATTAGTGGATTTTCCAGCCGTGATGCAATCGCGTTCAGAATGCTATTGCCGCTCTCGCACATGTACAATGCCCTGCCCCGTGAAGCCTAAATATTGAGAACGAGGGTTTATGTTTATTTCTAGTATTTACATTGTGTTGGCTACCGACAGTTTTAAAGTTACTGCAATTTTTCCTAACGTACACAATATTTTCATAGATATACTGACTGACAATTACTGTCAGGATGTTAGATTCTTTAAAGAAATCTCTTAACGAATCTGCACTGCTTAGCTTATAAATGAATCTGATCTCTCTGATTCTGCAACACGAAGATGTTGAGTTTCATTGTCATAAACCCATTATATCCTAGCTATAGCAACTACTAACATTTGGGTTCTTCTATTCACACCGAATGGTTGAACTCTATGTTATTTCTATTTTTGTAACCAGTACTTTGATGTAAAGAATTTGAATTTGAATACGAGGTGAAAAATGCTGCTTCCCTCCATAGAGAGGGAATAACTCATTTAGATTACTTCTCACCTAAGGGCCGGAATGAACTTTAAAAATGGAACTACTGTCAGCTGTGAAGAGAATTATGTAAAAAAAGTAACTAAAAAAATGCTGCGGCCATGTGAGTTTCTAAACAGCCAGTGTGAACTTAGCGCAAACTTCTTTGAGCGGAATAAGCCGCAACAATTAAGCGGTGAGTTCCATATTTAAAATTTAAAAAGTCGACATTCTTATAAATTTATCTGTGACGGAATTCAAAAAAATAGGTAATAATCTTATTTATTATATTATTTTTTAATGCACTAACCCGTGCTAAGGACAATTTTAAAAACCTATTTAGAGGCTAAAAATTCCACCCATGCCGGGATTCGAAAACGCGACATCTGGCTAACTTTCTAACTGAGCTAATGGGTGACTCGCCGGCATCAGTGAAATTTCGAACCTCTTTACACTATTCTCTGTATTACGCACAGGCAGCGACATCTAGCTGAAATAATTTGCATCACTTGCAGCCCCGAGTACCTACTTTGCAGTTAAATTTTTTTAGGTTAAACTATCGTATCTATCATGCAAAACAATCTTGATGATTATTATGCATATCCAAAGCGCTAGTGGCCAAGTCAAACCGAGTGATTGGAATCAATTACAGGAGTGAAGCAAAAACAGGCGCGGTCAGGTGCAGGATGGATGGATGTCCGCTAGTGGATTTTTTTCTGAGCGCTTCCGTGCTTCGCAAGGCACGTTAAGCCGTCATGTAATAGAAGTCGTTAAGCCATGTCAGAGGGCTTATGGGCGGCTCGATAGCTAGATTCAAGATGGGTGGCCGTCCCGTGACTACCGCTAGTTGCACTTTTCCGAGCGCTTCCGTGCTTTGCAAGGCACACTAAGCCGTTGCTGCCGCCTGTCATGTAATGGCAGTCGTTAAGCCATGTCAGAGGCCTTATGGGCGGCTCTATAGCTAGATGCAAGATGGGTGGCCGTCCCGTAGACTACCGCTAGTTGCACTTTTCCGAGCGCTTCCGTGCTTTGCAAGGCACACTAAGCCGCTTGCAAGGCCCGCTAGGCTGTTGGTGCCAGGTGTCATGTAATGGCAGTCGTTAAGCCATGTCAGAGGCCTTATGGGCGGCTCGATAACTTCTGACAGTAAGACCCGCACTGTCTTACAATTATCCGCCAACCTGGCCTTGGCCCACTTTATGGAATATGGCCTAACCTTCCTGCGATGCGAGGAAGAGACCCGTGCCCCAGCAGTGGGGAAATACATGGGTTGATATCGGTCAGAATTGAACCGTTTCGATAAAGAACATGATGACATAATGGTGACCGAAGCTGAACTGTTCCAAAATATATAATTTTCTTACAGAGTGCACTCGCGAGATGTACTATATATATACATCTCAAGATATTATACTGTATCGCGTAGTCAGAGGCCGGCTTTAGAATAATAGCCCGAATCTATTGAACCATTAACTTGACGCCTAAAACAATAACCGTGTCTTCGGCTATGTTCACGCCAGTGGCCACGATAGGGTAGGCAGGAATGTAATACCCACCTCACTTCACGC
This sequence comes from Yponomeuta sedellus, assembly GCA_934045075.1. NCBI lineage: Eukaryota > Metazoa > Arthropoda > Insecta > Lepidoptera > Yponomeutidae > Yponomeuta > Yponomeuta sedellus. Next base: position 5,648,526 of record OW203751.1, on the reverse strand, counting down.
CCAGTACTTGAAGGGGACCTGTTTGTTCGTATATAAGGGTTAAGGGGTAGCGTGCATTTCAGAAGCGTTTTATTTTATTATATTTATAAAGTGAGTACAAGGTGACGATCAGAAAATTATATAAAATTAAAAGTTAATGATTCTGAGCTTGACACCCCCCCAAAACACACATATAATAATAATTCCACTAATGTTGTTTATTTATATAAATGTAGCGAAGTGACGAAGTACTTGTGACCTTGTGGAACGGAATGATTGGAATCAATCAATTGGGTTAATCAACATTAGGCGTGGTTAGGAGCTGGATGGGTGACTATTCCCTGTCTACCGCTAGTGGCATTTTTCCGAGCTATTCCGTGCTTTGCAAGGCCCGTTAGGCTGTTGGTGCCAGGTGTCATGTAATGGCAGTCGTTAAGCCATGTCAGAGGCCTCATGGACGGCTTGATGGAATATTTGACCTATTTCTTACTTAACAATTCATGTCTGATGCAAAAACGCAATTCTTCTACCGTCAGTCACATAGAACATACCACGAGAAAATAAAATCCGATTTTCCTCAGATCCTAAGTACAGGAAACTGAGAGTACTTATTCATTTTCGTTCAATTCTCACTCCTATCACGAGGGGTGTAAGAACTCCCTACTGTTAAAGTCAAGTGAATGGTACAGTCGAGAGGATAACAACATTTATGGACGTGGAATCTATTCAGTCGCCTCACGCGTCATTTTGCAACGTCAACGTTGGATTCCAGTTGATTGTACCAACTACTTGAAGTCGGTGTATGTGGCGATAGATGCGGATGTAAGGCTGTGGTTTTAGAGATAATCGAATAGCGTTTGATAGACAATAGGGAAAAGCAGTAAGAAAACTAAATCACAAAAGTCTTAGGAAACTTAAAACATGATTATATTATTTTTAATGCACTAACCCGTGCTAAGGACAATTTTAAAAACCTATTTAGAGGCTAAAAATTCCACCCACGCCGGGCCTCGAATCCGCGACCTCTGGCTATCCGTGCCAGCGCTCGTTCCAACTGAGCTAATGGGTGACTTGCCGGCATTAGTGAAATTTTGAACCTCTTTACAATATTATCTGTATTACGTATAGGCAGCGACATCTGGCTGAAGTAATTTGCATCACCTGCAAATTACTTCAAATTCTAGCCTCTAAACAGGTTTTTAAAACTTAAAACACTTCTTGGACTTCACTTGACTGATTTTTGGGCCTCAAAAGGAGAAAACGAAACCCTTATAGAATTAATTTGTAGTCTTTCCGTCTGTCTGTTTGTGAAGACCCTTTATCTCGGGAGGTATCGAGTTGAAATTAAAACAAACACTCAAACAGTCCATTCATGTTGTAAAAAAAATCGTCCTTCTTAGTTTACGTAAAGAAGATACGGCGACTTATGCCCCAAAAAGCGTAGTAAATTTCGAAAGTCAAGGGTATCTAAGTTTCAAGGGTACCTTCCGTTGACCAATAACTATTAAACTATGGCAAACAAACCTCGCTCGTGGCCTAGGCGAACCGAGTGATTGGAATCAATCACTTGGTTAAGCAACAACAGGCGCGGTCAGGTACGGGATGGGTGAGTATCCCGTGACTACCGCTAGTGGCATTTTTCCGAGCGCTTCTGTGCTTCGCAAGGCACGTTAAGCCGTTGGTGCTGGCTGTCATATAATGGCAGTCGTTAAGCCATGTCAGAGGCCTTATGGGCGGCTTGATAACTTCTGACAGTAAGGCCCGCCACTGTCTTACAATCCTCCACCAACCTGGACTTGGCCCCCGTGGTGGAGTATGGCCTAACCTTCCTGCGATGCAGGAAGAGACCCGTGCCCCAGCAGTGGGGACATACAAGGGTTGATAACGATAACGAAACAAACCTACTTACAAATAAAAAGTTTGAGGTAGGATTGTGTAGCTGGAATGCAATAGTGGAGAGAAATAATGTGTTTTCCGGCGGAGACGAATGGGGAGCCACTTGAGCCTAGTTCGATATTCACAAGTATGGTAATATTTGCGAAAATCAAATATGAACCGGATGCAAATGTTTTGGAGACGCTCAAGCTTTTAATGATTATGATTGAGGAGCTTTCAATGCAAAGTCGATCAATGCATATTCCCTTCTAATATAGGTAACGTGTACGGAATGTAACGTAAAGAGAATACTTTGCATTATATTACACTAGCTGTGCCTCGTGGTTTATCGATGATTTTCCCATAGGAATAAGATGATGTTGTATGGAGCTAGCTAACACCCTGGGTTCACAAACATTCTATGTTTTACTGCGGGCTATATATTATGAATAATTGTAATGTATTTAATGTACAAAAATAGCAAAACCCAAATGCAATAAATGTGACAGTGACTAATGTATTGCGTCAAACAGTGTCAGATTTCTATCCCCTAGGCAAAGTGTCATTCGATCCAGAACGTCGTTTGTTAGTTAAATCCTTACTTCGTTTGTACAGGCATTGTTCCTATGGGACCTTTAGCAATCCGCGTAATCGTATTTACCTAGCTCATAGCCGAACAAACTATTGAGGCAGGAAGACTCTACACTCCCACAAGAGTCCTGGGAATATTGGCAGTCGGGCGTCTTCGGATAGGTTGATATATCAATGTGTTATCAACCCTTGTATGTCCCCACTACTGGGGCACGGGTCTCTTCCTGCATCGCAGGAAGGTTAGGCCATACTTCACCACGGGGGTCAAGTCCGGGCTGGTGGAGGATTGTAACACAGTGGCAAGCCTTACTGTCAGAAGTTATTAAGCCGCCCGTGAGGCCTCTCACATGGCTTAACGACTGCCATTACATGACAGCCGGCACCAACGGCTTAACGTGCCTTGCAAACCACGGAAGCGCTCGGAAAAATGCCACTAGATATAGATAGATAGATAGAGATAGAGAACACTTTATTGCACAACCAGAAAAATATTACAATCATGATTCTTAAATCTAAGTAATGTTATACAATTGGCGGTCTCATCGCTAAGAGCGATCTCTTCCAGACAACCTTTGAATATATCAATGAGGTGGAGCGAAATCTGTTTTCAGGTTGTATGCAGTGGAATAACGCTTATAGTTATGTACTTGGTGTTATTGAAAACACAAAATGTGGGTCTCTCCAGTATCGATAGTCAAAACATTACCAAGAAGTTAACGAATTCCTTTCCTTCATTTCCTCTATTCCTGAATTCCTACCCTTTGTATATCCTCACTGCTAGGGCATGCCTCTTCCTGCGTTGTCGTGGCGCCCATAAGGCCTCTGACATGGCTTAATGACTACTATTACATGACAGCCGGCACTAACAGCCTGATGTGCTGATGCACATCTGAAAAATGCCACTAGCGGCAGTCACGGGATGGTCACCCATCCAGTACCTGACCGTGCCTGCTGTTTCTTAACCTTAGTGATTGATTCCAGTACAAGGTGGAATGAGGTGTAGAATAATACAAGTACAAAAGGTAGAATTAATGGATTTTCAATTGCATGTTCTACCAGTCAACACGCAGGAGGTCCGGGAAAGGCCACATTAGAGGCTATTATGATGATGATGCTGGGAACCCAGTGCCCTCACGAGTGTGAAGCAGCTAGCGTATCCACTGAACAATACGGTCAAACATGTCTAAACGCAGATTATGTGATGGTAAGACAGACGTTTAGTAAGACAGTGTACATCTGACAAGTTGAGGCGATTTTTTTATTACATAACTTAGGAAACTAATGCATTGGTACATGCCGGGAACCCAGAGCCCTCACGGATGTGAAGCAGCTTGCTTATCCACTGAGCAACACGCTCAAACATGTCTGAACGCAGATTACGCTATGGCAAGTCAGACGTTGAGTAAGACAGTGTACATCTGACAAGTTGAGGCGATTTTTTTACTACATAACTTAGGAAACTAATGCATTGGTACATGCCGGGAACCCAGAGCCCTCACGGATGTGAAGCAGCTTGCTTATCCACTGAGCAACACGCTCAAACATGTCTGAACGCAGATTACGCGATGGCAAGACAGACGTTGAATAAGACGGATGTAGAGACAAGTTGGATGTGCCGACAAACAGGTTGTTTATGTGTGTGTTGCGGCGGTGTGTACGTATTGTAGTCCAGGAGCCGGAGGTGTATTTATTTCGCTTTATTTCTAAGATAAGATAAACCTCATCACTATCATCATCAACCCATTACGTCCCCAGCCATACATCACCACGGAGGCCAAGTCCGGATTGGTGGAGGCTTGCAAGACTAGTGGCTGTCTTCATGATAGGACTTTTCAAGCAGCCCTAAGGCCTGTGACTTAGCTTAGCGACTGCCATCTATCGAAAGCACGGAACCGCTCGGAAAAATGCCAACTAGGTTTAGTCATAGACCGCCACCCATCCATGCCCAATGTCGTTTAAGATCACTCAGGCAGCCGGGGCTACAAGCGATTCAATTCAAGACAAATATAAACATATTTATTTAGTAAGAAGAAATAGTATGATTACAATACTTGCAGTATCTGCACAAGACTTTAAGTCTGGAGCGCAGAGACCTTATTAAAGTTCGTAAAGTTATTGCCGACAGGTTTGATAATGCTATGAGCTATAAGTATAAAATAAGTTCTAAGGAAAAATACAACAAGTGATAGACTAGGTAACATGTAAAGATAAATATTAAGAAAATAAAAATATAATTATGTGACAAGTGTAACGTATGTGTGTGTGTGTTTGCGAGTTTAATGGTGCAAATGGTAACGTTATTGTAAAATAATGGCAAGTCGGAAACATTCGGAAACGTAAAAAGGTATTGATTCTTTTTTTCTACAAATTATTGTAAACTGTTTTGATTGCGCGTTTGGGTTTTTAGTATAGACTGTTGTGGTCGAATACTTCTGTCGGTTCTTTTTTAATATTTAATGTCATTAAAAGCTAAATATATAGAAAAAATGTTTTTTATTGTTCACCAAAATTACAGAAACAGAAATTATATAAAAACATAGTACAATTGACAGCCTATTATTAAAGAAATTCTTCCAGGCAACCATATATAGAGACAAGAAAAAAACTAAAGACGGGTACTCAGTGCAAATATTGAAAAAAGGAACGTATTAGGTTGAAGTTAAGCCATACATAAATAACTATTTGAAATAATAATTCTTCTATATCTATACTCGATACAGCAATCAAGTCGTCGCTTCCAAACGTCAGCCCTGCACCTGGCCTATCAGACACGTCGTTATAAATTACAAGATGCTCCAAACTCTGATAAGTGGCAATACCCAGCGAGGGCTCATAAACAGGGTGTTTGTAAGCTACGAGTACATAAAAAAATTACAATTCAAATTTTATTAGAACTTTATTCATTAATTAATAAGAGGCACTAAACAATCTGAAAATTCGCATAAAGCTTTGTCATAAAAACTAGCACAATAAACAATAAAAAAAACAGACTTAATTGATCAAAAATACCGCCCCGAGACACACCCGACCAAAAAGTTCCCGTGACGCTAGTAGCATTACCTCGTTGCATCGCCAGGGAGATCCTTTGCATCAGGTATGCCCCGGAACGAACGTCATACGACCGATCTCCCGAGTAAAAAGTTTTGCCTCAATTCAAATAACAATTCTTCTTGTATGCTCGATCCAGCAATCAAGTTGTCGCTAAATGTCAGCCATGCACCTGGCCTATCAGACACGTCGTTATAAATTACAGGATGCTCGAAACCCTGATAACTGGCAATACCCAGCGAGGGCCCATAAACAGGGTGTTCGCGAGTAACGAGCCGGGCTCCGGGCACAAAATAAGTGCCGCAGAAGTGCTTTCAAGCGCACGTTTTATTTGAGGTACTCAGGTTTCCTCACAATGCTTTCCATCACAGTTAGCGACTGTTAGTGGTGCTAGAATTTCACAAATGTACGTAACTGAATTAACTTAGACATTTTCCACGCAAACAAGTCCGTATTCAAAAAACGGCTAAAAGACACGCTGCAAAGTATCCCTAACGAACAAAGCTTAAATACTTCATCACTACTACACGCATAAATTAAACACACACACTCACTCACTCACTCACACATACACACACACAACCACACCAAAATTTTATCCCCTCTTAGTACCAGTAATATTTATTAAATGCATAATTATTAGTGTCCGTACCAAATTTTGTTTAGTTTTTCTTCCAAATTCAATGCATTTGTTAATTTTTTTGTAAAATCCTCATGAAACTAATTTACAATTGTGATTCTAACCGCATAAAAAAAGCCCGTAATTGGTCTATGTTAAGTCTAATTCATTGTCTACCTAAATTGTATTTGCGCTGTGAGCTTCATGTGAATAAACAAAAATAAAATGAAATTGCCGGGATGCGATTCGCTGTGGGCAAGTGCTTAAGCCCTGCAGTGAGACGTACGTAGTCTACTTAAAAATGCGTCAATCACTTAAAAATAAACTCATACCTATCTCATCTGTCTATACTTGATAATTTGTAATTCTATAGATGGAATATTCTTTATTGTACACGGCAATTCTACCATATATAAAACCATGACCCAGGCACTACAGCGTCGGAGTGGTCCCTTCACCCATCTAGTGTGAGTGAAGATACCACTGGACGCTGTATAAATCATCTCATTAAGTAGATGCAAAAAGGCCAATATTATTATTATTATTATTATTATACACGGCAATTACAGTAACAGAAATTATATATTTCAAAATACCGTACCTCCAATTAGGGATGCAAAGTTTTTTTTATGATCGGATTTTATTTTATATTCTGATAGTAGACTTAATTTTAAGAAACTAATTTTATTTTTTTCGTGATTAATCGAGTTTATCATTGTTAGTTAAAATGAATATTATTCGGCGTGACGTCATATGTTACATACTTTGTGTGTAGGTAGAGTTCGCGATTGGATTTGTCTGTGGTTTAGTGTAAAAAGACAGATGTTTGACAGATGAAGTTGACAGGCCATTGGTAGTTTTTCCACAGAATAACTACTACCATAGACGATTTAACATGTGACGTCATCATAGAGGTCATATGAAGGGCATTTAAATATTATTATTTACTTAAAATAAGGCTCATCTTTTATGATAAAAATCTCTTACATTAAAATACTGTAGTTTGAATGCTAAGCTCGAAATGGTTTTCGATTCAGGCAGTTCACTTTTTTTTTGCATCCCGAATTAGCCTCTAAATAGGTTTTTAAAATTGTCCTTAGCACGGTTTTGTACATTAAAGAAAAGAATACAATCATGTGGATACGGCGATATCATTCCTATGTAAAACCTAACTGCAAAGTAAGGTACTCAGGGCTGCAAGTGATGCAAATTACTTCAGCCAGATGTTGCATACGTAATACAGAGAGTATTGTAAAGAGGTTCGAAATTTCACTGATGCCGCCGGTAAGTCGCTCATTAGCTCAGTTGGGAGGTCGCGGGTTCGAGTCCCGGCATGGGTGGAATTTTCAGCCTCTTCATAGCTTTTTTTTAGATTTCGTAACTACTCAGTAATTCACAAAGTTAATGCCGCCCATTAATAATGGCAAGACCGAGTGAAAAAAAAAATGCCTTTGGAGTGTTAAGGTTAATTAATCAAGGCAAGTTTCAAAAAAATGTGCCCATATTGGGCATAAACTCAGTATTTCTATGAAACTGGGGTTCTTAGCGTTCCAAAGCCCTGAAGATTAAACCCAAATTTCTGGTTCATGAACAATTTGTTTTCAGACTATTGATTTAACCAATTGGCTACTGTCAAGTCTATTAATAGATTCTTAGCGTACGAGAAATCGGTGGTTATGAAATGAAATGAAAAGGTTTTATTCAAAGTAGCGCAGAAACTGCGGCTTAATGGACGTCACAATTCAAATTAGGTGTCCATTTGAAAATCTAGATCATTTTGGAGAAAAAATGTACAAAAAACTCCAAAATTTGTCTTTTCAAAGTTCTTAATTACACTATTTTTATTTTTAATGCACTAACCCGTGCTAAGGAACAAATTTAAAAACCTATTTAGATGCCGGGATTCGAACCCGCAACCTCTGGCTATCCGTACCAGCGCTCTACCAATTGAGCCAATGGGCGACTCACGCCATCAGTGAAATTTCGAACCTCTTTACAATATTCTCTGTATTACGTACAGGCAGCGACATCTGACTTAAGCAAATTGCATTACTTACAGCCCCGACTACCTACTTTGCAGTTAGGTTTAACATCGGAACGATATCACTGTACTCACATGATTACACTATTTTTATTTTTAATGCACTAACCCGTGCTAAGGAACAAATTTAAAAACCTATTTAGAGGCTAAAAATTTCACCCATGCCGGGATTCGAACCCGCAACCTCTGGCTATCCGTACCAGCGCTCTACCAATTGAGCCAATGGGCGACTCACGCCATCAGTGAAATTTCGAACCTCTTTACAATATTCTCTGTATTACGTACAGGCAGCGACATCTGACTTAAGCAAATTGCATTACTTACAGCCCCGACTACCTACTTTGCAGTTAGGTTTAACATCGGAACGATATCACTGTACTCACATGATTACACTATTTTTATTTTTAATGCACTAACCCGTGCTAAGGAACAAATTTAAAAACCTATTTAGAGGCTAAAAATAAATAGGTTTTTAAATTTGTTCCTTAGCACGGGTTAGTGCATTAAAAATAAAAATAGTGTAATCATGTGAGTACAGTGATATCGTTCCGATGTTAAACCTAACTGCAAAGTAGGTAGTCGGGGCTGTAAGTAATGCAATTTGCTTAAGTCAGATGTCGCTGCCTGTACGTAATACAGAGAATATTGTAAAGAGGTTCGAAATTTCACTGATGGCGTGAGTCGCCCATTGGCTCAATTGGTAGAGCGCTGGTACGGATAGCCAGAGGTTGCGGGTTCGAATCCCGGCATGGGTGAAATTTTTAGCCTCTAAATAGGTTTTTAAATTTGTTCCTTAGCACGGGTTAGTGCATTAAAAATAAAAATAGTGTAATCATGTGAGTACAGTGATATCGTTCCGATGTTAAACCTAACTGCAAAGTAGGTAGTCGGGGCTGTAAGTAATGCAATTTGCTTAAGTCAGATGTCGCTGCCTGTACGTAATACAGAGAATATTGTAAAGAGGTTCGAAATTTCACTGATGGCGTGAGTCGCCCATTGGCTCAATTGGTAGAGCGCTGGTACGGATAGCCAGAGGTTGCGGGTTCGAATCCCGGCATGGGTGAAATTTTTAGCCTCTAAATAGGTTTTTAAAGTTCTTAATTAACAAAGTTTGCATAATTATTATAAAATACTAGCTGACCCAGCGAACTTCGTGCCGCCTAACAGTCGATCTGAATTTTTTTTTACATTCCGTTAGAACCATCCTAGTACTTCAAGGAATATTCTACAAAAATAATTAGTGAAATCGGTTCAGCTGCTCTCGAGATTTGCGCTTCCAAACACATTCAGCGATTTATTTTTATATTATAGAGATAGATAGAACTCATGCATAGCAAAATCGGTTCAGCTGCTCTCAAGATTTGCGCTTCCAAACACATTCAGCGATTTATTTTTATATTATAGAGATAGATAGAACTCATGCATAGCAAAATCGGTTCAGCTGCTCTCAAGATTTGCGCTTCCAAACACATTCAGCGATTTATTTTTATATTATAGAGATAGATAGAACTCATGCATAGCAAAATCGGTTCAGCTGCTCTCGAGATTTGTGCTTACAAACACATTCAGCGATTCGGTTCAGCTGCTCTCGAGATTTGTGCTTACAAACACCTTCAGCGATTCATTTTTATATTATAGAGATAGATAGAACAGCAAAATCGGTTCAGCTGCTCTCGAGATTTGCGCTTACAAACATTCGGCGATTCAATTTTATATTATAGATAGATAGAACTCATGCATAGCAAAATCGGTTCAGCTGCTCTCGAGATTTGCGCTTACAAACATTCGGCGATTCATTTTTATACTATAGATAGAACTCATGCAGAGGTACTGGCTTTAATTCCAGGCAACATTGTCATTTAATAAATGATCAAAGCTGGTATTTCGCAAGTATTCTCCCTCAAGTGTCCAAATCACATCAACGTAATGTCAGGGTTTTGCTGATAATACGGACTCCGGGGCTTCAGTCGTCCATTTATTGACGATTGGGTCCTGAGTGGCGCAATAAAGGGCTTAGGTTTCCATTTTAGACCCTGAAATTTGCGCCATTGGAATACTTACAACCCGGGACATACTGTTTCGAATTAGCGTTGTTGCGATATTCGAACGTTTTATTTCGTCTGTTAGTTAATACTTTTACTAATAAAAGTATTTATCCACTTAAACGTCCGGGTCGCGCGGCCACGTAAGCCTTAACCGTCCGCGCTCGCGAATTACATTTTTGCGACATTTTTGCACGCCGAGCGGCCGGTGCTATTGTTAGAAAAACTGTAATAACTATAGAACTGCTGCAGCTACCACAAAATAAAGTATACTTCCGAATAGCTTATGAAATGCACTAACAGATAAAGTAAAAATCACGGCTCCAAGTAACATTTTATAGCAAAATTCAATAGAATACATGAAATCAATTGTGGAAACATGGCGTGACGCGGCGGTAATTGAAAATATCAATCTGGCGTTGTATGTAACACAATTCAGTTTTTTTGTATCTAATCATAAAGTGCAAATCCTTACAATTATTTTGATATATAGTAGTTGTATTGGCCTTTTTGCATCTACTTAATGAGATGATTTATACAGCGTCCAGTGGTATCTTCACTCACACTAGATGGGTAAAGGGACCACTCCGGCGCTATAGTGCCTGGAACATGGTTTAATAGATGGTGTAGGCTTGCCCAGCACCTATACCATCCTGACAGCATAGTCGGCCTGGCCCACAGGAAAGACTAGTCAATACGTGCGGAGCCAACCAAGCCACGGGTTTCCTCACGATGTTTTCCTTCACCGTTAGCGTGTGGTATTGCGACTACAACTTCGCAAATGTACGTTAATTAATTTCAAAGTTTGATATATAATACATTGAAAAATAATGAAAACTTACATTTTAAAAGCAGATTGAAGTCACCTCACGTAATAGATACGAACTGATTTTGTTTTGACACCGAAGCTTTTTTTTTATTCGGAGACTTTGCTAGGAAATCAAGCATCAATTGAACGAATAATTTACCACAGATATTTGTAACAGCCGATTCGAGAAGTTATTTGAAAGTTTTCATTCAGAAAAATCGATTTTACTGACGGCAGTCCGCGAAGTAACTATAGTTACGTGGACGTACAACGCTACTTTTTTTTAAGTAGCTGTAGTTACGTAGACGTTCAGAAAAAAGTAATCATGAAAAGTATCATTGATGAATCGATGTATCTAAATACACTCTAATCTAAATACATCGATACATGAAGGAACCGGGTGATTGAAATCAATCACTTGGGTTAAACAACAACAGGCGCAGTCAGGTGCAGGCGTTGTGACCATCCCGTGACTACCGCTAGTGGAATTTTTTCTTAGTGCTTCTGTGCTTCTTATTTTTTTTATTTTATTAATTTATCAAAGCCCACAGCACAAAACAATATAAAATAAGTCAGTAAATGTAGGCCAAACATAGGCCAATTACGGACTAATATTTTTTTATACTAAGTAATCTCATTTACGAAGCACAAAGCAGGCAACAGAGTTGCTGGTCTTAGTTATTTTAAAACAAGGTTTTGAATACCAAAATTAAGAATATCAAAATCGACATGATTCATGCAAAACATTTCGGCGCCTGTATGTTTATGTAAGTGTGTGTGTGTCTTCGCGGCTTTAACATTGTGCGGTCTTAAGTTAGTCAAAAACCCTCAATGTGCGGTCGGACCTCATTGTGCGGACGTCCGCACAATATTTTGAGGAAGCTTCAAATATAGCTATCGAATTCTCGCGTTCTGATTGTTCGACTGGCGAAGTATGAGCAAATTTTCGGGGAGGACCTCATATTCGGTATTTTTGTCGAGTTGAGTTAACACAAACCAAAAAATAGTTCAGGTGTGTACCACCACGTGGCGCCACCAGTCCCCATTGTGTATATAAGCACAAAATGTGATAAAATGCGGACCTGTAAAAAGGACCGCACTTTATAAGAGAAATTAGACTCATTAGAACCACCACGTGGCGCCTCCAGTTCCCATTGTGTGTATAAGCACAAAATGAGTACCTGTAAAAAGGACCGCACTTTATACGAGAAATTAGACTCATGCTAAGTATGTATGTTCAATAATAGAGAGCATCACAGAGTTAAAGCACTTATCAGTGCCACTATAGCAAAGACAAAACACATCGTAGGTACTATACATTGCGTTACGCAAAGATCCTGTTATCATTGAAGGGCTTATGTTAGGTTGGGTTTGCATGGTTCTTAAGATTATTAGGTTTGTAGGGTTAATAATAATAATATTGGCTTTTTTGCATCTACTGAATGAGATGATTTATACAGCGTCCAGTGGTATCTTCACTCACACTAGATGGGTGAAGGGACCACTCCGACGCTAACAGTGAAGGAAAACATCGTAAGGAAACCCGCGGCATAGTTGACTCCGCACGTATTGACTAGTCTTTCCTGTGGGCTAGGCCGACTAAGCTGTCAGGATGGTATATGTGCTGGGCAAGCCTACACCATCTATAGAACCATGTCCCAGGCACTACAGCGTCGGAGGGTTAATAACAAATAATAGTAAAAAAACAAGAAAACATTGTTCCAACCAAATCACTGCTCTAGATCCTTTGTTAGGACCCTTTCGGATTTTTTTAATGACATTTTAAAAATAGTTTTTTACATCTGTCCAAGTTCTTCTGTTTAGGTCAGTTCTTGGCTTAGGCATTACTCCCACTTTTTCTTGTTGGGTATTTTCTTCCTTAGCCAGTTAAGATCTTATTCAGGTATACACATTCTGTGAAAATTTCAAGTGTCTACCTATTACGGTTCAAAAGATAGATCTCTGTGATAGAATAGAACTTTTATTCTTAAAAAATCGTCGCAATTATACTTAAAGATAAGGTTAAACAGACAGCGAAGTATTGTCAAGTAATAGGGTTTCGATTTGCACCCATTGGGTACGACACCCTAAAACGAGAGGAGACAAGAATCGTCGTAGTCTAGAGTAGTCATCACGAGTCGTGAACCAATGACCTTGAGTGCGGACGGATCCTTGGAAGAAGGTGAAATGTTTCTAAAACTTATGACATCATTATGTGGAAGGAAGTATTCAAAGAGCTGATATAAATAGAACTAAATCTTCAGGGTCAGAGGTCAGGATAGGAGTGCCACAGGATCGATTTTGGGGCCGTTCCTTTTCCTCGTATATGTAAATGATTTTCCTTTCATGGTTCAAAATATGTCAGAGATAGTATTATTTGCAGATGACACGTCACTTATTTTCAAAATTAAAAGACAAGAGAATGATCTTGACAGTACAAATAATTCTCTCCCTCAGGTACTAAACTGGTTTAAGTCTAATAACTTATTGTTAAATTTAAAATAAAACAATATGTATAAAGTTCACTCTACCAATGTCAAAGTAGTTGACAGCAAAGTTATATTGGGAAAGGACAAACTAGACTTTGTCAAAGAAACTGTATTTCTAGGTATCACAATTGATGCAAAGCTTCAATGGGGTCCTCAAATAAAATTGGCAAATAAGCTTTGCTCTGCAGCATATGCTGTTAAAAGAATTAGGGAACGCGGCGCAGCGAAACAAGCAATCGCGCGCGGCTTTTTAAAATTTTTACAGATTAAGATAGTTTGAAAACGCATTCACAAAGGAATATTATGAGGACTGCAGGTTAATGTGACTACCTAAATACTAGAAAAGGGAGAGGTGATTACTCAATCACCTCTCCCTTTTCTAGTATTTAGGTACCTAGGTACCTAATTAATGCGTCTTCGCAATTTTTTAATACGCACTAAGTCACATTAACCTGCAGTCCTCATAATATTCCTTCGTGAATGCGTTGTTGCATACTCATGCAACAACATCAAAATGCGGTCCGTGTGTAACTTCTCTCAAACGGCACTAAAGTGGGGACAGGTGTAAATGCATTTGTACTCAGCATAAAATGCGGTCGGTGTGTAACTTCTCTCAAACGGCACTAAAGTAGGGACAGTGTGTAAATGCATTTGTACTTAGCATAAAATGCGGTCGGTGTGTAACTTCTCTCAAACGGCACTAAAGTGGGGACAGTGTGTAAATGCGTTTGTATTTTGCATAAAATGCGGTCGGTGTGTTTTTTCGCACGCGTATGTTCGAAAGTGCGGTCCGACCGCATAATAAATTGGGACCGCACAAGCCCGATTTTTGACACAAATTATGAAGGGCTCTATCTCTGTCTCAGTCGTGTGTATGGAAACTTCAAATAAAAGTTCATGCCAGAACGAGATAGCTCCAGATTGTAGACAGATTTACACACTGCAAAGTCAACGGGAAAGGTAGGACCGCATAATGGGGAATTCTGACAAGGTCCTCACAATATATGAGCCGCGAACAAGGGTGTGTGTGTTTGTGTGTGAGGGTGTGTGAGGGTGTGTGTGTGTGTGTGAGACTCTTTCGCATAGGCATAGCGGCTTGATGACTTCTGACAGTAAGACCCACCACTGTCTTATAATCCAACACCAACCCAGACTTTGCTCTCGTGGTGAAGTATGGCCTATAACCTTCGCTTTTTGTATACGGTTAGAATCACAAATAGGAAATTTGTTTCATGAGGATTTTACAAAAAAATAAGCAAATGCATGCAATTTGAAGGAAAAACTAAGCTAAAAAATATGAAACTAGTAGGTAGGTACTCAACAATAATGCATTTAATACATATTACTAATACTAAGAGGCGATTGTAAGACGCCCTCCGACCAAGTGGGATGACGATCTGCGAAAAACTGCCGGCAGATGCTGGATGCGGCAAGCTGAAGCCAGGGCGCTATGGCGCTCATTAGGGGAGAGCTATTTCCAGCGCTATTTTATGTGAGTGGAAGGGCTGGTAAGGGACGTCAAAGACGGACTTACATCGACCAAATAGGGGATGTATTATTAGCAAAGGGAAAGATAAAAAGTTCCCGGAACCGGCGTGCGTGCATGCAATCACTTATGAACGTTGATGAAGCGAAGGTGATCTGTCAGAATCGTGGCAAGTGGCAGCCTGGTAGAGACCAGGCTGCCTGTATCCCAGAGGGGTAGGCAGAGGCCTACCCCTCTGGGATACATGCGTGAGGTTATGCATGTATTTCCAGCAGTGAAATACATAATATAGCCTGAAGAAGAAGAATAAGAGGGGATTGAATACGGTATGGTTTTGTGTGCGTGTGTGAGTGTGTGTGTGTTTAGTGTATGTTTGTAGCAGTGATGAAGTGCTTAAGGTGCTTAGCTCTTTGTTTGTTACGGACATCAACGGATCAATCAGCCCCTATCCGTCCACTGCTGGATAAGGCCTCCCATAAGGCACGCCCCTTCCTTCTATCCTCACCCATCTTCATCTAGCCGCTGCCAGCTACTGCCTCAGACCGTCGGTCCAGCAAGCTGGTACGCGTCCTACGCTGCGTTTGCCAGTTCGTGGTCCACACTGAAGAACCTTTGCCACCCATATATCATCAGTTCTTCAGCATATGTGACCAGCCTAATCATCATCACCATCATCATCATTATGTCCCCATTGAGGATCATGAGTTTCCTCCCTGAAGAAGGTATAGGCCATACTCCACCACGGGGGCCAAGTCCGGATTGGTGGAGGCTTGCAAGACTAAATATAATAAAAAACTTTCGATGCATATCAACCCTTGTATGTCCCCACTGCTGGGGCACGCTGGCACACTCTTCCTGCATCGCTGGAAGGTTAGTCCGTACTCTAAGTGCGGGTTGGTAAAACACTTTGTTCTTCTTCAGGCTATGTTATGTAGTCCACTGCTGGACAAAGCCCTCCCCTAATGAGCGCCATAGCGACCTGTCTTCAGCTTGCCGCATCCAGTATCCGTAAACTTTGTCCGAACTTACATTTTCGTGAGCTTGTAAAACACATAAGTTACATACGTAAGGGCGGTGGTAGCGGAGCGGTGTAGAACGCTGGCCTCTCAATCAGGAGGACGTGGGTTCAAACCCCGGAATGACTTTGTTTTCTAAGTTAGCTGGTACATTTGTGAAATTATAGTTGCAATACCACTCGCCGACGGTGAAGGAAAAAGATCGTAAGGAAACCCTAGTGTCTGAAGTGTTAACGTACCTCAGCGCTTGCTACGTACACTCGCCCAACTATGAGGCTAAGTGCGGAAATCTCAGGTCTAACTGACTAAGTTACATACGTATACGCAGCCGTCTGGTGCACCCTGGCCCACAATCAGCGATTTCATAACGTTGATTAGCAAATCCTTCCACCACGACGGCTTGCCTTCCACACGCTGAGAAGACGAGGGAGAAGAATAGTAGATTGTTAACCTGAGGGTGGAAAGAATTCCCGAGGTATTTAGACGCTCGAGCGTAGCGAGGGTGACTATAGTCCGAGTAGCAATTGATTCTTTTACCCGTGTTAAACATTCTACTTTTCATTTCGAATATGAGGAAAATAAAAACTCATTTTTAATATTCAAATCTTAGCATAAAATATATATATATATATATATAAGAAAGAAGATTTAAAAATATATATATATATATATATATATATATATATTTTTAAATCTTCTTTCTTCTGCTGGTTGCAGAATAGGCAAAGGACTCTCGTCCGTGCAGCCAATTAGCATAAAATATATTTACCTACTTTTTTGAATTCCTTCACAGATACATAATAACAGAATAGTATCCTGCCAATTTATGTCGACTTTTTAAATTTTAAACACGGAACTCACCGCGTAATTGTTGCGGCTTATATCCGCTCAAAGAAGTTTGCGCTAAGTTCACACTGGCTGTTTAGAAACTCACATGGCCGCAGCATTTTTTTTAATTAGTTTTTTTTTAAATGAAACTCTTCACAGCTGACAGTAGTTCTATTTTTAAAGTTCATTCCGGCCCTTTTCCTTAATGTATATACTTCGTATAGAGAGGACATCGTGACAGAACTAACAGCAGTCCATTTTAGGTGCAATTAGTCCACGACGAGCACTTGCCGCGAAAACACGACTAATATACTTTACGAAAATGCCGGCATGTATTCTTCGATATAACTACTCACCAAAAATAAAAAAGACTGACGGAATCACTTTTCATCGGTAAGTTCTGCAAAACTCTTGATAAAACTATAGTTACAGAATTATTATTTTTTTTTCTACTCTGTCAAATCGGGCGGCGAAAATGGCGGTGATTTCATAGATAAAAAAAAACAGAAGTTTCAAGCGCTCTTACCTTACATCTTACAGTGACAACATTAAATATTGGTTCACAATTATATATTTATTGTAGGTTTCGCTTGGGCGATGACAGGAGGGTGTCCAAGAAACCCGAAAAGACAAAACATGGCTGCTTTTGAACAACACATACATTTTTGTTCTGCGCATTTCAAGGAAAGTAAAATAAAATCATAAAATAATAAATATTCATGGACACATTACACAGATCTCGTTAGCCCTATACTAAGTACAACTAAATGACTTGTGTTACAGGTGCTAACTCGACGATAGATTTAATACAATTTATTTATTTATTTATTGATAATAGACACACCAACAGTACACAGATAAAAATCAATTAATTCCAACAAAACAAATAATTTCGGGCCTGATCTGTGCACTACTAATAGGCATGCAACAGCATTCGCAAGGTGATAGCATAGGTACATACGAAAATATAAAGAAATATATCTATAAAACATAAAAAAAAACTAAAAATCAAATAACAAATTAATAATTTGAGAATTGATCAGACGGTACGTGGCTGCAGCAACTTATGTCTCCAAGTCAAAAGATTGTTGTGGAATATATCAAGGGTGTGTGACCTCTCTAAATTGTTATAAAGAGACTGAAAACGATACAATGGAGAGGATCTGCCTAGGTTAGTACGAGGTTGATCAGGACGGAAAGTTAAAATACGGGATGATCTCATATTTTGTTTGGGTACAAAGAAATTGAGATTGCTTAACAGGTATGGGTCCGACGTTGCTCCACTGATTATTTTATGTAAAAATACCAAGTCGAGATAGTCTCTTCTCTGCGCTAGAGTGGACATTTTGAAAAAATTAAGTCTTTCTTCATATCTAACTCGTCTATTGATTTCCCGCCTTGGGTCCCTAAAAGCTAGAAATCGTGTGAAAGATTTCTGTATCTTTTCTAGGCGATCAATGTGTACTTGATAGAAAGGGTTCCATACTTGACTGCAGTACTCAAGCCGAGAGCGTACTAGTGAATCGTACAGAATCCTTAAACTAGCTACTCTTTTAAATTGTTTGCCTGTGCGCTTGAGAAATCCGAGCATCTTGTTACTCTCTTTGGCTACATAATCTATGTGACTAATAAAATTAAGTTTTGTGTCAAAAATTACACCGAGATCTCTAATTGTACAAACTTCTGCCAATGGTACGCCAGAAATATTGTAACTTGACGACATCTTATTTACCTTTCTAGTAAATTTTATATGAGAACATTTTTTTGGATTTAGTGTCATATTATTATTCGAGCACCATTCTGTTAAGCTGTCAAGGTCTTTCTGCAAAGTACTTATGTCTTCTATAGACCTGATTTCTTTGTAAATTTTTAAGTCATCTGCATATAGGAGGCATCTGGAGTGTTTAAAGACATCGACGATGTCGTTAATGAATATATTGAATAAGAGAGGACCTAAATGTGATCCCTGGGGGACACCAGAGCTTGCTTCGTAACAGTGAGATGTCTGTCCATCCTTCACCACCTTTTGCCGTCTGCCTGAGAGGTAAGATCGGAACCAGCCCCACACCTCGCCAGTCACGCCAAACTTGTGTTGTAGTTTGTGCAACAATATATTGTGATCAACCTTGTCAAACGCGCTACTAAAATCCGTGTACACTGCATCAACCTGAACACCAGAATCGACGGAAGCGCTAACGTCACTTAGGTAACGGACCAGATTGGTGGTGGCTGACTTCCGTGCAACAAATCCATGTTGAAGGGGAGTAAGCAATTCTTTAACATGCCACATTAATTTTGGGTAGACAACACACTCAAATAATTTTGCAAATACAGATAATAAGGATACAGGTCTGTAGTTTTCAATTTGAGTCTGGTCACCCTTCTTATGAATGGGCACCACGATGGCTTCCTTCCAGTAAGAGGGGAAGTTGGAAGACTTCAGGGACTCATTAAATATAATTGAAAGAGGTAGTGCTAGCTGTTTAGCACATTTTTTTATAAATATAGGAGGTATTCCATCCGTGCCGGCACCCTTACTTACGTCTAATTGTTGTAGAGAACGTAAAATAGATTTCTCAGTTACTTGAAGCCTGGAAAAAGTGGAACTAGGCGCTTGGCAAGAGGCGACTAGGCGTCCGTTTAAGGGCATATCGGAAGCATTGCAAAGAAATGCAGATGCGAAATGGGAGGCAAATAAATTACAAATATCTGAGTCATTCTCGGCTATGGTTCCATTAGAAAACATAACGTTTGGATAATTTGATCTACCCTTGCGACTGTCCTTTATAAAAGACCAAAACCTTTTCGGGTTTATAGTGAGATCATCTTCAACAGAAGCCACATATCTTTTATAGTCCTCCTTTACCCTGTTATGAACTCGTGCTCGAAGGAGTGCGAACTCTAGCCGATCGCGCGGGTTCCGGGTCTTTTTGAAAATCTGGCGTTTCTTCTCCTTCTCGCGAACCATTTTAATTAAGGTACCGCTAAACCATAACGGGTGTTCACGATTTCTTATCTTAGCTTTAGGTATACTATCAGCTATAATTGACCGTAGAGACTCATAAAATGCTGCAACCATATCATCCACATTTTTACACGAGTTCAACATACAATGCCAATTGATTTGACTTAGTTTTGCATTGATCGAAGAATAGTCTGCCTTTCTATAACAATAAGACGCAAATTGTGCCGGCTTAGGTACTTTTTGTCTAGAGCCGTGCTCAACAGTAAGTTCCAGAGGTGGATGATGCCGATCAATTTTACAAAGAGGAGAGTGCGCCTGTGTAACTGAATATCCTAAAGAGTTACTTAAAACTAAGTCTAATGTTTTCTCGTTTACATTCACAATGTGATTCAACTGATACATACAATTGTGAGACATAAAATCAAACAAGGAAAGAGCCGAGTTCAAGCTACATTGTGATGGATTAGTCCACAGGTTTGAGACGTCAAGGGACCATTGGATTGAGTTTAAATTAAAGTCACCAAAAATCAAAACATTATTATCGCTTATCTTATCATTTAAATTGTCAAAGTAGTTGTGATATACCGATACATTAGAGCTAGGAGGAATATATACGGCACCAACATAAAGTTTGTCTTTGGAGTTCGACTTATCACAAATTGAGATCCATACGTCCTCAGCGTCACTCTCCCACCCTGGCACTCTTGCTGATGAAAAGCTGTTCGACACGGCTATAAAACACCCTCCGCCGTCCCTTTTTGAACTTGACTTAAGGCATCTGTCGCGTCGGTAGATTGTGTAACTAGAGTCTATAACTTCTGAATCAGCTATACCATCATTGAGCCATGTTTCGGTTACCACGATCACATCATACTGGCATGAGAGTGATGCCAGCTTAAGATCTAGCAATTTGGTTCTAATACCACCCATATTCTGATAATACAGTAAAAATTTGACGGTCGCAGTGCACGGTCTTATGCTGGAAGTTTCTCTAACTACATCTTGGCTAGATCAGCCTCATTTTTTATTTGGAAACCTGGAGACTCTTCGCTTTTCCTCACATTTATGCGTCCATTTCTGACCCATACGAATCGGTACGATTTATCGCGCGCTGCTTTCCGCACCAGCGCATGCAAATGCTTCGCAGTGGGTGAGAGATGTTCTGACACGTAAATTGATGACTTAGCACCTCCCAGTCCCAGATGACTCGAGTCCAGCTTATCCCTGGGGTTTTTCTTATTGAACGCTGAAACAGCAGCGAGTAGTCCATCCCTTTGGGTAGCTGTGCGAAGTTTCGCTATTATTGAGCGGGGTCGCTTAGAGGAAGGGTCCATTTTTGCAACTCTCTTGCACATTATAATTTCACTCTCTTCTAGCTGATAAGAGACCGCGTTGCTGAGTTGAATTAATACATAGATAACATCCAAGACCCGAGACAAATTAGAAAAGTTCTTTTCCTAGTTTGACCCGGCCGGGGATCGAACCCGAGTCCTTCGGTTTTACAGTCAGCGTGCCAACCGCTGCGCCACCGAGGCCGTCAAATAAAGTGACGAATACAAGAGCAAAACAGTACGAGTTTTTCTATAAAAGTGTACAGTGCCGTGCGATAACGTAATTAGTTACTTTATTCTGTATTATTTATGTACATTAGAGAACACAAATGCACGCCAATAATGCGTAATAAAATAATACCATTATTTGTAAAGTAATTGAAAAGCTACTTGTTTCTTCCTCGGTCAAACAACATAGATGGCCGGTCAGCTGCCTCTCGCTGACCGGCATTTGTATGTGTCTTTATTTATGTGGTGGTCTTTCCATTATATTATATTTGTCTATATGAAATAAGGACAGTTTAATTCAAATAGTGGTTTACCCAGATCTGAATTAATACTGGTGTATATTAATATAGACCTTCTTTCAATGAGAGTATAATAATAAAAATTACGGATCGCAATTATTATTAGGTATTTCCTTTATGTAGTTGAAATGATATTAAATAGGTAAAGAAAGGATAATTAAATAGAGTTCAAGATTACTCTTTTGTCCTATTTTCGTTACAAGTCTACAACGTAATTCAATTATGTACTTTAGTTAATAGTGGTCCCTATAAAAGTGCGCGTCATGTTATGAAAACCGCACATTTTTAAATAGTTAGCTATTGTGTTACAACCTATACGTACTCGAATGTAATATAAATTTGCTTTTCATTTTATCGGCAAAATTTGTCAGAGCTTGTCAACGTATATAAAGAATTGAAGAGAGTGAGGCTTCTGTAACACTGGCTTATAGTCTATTTACTGCTATCAAGGTCAGTGTTACCATGTCGAGATTAGTCGACCGGTACTAATATGTGTGAAAATAAAAAATCTCACTATTTCTGTCGAGTTCATTAACATAATTTGGAATTCTACTTAGGCGTGATAATATTAATACAGTGAATAAATTTAAAAACCTATTAAGAGGCTAAAAATTATTATTATTATTATTTAGTAGGTGGTCGGGGCTGTAAGTAATGCAATTTGCTTAAGTCAGATGTCGCTGCCTGTACGTAATACAGAGAATATTGTAAAGAGGTTCGAAATTTCACTGATGCCGTGAGTCGCCCATTGGCTCAATTGGTAGAGCGCTGGTACGGATAGCCAGAGGTTGCGGGTTCGAATCCCGGCATGGGTGAAATTTTTATCCTCTAAATAGGTTTTTAAATTTGTTCCTTAGCACGGGTTAGTGCATTAAAAATAAAAATAGTGTAGTGAATAAATTTTTTGAATCCACTAAAGTGATACAAATTCAGTTGAAGCGTTTTATTTCGTGCGTTTAAATATTACTGTTGGCAACACTGCTTATTGAAAAGTGCGACAAAAATTTTGTTCGGGAGGTCCGCTCTATACGAAGTAGTATATACTCTAAGGCCTTTTCAGAGGGAGAGTATGGGCCACGGATTGAAAATTTTAAGCGCTGAGGTATCAGCGCTTGGAATTGTGTCACGGTGGGCAGGCGTGGTAATTAAGCCCATACTCTTTCTTTCTGAGAGAAGTTTTTTAATAATAATAATTTTTATTGTACATAAGTATAGCAAAAACACAAATACAATCAAATGACTGAGACAGTGACTAAAGTATAGACACGCACACACTTAAAATAGGCCGAGGCTGTACAGAGTGCTTAGTGCGAGTTTTTTCACTACTCGATCACGTTAACGTAAACTCATATTTTTATGGCATCGAGGAAGCGCCACCTAGCGACAAGTATGGAAATTAAAATTGCTGAGTGCGAGTTGTAATGGTTTACGTTGAGAAATTAACACGTTTACCAGCCAAAACACGAATAAACGCGAGTGCGAGTTGTACTGTGACAGCGTTTTGCCAGTTCGAACGGTTAACTTACTCATACTCACTATTCAATGCTCGATTAACGCGGTAGTAAAGTTATTCGATTGGATCTGTCAAACTCCCACTAAGCACTCTGTACAACATGAGTTCAAACACAGTGTCGGTCTTCTATCCCCTAAACTAGGCAAAACCTGTATCTTAGGGAATAGTGTTCCTTATAAAGTAGAGGTCACACATGGTACAAAGTGGTACACATGCGGTAGCGTACACATACATTAAGGCATAAGACTTAAAACATTGCAACAAAGAGAGTCGTCATCAGGCTATAAAAGTCCACCGCTGGACATAGCCCTCCCCTAAAGAGCGCCACTTTGTGCTATCATAGGGGGTAATGCCCATAATCCCCACGCTGGGCATGCGGGTTGGGGATCACAGTTCGGTGAATTGTACTGCAGGGGGCGCTGCTGCCCACCCCCCCGGTTTGTGTCCCTTAGTCGCCTTTTACGACACCCGCGGGAATAATTGGGTTGGTGCTATTCTCTAGGCCGACACCACACAGCTTCACACAAAAACCACAACAAAGAGAGTACACACAAATAACTAAGAGGGAAAAATAAACAATTTGGAGAAGCTGCTGCATATTATATTACAATATACCTATTCCATGTTAATAAGTCCTGTGCCCTGTAGTATGACGTTTATACGTTACATAAAAAATAGGTGTGATGCTTCTTGACTTCTTTGTCATAACTCGTCCTCAGGCCATACTAGTCCACTGCTGGACATAGCCCTCCCCTAAAGAGTGCCACGTTGTGGTATCATAGGGGGTATTGCCCATAATCCCCCCGCTGGGCATGCGGGTTGAGGATAGTAGCTCGGTGGAGTTGTACTGCGGGGGCGCTGCTGCCCACCCCCCGGTTCTTAGTCGCCTTTTACGACACCCGCACAACTCAACTCTGTCAAATTCATTGTTCCTGTAACTTGTCTATACCTCAGTAAATAAACATTCTTAGGTACTTGGAGCGCTGAATGTATATTTTACTGACTTGTTAACATTAGTAACGAGAGGTTTTCTTACTGAATATGAAAACGTATTTTGCTATAGTCGTAAGTAGTTCAAATGGCTCGAAACTTATTTCTGCTATTTACCTCTGGAGGGCCAAATCCTTTCGGAAACTCATAGTATACCTATAAATAGAGAATGTTTTACCCTAAATTATGCAGCATAACTTAATATTTACCCAATATTAATAAGAAGTATTACTCACTGTTAGTTATGAAAATAGAAACAAATAATAATAATTTAAAGAATTTATTTAAGTTATTCTTATTATCATAATAGTGTTAGTGAACTATTTTAATGTAAAAATGTATTGTTAAAAAAAAAATTCATAATTAATACCAGAATGTGCAGTGTGCAACTATTGTAAACGAGACTGCTTCCAAAGTCAAATCAAGCAATTGGTTTTGTGGGGCCTAGTGTAACTTGTTCCGTTCTCTTCTCCTCTTCCCCATTTTATATATAAATGCATACCTACATAATTCGTGGCTTAGTCGAACCGAGTGATTGGAGTCAACCACTTGAGTTAAGCAACAACAGGCGTGGTCAGGTGCAGGATGGATGACCTTTCCGTGACTACCGCTAGTTGCATTTTTTTCGAGCGCTTCCATGTTTTGCAAGGAGTACTAAGCCGTTGGTGATGGCCGTCATGTAATGGCAGTCGTTAAGCCATGTCAGGGGCCTTATCGGCTTGATTACTTCTGACAATAAAGCCCGCCATTGTCTTACAATCCTACACCAACCCGGAATTGGCCTCCGTGGTGGAGTATGGCCTAACCTTCCTGCGATGCATGAAGAAAACAGTGCCCCAGCATTTGGTACATAGAAAAGGGTTAACATTAATACGTAATTCTGTGATATCGTAACCGATTACAATTGAAGGAATTGTGATTTATTTACAAAAAGAACCGCGACTGAACAAAATAAAAAAAAATATTTACTATTTTCTAATTATGCGCACCTAATCCTGTTTCAATCCCTTCATAGACGGTTTTTATGACATATTTAATATTATAGGTACAATTTTTATTTTTAATGCTCTAACCCGTGCTAAGGATAATTTTAATATTCCTTTTGTTGCACTAACCCGTGCTAATAACAATTTAAAAAAACCAATTTATATGCTAAAATTCCACGAATTTTAAATGTGTGCGGAAATTTTAGGTCCTACTGGACTATCTTCAGGCTCATGACTGTATTGACTCAAAGATGTGTACCTAGGATCGGTGTTTACTTAGGGGACTGCAAGCGTTGGGTTTGCGGGGTTCCGTTGTAAAGTAAATTGAACCCCATTAGAAACTACTCTCGCCAAAGCATAAATCACACTAACTTTTGTTACTAAGTGAATAAAAATAAATTAAACTTTATCGGCCTAATTTGATGATATCAACCCTTAGTAGGTCCCCACCGCTGGGCCACGGATCTCTTCCTGCGTCGCAGGAAGGTTGGGTCATACTCCACCACGGAGGCCTAGTCTGGATTGTTGGGATTTTTTGTACCTATACGGCCTACAAAAACACAATTCTTTACAACACTCCAAAAACGCTTATTACAATTCTCTGTGGTGGAGATACACATTTTTTACATTTCCATTTGCATACAGGCGCTTACATTTCTTCTAGCCCTACACTAGGATACCCTGTGTCGTGAGAAACAGAAACAATGACATCACAAACATGTAAACATCCAAGACCTTGGGTGTTTCTTTTTGTCCCTAGCCGGGGTTCGAACCTGGGACCTCTTGCATGATAGGCAGATGCGCTACTGCTGCGCCATAGAGGCCGTCAATTTCACAACGAATATAAGTAACTTCAAATTAAATTGAATTCCTCAGAAGGCTTTTACTGTAATCATGTTTTTTTATAAATAAGGCTTATATTATAATATATTATATAGGCGTATATTAAGGATTATAAGATGAAATGAAATTATTGATTTGCACGAAAAGTGGTACATCTTTAACAGCCGGTAAGATATTTATGTTTCTTCAAAATTCACATTTTTAGGCATGCAAAAAATTAAATAAATATATTATTTATAAATAGGTTTTTTAAATTTGTCCTTAGCACGGGTTAGTGCATTAAAAATAAAAATAGTATATTATTTATAATAGTTATATATTAAACGGGTCAAATCGCGATTATTTATTAGGTAAAACGTAATTACCTTATTTCCCGACGTTTCGGCAGCGTTACAGTTGCCGTGGTCTCAGGTAGACTGAAGTGGTGAGTACAGTCAATTATTGTGGGTAGTCACTATTAATTTTTCGCAGCTTGCCGACTCACAACACTCACTACGTCAACGGACCGGTCCGGTGATAAAGCGCGTGATTTATAATTACTTAGCACTGGATTCCACGTACTTGAAAGCTTGAACCCATCCTCTCTGTTGTAATTCTTGCGTTTTTTAATTTCAATTGCTTCCCGAACGATTCTTCGGTAATAGATAGATAGATAGATAGAGAACTCTTTATTGCACAACCAGAAAAATATTACAACCATGATTCTTAAATCTAAGTAATGTTATACAATTGGCGGTCTTATCGCTAAGAGCGATCTCTTCCAGACAACCTTTGGATGGAGCTTTTTTTTTTTGTAATACTATGTATGAGTATCGCTAATCATTAAGAAATACTATTATTTATAATGTATTTACAAGATAATTATAGTTACAATGTCCTAACATTCCTTGTGGTTTTTTTTAAAAGATTAAAAGTATTTACTTAGAGAAATTCTCAATTCAGAAACCGGTCAGGTTTTCTACGGAACCATTCCGGAAAAAAAGGGGTGTAATAAAAATAGGCACGTCGTCAGCACCTTATTTTTTCGTATTTCAGCAAATGTAGAAGAGTTTTATCGTAAGGATACGCTGAAAACGGAATCCCCCCGGAATTTGCAAGGCTTGTGTTAAATTTTGGATGAGCACTCCCAAAACCTGACCACTTGATATCAACCTGGGTCTCATCCTGCGTCTCAGGAAGGTTAGGCGATAATTCACCACTGAGGTCAAGTCCGGTTTGGTGGAGAATTGTGATATACTGGCAGGCCTTACTTTCAGAAGTTATTAAAAGCCACCCAGGGACGGTTCCTGGCTTAACGATTGCCAGCACCAACGGCTTAACGTGCCTTGCGACACACGGAAGCGCTCAGAAAAATGCCACTAACGTTAGTTACGGCACGATCACCCATCCTGTACCGCCACTGTCTTACAATCCTCTACCAACCCGGACTTGACACCTGCGGTGGAGTATGGCCTAACATTCCTCCGATGCAGGCAGAGACCTGTGCCCCAGCAGTGGGGACAAGGTTTGATACTACTATAATGTCACAAATGTACTTGACTTAGAAAACAAAGGCTAAGCCTGTCTTGCGAAGTGTGGAAGCGCTCGGAAAAACCACTAGGGGTAGTCACAAGATGGTCAACCATCACCACCTGACCGCGCCTGTTGTTGCTTAACTCAAGTGATTGGTTCCAATCACTTGCTTCGACTAGGCCACGAGCGCTTCGGTTCGGTTCGGGAGATCGTGGGTTCGAATCAGGGCGTGTACCAGTGACTGTTTCCTAAGTGACGTATATTACCCATTTGTTTTATTATTATTATTAATACTATATTGCACCATAAAATGGTACAATGCGGCGAACAATGTTTTCTAGGTGACGTACATTTGTCCGGTGCATGCCGGGATTTGAACCCTTGATTGGTATTATTGAAACTGTCAACCTAAATTGTCTCGCTAGTAATGTCTTGATTCGGCCTGTTTAGTATTCAGGATAGGCCTCGGAGTAAGAACAACAAATAGATGGAGCTAATCCGTCTGTGCGTGTCTGCGTTAGCAAACGCAACACTACTTAAAGTTGACTATTCACCGGCTCACTGGATTGAGGGCCTTGCCGTAAAACCCGCAGCTGGGTTGTCTCCGCACGTATTGACTAGTCTGTCCTGTGGGCTAGGCCGACCTATACCAGATTGGTATATGGCCCTCACCTATACAATCCCATCATGAATTGGACATAGGAATGATGGGGAGTGTCGGACCATACTTAGCCTCAAGGTTGGCCAATGTTGATAGTACATTTGAGGCTGTACCTTCGGAAAATAGTTATCACAGATAAAAAGGTTTTAAAAACCTATTTAAAGGCTAAAACTTCCACCCATGCCGGGACTCGAACCCGCGACGTCTGGCTAACCGTGCCAGCTTTCTCCCAACTGAGCAAATGGGCGACTAACCGGCATCAGCGATATTTCGAACCTCTTTACAATACTCTTTAATACGTACAGGCAGCAAAATCTGGCTGAAGTAATTTGCATCACTTGCAGCCCCGAGTACCTACTTTGCAGTTATCGGAGTGATATGGCTGTACACACATGATTATATTTTTTTTTCGATGCTAAGGTCAGAGGCCTTATGGGCGGTTTGATAACTTCTGGCAGTAAGGCCCGCCACTGTCTTACAATCCTCCACCAACCCGGACTTGGCCCCCGTGGTGAAGTATAGCCTAACCTTCCTGCGGTGCAGGAAGATACCCGTGCCCCAGCAGTGGGGAAATACGAGGGTTGATAACGATGCAAGTTTCTAAAATGCATAGTTGTTCAATAGAGTCATATGAGTTTGTTAAGTCGTTTCATTCACACTATCGGTATAATCACCGATCGCATTGCAATGGTATAACCCGTGCAACTTAACTCGGCTCTTTGCGCGATTCGATCTTCTTCGCGACAGATGCATATTTAATTTGCGCAGGTTATACCCCTAGAATGACATTTTGCTTATTTCATTATCATTATTAAATTCTTTACTGTACCAGTATTGTACAATTGGCGGGTTTAATACTAAATAGTATTTTATTGTAGCCAACCAACAGGTGACGTGGAGAAAAAAGGGGTAGTGTCAAACGCTGAGGTGATATTTGCTATGTTATTGAGTTGTTAACATACCAAATTGAGGCAAATAAAGAAAGAAAGACATTATAGCAACGAGACACATGACAGACACAAAAACCAGAAAATTAACACAACATGAGCACAACAGAAATTAACCATATATACAAATAAACGAAACAAAAAAAACACATAGCTTTCGCCTGTGGTGCGTCTAAATTGCCACAAAAGGCAGCTGACTCAGCGTTGTGCTGAGGGACTGAGCCCTCAGCGCTGATTTTCAGCCAGTGCCCGAGGTAACTGAATGGTCCTACGAGGTGAGTGATGTGGTGCATTTATAGGATATATGTTTAGGATAGGTACACAAATATAATAAAAGTAAAAGGGTCGTCTTAAATACTTAGATACATATATATAACAACCATTGTCGTGCTTATATCATCCTATTGAAAAAGTATGTACGTATTAAACTCTAGGGCCAGGTGAATGGCAAGTTTTACTTTGTTTGTGCCAATCACTCAGTGGCACCAAGCCTCATAGGATGGTTGTACTTACATAAGTATGTACGTGTAGTTACAACAGTTAATCTACGTAGATCGATATAAACCGCAATATTTGGGTCCTGAAACGAACTAGTTTCGATATCAACCCTTTCGTATTTTCCCACTGCTGGGGCAGCGGTTTTGCCTGCATCGCAAGAAGGTTAGGCCATACTCCACGGCGTGAGCCAAGTCAGGGTTGTTGGACGATTGTAAGACAGACGCGGCCCTTACTAGGCGTGATCGTTGCAAAGACGAACCGTTTTACAGGACCGTTTTGTGTTCCGCGACGATAGGACCGTTTTACGTTTCATTCTAAAGCAGTGCCAGCGACTCTAAAGCAGTGCCAGCGTTTGTTTGTCGCGAAACCAGTCCTTAGATTGTTTGACGCGGATATGTCCTTTAGTGCTGTATTAATAGAGCCTAGAACGTAATGAGATCATTGCGACGTCGTCGTCGGCTCCTTGCTCGTTCCGTTCGTTTTGGTCTGTGATACAATAAAGTAATCTTTATGCTAATGAGTATTCAGTCGAATATCGTGTAAAACAACTTATTTTTTCCGATTTTTCGTGATTTCGTCTCGTTCGCACTCGTTTGACCGTCCTCTGCGCCTTGCTCTTCCGCATACAATGAAACCAGTTGCGAACGAGGACCGTTTCGAGGACCTGTTTTCGTTCCAGAAGAAACGGTTGCGTTTCGTCGTCGAAAAATCGGACAACGACCCACTCCTAGCCCTTACTGTCAGAAGTAATGAAGAAGCTGCCCATAAGGCCTCTGACATGGCTTAATGATTCCCATTAAATGACAGCCGGCACCAACGGCTTAGCGTGCCTTGTACGGTAGCGCTTGGAAAAAATACCACTTGCGGTAGTCGCTGAATCCAACGGCTGACCGCGCCCGTTGTTGCTTAACACAAGCGATTGATTCCAATAACACGGTTCCACTGCGCCACGAGCGCTCCAAACGGCTGTATAAATTCGTAAATTGGACGTAACGGTGACAGCTGAATCGAAAAGCAAAACAGCTGATTAGACTTCAGTGTAACCCACCAGTCGGGCGCCATTACCGGAGCAGTTTACCAGGGAGCCAGTGGCTCGTGACAATGAAATGTACTATTTTATCGGGCTCATTTAACTAACTGCTACAGCGTTAGGTTCGGGATCGACTGGGAGATGCTCATTGCCCCCTGGAGTTCGCTAACTTTACTAGTGACTAAGTGTGCTTGCGACTCCGCTTGCGACGAGTCGAAAATTTTTTTGTTTGTGTGATGTGTCTTGTTGGTATAATAAATGTCTTTCTTTCTTTTCTTTAAAATAAAAGTGTTGGGACACGGATAGCGCCGAGTAGGCACTTTTGATTGTAACCAAGTAACATAAGTAATAAAGTTGCCTTCATATTTGGAACACCCCCCTGGGACTCACTCCTACACTGGTGACCCCGATCACTCCTACAAAAGCATATTAGGTGAAAGTGTTTTTTTTATCTAGCCCCGATTGTGTTTCTCTGCTGGGCGAAGGCCTCCTCTTTCGCTTTCCAGTCCTCTCTGTTCATGGTCACCTCCTACCAGTCTGGAAAAAAAGTCTTGAGGTCGTCCCGCCAACTTCGCTTGGGTCGGCCACGTAAAATAATTTTTTTACCACAAATTTTACAATTTTAGAATTATTGTTTCTTTTACATTTTTGTGGTAAAACAAAACGGGCTCAGCTTTTTCGCCATGACTGCATGCGGAGTCGCAGAGGTGGGTTTCAGTTCTTTTAATGACTTAGTAAAAGTATATATTACATAGGCGCCATTATTATTATTCTGAAGAGGAAAATAACTAATTATTCAAAAGCTATCAAATAGGTATATGAACAATAGTAACTAATCACTGCACAGCAACTGCAACGTTGTAGAACCGTCGGGAATTAAGGTAATCGATATCAACCCTTGTATGTCCCCCAGTGCTGGAGCACGGGTCTCTTCCTGATTGTGAGACAGTGGTAAGCCTCACTGTCAGAAGTTGTCAAGGTGCCCATGAGTCCTCTGAGGCTTAACGACTGTCATTACATGCCAGCCGGCACCAACGGCTTAACGTGCCTTGCGAAGCACGGAAGCGCTCGGAAAAATGCCACTAGCGGTAGTCACGAGATGGTCACCCATCCAGTACCTGACCGCGCCTGTTGTTGTTTAACCCAAGTGATTGATTCCAATCACTCGGTTCCGCTAGGCCACGAGCGCTTCAAAAAATTAAAAAATTCAAGAAGAAAAATTTATAAAATGGTAGGCGATACGAAGTTCGCTGGGTCGACTAGTCTATAATATAAAAAATAATCGCTGAATGTGTTGGTAAGCGCAAATCTCGAGAGCAGCTAAATGATATAAACTTTTACCAAAAATGAAAAAATTACGTAACCTAACTTTTTATGCAAATCAACTAAATACGAGTATAACAATGTTTAAATGTATTTGTAGCGGTCTGGAGAAGTAGGAATGATACGCACAGAATGGAGTGACATAAACCACTCATTTATTTAGTACCGT
The DNA here is from genome assembly GCA_934045075.1 of Yponomeuta sedellus. Classification (NCBI taxonomy): domain Eukaryota; kingdom Metazoa; phylum Arthropoda; class Insecta; order Lepidoptera; family Yponomeutidae; genus Yponomeuta; species Yponomeuta sedellus. The sequence goes on along the minus strand of OW203751.1, from coordinate 5,616,409 downwards.
CACATACAGGTGCTTGACCTTATTGATAAGTACCCACAATAGCTACACACTACATTGTTGTCGTTTTACTCTGCCTATACTAATTTTCAATATTAGTGAAAACCTGCCTGCAGCAACAGCTCTTTGTAGATCTCTATCTAATGCGATGAATACTCCCCCTTCCCTTTACCCCCAAAAGCTTATCCCTCGGTCGCAGTCATTATTATCTAGTCAGCGTTTCGCCAACAATTATGGGTATCTTTTAAGCGGTCACCAAAAGAAGACAGCTTTCATTCAGACAAAAATCTCATCAGTCAACGATAAAAGTCGTTTGATCAACAAATTATACGCACAAATTTCCAAAATGATCAGCAAAACACTCCGCATTGATCAGCAAAAATTACAAACTGACGGACAAAAAATTACAAATTGATATGCAGAAAATTCCAAAGCGATGAGCCGAAAATTTGATACGCGAAGCAACGTATGCGCCTCATTGCAAATGCTATGTTAAAAACCTATTTAGAGGCTAAAAATTCCACCCATGCCGGGATTCGAACCCGCGACCTCTGGCTATCCGTGCCAGCACTCTATCCAACTGAGCTAATGGGCGACTCACCGGCATCAGTGAAATTTCGAACCTCTTGACACTATTCTCTGTATTACGTACTGTTAGATTATTAAGGTTAGGTCGGCCCAATTATATAATTGAATAGTAGTAATGTTCATTTAATTTTTAGATTCGAATCACTCTTAATTTATCTGATTAATATTTGGTTCATTAAAGTTCTCAAATCTCAAGATACAGTATTTCTGTCGGTTACAAATATCTTTATATTTTCCTTGTTGGTTTATTTTAATTTTAATTGAATTATGAACAAGAATTAATTGAATTGAATTGTATATCAATATCCGTCGCGCCATCAGCGCCGTCTACTTTTACTTTGATGCTGAAGTTGGTAGTTCCATAAATACTAGGACATAATGAATATTTATTATAAGTAATCGTTCCTGAATTACAGTCTAATTAATTTTATTAGTAAAGGATAATTTGATTTGTTTAATTACGTTAAAATATACTATAGTAATATTTCAGTTACTTAAGAGCTGTTCATTAATTTAATAAGTAATGTTTAGTACATATCCGTCGCGATATCAGCGCCACCTACTTTGATTTCATTCTGTAAAGTTGGCAGTTCTTGTCTTTTTTTATTCAATTATTTCTTTAAATAGGATTGTAACTTCTTTATAAGTCTCTTTAATCTGCCTGTATGTGCACCATCAAGATCAGTAAAATATTGCCACGCTGCATCACCATTTTAATTTCGCCGCTGTTCCGACCTCTGCTCATCGGTCTAACAGAGACCAAGCCTTCGTAACAGTACAGGCAGCGACATCTGACTGAAGTAGATTGCATCACTTACAGCCCCGACTACCTACTTTGCAGTTAGGTTTTTACATCGGAATGATATCGCTGTACCCACATGTTATGTTAAGTTACATAAAAAAGAACCATGGTAGTTCAGAAAATAACCACAGTTTCACATCGATAATCACGTCGTGTTCCACGCTGGATCAAGTAATATGACATCGAGCGATAAATCCTGTACTGTCTTGATTGATTAAGACGCGGCATTTGCCACTATCATTAGGGGCAGATGATTGATGGAGTCGATCCGAGTATTGAGACCGTGACATAATTGAAGACATATCGTCGGCGTAAAGGTAAAATTCAGTAACTGCAAATGAGCCTAATCGTAGAAACTGCGCTAATGTGAATTTGAGATACTTAAGAAATAAAAACGGTCACCCATCATATATTTTTTATAGTTAAACAAGATAGTGTTACTTTTGGGCAAAAATAATTATCAGTTTATAAATAAAAAAATGGAAAAGCAGTTAATGAGTTTTACCTTTATACCGACGATATTTGATATCGATAGAGAGTATAGGCTTAATTACGACCCGTGCCCATCGCGGATTTGCGATTCAAGCGCTAAGGTTATTGAGTTCCTCAGACGCTGAGGCTTCACACGATTTTTTCACGAGTGAGCGGGGAACCAAAAAAAACTGGTCCCAACTGAAAACCAGTTTTGCTAGTGATGTGTTATTCGCAGCACACACCAGCAATGCATGCTGAGTTTGTGACATTTTTTTCTTGCCACAGAGGCACAATAGCTTGTTAGAAGATTTTACTGTTTTTTTTACTTCCTAATTGATTACTATTTTTATTTTTAATGCACTAACCCGTGCTAAGGAACAAATTAAAAAAAAAATTTTTAGGTACTATCTATCTATCTATAATCATATTGTTACTATAAACTCGCAAATCGGCACGGGCTTGCCCAGTGAAATGTTCAGGCACTTCGATATTAACCCTTGTATATCCCCACTGCTGGGGCACGGGTCTCTTTTTACATCGCACGAAGGTTAGGCCATACTCCACCACGAGGGCCAAGTCCGGGTTGGTGGAGGATTGTAAGGCAGTGGCGGGCCTTACTGTCGAAAGTTACGACTGCCATTACATGACAGCCGGCACTGTTTATAATGTATAAGCTATTTGTAAAATTTTACCTACAAATGTGTACGGAACCCTCGGTGCGCGTGTCCGACTCGCACTTGGCCAAGTTTTTTACTTATTTAAGCATTGGTCTTTGTTACAGGTAAGTAGCTGGAAAGCTCTTGTTGCAGCTCGACAATATGGTAAGCTTTATTAATGGTTTACTACGATAATACCTTTTAATTATCATGCCTACATGATTTAATTAATTCAAATAGTGAAATTACTTTAAGGTTATGTAATCTAACCTAACGACGGCAGCCTTATCACTATAAGTAATCTCTTTCGAAGCAGAAGCGCTCGTGGCCTAGTCGGATCGAGTGATTCGAATCAATCACTTGAGTAACGCAACAACAGGCATGATCAGGTGCAGGATGGGTGACCGTCCCGTGACTACCGCTAGTGGCATTTTTTCCGAGCGCTTCCGCGCTTCACAAGGCACGCTAAGCCGTTGGTGCCGGCTGTCATGTAATTGCAGTCGTTAAGCCATGTCGGAGGCCTTATGGGCGGCTTGATAACTTCTCACAGTAAGGCCCGCCACTGTCTTACAATCCTCCACCAACCCGGACTTGGCCCCCGTGGTGGAGTGTACGGGGATACACTAAGTACTGATAAATGATACGAACGAGAACTTATAACTGATATAATGTCAATATTAACTAGGACTAAGATGAAGGGTGAGTTTAACTGATACTGATAATGAGGACGCGACGCGTGTCCGTCTGAATGGACCGGCTATATGTCGTGAACTAACTTAGGTTGCTGCCGATCACACGCTACGTGACAATAAAGGTCCGCGGCCTGGCAGAATCGCTGACAAGCAAATCGCGTATACTATGAAACTGTTCGGGTTGGCCCGTACATGGAGTATGGCCTAACTTTTCTGCGATGCAGGAATAGACCCGTGTCCTAGCGGTGGGGACATACAGTCTGTTAGCTTGTAGAATATAGCTCGGGCTCTAGAGTAGGCTTCGGTTTTTGCCGAAAGCACCCGAGTGTAATACTACTTCCTGCTCTGTATAAAACTTTTCTTCACATTTTGAAAAGCTATGTAAAGTTACTGTCATATTAGTTTCGACATTTCAATTTCACGAATATATCCGATTCTATCCGATAGTAGCCGAGGTATTTTCTAAAAGCTTACAGACTGTACAAGGGTTGATATTGAAATCTCTTCCGGACAACCTTTTAAAAAATATAACTATAGAATATTTACATACCAAACTATACTGAAACAGTTTAATTGCCTGTAGTTTCCACGTGTCATCATTCGTTACAACGTAACTTTTGTCATTAGGCGTGTCAGCACTGCTTTACTCTTTGCCAAGCCAATCCGTACCCTATTGCCGTTGAGTTACGGTTGAAAAGGTACGCAAATAGAATTTTTGTTCTGAATATAAGCCATTTCGCAGAGGAGGAAATAAAGTAGAGATAGCAGCGGAAGAGCGAATAGGGATAATAAACAAAAGTTGAGTTGTAAGTGACTTTAGTTCAAAGCGGTGGTAGCAAAGAGGCAGAACCGGCTTCTTAATCGTGAGGTCGTGAGTTCGAATTCCGGCATGTATTTCTGAGTTATGTACATTTATACAAATACAAAATACAAAATATTTATTCATACAACCAAAATTATTCTTACATACACTTTTGCTGGGATTCCCTTGTAAGTATAAAATACCTGTGCCAGGGAAACCCGCTCTTCCACAACTTATAAAGGTTGAACAACTAAAACTAACTATCGAATCTTATTTTTATAAAGCTGGATAAGTTATAGAAATGTGGTGTGTCTGTGTGTGAGAGTGTACGTGTGTTTGTTTGTGTGAGGGTGTGTGTGTTTGTGTGTATGTGTGTGTGTTTTATATTTATTCATGTTTATTACACTAATTACATTTAACTAACATGTTGTAACAAGAGTTCCGTTTCCTCATAGCTCACATTTATTTGTGAACTTATAGCAGCAAAACAAGTCGCTAACCATGAAGGAGAATGATCCATCATCAACCCATTATGTCCCCATCGAGGGGCACGGGTCTCTTCACTAAGGAGGGTTAGGCCATACTCCACCACGGGGACCAAGTCCGGACTGGTGGAGGCTTGCAAGGCTTGTGGCTGGTGTTACTGTCAGAAGTGTTCAAAATCTTCTTCTTTATACGCCATGCTGGTTTCATCTCTAGCTCTTTCTGCGTCTCAGCCGTCCGTCTCTGGAACGCCCTCCCTGATAATATCCGTAAAGCCCCATCTCGAAATTCTTTCAAAGCTCTTGCCCGGGAACACTTCCTCGAGAAGTGCTACCCCAAACTCCCTTAGCCACTCCTTATGTGGAGAGTCTTTCCGTTGTATGTCCTCCCTATTCATTATATTTAAATTTCATAATGTATGGTAATTTATATGGTATTCCTTGTCTCTAACAGTGTGTACATATCATATGTATTTTATAGTGATATGATATATATATATATATATATATATATATATATATATATATATATATATATATATATATATATATATATATATATATATAATTGGCCTTTTTGCATCTACTTAATGAGATGATTTATACAGCGTCCAGTGGTATCTTCACTCACACTAGATGGGTGAAGGGACCACTCCGACGCTGTAGTGCCTGGGACATGGTTTTATAGATGGTGTACGCTTGCCCAGCACCTATACCATCCTGACAGCCTAGTCGGCCTAGTCCACAGGAAAGACTAGTCAATACGTGCGGAGCCAACCAAGCTGCGGGTTTCCTCACGATGTTTTCCTTCACCGTTAGCGTGTGGTATTGCGACTACAAATTCGCAAATGTACGTAACTTTGAAATTAAACAAAGTCATTGGTACATGCCCGCACTCGGGATCGAACCTGGGGCTCTCGCTTGCCAGTCTATGGTTCTACCCACTGAGCTACCACCGCTCTGATATATATATATATATATATATATATTTATTTTTTTTTGCACGCCTGCCAAGTTTTCGTTATACCTCCTGCGGTTGACTGGTAGAAAATGCTTATGGCATTAAGTTCGCCGCATTGTACAATTTTATGGTGCAATAAAGTATTATTACAAATAAAAATATAAGTGTTTAATAAGCATTTTAAATAAACATAAGCCGCCCTAAGGCCTCTGAAGGACTGCCATCTAGACGGAAGCTGGCACCAACTGCGTAACGGCCTCCGTAGCGCAGCGGCAGTGCACCTGCCTACCATGCAAGAGGTCCCGGGTTCGAATCCCGGCTGCAGACAAAAAAAAACCATGTAGAAGCTTCATGTACATGCGAAGTTATAGTAGCAATAATACTCGAAGGAAAACATCGTGAAAAAACCAACCTTAGTGTAAGGGCGAGCTGAACTGGGGTTTGAACCCCAGCCGGGGTTCGAACCCCGGCTGGGGACAAAAGAAAACCCCAGGTCTTGGATGTTTACATGACTTTGTGACGTCGTTGTTTCTGGTTCCCACGACACAGGGTATCCTAGTGTGGGACCAGAAGCAATGTATGTGCCTGTATGTAAATGTTATGTTATGTTAACATGCCTTGCGAAGCACGGAACCGCTCGGAAAAATGCCACTAGCGTTAATCATAAACGGTCACCATCCATGCACTGAACGCGCACTATGTTGCTTAACTTTCTTCTTCTTTGTCCTTGCCTCTTCCCATTATTTGGGGGTCTTAACTTTCGTGATCGTTTAAGATCACTCAGGCCCGCCGGGGCTACGAGCGATTCATTTATGAAGGAATATATCGTGTGGAAACCTGAGTGTCTGAGCTCTTCAAATACCTCAGCGCTTGAAATTGTCTAATCGCGGTGGGCACGCGTGGTAATTAAGCCCATTCTCTCTGAGGAAAGAGCTGTGCCCTGCAGTGGAACTTATATTGGTCACATAAAAAAATGTCTATCATGCGTGACTGCCTCTGTGGTTTAACGGTATCACGTATGCTGGAAGTCGGAGGTTTGATACCCGCTATGGGGTCATTTGTGTACAATTGGGTGTATATTTCCACATGATTATACTCTTTTTCATGCACTAACCCGTGCTAAGGACAATTTTAAAAACCTATTTAGAGGCTGAAAATTACACCCATGCCGGGATTCGAGCCCACGACCTCTGGCTATCCGTGCCAGCGCTCTTTCCAACTGAACTAATGGGCAACTCACCGGTATTAGTGAAATTTTGAACCTCTTTACAATATTCTCTGTATTACGTACAGGCAGCGACATCTGGCTGAAGTAATTTGCATCACTTGCAGCCCCGAGTACCTACTGTGCTTACTAAAGCATACGGTATCCTAGTTTGGGACCAGGGTTAAATGATTGTAGAAGTTATTAGCTATGATTTCTAAGAAATTAGTACTTAATGTAGGCGTTTTAATTAAAATTAATTATAGAAGATGTCAAATTGATAAGTACAATCAGTTACATCACAGCAGTTCTGTTTAGGAGTCCTTATTGCAAGAGCCGTAAATGCGAAAACGGAGAGATGTGAGTTTATTAGCGAGTGTCCTCTCAAAACTTTACACAAATAATTAGTTAGAAAATGTTGATCAAAGAGTAAATTGTTTTATTAATTTTCTTTCATCATTAAGATTATTCTGGAAATTGTATTCTAATTTTTAACGTATTTAAAAGGAGTTTCGAAAGATGCCACAAAAAACTTTTAGAAAAATACTGGCCACCTAGCCACGAAGGCCAGATAACTCAAATAAAAGTAAGAAAGTTTTCTTCTTTCATAAACAAAAGGCATTTTTTTGGGTGACGTAAGTACTGGCACATATTTTATCCAAAGAGGTCAACTTTATTCTTAACTTATTGTGAATATTTCATAACCTTTTCGGATTGCAAGATCCCGACTTCTATAAAGTATTTGGTTCAGCTTAAAAAACTTTATCAGCCACTATAAGCTAAAGTGGCCACTTGATGCGATTAAACTACAGACAAGGATTTCAATGTAGCCTATAAACTTCCCAGCGCAGGGCACAGGCCTTCTCTCAGAGAGAGACTGTGGGCTTAATTACTACGCGTGCCCACCGCAAATTGGCAATTTAAAGCGCTGAGGTGTTAAGACTCCTCAGATACCCAGGTTTCCTCACAGTGTTTTCCTTCACGGTTAGCGAGTATTGCTACTGTAAATTCACAAATGTACATAAGACCAATTCATTGGTACATTCCCTCCCATAATGCGCAGTGGCGCAAGGTTGTGCCATTTTTGGGGGTTAGTGCCCATAATCCCCACGCTGGGCATGCGGGTTGGGGATCGCAGATTGGTGGCCACCCCCCGGTTTGTGTCCCTTAGTCGCCTTTTACGACACCCGCGGGGAGAATTTGGCTTGGTGCTATTCTCTAGGCCGACACCACACAGCACAAATTTAAAAACCTATTTAGAGGCTAAAAATTTCACCCATGCCGGGGTTCAAACCCGCAACCTCTGGCTATCCGTGCCAGCGCTCTACCAATTGAGCGCTGGCACGGATAGCCAGAGGTTGCGGGTTCGAATCCCGGCATGGTTGAAATTTTTAGCCTCTAAATAGGTTTTTAAATTTGTTCCTTAGCACGGGTTAGTGCATTAAAATAAAAATAGTATAAGCACAAATTTAATTAGAAGAAATTTAATTCACTTAAATGTCTTCCCAGTTTTAAGAACAACAGGAATACACTAACATATTTTGAGAAGTTTCGCTTCCTTAAAACTGCACAGTGCCGACTTCTGCGCTCGGTATATTAAAATACTTTTGTTTTAGAGTTTCATTCGAAATAGTTTCGTAGCTTGTAGTTCTTAAGCAAACTTAAGAAGTAAATAATGCAAATTGGGGACCCCGGCTGCAGTACTAACTATATGTTCATCTATTCTCCCGTCTCTAATTTCTTTCATGTCTCCGTCTAAGGTTGCCTGGAAGACTTTGCTTTTAGTTATAAGGCCGTATTTTGTACTATACTTTTTATATAATTTCTGCTACTGTAATATAGTTAGCCCACGACTTTTTTTATAAATTACAATTATATAAATGATATATTTCTACAAGTATAAGTACAAAGCACTCACGTATACAAAGCATCACGTGTTAAGGCTTAATAATAGCAGTAAAAAAATATACAAAACAGAAGGATAAGGTAATGTTTGTGAATTAATTAATTAATGTTTGTTTGTTAATCAATTGGTTAAGCAACAACAGGCGCGGTCCTGTACAGGATGGGTGAGCGTCCCGTGACTACCGCTAGTGGCATTTTTCCGAGCGCTTCCGTGCTTCGCAAAGTACGCTAAGCCGTTGGTGCCGGCTGTCATATAATGGCAGTCGTTAAGCCATGTCAGAGGCCTTATGGGCGGCTTGATAACTTCTGACAGTAAGGCCCGCCACTGACGTACAATCCTCCACCAACCCGGACTTAGCCTCCGTGGTGGAGTACAGCAAGGCCTGCCACCGTCTTACAATCCTCTACCAACCCGGACTTAACACGTGCCCCAGCAGTGGGGAGATACATAAGGGTTTATAACGATAACGAAGGTAATGTTTGTGATGTCGCTGTTTTTGGTTCCCACGACTAGACTTGGGCAAAGTGTGTCTTTAGAGGGAGTTGTTATATCTCATATATTTGCTCACCGAGACAGACTATATCTCAATCATATCTCGCTCACCACTTGTGTCCTAGCTCATACGACGTCCAATCAACTAAGTGCGTGTGGAAACAAGAGACACAAGTGGTGAGTCAGTCTAGTCTACCTATTCCCAACTTTATCCAGGTCACACGTTTTTTTTGGTAAACTTTCTCTCATCGCTCGTTGGTTACGACGAGAAATGCGGCCGAATGTAACCGATGTCAGACGATGTTGAACTCGCTCTCGCGCTTTGTGTGTGAGCTGGATAAAGTAGCAGGAGATGACTACCGTACGGAGTTGAGAGTATGTGTGAGGGAGCCAGATATAGTTGACATCACTGGGATATGAATGGGATACACTTGACGGCGAGGGAGTTGTGTGTCCACTCTTATCTGGCTCTTGAGTTACCCAAGGCTACCCACGACGACATTAACTTAGTGTGGGGCCAGAAGCGATGTATTTGCCTGTACGTAATTGTTATTTTTGAAGCGCTCGTGGCCTAGGCGAACCGAGTGATTGGAATCAATCACTTGGTTAAGCAACAACAGGCGCGGTCAGGTACAGGATGGGTGAGCGTCCCGTGACTACCACTAGTGGCATTATTTTGAGCACTTCCGTGCTTCGCAAGGTACGTTAAGCCGTTGGTGCCGGCTGTCATATAATGGCAGTCGTTAAGCCATTTCAAAGGCCTTATGGGCGGCTTGATGACTTCTGACAGTAAGGCCCGCCACTGTCTTACAATCCTCCACCAACACGGACTTGGCCCCCGTGGTGGAGTATGGCCTAACCTTTCTGCGATGCAGGAAGAGACCCGTGCCCCAGCAGTGGGGACATACAAGGGTTGATAACGAAATGTTATTTTATGTAACGTACCTTAACCATCTGACCATCTTTTCTCAAGTCATCATAAACTAAATACATCAGTTGTCATCTAAACATATAAAAACATTTTATGGCTCGTAGCCTAAAGTAAATTAAAGAGTAACCCTCACTAATTTTCATCAAATTACATCTCCAGATTACGCTGGGTCAGTACTTACCTACTTGACATTCTTACATCAAACAATATACGCAATCAAGTCCAATCAAGATGCTAGTACAGTCCACGGCATCTCGTGTCTTGTTACTTTATATCCAAAACCCTAGCGTATTCCGACGCAAGAAGTGCTAGTCGCGTTTATCGGCTACTGTAAGCCAAACCGCAGTCTATTTGACCAACCACGTGTAACTTTAGTTTCAAGACGGGCTAGGGTCTTTTCCCATACGCTCCAAGGTTTAGATTCAATAATTATAAGATTTACATTTAGGATGCTTGGTTTCTAAAACAGTTATGCGCTTCATTCAAATCGAAACTGATAAAAATGTATTTAAACGTAAAGAATTAACATAATTTTATGGTTGTTTTTTCTTGGTGTACAAAGGCAGCAGCGCCCTCTGCAATACAATGCCACCAAACTGCGATCCCCAACCCGCATGCCCAGCGTGGGGATTATTGGCATTACCCCCCAATGATGGCACAACCTTGCGTTATGGCGCTCATTAGGGGAGGGCTTTGTCCAGCAGTGGACTAATATAGCCTGAAGAAGAACTACAATAAAGAATCGGTTTCGTGCTCGGAAAAGTGCCGCTAGCTTATCTTACTGTCAGAAGTTTTCAAGCTGCCCTAGTCTCTTGCCATTCTCGTCCAATGTTTCCCAGACGCTTAAACAATGTCTGCGGTCCACCGGGCTGGTGATCTGTCCACCGACCACCGATCCGTTCTTGGCCACCACTCAGTGGCTACCAGCGGTCCACCAGCCACCAGCAGTCTTTCCTTACAACAAAATGCCTTAAAGAAATACGATTTATGCGTACAAATGCGATCGGAGGAAGCCCTATTTTGGAATGCGCTGTGCCTCGTCCAGATACTTGGAAGCTTTCGGACAAGTTTCAGCAGATTTCAATTCGGATATTCGGATAGCTTCTCGTGCGCGAATCGCGCGGCGCGATTGTTTAGGTTATTAGTTGAGTCTTCTATTGATTACCTACTCTGCGCCAGAGGAAGTACACTAGATGATGTTAACAAAAATACACTCGAAATATAGTTCGGGTCATTTTCTGCTAGGTATAACACAACTTAATTCTTTGCGTTTTGCGTTTGCGTTTCAATGCAATTATCTATCTATATAAATAAAATTCAAAGTCCTGACTGACTGACTCATTCATAGAGATATCAACGCCCAGCTCAAGCTGTTGGCTCTAGGAAGCTGAAATTTTGCACAGAGTGTCTACATATAATGTAGGCAAGGAATAAGACCGGATTTTGAAAATTCAACTCCTGAGAGGGCCAAAAAGGTTTAAAAACCTATTTTATTTAGCCAAAAAGGTTGCCAAAATTTGTATGGGAGGTATAAAAAATGTTCTCTAATTTTCTTGAAACTTAAAATAAATATTCTTCAACACAATTGATTAAACACGTGTGTCGCCGTTTTTTTTTAATTTAACCCTTTAAGGAGTAAATGGGGTTGCAAAATTTTAGCAGCATAAGTCCACGCGGACGGAGTCGTGGGCAAAAGCTAGTTGAAAATATAGTACTGCGCCCTTAACTTATTTTTCAGTAAGTAATAAAAATGTTTTAGCAATTAATGTTAGTGGTGATGATGATAAGCAAAACAGGGACGGTTAAACAGAGGTCGCGGGTTCGAGTACCGGCATGTGGAATTTTTAGCCTCTAAATAGATTTTTAAAACCGGGAGCGTTCAGTGCATGGATGGGTGACCCTCTACGACTAGTATACTCTGCGCTGGTGGCATTTTTCTGGGCACAAAACCGCTTCGCAAAGCAGTTGTTGCCGGCTGCCGTCAATAGATGGCAGTCGTTAAGCCAATTCAAAGGCCTTAGGGCGGTGGCGCAGCGGTTTGGCACGCTGACTGTGCCACCGAAGGTCTCGGGTTCGATCCCCGGCCGGGTCAAACTAGGAAACGAACTTTTCTAGTTTGTCTTGGGTCTTTGATGTTATCTATGTATTTATTGTATTAAATATATCATCGAGTTATCACCTATAACACAAGTCATTTAGTTGTACTTAGTATAGGGCTAACGAGATCTGGGTAATATGTCCATGAATATTATTATTATTATTAAATAATCAGAACAGATATAAGCCAGCAATCAAAATTATAAATTATTTCCTTGACAAGCCACTTTTTTAATTTAATGGCCTATACCTTCCTCAGGGAAGAGACCCGTGCTCCAAGGTGGGGTCATAGTGGGTTTATGATAGTGATAATTATGAAGCGCTCGTGGCCTAGGCGAACCGAGTGATTGGAACCAGTCACTTGATTAAGCAACAACAGGCGCGGTCAGGTACGGGATGGGTGAGTGTCCCGTGACTACCGATAATGGCATTTGTCCGAGCGCTTCCGTGCTTCGCAAGGCACGTTAAGCCGTTGGTGCCGGCTGTCATATAATGGCAGTCGTTAAGCCATGTCAGAGGCCTTATGGGCGGCTTGATAACTTCTGACAGTAAGGCCCGCCACTGTCTTACAATCCTCCACCAAGCCGGACTTGGCCCCCGTGGTGGAGTATGGCCTAACCTTCCTGCGATGCAGGAAGACACCCGTGCCCCAGCAGTGGGGACATACAAGGGTTGATAAGAAATTATGAAGTGCGGATGTCAGATTATACACACCCCACTGCGGGCCACAGGCCTTCTCTCAAAAAGAATCTCCGCACCTGCTCTGAGATTCCTCACAATGTTTTCGTACACTTAACGACACGTAACCAATGTTAGAAAACCTTGGTACACGCTGATATCAACGTAATTATAAGGTAATTACGTTGTACCCAATAAAGAATCGCGATTAGATATATAACATGAGAACGCCGGCTTTTCAATCTGGAGGTCGTGGGTTCGAACCCGGCATGTTTAATTTTATTTTCTAAGTTATGTACATTCCTGAAATTATAGTAGCAATACTACTCGCTGACGGTGAAGGAAAACATCGTAAGGAAACCCTAGTGCCTGAGGTGTTAGCGTACCTCAGCGCTTGCTACGTACAATGGCCCAACTATGTGGCTACGTGCGGTAATCTCAGGTCTAACTAACTAACTAGATATATAACGTTTTAGTACCAAAAGACCTGGTAGGTACTACCAAGACATTGAAATACTTTCCATCACAGTCAGTTAGTTAGTTAGACCTGATATTTGCACACTTAGCTTCGTACATCGGCCATTGTACGTAGCAAGCGCCGCGGTGTATTTAACATAACATAGGTACTCGTAACATTTACATACATTGCTTCATACCCCACACTAAGATACACAGTGTCGTGGGAACCAGAAACAGCGACATCACAAACATGTAAACATCCAAGACCTGGGGTTTTTTGGTCCCCAGCTGGGGTTCAAACCCCGGACCTTACACTAAGCTTCCTTCCTTTCCCAGTTTTCCTTCGAGTGTTATTGCTTCTATAAGTTCACAAATGTACATAACTTCGAAAACAAAGTTATTGATAGATGCTGGGAGTCGAACCAATGACCTCCGAATTGAGGAGCCGGCGTTCTAGTGCTCCTCTATCACCGCTCTTGAATCAATGCGATATTAACCAAGAACAATTAGGTTTGTATATATAATCTTGGTTTTATTATTAAACGTATTAAACGTACGTAATACAGAGAGAGCTGCTGCTGAGTTGTATGGTGTGGGCCTAAAGAATAGCACCAACCCAAATTCTTCCCGCGGGTGTCGTGAAAAGCCCCCCGGTTTCTGGCACACTAACAAGCCGTTACTCTACTGTTAACAGTTGTCAATTGGCCAAAGTGCATACAGAAAAAAACATTTGACAACTGTTAACAGTAGATTAACAGATTGTTAGTGTACGAGAAACTGGGGGTAAGGGACACAAACCGGGGGTTGGGCAGCAGCGCCCCCTGCAGTACAATTCCACCAAACTGCGATCCCCAACCCGCATGCCCTGTGTGGGGATTATAGGCATTACCCCCCAATGATGGCACAACCTTGCGCTATGGCGCTCATTAGGGGAGGGCTATGTCCAGCAGTGGACTAATATAGCCTGATGAAGAAGAAGAATACAGAGAGTATTGTAAAGACAATATTCTCTGTATTACGTACAGAGAGTATTACGATATCATTCTGATGTAAAACCTAACTGCAAAGTAAGGTGCTCGGGGCTGCAAGTAATGCAAATTAGTACAGCAAGATGGCGCTGCCTGTACGTAATACAGAGAGTATTGTAAAGAGGTTCGAAATTTCACTGATGCCGATGGTCGCCCATTAGCTCAGTTGGCAGAGCGCTGACACGGTTAGCCAGAGGTCGCGGGTTTGAGTCCCGGCATGGGTGGAATTTTAAGCCTCTTAATAGGTTTTTATTATTAAACTCTCTATGAATGACACAAACACTTCATTTCGTAATTTATTTGAATCAGGCAATGCAGTTTAAAATACAGTTAAAAATACATTTAAAATACAGTTTACAGCCGCGTTTTCACGGTCTTAGTACGCTCGGACCGAGTGCGCCATCCGAGTAAACTAATGCCTCTGATTGGACGGTTTTTTGTGATGACACCAAAATAGCCAATCAGAAGCATTAGTTTACTCGGATGGCGCACTCAGACCGAGCGATCTAAGACCGTGAAAACCTGGCTTAAAAGTACATAAAAACACGTCTTAGACCGGTTTCAGTCCAAAAAGGTCACCAATGGACTTTTGATTCCTCACGAAGTTTTTTTCTCGTTCCCCCGTTTCCGGTCAGTGTTGCCAACCGTACGGCCCATGGCGTCACAGCCGGTGTCCCCGCGGTCTCTGGCTGAATATTTTAGAGTGTAATTACTGCACTCTTTTCAGCTCTGAAGCATTCAGCCTTTCTGCACTCTCGGTGGACGGAGGAGTTACGGAAGCACCAATGTAGCTACGATGAGAGTTGATAATTTTTAAAGACCTTTTTAGAGGCTAAAAATTTCACCCATGCCGGTACTCGAATCCACGACCTCTGGCTAACCGTGCCAGCGCTCTTTCAACTGAGCTAACGTTTAAAACACCTAGTTTTAACAGTCTAAAACTAGGAGCAGCCGTGCTTCAGGTTTTAGCCACGTTTACGCACGTGCGCTGGTACGGATAGCCAGAGGTCGCGGGTTTGAATCCCGGCATGGGTTGAATTTTTAGCCTCTAAATAGTTTTTTAAAATGGTCCTTAGCACGGGTCTAAAAATAAAAATAGTATAATCATGTGGGTACAGCGATATCATTCCGATGTAAAAACCTAACTGCAAAGTAGGTACTCGGGGCTGTAAGTGATGCAGTTTACTTCAGCCAGATGTCGCTGCCTGTACGTAATACAGATAATAGTGTAAAGAGGTTCGAAATTTCACTGATGCCCGTGAGTCGCCCATTAGCTCAGTTGGAAAGAGCGCTGGCATGGATAGCCAGAGGTCGCGGGTTCGAATCCCGGCGTGGGTAAAATTTTTACCCTCTTAATAGGTTTTTAAAATTGTCTTTAGCACGGGTTAGTGTACTAAAAATGAAAATAGTATAACTAAACATACTTGTCAAGTACCTCATTTCTACTGCATTAATTCTGCTTCTTTTGCCACACCCAAGTCTCGGTACCATACATAAGTGTTGGGACTAGCTAGTATATAATAAAGTACTTCAACATAAACAATTCTCTGAAATATTTTAAAATAGGAAGCTTCTGTTATCTCAGTTCCACGACATGTTTTTGCCAAGTTACTTATGAACCAAATAGAGCTCTTATTTCGTAGTTGGTAAGGTAGACATTCCTATCCACCGGACGTAAGGTCAATTCGGTTTTTGAAGAATGCGGGAGGAGGTACAATAAAACTTGTTGTTTTGTTATAAGCTACTTATTTATGGTTTTGTTTACCAGTCATCAAGAGAGAAATCTTGTTTTAGCTATACTCAGTTCTAATTATAGCTTCCTAGGATGTAAACAGACAATTGATGAAAGGCATTGCAATCTTTGAACTAAAACTTTCGTAAGCACAACACATTGTAGACTTTTAGTCCGGATCTACTTACGGGTGTTGTTATATCGGAAGAGTCCGACCAGGTTTCGCTCCGATTCGCAGAGCTTAATCATGGTGAGCAGAGACGAAGCTCGCGTCGTCGGTTGCTCGTCTCATACTACGGGCAAGCGCGAATCAGAGCGAAACCTGGTCGGACTCTTCCGATATAAAAACACCCGAAAGTAGATCCGGACTAGGAGTCTACAAGACATTGCATTCAATCAACTAATTGTTCAATAACCCCTAAAATCTGCACCTTATGTAACTATCCGACATGAGAACTTTACTGTCCTTTTAACCAATTGGGTGCTTGTCACAAATTTGCATCACTCAGGCAGCCGGGGCTACGAGCGATTTAAATTATCAGCTATGATATTTCATTAGTTCGCCGTTATTATTATAAATTCATTAGTATTGTAATTCACACTGAATAATTTTGATTTCAACTTAATTGAGTTTTCAACTAATTTTGAACTTCGGACTTGTCTTGTGTTTTAATTAATATAAATCGCTATGTAATAAACGAGCGGATCCCGCGACTACGTTTGCATGGTAAACGGGTTAGCCTATGTCGACACTGTTGGTCCATTATAAATCGATATCAACCCTTATATCGGCACTGCTGGGGCACGGGTCTCTTCCTGCATCGCAGGAAGGTTAGGCCATACTCCACCACGGGGGCCAAGTCCGGGTTGGTGGAGAATTGTAAGACAGTGGCGGGCCTTACTGTCATAAGTTATCAAGCCGCCCATAAGGCCTCTGACATGGCTTAACGACTGCCATTATATGACAGCCGGCACCAACGGCTTAACGTGCCTTGCGAAGCACGGAAGCGCTCGGAAAAATGCCACTAGCGGTAGTCACGGGACGCTCACCCATCCTGTACCTGACCGCGCCTGTTGTTGATTAACCGAGTGATTGATTCCAATCACTGATTCCAATCACCGAACCGAGTGATTGATTCCAATCACTCGGTTCGCCTAGGCCACGAGCGCTTCACTTAACTTTTATAATACTTATCACTATTTTCAATATCACTGTCACTTAAAGTAACTTTTTTTAGAATAATACGGAGAATAATAGCACCATAGCACAGGGAATCCTAGTTTGGGAGCCAGGACACAAATGTAACACTTTGCAGTAAAAAAAAAATTTAGAAGAGCGCGTCCTCAGAGACTAAATTGTAATTTTAACATCCTAAGCCCTCGCGTTGAGAGCGCGACCTGGCAAACTTCGTGTAGGACGCCCTCCGACTAGGTGGGATGACGATCTGCGAAAAACTGCAGGCAGATGCCGGATGCGGCAAGCTGAAGACAGGGCGCTATGGCGCTCACTAGGAGAGGGCTATGTCCAGCAGTGGACTAATATATAGCCTCATCATCATTATAGGCCTACGGTGGTCCACTGCTGGACATAGGCCTCTCCCATTGCACGCCACTGAGCACGGTCCTCGGCTACTCTCATCCAGCTCTTGCCAGCCGCCCTGCAGGGCGACCGGCAACTAGGGGCCGTGGTCCGTTCTGGCTTTCCATAGGATGATTTGCTCGTAATTAACGAGAAAAGATGGTCAGAGTGGAGTTTTTTTTCCCGTTGCCTTTTTCTCAACTACATTACGGCCCGAAGGCGGCGGCTTTCACTTTCATGTTACATTGTACTTTGACATTCAGCAAACAGAATGTAAATTCTTTACGTTGAAATAAATTGAATTGAATTGCCACGCTGAGCAGGCGGGTTGGCAATCGCAGACCGTATACGTGCCGACGTCGCTGCTGCCCGACACCGGTACGACCCGCATGTGCTGGGTAATAATAGGCACGGGTATTCTCTTAGTCGCCTTTTACGACACCCACGAGAAGGTATGGGGGACACTCCACGGTTCATATACAATATATACACCCAATATATAGCCTGAAGAAGAAGAAGCCCACACTCTCTCATGAACATGCCTGTGCCCTGAAGTGGGACGTGTTTTAACCTTCCTTACAAGTACTAATTTACTTTGCCCTTTGCCTGAGACGTAAAAACAATGTTTATTTATAAGAAGAATATTAGATAGATAGATAAATAGATAGAACATTTATTTAACGGCACAATACTTTAAAACATAACATAGGCATACATGAACATCAAATATAACATAAAGGAAAAATATTACATGCATACAAGAAAAGAAAAAGGACAAATAGTACACGTTTCAAACATTGATTACATTTACATACGCTTAAAACAAATAAAACAGAACATCACAAACGTATACAAACATTTTATATGATCACGCTCAGGTTTAAAGTATTGAGCCACTAAAATGGTCGCAACTCAGCATGTGTTGTAGGAGCACCGGGGTGCTCCCACAACGCTGATATTCTGTCGCGGCCATACTGCGGTTAGTCGTGTTTGTTGAAAAAAAGAAGCAAAGAATTTTTAATTTGGAAAATGGGTGCCCAAATAACTCGAGTGCAAAATGTGTCTGTGTGTGTAGAGGTGTAGTGTAATGTCTGTAAAGTCAGTGAGTTGTGCAAAATGTGCACTGTGCACTGTGCACTGTATTACAAACAAACATTACTGATAAAAAGTACCCGGAACCGGCGTGCGTGCAACGACTTATGAACGTTGATGAAACAAAGGTTATCTGTCAGGATCGTGGCAGTACCTGGTCTCTGCTTACCCCTCTAGGATACAGGCGAGAGGTTTTGTTATGTAATGCTGTAAATAGACAAGTCTTTTATTAGAGTTCGTAAAATATAACATAATAGTTTGCCCGCCACTGTCTTACAATCCTCCACCAACCCGGACTTGGCCGCCGTGGTAGAGTATGGCCTAACCTTCCTACGACGCAGGAAGAGACTCGTGCCCCAACAGTGGGGACATACAAGGTTTGATAACGATAAAATATAACTCGGCAACATTTTTTCTACCGCCAATAAAGTACCACATTTTTTCTACGCGTTTTTTTATGTTCTGTGCGTTTTACAGTAACGAAATACGAAATTTCATGCGCAAATGTCACTGTCAGGTTTTAAATAAAATTGTCTGTATGATTTCAGTATTTCCGTTCATCGATGTCCTTAGTTTTGTTTCTCTGCGTTTGACAAGCCCTTGTTTCCATTTAGACCTAGGCTAAGATCTCAGCCCTCTAACGTACCGAAATTCTTAGGCCCAGTATTCCAATTTCCACGACATGGGTTCAAAACGCCTACGGAGGACCTAAACAATAATAAATTCAGTGCTACGAGAGTGCTACGAATTACGTAGCGGGCTCCGCGCAGGGCCTACGAGTTCTTGCCAGTGTCGTACTGACCCGCTACGCCGTAGGACGCGCGCGCTGTCTCTAAGCCTTCTCTCTGACTCTCTTTCCTCTTTTCTCTCGGCATTTTCAACTGTGAATGTAATATTCGCCTTCTCTATCGACGCGTTCGAAATTCGAAAAAGTGTATCTGTGTGCGTTTCGAAAAAGGAATCGAAAAAGAAAATAAATTATTTTGCAAGTGTTTATTGCTTTTTGTTTTTATTTTTTTGACTTTACGTAAGCGTTCCATTTTTAAGTTGCCAAGCGTTTTTGTTTCTTTTTTCGGGTTGATTTTTATGGCATTTGCGCGCCCAAAAGTGCCAAGTACCAGTTCGTTACGTAATAACAGGTTTGTATGTGTTTAGCACAATACGGAAATGTGTCAATATTTTTCGATAATGTAATTTTTTGTATCATTGTTGTTTTGTTCGTTGGAAGGGATTTATTCCGGGCCCTTCCTTTGTCATTTTATCGACACGGCTGCCTGGAGTCGAGCAGTATTACGTATTGCCCAAATACACTCGCGTTCCGCTAAAGCGTCTATTTTGGGGGAAATTTCAACTCGTATACTAATTCTTTATAGGTATACATTAGACCTCCAAATTATGGTACGTACTTATCTGTGTGCTTAAGTTGAGTTTTGTTTCATACAAAGAGATATTTCGAGTTGGAAATGGAAAAATAAAAATATGTATATTTAATAAGATGACTAATAATTTTTAGCTAAGCAAGCATTGTTTTGCTAAATTAATTAGCCTACGGATCATACTCGGACCTATGGAATAAACCCAAAAACAATCATAAAAATCGGTGAATGCATTTCGGATGAGTTCTATAACAACTACTGTGACACGAAATTTTGATATAATGTAATATATATTTCTCGGAAAAAGAGTATGGGCTTAATTATTACGCGTGCTCACCGCCGATTAGCAATTCAAAGTGCTAATGTGAACTAAGTTTTTAAAAACCTATTTAGAGGCTAAAAATTTCACCCATGCCGGGATTCAAACCCGCGACCTCTGGCTATCCGTGCCAGCGCTCTTTCCAACTGAGCTAATGGGCGACTCACCGGCATCAGTGAAATTTCGAACCTCTTTACACTATTCTCTGTGTTACGTTTTTAGCCTCCAAATAGCTTTTTAAATTGTCCTTAGCACGGGTCAGTGCATTAAAAATAAAAATAGTATAATAAGGTGTCCTCGCGATTCTTTCCTTCGCAGTTATCGAGTGTTACTGCTTTAACAACTTCACAAATGTACATAAGTTAGAAAACAAAGTCATGAGCAGGTATTTGAACCCATGACCTCTGGAATGTTAGGCCGGCGCTAACAGTAGATTAACAGGCGATTAGTTTACGAGAAACCGAGGGTAAATTACTTAAGATTCTTCTTCATATACTATTTTTAGGGTTCCGTACCTCAAAAGGAAAAAACGGAACCCTTATAGGATCACTTTGTTGTCCGTCTGTCCGTCCGTCCGTCCGTCTGTCAAGACCCTTTTTCTCAAGAACGCGTGGAGGTATGAAGCTGAAATTTATATCAATTACTCAGGTCTACTGTCCCTTGAAGCTGTGAAAAAATCAAACTTCTAAGCCAACGCAATCAAAAGATACAGCCGTTTATGCCGCAAATTTTCGAAACTTGCAAGGGAATCAAAACCTACAGGGTGCTTCCCGTGAACTCAGAATCTTGAAATTTGGTACGAAGCAACGTCTTATAGCATAGATAAAGGAAAAATTACGAAAACCATAAATTTTTAGTTACATCACATAATATATATTTTTTTAATAATTTTAAACTTACTACCCATTTCCTCATAAACGCGTAGAGGTATTAAATTGAAATTCATACCAAATACTCAGGTCTATAATACAGATTTGGACGGAACCCTCGGTGCGCGAGTCTGACTCGCACTTGGCCGGTTTTTTTTATTTTTAATGCACTAACCCGTGCTAATAACAATGTTAAAAAAACCTATTTAGAAGCTTAAAAATCCACCCACGCCGGGATTCCTATCCGTGCCAGCGCTCTTTCCAACTGAGCTAATGGGCGACTCACCGGCATCAGTGAAATTTCGAACCTCTACACTATTCTCTGTATTACGTACAGGCAGCGACATCTGACTTAAGCAAATTGCATTACTTACAGCCCCGACTACCTACTTTGCAGTTAGGTTTTAACATCGGTACGATATCACTGTACCCACATGATTACACTATTTTTATTTTTAATGCACTAACCCGTGCTAAGGAACAAATTTAAAAACCTATTTAGAGGCTAAAAATTTCACCCACGCCGGGATTCGAACCCGCAACCTCTGGCTATCCGTGCCAGCGCTCTTTCCAACTGAGCTGATGGGCGACTCACCGGCGGCATCAGTGAAATTTCGAACCTCTTTACAATATTCTCTGTATTACGTACTACAGGCAGCGACATCTGACTTAAGCAAATTGCATTACTTACAGCCCCGACTACCTACTTTGCAGCTACCTACTTTCCTACTGAGCTAATAGGCGACTCACCGGCATCAGTGAAATTTCGGACCTCTTTACACTATTCTCTGGTACGGATAGCCAGAGGTTGCGGGTTCGAATCCCGGCATGGGTGAAATTTTTAGCCTCTAAATAGGTTTTTAAACTATTCTCTGTATTAAGTATACTTCTATTATGTATTATTATGTTTACCCACTTCTTCTTCTTCTTCAGGCTATATGTTAGTCCACAGCTGGACATAGCCCTCTCCTAAAGAGCGCCATAGCGCCCTGTCTTCAGCTTAAGATACTGCAGGGAGCTAACTCCACCAATGGAAAAAAAATCATTACTAGTTTTGTAATACGTTTTTATTTAAAAGTGAAAATTAGAAATCTTTATAACTGACAACTATTTGTTGAACCTACAGTCTAGAACCTAGAATCGACAACCAAGGACTTTAATCACTTTTCGCCAAAAACGGCCGTTGTTAATCCACTGCTGGACATAGCCCTCTCCTAAAGAGCGCCATAGCGCCCTGTCTTCAGCTTAAGATACTGCAGGGAGCTAACTCCACCAATGGAAAAAAAATCATTACTAGTTTTGTAATACGTTTTTATTTAAAAGTGAAAATTAGAAATCTTTATAACTGACAACTATTTGTTGAACCTACAGTCTAGAACCTAGAATCGACAACCAAGGACTTTAATCACTTTTCGCCAAAAACGGCCGTTGTTAATCCACTGCTGGACATAGCCCTCTCCTATAGAGCGCCATAGCGCCCTGTCTTCAGCTTAAGATACTGCAGGGAGCTAACTCCACCAATGGAAAAAAAATCATTACTAGTTTTGTAATACGTTTTTATTTAAAAGTGAAAATTAGAAATCTTTATAACTGACAACTATTTGTTGAACCTACAGTCTAGAACCTAGAATCAACAACCAAGGACTTTAATCACTTTCCTCCAAAAACGGCCGTTCTTAGCAGAAATTGATTACAGTTCTAATCTATTGATAATGGGTTCTAGACCGTAAGTTCTAAAAACAGCTTTTACAGTTGTTAAGCTTTCTCATGTTCACTTTTAGATAAAAACGTATTATAAAGCAAGTTACGATTTTTTTCCATTGGTAGCGCTAGTTAGCGCCCCGAAACGCCCTAAAGACGCAAAATATGCTACAAAAACCACTTAACGAGCGTGTAATAAAAAATACGACATTGCAAACACTATTATATCTACTTACCTATATAAATATACATAGAAATATAGATAGACAGAGAAGCCTTTATTGTACAGTCAGAAAAAATATAATTCATTGAAATGATTAAATTTTAAAAACCTTTTTGGATGCTAAAAATTTCGCTGTACGTAATATAGAGAGGCTAAAAATTTCACCCATGCCGGGACTCGAACCCGCGACCTCTGGCTAACCGTGCCAGCGCTCTGCCAACTGAGCCAGTGGGCGATTCACCGGCATCAGTGAAATTCCGAACCTCTTTACGAAACCCTCTGCATTTCGTACAAGTAACATAAGTATGTTTTAAATCCCATTTCTTGTTTTTCTCTCTGTCCTTTTTTTTGCACATAATTTTTCTTCTATTTCCCGCATATTTTTGGTGAAAAATATTTATAACATAAAGTCCGCCGTAATATGCGTTTGTTTAAAGGCCTCCGCAGACGAGAGACTATCCCTAGGATACTTTTTTGTCCGTCGATATAGATCTCTTATAAATTGTATCACATAACGCACACGAAGGACTAAAAGTACCCCGTGCAAAAAGTCACCGAGGACATCTAGAGACCGGACTGGACAAAAGTTTGATGTTTTCTTTTAAAACGCCTTTTCTTTTTCAACCTCATGTAAATTATAACACAATGTAATCTTAGAATATTTGCTTCCATAGTACGCTTTGTACGCTTCACTCAATTTCCGGGGAACAAATGACCGCACATCGTAGGCGTTGAGTCCGCGACAATTACTCGGAGGTAATTTTTCACAATTCAAATTCGTCTGCGCAGGCCTTTAGTGCAATAAGTAATAATAATCGTGCTAACCGTGAAGAAAAACATCGTGATGAACCTCTTTACAATACTCACTGTATTACGTACAGGCAGCGACGTCCTGCTGAAGTAATTTGCATCACTTGCAGCCCCGAGTACCTAGGTACTTTGCAGTTAGGTTTTACATCGGAATGATATCACTGTACCCACATGATTATATTATTTTTAAGCGCCAGAGGTCGCGGGTTCGGCATCCCGGCATGGGTGAATTTTTGAGCCTGTAAATAGGTTTTTGAAATTGTACTCAGCACGGGTTAGTGCATTAAAAAGTATATGATAGTGAGGAAACCTGAGTGTCTGAGGAGCAATCCACTGTATCCTGCAGTGGGAGGTGTATAATCTAGAAAATGTTACTGAATTAGCTGTACTATCGCCATTATTATTATTATTAAAACTTTATTGCACCATAAAATTGTACAATGCGGCGAACTTAATGCCATTGATTACTAAATATACATAGTTTGGTAAATATATTGCTCTAAACAATTAATCGCTCGTGGCCTAGGCGAACCGAGTGATTGGAATCAATTAAAATATAAAATCCCTGAAGATATATTAAGCTTGCCTGAATCGCGGTTCAAAAAATATGTTAAGCACACTTTGTGCCAAAAGGGCTACTATAATATAAAGAATTATTTAGATGACAATGATGTATGGAATTAAAGCCAGTACAATGTATGAGTTCTATGTTTTATAATAATTATGTAAACTATGTTAATTAAGGACTTTGAAAAGACTAAGTTTGGAGTTTTTTTGTCCATTTTTTCTCCAAAATTATCTAGATTTTGAAATGGACACCTAGTTTGAATTGTAATGTTCATGAAGCCGCAGTTTCTGTGCTACTTTGAATAAAACCTTTTCATTTCATTTTATTTCAATCACTTTGTTAAGCAACAACAGGCGCGGTCAGGTACAGGATAGGTGAGCGTCCCGTGACTACCACTAGTGGCATTTTTCTGAGCGCTTCCGTGCTTCGCAAGGCACGCTAAGCCGTTGGTGCTGGCAGTCGTTAAGCCATGTCAGAGGCCTTATGGGCGACTTGGTAACTTCTGAAATTAAGGCCTGCCACTGTCATACAATCTTCCACCAACCTGGACTTGGCCCCCGTGGTGGATTATGGCCTAACTTTCCTGTGCCCTAGCAGTGGGGAGATATAAGGGTTGACCACGAAACAATCATCAGCAATCCATTATATTCCCACTGAGGAGCACGGGACAGTGGTATTGGCCATACTCCACCAACGAATTGGTGGAGGCTTGCAAGACTGGTGGCTGGACTTACTGTCACAAGATTTCAAGCCGCCGTAAGACATCTGACTTGGCTTAACGGCTGCCATCTATCGACGGCAGCCATCTATCGACGGCAGCCGGCACCAACCGCTTAACGTGCCTTGCAAAGCACGGAACCGCTTGGAAAAATCCCGCTAGCGCAAAATAGCCGCTTTATTCATAGGCGGTCTCCCATCTACACACTGAACGCGCCCTATGCCACTTAAGCTTCGTGATCGTTTATGATTACTAAAGCAGCTGGGGCTACGAGCGATTCCAAAACAATTAGGGGACTGAGATTTCAAAGTGGAGTAAAACTTTTTGCTTTGTTGGTTTTAATTATAACTTTACTGGCCTCTAAATATTATATAGGCATCCTTTAAGAAAATTAACCCTTTATAGAGCAATAGAATAATGATCCCCTGTCTTAATTGACCCGCATCTTATTGAAAGCGTTTCAAAAAAGGCGTTCAATTAAATTTCTTCTTTTATAATGTCATTGAGGTAACAGCGGAGCAGTAAACCGCCTGCTTCTTAATCGGGAGGTTGTAGGTTCGAATCTCGGCATAGACCAAAGATTTGGGTTTCTAAGTTCTAGCAAATGTACATAACATTTGTGAAGTTTTGGTAGCAATACCACTCGCTAACCGTGAAGGAAAACATCGTGAGGAAACCCTAGTACCTGAAATGTTAACATACCTCTGCGCTTGCTACGTACAATGGCCCAACCGTGAGTATAAGTGTGAAAATCTCTGGTGTAACTCACTAAGATAATGAAATGAAATGAAACGGTTTTATTCAAAGTAGCGCAGAAACTGCGGCTTAATGAACGTTACAATTCAAACTACGTGTCCATTTAAAAATCTAGATCGTTTTGGACAAAAAATGGACAAAATAACTCCACACTAAATCTTTTCAAAGTTAATTTAATTAACAGAGTTTACATTATTATTATAAAACACAGAACTCATGCATTGTACTGGTTTTAGTCCCAGACTTTGTCATCTAAATAATCCTTTATGTTTTAGTAGGCCTTTTGGCACAAAGTGTATGTACTTAACACATTTTTTGAACCGCGTTTTAGGCAAGCTTAGAATCTTCAGGGATTTTATCATAGAAGCGTATACAACGAGAGTAGATAATATTCACCAGAATCCTTTCTTTTATTTCAGCATGATAAACCATTAAAGTATCAAAACGTACTAATTGTAACGTTCATTTTTATTAAATTGAACACACATAAAACCAGGTATTTATTTTCATCACGCTAACCTATGAAGGCAATAAAAAATGAAGTGCTTCCCAGTACAATGGAAATATCTAGCCTAAAAACGCGGCTGGATTGAATATACGGCCAGCTTTATCCGTCGGTCAATCTTCAATCTGATTTATTACAAGATTTATTTATTTTACCAAAAAATACTAATGTCGCTTTATTTGTATGCCTCTACTGCTGGGATACGGGTCTCTTTGTGCATCGCAGGAAGGTTAGGCCGTACACCACCACAGGGGCCAAGTCCGGGTTGGTGGAGGATTGCAAGATAGTAGCGGGCCTACCTGTTAAAAGTTATCAAGCCGCCCATTAGGCCCTTCACATGACTTAACAACTGCCATTACATGACAGCTGGCACCAACGGCTTAACGTCCCAAAGCGCTCGGAAAAATTGCCACTAGCGGTAGTTTCCAGTTCAGAACCTGACTGGGCCTGTTGTTGCTTAACTTTGCGATTGATTTCAATAACTCGGTTCCAATGGACTGTGGCCACAGTTTTTAAACATAACATTTACTCGTACATACTGGCACATACATTGGTTCTGGCCGCACACTAGGATACCCTGTGTCGTGGGTACCAGAAACAGCGACATCACAAACATGTATAGTTGTATACATCCAAGACCTAGGGTTTTTTTTTTGTCCCCAGCCCGGAATCGAACTCGGGATCTACCGCTACCGGCGCTACCGCTGCGCCACAGAGGTCGTTCCATTAGAATATTAATGAATAATAATATCTAGGTACAATTCAATTCAATTCAATTTATTTCAACGTAAAGAATTTACATTCTGTTTGCTGAATGTCAAAGTACAATGTAACATGAAAGTGAAAGCCGCCGCCTTCGGGCCGTAATACAGATGGCAACCATAGAAAATCTATTAATTAACGATGATCGAACTCCTCTAAATGGTTTTGAGTGATTATTGTTTCCTTTGGCCCATCGTTCAACTATTTTTTCAAATAAATATTCGAATCGAATTCGAAACAAATTAGATGTTGGCAACCTATAAAAAGAAAAAAAAAAGGAATCGAAATGAATTATTTGAAAATAGAAATGATAAGTAAGATATTTTTGCAAGAGTAGTTTTAAATATGGCCTATTCTTACCGTCAAGGGTTTTATTTTTCTCTTCGAAACGGTTTTTCCTACCAGCACACAAATAATAAAAATCCTTACTTTCTTCAGGAAAAAAAATCCATCCAATACACCGTCTTTTTACAAGACGCCTGAAAAACAAACTAGCGTTATACATTCTGGGATCAAGTAGATATGTAAATATTTGAGCCTCTTGTATTCTGTTATAACTTATGAATGGTAGAATCGATTTAGAAGGGTGTAGTGATTGGAAATGTTGTATTCTGAGTTTTATTTTTGTAATATTACCTCGCTAATTGTCAAGAAAAACGTTGTAAGGAATCCTAAGTGTTTGATATTATATATACTATATCTCTTGATGATTCGCGATACTTATAGATAGTTATAAATTCTTCTTCTTCTTCTTCAGGCTATATTATGAAGTCCACTGCTGGAAATAGCCCTCCCCTAATGAGCGCCATAGCGCCGTCTTCAGCTTGCCGCATCCAGCATCTGCCTGCAGTTGCTTTATTGTACCTACACGAGAAATAACATAAGATACTTAAACAATAACATAGTGCAGTACAATTGGCGGCCTTATTACTAAAAGTAATTTCTTCCAGACAGTCATTGACGGAAAAAAAGAAGCTGAAAGACGGGTAGTCGGTGCAAATAAACAAATCATTTTCAAAAAAAAGATATTTTTTATATTTAACACACAAACATAATCGATATAGTAAATAGAAAGTGAGTATGGGCTTAATTACTACGCGAGCCCACCGTGGATTGGCAATTTCAAGCGTTGAAGTATTCGAACGATACGGTATTTTTAGGCATCCTCTTAATGACAAGGAAAATCTGCAACCCATCAGGATGTAATCAGAGCATATCTGAGCATTGCTCGGAATACGCAGGTAAATGAGGAAATTGTTGGAAACAACTGCGTGGTAACAATATTTCTTTCCTGTATTGAATGGATGCTTTTCCTGTATACAGGAATACACTATACAGGGTGTATAAAAGTACAGTCTGTTAGCTTTTAGCATACACCTCGGGCTCTAGAGTAGGCTTTGGTTTTCGCCGAAAGCACACGAGTGTAATACTACTTCCGGCTCTGTATAAAAGTTTTTTCACTATTTTGTGAAGAAACGTTTTATAAAGTGTCATATTAGTTCCGATATATCTATTACACGAATATATACAATTCTATCCGCTAGTAGCCGAGGTGTATTCTAAAAGCTAACAGACTGAAACAGAAATATATTTATAGTACTTTTTTAATATAGATTGAAAATATCTCTTAGATTGTACACAGATTAGCTCACAGGCTAAACAGACACTCATTACACTACGCATGCTATCGTCGATATTAATCCTTTATGTCCCCACTGCTGGGGCACGGGCCTATTAATATATTGCAGGAAGGTTAGGCCATACTCCCCCACGGCAGCCAAGTCCGTGTTGGTGGAGGATTGTAAGACAGTGGCGGGCTTTACTGTCAAAAGTTATCGAGCCGCCCATAAGACCTCTGACATGGCTTAACGACTGCATTACATGACAGCCGGCACCAAAGGAGCACGGGAGCGCTCGGTAAAAATGCCACTGGCGTTAATCACGGGTTGGTCTCCCATCCAGCACCTGACCGCGCCTGTAATTGCTTTACCTTAGTGATTGATTCCAATCACTTAATTTCACTAGGCCACGAGCGCCATCTTTCTTTAACACCCTGTATTCTAAAGTAATTTGTCTGAGCCATGCGTGGATACTCTTTGTGTCTGTCTGCAATGCTTAATTACTTTTAAGTTTGCGAATTATTCCCACTGCATTCTTATCCACTCCTATTTCTATGCAATAGCAATTTAAGTAACGTGCCGCTGCTCTAATGATAACAATCTTATATTCTTTTTAATGCACTACATAACCCGTGTAAGGACAATTTTAAAAACCTATTTAGAGGCTAAAAATTCCAACTGAGCTAATGGGCGACTCACCGGCATCAGTGAAAAAGAAAGTATTGTCGAACCTCTCAACAATACTCTCTTTCACAGCGATATCATTCCGATGTAAAATCTAACTGCAAAGTAGGTACTCGGGGCTGCAAGTGATGCAAATTACTTCAGCCAGATGTCGCTGCCTGTACGTAATACGGAAGAGCGCTGGCACGGTTAGCCAGAGGTCGCTGGTTCGAATCCCGGCAAGGGTAAAATTTTTAGCCTTTAAATAGGTTTTTCAAATATTAGCTCGCTAACAGTGAAGGAAAACATCGTGAGGAAACCCTAGTGTCTGAAGTGTTAACGTTCTTGACACTTCTCAGCGCTTGCTGGGTAAAGCCCCAACTATGAGGCTGTGGAAATCTCAGGTCTAGCTAACTAAATAAGGCATGTCTTACCGCCACACTCAGAAACGTCAATTAAAAGTTAATCTCCGTTAAGTATGCTGTTGTCATTTTCTGTTTCATTGGTAATAAGTGAAAGTTTTAGGTTCATGTAAAATAATTGGTTTATAAATTTAATTTTTAACTTCAATTACTACTAATCAATATTGTTGACTTTATATAAAATAATTGATTTACCTATTTTGGAACGTAACTTCATAATTAACTTTTGTATTTTTTGCCGAGGGTAGTAAACTAACAGTTAATGCTTTCAAAAAGACGCCTGTCACCTCAGTCATCCGAGACCACGGCACCTGTAAAAGTGCCGAAACGTCGGAAAATTGTAAAAAAAATATAGGTATAATAAACGAGTGAAATCCGTATTAAAACAGTTTTAATAATAACTAATAAGTGAAAGATAATGATCTTTAAATAAACATTAAAATTTAATGGACGTGTCTGAGTGCGACAGTTCGACATTCTTCTGGGTTTCCCTACTCAGCACTGCTCAGCAATGTATGAAAATAAACTGAAGCTCGTTTCGATTTTTCGAGCGTTTTTTTTTTCATTTCATTCGGCCGCGCTCGCACAACTTTGCGGGCATTTTCCTAAGTGTTTCCACAAAAAGCAAATAAACCCCAATGGTCATTCATCTTTATCGGACAAATTCGGGAACTTATAACTGTGATAGACATTCGAATTAGGCCTGCCCACTAGGGACCGATTTCGGGGCCCTTGCCTTCGTTGAGAGTGATTGCTTATGACAGTTTTGATCGGTGGCGCCTGACCTTTACTCCTATAGTATTTAGAGGTGATTTTCGTGTAGATATGACTTAATGCGTTTTCTATTTAATTGGTTTTCAGCGTGAATGAGTGTTGAGGTCGTGAAAAAGGTTTGTGAGGCACGCGGCAAGTGGTAGATGGTTCCTGCCTACCACTTAGATATATGTGTGTGAGTTTATTTATTGTTTTAACATGAGTTATGTATGATAACGTCAGAGCGTTTTGATAAGCATGGAAAGGGTTTCTCCATAGGTCCTAGTCCTAAATATAAACTAATAAGGGCGAAATAACATTATAGTTATTATAACATTATTAATAACTTAGCACGGGTTAGTGCATTAAAAATAAAAATAGTGTAAACATTATAGTGTTCAGAGAGAGCAACCTGTATTCCAGCAGTCATCATATTATAGAAAAAAAGAATGTGTTGTGTGATGTTGGAAGCGTGAGATAAACTGTGCAATATATGTGTGTGTAATTGTGTATGGGTGAGTGGCTTCTTCACCCATCTAAGGTGAGTGAAGGTGCTGTATAAATATATTTACGTAAGTAGATGCAAAGGTATTGAATAATACAAAGGTACAGAGAGAAAAGCGTTTGAAACCAGAAGGTGCCATTAATGCCAGCAGAAGGTAGAAAACTCATATCGCATGCTGAGAAAGAAAGTGACCTAATTCAAGATTTTTGTCAAAGGAATAAATATACAGAATAATCAAAAGAGCGCACTAAAAAGTGAAAATAGACCATTTATAGTCAACAAATTAAGTAACATGAAAAATATATAAAATAAAATAAATAAATATTCAGGGACATATTACACAGATCTCGTTAGCCCTATACTAAGTACAACTAAATGACTTGTGTTATAGGTTTAAAAACCTATTTAGAGGCTAAAAATTTCACCCATGCCGGGATTCGAACCCGCAACCTCTGGCTATCCGTGCCAGCGCTCTACCAATTGAGCGAATGGGCGACTCACGGCATCAGTGAAATTTCGAACCTCTTAGCGCGGGTTAGTGCATTAAAATAAAAATAGTATAATTGTGTTATAGGTGCTAACTCGACGATAGATTCAATACAATAAATACATAGAAAACATAGACATAATAGTTAGATTATTTTCGGGGCTAAGCCGCATAGTAATTTATTGCTATTTTACCTCGAGTGTCGCAAACGTGGGATCCGGTCATCAAGATGTGTTCGATGAGAAAAAATGTCGCATGGCCTATCGTCCGACATTGTCAGTGTAGTGTATTGCAACTCTAATAGTGCTTTGTGATGGCTGATTGAGGGTAGTCTGAAACCTCATCAGCCGAAGATGCGAACTGAGTGCTTAGTGCGAGTTTGACAGATCCAATCGAATAACTTTACTACCGCGTTAATCGAGCATTGAGTAGTGAGTATGAGTACGAGTAAGTTAACCGTTCGAACTGGCAAAACGCTGTCGCAGTACAACTCGCACTCGCGTTTATTCGTGTTTTGGCTGGTAAACGTGTTCACTTCTCAACGTAAACCATTACAACTCGCACTCTGCAATTTTAATTTCCATACTTGTCGCTAGGTGGCGCTTCCTCGATGCCATAGAAATATAAGTTTACGTTAACGCGATCGAGTAGTTAAAAAACTCGCACTAAGCACTCGGGTACCAGCCATCAGTCTTCTCGTGACCACGATGACTGTAAAGTCGTCGAAACGTCGAGGTAAAAAAGCAATAAATTACTACGCGATTAAGCCCCGAAAATATTCTAACTATGTGTACAAGTCACGAAAGTTTAAAATATGTTATAGATATAATTATATGAGTAAAGGCTCTGAAAGACGATGGAGCGTCTCAAACTTAGCTTGGCACGTGACGCGCAGCCGTGTGACTAGATTTGGAGGTGCCAGTAAACAGGTGGATTAAAGTTGGGTTTCATTTTATCGACAGTATGTGGGTGGCCGACCGAATCTGGATTGACGTGGATGTAGGCTTAATTTTATTTGGCGATTATGCTACGTAGGCTGAGGCAGCGCTTTTGTTGATTTACGTACGTTATAAAACACCTATTTAGAGGCTAAAAGTTCGACCCATGCCGGGATTCGAACCCGCGACCTCTGGCTTTCCGTGCCAGCGCTCTTTTCAACTGAGCTAATGGGCGACTCACCGGCAACAGTGAAATTTCGAACCTCTTTACAATATTCTCTGTATTACGTACAAAAGGGGATTTTTTAGCCTCTAAATAGGTGTTTTAAAATTGTCCTTAAAAGTGCATTAAAAAAAAATTAGTAAAATTACGTACGTTACTCAATTTAATACATATTCGGCATTTTTTTTCTGTACTAGCTGTTGCGGCAAACTTCATACCTTCACCAAATCCGATTAAACGATTGTTTGAAATGAAATGAAATGAAAAGGTTTTATTCAAAGTAGCGCAGAAGCTGCGGCTCAATGAACGTTACAATTCAAACTAGGTGTCCATTTCAAAATCTAGATAATTTTGGAGAAAAAAATGGACAAAAAAACTCCAAACTTAGTCTGTTCAAAGTCATTAACTAACAGAGTTTACATCATTACTTTAAAACATAGAACTCATACATTGTTTAATTCCAGACATCATTGTCATCCAAACGTCACCCATCCTGCACCGGACCGCGCCTGTTGTTGCTTAACTCGAACGATTGATTCCAATCACTCGGCTTGGCTCTGAGTCGAATCTCCCAAAATACTAGGAGTGGGTCGTTGTCCGATTTTTTGACGACGAAACACAACCGTTTTTTCTGGAACGAAAACAGGTCCTCGAAACGGTCCTCGTTCGCAACTGGTTTCATTGTATGCGAACGAGAAAGGCGCAGAGGACGGTCAAACGAGTGCGAACTAGACGAAATCACGAAACATCGGAAAAAATTAGTTGTTTTACACGATATTCGACTGTATACTCATAGACATAAAGATTACTTTATTGTATCACAGACCAAAACGAACGGAACGAGCAAGGAGCCGACGACGACGTCGCAATGATCTCATTACGTTCTAGGCTCTATTAATATAGCACTAAAGGACATATCCGCGTCAAACAATCTAAGGACTGGTCTCGCGACGAACAAAAACGCTGGCACTGCTTTAGAGTCGCTGGCACTGCTTTAGAATGAAACGTCAAACGGTCCTATCGTCGCGGAACACAAAACGGTCTTATAAAACGCTTCGTCTTTGCAACGATCACGCCTACAAAATATCCGAAATACATTTGTATAAGGTCAAATTCATCCTTTCAAGTGGTTTGTCGGGTGAATACTAATTATATTTTCATTCATGGAAGCATCGTTATATTTGTCAAAGTTTTGTTTACAATGAAGGAGTTACCTTTAGCGAAGGATTCTCCATTGAGTCTATTAATGAGAGAATCCCAACATGATTTAGTTTTTCGGTGACCTCTTCATCTGCGAAATAGAATGAAGACGAAGGCCACCAAATGGGTTAACGTCGTTTTTGAGAGATTGACAAGAGTTTTAAAACCCTATTTAGAGGCTAAAAATTCCACCCATGCCGGGATTCAAACCCGTGACCTCTGGCTATCCGTGCCAGCGCTCTTCCAATGGGGCTAATGGGCGACTGACAAGAGTTACAAATTATAATGGCACTTCAGATGTAGAAACTCAGCAAATATTATTTATATTTATTGGTATTAATTTATTAGTTCAATTATTTTTTATGAAGCGCTCGGGGCCTTGTGGAAGCGAATCGTTATCGTTATCAACCATTGTATGTCCCCACTGCTGGGGCACGGGTCTCTTCCTGCATCGCAGGAAGGTTAGGCCATACTCCACCACGGGGGCCAAGTCCGGGTTGGTGGAGGATTGTAAGACAGTGGCGGGCCTTTCTGTCATAAGCTATCAAGCAGCCCATAAGGCCTCTGACATGGCTTAACGACTAACATTGCATGGCAGCCAGCACCAACGGCTTAACGTGCCTTGCGAAGCACGGAAGCGCTCGAAAAATACCCCTAGCGGTAGTGACGGGACGGTCACCTATCCTGCACCTGACCGCGCCTGTTGTTGCTTAACTCAAATGATTGATCGTTTGATATCGGTGGATGCAAACGACTGATATGAAATTTATTGGGAGGTACGACGAAAAAACTTTCTTACTCGACATTATAAACGGCAGAGCGTGTTTATTCGTTTGCCCTTCTTTCAAAAAAACAACGATGCAACATGCAAAGTTATCCAATAACAAAGACAGTGACGACTTTTTTCCAGCACCCGTGCAAACGATGCCACAGACACAAAACATAAAGCGTATTCAAAATAGAATACCTGAATCAAAGGCGCCATGTTCATTTTATAAGGCATCAGTCATTTAGTAGTACTAATTGGAATTGGCCACTTTATTTGATTGATATGTACTCGTACAGTTATTTCAAATAAAATAAATATATAACATTTTGTATATATTTGTAGCCCCGGCTACCTGAGTGATCTCAAACGGTCACGAAGGTTAAGCAACATAGAGCGCGTTCAGTGCATGGATGAGTGACCGTTTATACCTAACGCTAGTGGCATTTTTTCGAGCGGTTCCGTGCTCCACAAGGCACGCTAAGCAGTTGACGCCGGCTTCCGTCGATAGGTGGCAGTCGTTAAGCCAAGTCAGAGGCCTTAGGGTGGATTGAAAACTTCTAACAGTGAAACCAGCCACTAGTCTTACAAGCCTCTATAAAACTGGACTTGGCCCCCGTGGTGGAGTATGGCCTCTCGTACCTTCCTCAGGGAAGAGACCCGTGCCCATCGTTGGGAACGTTATGGGTTGATAATGATGATGATGAAAGCAAACTTTTTCGGACAGTTTATACATTCTCGTGTATACAGATATTTAGATATTTAATTTTTTTAAACTGGATTATGTTCTTTTGTTATTTAAATTAAATTTACACCAAATTGAAATGTAATATTCAAAAGTATTTAGGAATCTATAATCTGGGTGTTGAATCCTCCTATGCGTCATTTACGTTTACTATACGTTTAATTTAGAATATTTCTTTCTTTGTGTAAAAATACTTTTAATCATTATACAATAATCGTTCATCAACAATCAATAATAGTGAAATATTCATATTTAACAAACTCGTACGCAATTTCTTCTTATTCACTGTCAGATGGTATAATTCGTGATGTATCATAATACAGCAGTTGTCATTTGTGAAGCTGAATAAGTCTCTTTTTAATGCCACCAACACTGTTTTTTTTATTTCTGTTTTTAATAAACCAACCAAAGTAGCCAATCTTCATTACATAAACTATGCATGACAGCAATCAGTTATGTCCACAATTAATTTAGTATTGTTATTTATAGCAATCAAGCTCAACTCCGGAGATTTTCTATCCGACGAACACTTTATTAAATTGTTAGGACTTTTTGTTTAAGTTGTTTTCGCCACTAAGAATACTTTAGTCATTTTAACGCTTAATAAACTCAGAAGAGTTTTAAAATAGACCACGTTCGAACAATTATTGTCGGGTAGTTTTACAGAAATTTACATTTATAAAATGTCGTTTAATGTTATTGATGCTAGTCAAAAAAAAAATCAGTAGTTCTGATTCACATTGAATTACTTTATTAAGACAGTAAAACTACACGTCAATGTTTTATTAAAGAAAATAACAACAATTACAATGTAGGTATATAGACAAGTTATGATGGGAGCCAAGGAGCTTTTTAAAAAGATTAATTCTAAAATAAAACTAGTGAATACGTCCACTCGATTCGGAGAGCGCTACTGTATTGATTTAAAATGGTCACACGAATATCTTAGGTCTAACACCTTATCTCTAAAGAAAGCTTACGTGGCTATGCTGAGTCAGCCCTAACTGTAAGTACTCTACTGGTAGAGGGTTGATGGGGTTGTATAACTCCTCCCTCCTTAAGAGCAAAATCATCCGATGGATTTTGACATTGGTGATTTCGCCAGCACGTTATAAATGAACTTTGAACCTTAAATCTAAATATTACTAGACATACAATCGTTAATCCTAAAAACACATATAAAACTATAGTAGCAAGACTAATGCTATGCACTATCACTTCGTTATAAGTTTCACTATCACTGAAGATGTCCTTCTGCTTCATCGCATATGCGAGCATGTTCAGCTCGTCCAAGTTGATGTCTTCCATATTCACTGGGGGCATGCTAGGCACGTTACTGGGCTTCAGTTCGGGTAAGGTGATGATGGGAGTTCTTGTATACCCCATATTCTCTACATAGGATCGTTCACGATGCAGGTGAAGGTCGTCGCAGTATACATCACAAGGTTCGTCTATAGTTAGAATGTATGTCCCGAGGACATGTTCTCGTGTGGTGTCGGTGCTGCATTTCTTCGTTAACATGGTCTTTTTTCTAGCATACAATATCCAGCTATTTGGGCTGATCTGTTGTACCTTTGTGGCTTCAATACGTACTGGAACCTGGAGACAGTGCGTGAGGTTGTCTTCATAACTCAGGAGTTGCTGGACACAGGTCTCCTTCGGGTAGAGAACTCGATTTTCTTCGGCGCATAAGAAGCGGTCGTCGGCTATTCGCTTGCATGGTTGGTTAAAGGGTAAGTATGTCGAACTTTTTGCCAGAAGGTAGGGATATTTAGGGATAATTATAAAGGTCTTATTTTGGGGCTCATGGAAAATGGGTAAGGGATAGAGTTTATAGTAGTTATACGTATTGTTATCAGTTAAAGGTATTTCCATTATAAACATTATTTCATTACCCTTCATATAGGATTTCACAGTTATGGATTCTTCGAACTTAATCAGATTGCTTAAAACTACCTCATACATTAAATTTTCCGTTTCGGAAATTCGTTTGAGATGATCAAGTAATTCCGTGGAATTAACTATCGATTGGTGTAACACAGACACTCTACTGAATGCAATAGCAGTTTCAATTTCACTTATTTTAATGTAGATAGTACGGAAGTTACTTATAAATTGGTTATACAGTGTTAACACATATGTAGAGTACATAGAGTTGTTTTCCTTGCTTGTAAGCTGTGTAACAATTTTTCCACCCGTCGTAGTCGTTCATCTAACAGTTTTGAATTGTGATTAAAAGCTGTTGTGCTATTTATGAAGTTGTCTAACACCTTGGTGACCAGCGTTAGTTTTCCTGTCATGGAAGTCTGTTGAGTTTTCATACGGGATATCAGGTTGTCATATCGGATAGCGTCGGCGTGATCTTAGTTGCCTGTAACGAGTTTTACAAGAGAACCAAGAGGGTCTAAGAGTCCTCGCTTAAAGCGCTTGAAGCGACGCGTGGGTATAAGCTGTTGGAACTTATCAATTGTTATATTACTTAAGTAATCTGCCTGTGATTTTAACCCTAAAAACTCATATAATTGAGGCTTATTAACGTTAACTAACTTACTAAACTCACTATATTTTAAAACATTAAAAGCTAAATCATACTGTAAGCCACTTAAGTTTAATACCTTAATAATTAACCACTTATCTCGCTGAACGACAGCTTGACCTTCCTTAACAGGTAAGATCCCTGGGTTTTTGTCAATCCTTTGCAGCTGAAGTGCTTGGCTTAGGCTCATTATGCTCATCACCAGCCAACAGCACCTGTGGAGGACGTTTGATGTTTTTAACCGGTACTTTAGTTTGCCTTTCCTTTATTTTTACGGGGAGTACGTTGTGTTCTACCTTTCCTGTAACGGTGGCTTTTTGGTAGCGCGGCTTATCTTTGCTTTTCCTTTTATTGACTAACTTGGCAAATACGTGTTCGCCTTCGGGGAAATTTTCTTCTACTTCTCCACCTCTCTTTTGTCTAACCTTCTCCTTCTGCTGTAATAATCTTTGTGACAAATGGTCGTATAAGCACCTAGTTCTTTTAGCGTGATCCTTTAATATCTGCTGTAGGTAATTTCGCTCGAATTCAGTGTCAAAAACTTTACCTGAATCGGTGTGACCAAAAACTACTTCGAATGGGGTTAGATTAGTCGCGCTATGGATAGTATGGTTATATGCCATGACGGAGTAGGTCATTATAGACGCTGCGTCCGTGCATTTTTGTTCATATTTGGCTAGGCGGTAGATTTCAATGATGGTGGAGTGAAATCTTTCTACAATTCCCATGAAGTTGGGGTTATTGGGTGTACCTATATGGAGCTGGATTTTATACATGGTCATTAGCTCCTTCATGAGCTCGTTGTTGAACTCCGCGCCTGGGTCACTGCCTATTTTTTTTAGGGGTGCCGTAGAATGAAAAGTATTTAATAAGGGCACGGGTGACCTCAGGGGTTGATCGGTTTGCTAACTCAAAAGCTTGCCCTAACTTGCTGAAAGCGTCTACGAGGGTGAGATAATGTTTACCTTCTATGGAGAAGAGATCTATAAAGACTTCTTGGAAAGGGGCGTTTTGTGTTTGAGTTAGTTGTAACATTGGCTTGATAGGGTGCCTGTCATATTTCATCATCTTGCATGTATCACATCCATTCAGTACTGCTGAAACAGTGTCCTGCATATTGTGCCAAAAATAATTACGGCGGATTCTCAACATGGTTTCTTTTATTCCTCTGTGACATGTTTTTCCTGCGTGGTGTTTAAGTATAATCGCCTTTTGTTCTTTTTCGTCTTCCACAAATACCACTCTCTTTGTACATTCATAAAAATCAACTGCGTCCTTTTTGAATAGCTGTATGATAATTTTTGAAAATTGTTTTCTGAGCTCATCACATTCAAACCAAATAAAGTATTTGGTTTTGCTTTTTACGTACTCCTTTAAAAACTGTTTAATGACGTCATAGTTATTTAATGGAATAAAAATTTGTAAGACCTTTTGTTTTTTCCGGGAGAGGTCTTGCACTTGTAGTTCATTTTTATACCAAACGTGGACTAGTATTTGATTAGGCTTTGTATCTATTGCATCACTTAATATCGGGATTCCTTCCGACTCAAGGTTTCTCACAGAATGGATAGTGGCAGAGGCACTACTCGAAAGTGACGGGACAGGATACACCACACTGTCATCGTCTTTTTCAGATGGTAGAGAGTCCGTTATAGTTATAGGGCTTGCTGTCACGGTACGACATTCGTCCGATATCGTTATCGTAGATGAAGAGTTTCTATTGCCGGCTGGCTTACTGCTTAAGGATTTTATTTTGTCTGTGACCTCGCCAAGATAGGCCTGAAGGGCTTTTTCTTTCTTGTCCAAATTGACTTTCATGGAAAGTGCTTCGTCGTCTGAATCGGTAGCGTTTACTTTAATCCTGGATAAGGCATCCGCGTTCGTGTTCTGTTTGCCCTTTTTATAGACAATGTCAAAGTCAAAATCTTGAAGACGTAACCGCCAACGGGTAAGCTTACTATTCGGGTCTTTAAGGGAATGTAACCACGCTAGAGGGCGATGGTCCGTGTAAATAATGAATTTTCGCCCATATAAATATGGTCGAAAGTGCTTTGTAGCCCACACAATGGCTAAAAGCTCGCGCTCTATTGTACTGTAGCGAGACTCTGTATCGCTCAGTGTTCTACTGGCGTACGCAATAGGCTTGTCGCTGCCTACAGTTCCTTGTGATAAAACGGCACCTAAGGCTACCAAAGAAGCATCGGTTGTTAGTATGTATGGCTTATCCGGATCCGGGTATTGGAGTAAAGGCGCGTTTGTTAAAAGCTCTTTACACGTGTTACAGGCATCGATATACGATTGATCAAGGACGATCTTATTACGTTTCTTTAAGCACGCGGTTAAGGGTCGTGTTACTTTCGCAAAGTCCTTGATAAAGCGTCTATAATATCCTATTAGGCCAAGGAAACTCTTTATTTCGGTGGTGGTCCTTGGTATGGGGAAATTCATTACTGCCCTGATCTTGTCGTCATTAGGTTGAAGACCATCTTTGGTGATCTTATGGCCAAGGTACAGCACTTCTTTTCTGAAAAACTCTGACTTATCGAGCTGCACCTTAAGATTTGTCGCTCGTAACCTGTCAAACACATTACGCAACTTCTGTAGATGGTCCTGCAGACTTGTCGAATATATGATGATATCATCCAAGTATACCATGCAGTGTATACCTTGGAGGCCGCGAAGGACGTTGTCCATGGTACGCTGAAAGGTCGCGGGGGCTGTTTTGAGGCCAAAAGGCATTCGACAAAATTCGTAATGACCGTTCTGAGTGCTGAAGGCTGTCTTGGGTCTATCACACTCGGCAACTTCTATTTGGTGATAGCCACTCGCTAGGTCTAGTGTTGAGTAGTAGCAGCTTTTGCCTAATTTATCAAATAGGTCTGCTATATTGGGCAAAGGGTACTTATCGTCTACTGTGATCTCATTTAATCGACGGTAGTCGATAACCATCCTATATTTAGTCTCACCGGACGCGTCCATTTTTTTGGGAACCAGGTGGACTGGTGCGCTCCAGGGTGAGTGGGACTCCTGGATAACGTTATCTTTTAGAAGTTTGTCAACTTGACTTTTTATTTCTGCCGCCTGGACAGGTGCCTGTCTATAGGGTTTTACGTAAATCGGGTCCTTATTTTTTGTTCTAATACAATGTTTTACTTGGCTTGTAAAGGTTAAGGGGATTTTATCACAGTAAAATATATCTTTGTATTCTGTACAGAGCTTAAGAATACTCTCATGCTCTTCTGGGTTCATGTGTTCCAGGCGCAATTTTTTTAAGTTCTCCGTAAGCATGTCATCAACTTCCAGGTCTTTCATCTCTACATCGCTTATGCTGTTAACCTGAATTTCAGACTCTTCATATTCTGTAACTTTAAATGGTGAGGTGACTACTAGGGTTAATTCCTTATCGCTAGTATTCTGTATTACAGTAC
The DNA here is from genome assembly GCA_934045075.1 of Yponomeuta sedellus. NCBI lineage: Eukaryota > Metazoa > Arthropoda > Insecta > Lepidoptera > Yponomeutidae > Yponomeuta > Yponomeuta sedellus. The sequence continues at coordinate 5,574,865 of OW203751.1, read as the reverse complement.
ATGCATAGCCGTTTTCACACTTAACAAGCGCACTCGGCATTCGTAATCCCTCACAAAACTGCTTATAATTCAAGATGGCATTTCCTGTGTATAAGTCTGTTGGTAATTTAACTCGCTGTTCACTACGGGGGGCTAAAATTACCTTGTAGTCTGAGGTGTCACAATTTATGGGTAAAATCGCGTTATTCGTCAAAAGGACTTTATCCTTGATGTTAATGGTGGCTTCTAAGTCTTTGAGCAAATCCAGACCAATTAGTCCGTCATAACGTACATCGACATCGTATACATAAAATGTATGTTGGCCATTGCTCTGAAATGATGGTAACAAGGGGATGTCTATGACCTCGTTATGTTTGCTAGAGGCGTGTGTACTAATAACCTCGAATGGTTCATGTCGTTTCTGATCAGCAAAATACTCATTAGCCTTACGAGGGCTTATAAAGGACCTCGTGCTACCAGTGTCGATCATAAAACGCGCGTCTATTTCGGGAAAATATACATACGGCAATTTGAGGTTGGCGTTGTAATTTAATGATATCAATTCCGGTGGTTTTCCGAGGCAAGTACGTGAAAATTTTCGATCTTAGTTGTCTCAGTCAATTGGTCCTTCTGTTCGTCATCTACACTCTCATACTGTTGCGATTCATCAAATTCGCACGCGTCATAACAATCGTTCGTCTCGAGCTCTCCGTACTGATAAGAGTCGCTTGGGTAGTACTGTTCGGCTAATTCAAGCTCGTTCAATTGGACTCGCGGTCTTACGGTTCTCATAGAGACGTCAGTGTCTACTTGGGGCTGAGGTTTGGGGCCTGATGGCTCCTTGCATGCAAGGCTCCTTCTAGCGAAGTAGGGGCTTTCAGTCTCACAATCCTAACCATATTTTCGCTGAGATTGTGTAAAAACACATTTTGGGCAACGTTATTGTAAATTGCAATTTTACTTTGTTTAATGTTAATGTCCTCTATTTGATTCACCTTCGCAAATAGCACCGATCTGACAGACTGAGGCCGGTATTACAGAACGATGCTCAAGCACAGATTGATCTCAGATCGCCCAATCATTACTTGAGCACTGAATCGATGCTCAAGCACTCCCTTTATTTTCAAACAGTTCTTGAGTAGAGATCAGCCAATCACTGCTTAAGTAGAGATTCAGAACTGCAATCAGATTGTCTATGATCAAAGTTTGTTTTCTATGACAAGAAAAATACAAGTGTAGATTTTTATTCCGTTCTACGCATGTTACAAAAGCGTGACGATGAAACTTAGTAAATTATGTCAAATATACAGAAGAAACTAAAATAATGTTTATGTATTCGTAAATAAAATGTTCAAAGTTTCTTTATTTAGTTATTAGTTTGTAATGAACCGTATATTTAAAGGAAGCAAAACGTTCACGCTTCTTGTTTATTTATTCGCATTGAGTACAGAATGGAACGTAACAAATGTCGATAAAAAAATTCTCTTGACGTCTGTCTATTTATTAGTTTACTAAATTACTAATATCTGTACATAGTCGGTGTGGTTTAATTTGAACATTAATCGCTGTTTTGAAACGAGATGTGAAAAAATGAGAACAAGGAACTTCACCATAGTGGAAAGAATCCTCCTTGTGGAACATAAAAAGTCAACTTCACTGCAGTGGAGAGAGTCCTCCTCGTAGAAGACAAAAACTCAACTTCATCGCGGTGGAGAGGAACCTGCTCATGGAACATAAAACTTCAACTTCACCGCAGTGCAGAGGAACCTGCTCGTTGGACATAACACTTCAACTTCACCGCAGCGGAGAGGAACCTGCTTGTTGAACATAAAACTTCAACTTCGTTGCAGTAGAGAGGAACCTGCTCATGGAACATAAAACTTCAACTTCACCGCAGTGGAGAGGAACCTGCTCATTGAACATAAAACTTCAACTTCACCGCAGCGGAGAGGAACCTGCTCATTGAACATAAAACTTTAACTTCACCGCAGCGGAGAGGAACCTGCTCATTGAACATAAAACTTCAACTTCACCGCAGCGGAGAGGAACCTGCTCATTGAACATAAAACTTTAACTTCACCGCAGCGGAGAGGAACCTGCTCAGTGAACATAAAACTTCTACTTCACCGCAGTGGAGAGAAACCTGCTCGTTGAACATAACACTTCAACTTCACCACAGTGAAGAAAAACCTGCTTGTTGAACATAAAACTTCAACTTCCCCGCAGTGGAGAGGAACCTGCTTGTTGAACATAAAACTCCAACTTCACCACAGTCAAGAAAAACCTGCTTGTTGAACATAAAACTTCAACTTCCCCGCAGTGGAGAGGAACCTGCTTGTTGAACATAAAACTTCAACTTCACTGCAGTGGAGAGGAACCTGCTCATTGAACTTAAAACTTCAACTTCACCACAGTGAAGAGAAACCTGCTTGTTGAACATAAAACTTCAACTTCACCACAGTGAAGAAAAACCTGCTTGTTGAACATAAAACTTCAACTTCCCCGCAGTGGAGAGGAACCTGCTTGTTGAACATAAAACTTCAACTTCACTGCAGTGGAGAGGAACCTGCTCATTGAACATAAAACTTCAACTTCACCACAGTGAAGAGAAACCTGCTCGTTGAAAATAAAACTTCAACTTCACCGCAGTGGAGAGGAACTTTGCTTGTTGTACATAAAACTTCAACTTCACCGCAGTGGAGAGGATCCTCCTCAAGGAAGATAAAAAGTCATCTTCAACACAGTGGATTTATAGGATATGTTTCAATTATTTCCAATTTTATGAGCAATAAAAAAGCTGAGATTGTTTTACTGATTATTTTATTTATTCCTTTTGTGACTGTCATGTTGGCCTAGCCGCTAAGGCGCTTGGTTACCAAGACCGAGCTTGTGGGTTCGATTCCCACTGTGGGCCTATATTTGTACAAGGGGCCACAGTCTCTGTGTACTTTCATGTTTGTGATGTCCTTGCCTGGTTATCATAGTAGGTAGTGTTGCGTGAAATTTTTTCAATGAAATCACCCCAATATTAATGTAATTGTTTTTGCACATAAACACTTATTAGAATCCATGCAGTAGGGGTCTTGAGCGTCCCTTAAATGCCTAAGCGGCTGCTGCTATCATTAATTATTTCTTCATAGTAATCAAGGTATACGAATTTTGCAATAAACATTCCAAATTGAAATTATAATAACTGGCCGATCGACTCTCAAGCGTGGTTCCGACCACACTTGAGTAAATACAGATTTGATCTTTACTTAAGTAGAGATTGCTACCCAAGTATCGTTCTCGAATTAGCTATTACTCAGTTGAGTCGCGCTTGATGAATCTCGACTCAAGTAACGTTCTAAAATTAAATCCATGCTCAAAACTAGTCTTAAGTAGAGATCGGCGCTTGAGTACGCTTCTGTAATACTGGCCTGAATCCGGTTGCAAAAGTCGATGTAACTTTCGCCCTGTTTAATTCTAAGCGTTTCGAGCTCTATGGCAATGCAGTCTTCACTGCGCGGGTCTCCAAAGTGCTGAATCATGAGTCGTTTCAACTCAGCCCACGTCACAATATCCTCTCTCTCTGATAACAAAGCGGCTGCATCGCCTGCCAGCCTACTTGTAATGATGTGATACAGGTAGGTATTTTGGGCTGGTTCGCCTCTATATTTGCTTATAATATACTCGGCTTTCCTTAAAAATAAGTTTAAGTGCCTTTTATCACCGCTGAAGACGGGGATCAATTTGACCATCTCAGTTGGCACTGCGGTTAATTGCTCCATAGTGGGGCTTAAATATTAACTTAACACAATAAATCTATTACTTAATTACGTTATATTTTTACGATATTTTATGAATTAATCACTTTTTATGTTTCCAATTTTCTTAAATTTACTTAACTATAGTTAAAATGAGAGAAGTGTTATCTCAAGATAACAAAATGAGGTATCGGAAAGGAGAGGATGGCAAAAAGTTCTACTCACCAACCAAACGCCACTCCCATGCCCGTCTCCTGGCTGCACGGTGCTGCTGCTTAGCTGCTGCCGATGCTAGGCTGCTGCTGCTGCTGCGCTGCTGCTCTCGTCTTATTTATTTGGTTCGAAGGATCGCGTTTAGCGTATCGCGGACCGGCTCGCAGATACTCTCAGATTTGGATGATCGTATTTTACAAGGGTTTCGCTGCTATTCCGACGCGATCCTACCGGCTGCGCCAGACAAGTTATGATGGGAGCCAAGGAGCTTTTTAAAAAGATTAATTCTAAAATAAAACTAGTGAATACGTCCACTCGATTCGGAGAGCGCTACTGTATTGATTTAAAATGGTCACACGAATATCTTAGGTCTAACACCTTATCTCTAAAGAAAGCTTACGTGGCTATGCTGAGTCAGCCCTAACTGTAAGTACTCTACTGGTAGAGGGTTGATGGGGTTGTATAACTATATTGTTATTTATTTAAGTAGTGTATTAATATATTCATATTTGCACCGACTACCCGTCTCTTGTTTGCTTCAGCAACTTTCCGTCGTAAGGTTGTCTGGAAGAAATTGCTTTTAGCAATAAGACCGCCAATTGTACTTTGTATCTTTACACGTTTTGTAATATGTGCTCTGGTGAACAATAAAGAATATACTTATCTTACAATTGTATTTAAATTGTGTCACTTATCACTTATCAATTCTGTCACGATGTTTTCTGAGAAATTCGCAGACATAGCGCTTCCGTTAACTATTTACTTAAGAAATTCTCAATTCAAAAATTGGCCTTACGCTTTATTACTGTATTACAAGTACTGAGTGCCGGTTTCTAAAGGACATTGTCCACTTTGTATGGGCGATTTGGCCAAACGTGAACAGTCAATTGAATTAATACTAAGTAGTAGGTTTTGTAGTATGAGTTAGTAAGAACCCTATTACAGTAATTGATTTGTATCAATATAACTGCATTGTGAGTTTTTTGCTGCAAGATGTCCTATGATTTGCTTGCTTTATTTGCCTACCACAAAGTAAGTCCGGTACGAAATCTTAGTTGAGCCGGGGTTATCAATAAACGAACAATCGGGATACATTTTTAACAAACCAAAGTAGTAATAAAACAAACAATATTCACGAGAAGCAAAGAAACAGCAAAAAACATTGAATGAATGAATGAATCGTTTTGTTTTTTTAGCCGGTGACAATGACAATATTCAAACTTTTTTTCGTCTAGTGTTGCTATAAATAAATAGTTTACCCTCAAATCGAGATTATTTCTTTTAATCATTTTATCACACCAATAATTGAATACGACATATCTAGCAAGTATTCTAATGCCGTTGCATTAGTGTGCATTATTTTTTACCCAAATAATACTAAAACGCGATGAATTAGAAACTTCAAATTGTTTTCTGTGCAATTTGTATTCCGTAAATTGCAACACTGAAATAAAAATCAAGGCTGGTTGACGAAATAAGACTGGATTTGAGATTTGAGAAATTCTTATTAGTTTGTAACTGTTTAAAATGTCGATTGATACAACGATATAAGCAAAAATATTCGTTTTGAAATTAATTATAATCAGGGGTTATTTCGATTTTTCTCTTACATTCTGTCCACGTTTGGCCCAAAATGGACAATGTCCTTTGAGACTTTCACTAAATAAATACAGTAACGTTCTGTCACGCTCTTTGCTGAGAAATTCAAAGAGTACTACAGTTAAGTACTTACGTAGAGAAATTCTCAATTCAGAAACCGTCCCTATGACTCCCAGCTACAGTTATGTAGCTTATTGTATACCTTCGCTCCGAATACCTTCGTATACTAACGTACTAGTTTTAGTTAGTCGGTGCCGTTTGTATGGCGCTATAGTTTTCTATTTCAATGGTCGCGCTTACATTAATTTAAAAAACCTATTTAGCGGCAAAAAATTCCACCCGTGCCGGAATTCGAACCCGCGACCTCTGGCTATCCGTGCCAGCGCTCTTTCCAACTGAGCTAATGGGCGACGTTTCTTGTCAATGTTTCGTAGTAGCAAAATCTAGGCTTAGTACCCCTCGGAGATACAGTTGTGTAATTAGGTATGCTATCTTAGAAACTTGTAGCAATCTCATGAAATAACTTATTACAACTTTGGAGGTTACTTAATAAGTCGCAATTACTGACACGACTCGGAATAATTGGAATGATTTCGGGTGAACCAACTCTTCGTAAAATACTCTCAACACGCAATGCTATAATTTTTCTTGTCTTTTTACTGGTCTTGGCATCATAATATCGTCGTCAGGCTAAACTAGTCCACTACTGGACATAGCCCTCCCCTAAAAAGCGCCACGTTGTGCTATCATAGGGGGTAATACCCACAATCCCCGCGCTGGGCATGCGGGTCGAGGATCGCAGTTCGGTGGAAATGTACTGCAGGGGGCGCTGCTGCCCACCCCCTGGTTGGTGTCCCTTAGTCGCCTTTTACGACACCCGCGGGAAGAATTGGGTTAGTGCTATTCTCCAGGCCGACACCACACAGCAATATGTATGTACACCTCATAATATGCAGCTATTTAATTTCAATATATTACGTACGAACACATACATTGCTTCTGGCCCCACACTAGGATACCCTGTGTCGTGGGTACCAGAAACAGCGACATCTCAAACGCGTAAACATCCAAGAGCTGGGATTTTTTTGTAACCAGCCGGGGATCGAACCATGGTAGGCAGTTGCGCTACCGTCGCGCTACAGAGGTCGTCAATATCTGATGGAGTATTTATTTTTATTATTAACTTAACAGTAATTACATACCTATTTAGAGGCTAAAAATTTCACCCATGCCGGGATTCGAACCCGCAACCTCTGGCTATCCGTGCCAGCGCTCTACCAATTGAGCAAATGGGCGACTCACGGCATCAGTGAAATTTCGAACCTCTTTACACTATTCTCTGTATTACGTACAGGCAGCTACATCTGACTTAAGCAAATTGCATCACTTACAGCCCCGACTACCTCCTTTGCAGTTAGGTTTTACATCGGAACGATATCACTGTACCCACATGATTATACTATTTTTATTATTAATGCACTAACCCGTGCTAATTTAGTACATTAAAAATAAAAATAGTATAGTATTTACATACTTACACGATTAACAAACCTAAAACCTTCTTCTTTTTCTTCAGGCTATATAGTCCACTGCTGGACATAGCCCTCCCCTAATGAGCGCCATAGCGCTAGGTTGTGCCATCATTGGGGGGTAATGCCAATAATCTCCACGCTGGGCATGCGGGTTGGGGATCGCAGTTTGGTGGAATTGTACTGCAGGGGGCGCTGCTGCCCACCCCCCGGTTGGTGGGGGGTGGGCAAATTTAATAATTATTACTGATTAATTTCTTTAGTATTTACATATTAGTGTACTATATGTACACTATAGGCATAGGCATGTTTAGGCATGTATTCATTTATACCTTTCTAATTATCTTGTAAATTTGTACATCTACTTCCTTCTTCAATATATTAGTCCGACTGGACTAATATATTGAAGAAGGAAGGAAGGATGGACTCATCCAAAGGTTGTCTGGGAGAGATCACTTTTAGTGATAAGGCCGCCGTCTGTACTCTTAGGTACAGAAATATCTGTGTAATTTCCATTTTTATATACAATAAAGTGTTCTCTATCTCTATCTATGTATATTCACAAAATAGTTTTATATAAAAAGCTATGGGCCGCTGCCGTTGGGGAGGGTGTGGAATCTCTGAATGGCCAGGGTGATGTGTTGGCCGAGCTGCCAGCTCTTGGATTGCCTGATGAGTCGATGAGGCGCATCGATATTTCTTTGTGAAGTTTTGTTCTTTGCAATGTACGTAGAATTGTTATTTGAATGGTAGTTCTATGAAAAATGCTTCAGTAAGCCCTCTTTACTCTGCTTCCATCTTTTATGAGTTACCAACACTGTCAAAAACATCAAGCACATCTCACGATATTTTTCTTCAAAGCTTTCCCAAAATACAGTAATATTGATTGACGACTGCCTGCCTCAGCCGTTAAGGCGCTTGGGTAGCAGGACAGATGTTGTGGGTTATACTCCCACTGGGGACCGAACTATTTGAACAAGTGCCCTTAGTCTGCATGTGTTTTCATGTTTGTGACTTCTTTTCGTTTATTTAAAATTAAATATCTATATATCTGTAAACACGACTATGTATGAACTGTGTGAAAAACTTCGCTTTCGTCATCATCATCATCAACTCATTATGTCCCCACCGAGGGGACGGGTTGTATCACTGAGAAAGGTATGGGTTATACTCCACCACGGGAGCCATGACCGGATTGGTGTAGGCTTGCAAGACTAGTGGCTGGTCTTACGTCAGAAGTTTTCAAGCCGCAAGGCCTCTGACTTGGCTTAACGACTGCCCTGTATCGACGGCACGTGTCTTGCAAAGCGCGGAACAGCTCGGATAAATGCCACTAGCGTTAGTCATAGACGGTAACCCATTCCATTCTCTGAAAGCACCCTATGTTGCTTAATCTTCGTGATCGTTTAAGATCACTCAGGCAGCCGGGGCTACGAGCGATTCCGTTACCATAGTACAGGGTATACTATTTTGGGAGCAGGTGATTTTGTTGTGTGGAAGTTATCTAAATTTTCAGTTCAGAGCAATTAATTATAGATGGACAAGTGTCAATCGACTACGATGATTCCTCGTCTGTGCATACCGTACCTACTGAGAAAATATCATTAATTCGAATCACGTAACCTGAAGTTATTAGATAAGTTAAGCTAGAGACAGATTTAGGCGAGAATTAATTCGTTGGCGGCCATTTTGTGCGGTCGGCTGGCTGGCGGATTGCTTTCGGAGGGATTATTTTTTTTATTTCTTTCATAGACTTTTTTTATTTAATTTCCGCTCATAGATATTTATTATAAACAGCCAGTATTCTAAGCGTCCAGTCAAAATTTTTGAAGGTAGTGGGGTGCCTGAATTATGAATTTGTTCATTGTTTCAGCATTAACAATTTTTTTTCCACGAAGTCAATATAGAAGATTACTGAAGACGAAAAACTGGTGTCATAGGCCCACTTGCGTCAGCCCGGGTTAGTTCATTTAAGTCGATTTAACCTGTTAAATTGATTAATTTGGCATGCGAAATTATGTGGGCCTAAGGGAGTTAAATCAGTCGCCTAAATTATATATATATTGTTTATATATATATAATTTCATTCCTGCATCGCGCAATCAAAGTGCTTCAATGACATACCATAAATATAACGACCGACTAACAATAGTCGGACCGGCGGTCCTCAAGCATATGATTTGCCTGGCGGGAAATTTCCCTTTATAGTGGAGGAGCACGGTCACCCCTATAGTGATGACCCCTGACGGAACATTGTCAACGTTCCTTCGCTCTCACAGCACCCCACATACATTAGTCTCAAAGCAAGGCCAGCAATCTTTCTTCTCACTTCATCAGTTCCACTAAAGTCAACGCACCGACTACTGGAACTGATGGTGATCTTCTCACAGCCCCTCGGCACGGCAGCCACACAGTAACAACAGCACACGTTGCCAGTGGTACAGCAGCCTTCACCGGTTCTTACCACATGCGCGGTCTCCATGTACTGTCGCCGGTGAAGTGACTGTTAGCCGCCGAATACCCTCAACCGCTAGTCGACTCACTGACTCAGCGTCACCTGGCACTTGCAGGCTTTAAAGCACAGACTTCGATTCATATCAGACCTAGCTATGGGTAGCTACGGTCTTGAAGTGGAGTGATGTGGCGAGCACATGTCAACTTTGCGCGCGCGCTACAAACTCCAACATTCCTGCATCGCGCGATCAAAATGTTTCAATGACATACCATAAATATAAAGCCCGACTAACAATAGTCGGACCGGCCGTCCCCAGGCATACGATCTGCCTGGCGGGAAATTTCCCTTTATAGTGGAAGAGCACGATCACCCACTCTTCCCTATACATGCATTCTCTCAGAGAGAGGTAGATTGAGGCTTATTCTTAATCTGCTTAATCAATGCCAACCGCGATTTTCACTGTGCGCTGCGCTGTGGTACACCTCAAGCACTCAGGTTTCCTCACGATTTTTTCCTTCACAGTTAGCAAGTGCTATTGCTACTTTAATTTCACAAATGTGCCTAACTTAGAAAACAACTTAAATGGTGCAGGCGGGGATTTGAACCACGACCGCCCGATTATGAAGTCGCAGTTCTACCGCTACGCTACCCGCTCTCTAAAAAGTATTACCTTCTTATTTTTTTTTCTCTATTGCCCCAATTTCAAGGCCGTGCCTACATCAAAGAGAATTCTCTTTCAGCAAACCTTTACAAGTAAAAATGAACTCTAAAAATATTGCATTTGGGAAATTACGTTCCATGATTTTTTTCGAAGCGCACGTGGCGTAGTGGAACCGAGTGACAGCAATCAATCACTCGAGTTAAGCAACGGGTCAGGTACTAGATGGGTGACCGTCCCGTGATTGCCGCTAGTGGCATTTTTTCCAAGCGCTCCCGTGCTTTGCAAGGCACGTGAAGCCGTTGGTGCCGGCTCTCATGTAATGGCAGTCCTTAAGCCATGTCAGAGGCCTTATGGGTGGCTTGATAACTTCTGACAGTAAGGCTATTGACTATCTTACAATCCTCCACCAACCCGAACTTGGCCCCGTGTGGAGTATGGCTTAACCTTCCTGCGATGCAGGAAGAGACCCGTGCCCCAGCAGTGGGGACATACAAAGGGTTGATATCGATATAGATTATTATTTTTATTTAATTACGTTCATGGTGAAATTTTTATCGGCACGAATCCTGCAACCTAGACATTGAAAGTCAAGCAGTATAAACTACTATTATATATATATATATAAAATATATTATATATATTATATATATATAAAGCTACAATGCGATATACTCACTGATCTATTCATCCATACGTTTTCTCCGAAACGGTAAGATTTGGACGAAAATGATGTATGAGAAAGTTGTAGGAAATGTATGAATTACAGCCATCCTATGAAGCCGATTTTTGAATTTCGAACGCGTTCCACAACGCAAGGGTGCTAACTCTGTTGTTTATTGGCCGATTTGGATGAAATTTTGATAGAATGGTGTTATAGTGATCCGATTGAAAAAAAAAATTTTGGTTGTTCGAAATTCAAAATGGCGGCGCAGATATAGCCGACCCAAAAATCGACCTTTGCGCAAAAAAGTCGGCAGCCAACTGGGCATATGCTGGAGATATGCCGTAAACGGCATCGCGTTGCCAAAGGACCCAGGTATATGAGAAAAATCCGACATCTCGGAATTTCAAGATGGCGGCCGAGATATTGATGATTGAAAATGACAAATTTTTGTATGGAGATTTAGTACAAAAATTGACTTTTCAACAGAGAAATGGGACAAACTTGCGAGGCCGGAGGCCGAGCTCCGCGAAGCGGGCACAAAAAGTTCTGCCGCGGCGAGACCGAAGGCCGAGCTCCGTTTAGGCCGAGGCCGAAGGCCGAGACGATTCAAGTTATAGCGCACAAGTACCAGCGCAAAAGCAAAAAGGGACAAACTTGCGAGGCCGGAGGCCGAGCTCCGCGGAGCGGGCACGAGAAATCCCGCCGCGGCGAGGCCGAAGGCCGAGCTCCGTCCAGGCCGAGGCCGAAGGCCGAGAACGTTCAGGTTACGGCGGACAAGTACCAGCGCAAGAGCAAAGAGGGACAAACTTGCGAGGCCGAAGGCCGAGCTCCGCGGAGCGGGCACGAGGAACCCCGCTGCGGCGAGGCCTAAGGCCGAGCTTCGTCCAGGCCGAGGCCGAAGGCCGAGACCGTTCAGTTTACGGCGCACAAGTACCAGCGCAAGAGCAAAAAGAGACAAACTTGCGAGGCCGGAGGCCGAGCTCCGCGGAGCGGGCACGAGGAACCCCGCCGCGGCGAGGCCGAAGGCCGAGCTCCGTCCAGGCCGAGGCCGAAGGCCGAGACCATAAATGTTCCCATGCAACAATTCCCTACAATAAGTGTCTAGCGAGGCCCTAGGCCGAGCGCCGCGGAGAGCGCAGCTCGGAGCGGCTGGGGGTTGGCGCGCGTAAGCGCGCAGGGGGCTCGCCCCCTAGTATATATATATAAAGCTACAATCCGATATACTCACTGACTGATCTAACATCCATACGTTTTCTCGGAAACGGTAAGGTTTGGACGAAAATGATGTATGAGAAAGTTGTAGGAAATGTATGAATTACAGCCATCCTATGAAGCCGATTTTTGAATTTCGAACGCGTTCCACTACGCGAGGGTGCTAACTCTGGCGTTTACCGACCGATTTGGATGAAAATTTGATAGAATGGTGATATAGTAATCCGATTGAAAAAAAAAATTTTGGTTGTTCGAAATTCAAAATGGCGGCGCAGATATAGCCGACCCAAAAATCGACCTTTGCGCAAAAAAGTCGGCAGCCAACTGGGCATATGCTGGAGATATGCCGTAAACGGCATCGCGTTGCCAAAGGACCCAGGTATATGAGAAAAATCCGACATCTTGGAATTTCAAGATGGCGGCCGAGATATTGATGATTGAAAATGACAAATTTTTGTATGGAGATTTAGTACTAAAATTGACTTTTCAACAGAGAAATGGGACAAACTTGCGAGGCCGGAGGCCGAGCTCCGCGAAGCGGGCACAAAAAGTTCTGCCGCGGCGAGGCCGAAGGCCGAGCTCCGTTTAGGCCGAGGCCGAAGGCCGAGACCATTCAGGTTACGGCGCACAAGTACCAGCGCAAAAGCAAAAAGGGACAAACTTGCAAGGCCGAAGGCCGAGCTCCGCGAAGCGGGCACAAAAAGTTCTGCCACGGCGAGGCCGAAGGCCGAGACCGTTCAGGTTACGGCACACAAGTACCAGCGCAAAAGCAAAAAGGGACAAACTTGCGAGGCCGGAGGCCGAGCTCCACGAAGCGGGCACGAGACACTCCGCCACGGCGAGGCCGAAGGCCGAGCTCCGTCCAGGCCGAGGCCGAAGGCCGAGAACGTTCAGGTTACGGCGGACAAGTACCAGCGCAAGAGCAAAGAGGGACAAACTTGCGAGGCCGGAGGCCGAGCTCCGCGGAGCGGGCACGAGGAACCCCGCCGCGGCGAGGCCGAAGGCCGAGCTCCGTCCAGGCCGAGGCCGAAGGCCGAGACCATACATGTTCCCATGCAACAATTCACTACAATAAGTGTCTAGCGAGGCCCTAGGCCGAGCGCCGCGAAGAGCGCAGCTCGGAATGGCTGGGGGTTGGCGCGCGTAAGCGCGCAGGGGGCTCGCCCCCTAGTTATATATATATAAAGCTACAATCCGATATACTCACTGACTGATCTAACATCCATACGTTTTCTCGGAAACGGTAAGGTTTGGACGAAAATGATGTATGAGAAAGTTGTAGGAAATGAATGGAAATGAAAATGAATTACAGCCATCCTATGAAGCCGATTTTTGAATTTCGAACGCGTTCCACTACGCGAGGGTGCTAACTCTGGCGTTTACCGACCGATTTGGATGAAAATTTGATAGAATGGTGATATAGTAATCCGATTGAAAAAAAAAATTTTGGTTGTTCGAAATTCAAAATGGCGGCGCAGATATAGCCGACCCAAAAATCGACCTTTGCGCAAAAAAGTCGGCAGCCAACTGGGCATATGCTGGAGATATGCCGTAAACGGCATCGCGTTGCCAAAGGACCCAGGTATATGAGAAAAATCCGACATCTTGGAATTTCAAGATGGCGGCCGAGATATTGATGATTGAAAATGACAAATTTTTGTATGGAGATTTAGTACTAAAATTGACTTTTCAACAGAGAAATGGGACAAACTTGCGAGGCCGGAGGCCGAGCTCCGCGAAACGGGCACAAAAAGTTCTGCCGCGGCGAGGCCGAAGGCCGAGCTCCGTTTAGGCCGAGGCCGAAGGCCGAGACCATTCAGGTTACGGCGCACAAGTACCAGCGCAAAAGCAAAAAGGGACAAACTTGCAAGGCCGAAGGCCGAGCTCCGCGAAGCGGGCACAAAAAGTTCTGCCACGGCGAGGCCGAAGGCCGAGCTCCGTTTAGGCCGAGGCCGAAGGCCGAGACCGTTCAGGTTACGGCACACAAGTACCAGCGCAAAAGCAAAAAGGGACAAACTTGCAAGGCCGAAGGCCGAGCTCCGCGAAGCGGGCACAAAAAGTTCTGCCACGGCGAGGCCGAAGGCCGAGCTCCGTTTAGGCCGAGGCCGAAGGCCGAGACCGTTCAGGTTACGGCACACAAGTACCAGCGCAAAAGCAAAAAGGGACAAACTTGCGAGGCCGGAGGCCGAGCTCCACGAAGCGGGCACGAGACACTCCGCCACGGCGAGGCCGAAGGCCGAGCTCCATCCAGGCCGAGGCCGAAGGCCGAGAACGTTCAGGTTACGGCGGACAAGTACCAGCGCAAGAGCAAAGAGGGACAAACTTGCGAGGCCGGAGGCCGAGCTCCGCGGAGCGGGCACGAGGAACCCCGCCGCGGCGAGGCCGAAGGCCGAGCTCCGTCCAGGCCGAGGCCGAAGGCCGAGACCATACATGTTCCCATGCAACAATTCACTACAATAAGTGTCTAGCGAGGCCCTAGGCCGAGCGCCGCGAAGAGCGCAGCTCGGAGCGGCTGGGGGTTGGCGCGCGTAAGCGCGCAGGGGGCTCGCCCCCTAGTCTACATAATACAATTGAAAATAGGATGGGCAAGAGTACCTGGAATCGGCGTGCGTGCAGGCAACGACTAATAAACGTTGATGAAGCGAACGTGATCTGTCAGAATCGTGGCAAGCGCCACTCCCTGGTCCTTGTCTACCCCTCTGGGATACAACTTGAGGTTACGCTAGATCGCAGTATCTAGCATAATCTGCAGCAGTATAGGTACTTAGAAAAAACAACGATTTCCAACGTTAATCTGCATTCAACCGCTAGACATACTAATTTGCATTTCAAATGGGAACCAACGACCAATCTCATTATTCGGAGTGACATCCTAATCAGGAGCAGCATCCCTTGAATGGTTAAAAAGATACCTTTCCTTCTATTACGTAGCGTTCCACTCTATCGAGTGAAGCATTTAGGCAACTCCGAAGTTTTTATTCTTTTTAATACACTAACCCGTGCTAAGGATAATTTTAAAAACCTATTTAGAGGCTGAAACTTCCACCCATGCCGGGACTCGAACCCGTGACATCTGGCTAACCGTGCCAGCGCTCTGCCAACTGGGTGACTCACCGGCATCAGTGAAATTTCGGACCTCTCTACCATGCTCTCTGTTTGTCGGTTATTGCCTGTATGTAAACAGAGAGCGTTGTAAAGAGGTTCGAAATTTATTTCACTGTGAGTGAACCCGTGCTGGGTTAGTGCATTAAAAAGAATAAAATCATGTGGACACAGTGATTTAATCATTCCAATGTAAAAACCTAACTGCAAAGTAGTTACTCTGGGCTGCAAGTGATGCAAATTACTTCAGCCAGATGTTGCTGCCTGTGCGTAAACAGAGCATGGTTCAATTCCCGGTATGAGTGGAATTTTTAGCCTCTAAATAGCTTTTTGCAACTCCAAAGTGTCAAAAAATGTATGCATTTGACAGCCGGAGTAGCTTAAAAAAAGTAAAAGTCAACGTCACTCAACTCAGTGGGTATAGTATTGGCCTTTTTGCATCTACTTAATGAGATGATTTATACAGCGTCCAGTGGTATCTTCACTCACACTAGATGGGTAAAGGGACCACTCCGGCGCTATTGTGCCTGGGACATGGTTTAATAGATGGTGTAGGCTTACACTCAGTGGGTACTTACATAATAATGCCCCTGATTAGGTAGGTTGTACAATCCAGCGTGCATTTCTGCATCTTGATTTTTTTATCTAGCCTATAAACGTCTTACTGCAGGTCACAGGCCTTCTCTCAGAGATAGAGTGAGTATGGGCTTAATTACCACGCTTGCCTACCGCGGATTGGCAATTTCAAGCGCTGAGGTATGTGAACGCCTCTTCATTAACTTTGTATGTTTCCACTGCTGACACACGGGTCTCTTTCTGCATTGCAGGAAGATTAGGCCATACTCCACCACGGGAGCCAAGTTCGGGTTGGTGGAGGATTGTAAGACAGTGGCGGGCCATACTGTCAAACATTATCAAGCCGCTCATAAGGCCTCTGACATGGCTTAGCGACTGCCATTACATGACAGCCGGCACCAACGGCTTAACGTGCCTTCCGAAGCACGGAAGCGCTCGGAAAAATGCCACTAGCGGTAGTCACGGGACAGTCGCCCATCCTGCACCTGACCACGCCCGTCGTTGCTTAACTCAAGTGATTGATTCCAATCAATCGGTTCGCCTAGGCCACGAGTACTTCTCGATAATCTCTCGCTTATTGTAAATTCGTACTGGAAATTCGCATGCTAACAAAGGCTTAATTATACACGTGTAGTGATTGCGAAAGTTTCAGTCTCATAACATAAACTTCTCTATACATTTAGCAGGGCCGAGTTGAATGTCAAGGTAAAACTCGAGCTTCACTTGACACAAGTGCTCAACCGCGCTAACGATGTACGCTCCAGCATAAAAGCGATTGTGTTTGCGTCACATGTCTGTCCTATCACGTACAGTTTGTCCAAAACTTCCAGAAACTGGAAGTGAAACTTTATTAGTGGTATTCGTCGTCAGGCTATACTAGTCCACTGCTGGACATAGCCCTCCCCTAAAGAGCGCCACGTTGTGCTATCGTAGGGGGTAATGCCTATAATCCCCACGCTGGGCATGCGGGTTGGAGATTGCAAAATGTGAAAATTACTTCGCTGAATTCCGCCACAAATCCCACAAGCACTATGCGGCTAGTTAATGCACCACCCTCCACCCCACCACCACCGACACCAACACTTGTGTGAGAAAATACGCGTCGCGTATTTTCTCACACATTACATACTATAATGTATTATGCAACATATGATAATATATTAAATATCAACAGTATAATAAAATAAACCATAGTTTAATACACACAAACATACACTGTCGCGCTCGTGGCCTAGGCAAACCGAGTGATTGGAATCAATCACGTGGTTAAGCAACACCAGGCGCGGTCAGGTACGGGATGGGTGAGCGTCCCGTGAATACCGCTAGTGGCATTTTTCCGAGCGCTTCCGTGCTTCGCAAGGCACGTTAAGCCGTTGGTGTCATATAATGGCAGTCGTTAAGCCATGTCAGAGGCCTTATGGGTGGCTTGATAACTTCTGACAGTAAGGCCCGCCACTGTCTTACAATCCTCCACCATCCCGGACTTGGCCCCCGTGGTGGGGTATGGCCTAACCTTCCTGCGATGCAGGAAGAGACCCGTGCCCCAGCAGTGGGGACACAAAAGGGTTGATAACGAATAATAGTAAATTTATTTATTTCCGAAATTACTAAAATGCTATGAATTGGAAAAAGGATGATTGTGTCTTGGAACTCTTCATTACTTTCAAATTATATTAATTGCATGTATTTAACTCATAGTTAAAAAAAATATTAGTATAGGCATGTTTGCACCGAACTTAACTGTCTTCATCTAGTAAAGGAAGAACGAGGCTTCCTGGCACAGGTGTCTATACACTTAATAGGAAGTCCCCACAGTGTAAAATTAATGTTAAATTGATAACAAGATATATTTTTTTTATTTTTTTTGTATTATTTTATTGAAAGTCATTATTACTACATGCCGGGATTCGAACCCACGACCTCTCGATAGAGAAATCGGTGTCCTATCGCTGCACTACTTTATAGCGTTTAAGGAAAGCCATTGACATTATTCTACCAAATTCTTCTCGCGGGTGTCGTAAAAGGCGACTATGGGGACACGAACCGGGGGGTGGGCAGCAGCGCCCCCTGCAGTACAATTCCACCGAAATGCGATCCCCAACCCGGATGCCCAGCGTGGGGATTATGGACATTACCCCCTATGATAGCACAACGTGGCGCTCTTTAGGGGAGGGCTACGTCCAGCAGTGGACTAGTATAGCCTGACGACGATTGACATTATACGAGGGCTGCTACTTATGTATGCGGAATAGAAAAAATAAACAAATGTATATGGCTAAATATGCTTTTATTGTTTTTCAAAGTATTCTCCACTACGATCGGTGCACTTTTGCATTCGATGAAACCAATTTGTAAAACACTTTTTCCACTCTGATTGAGGTATCTCCAAAACGTGCTGTTTGAACGCATCTACGGCATCTTCACGGGTCGAAAATCGTTGACCACGTAATTTATTCTTTACATTTGGGAATAAATAGAAATTAATCATTGGGAGCCAAATCAGGGCTGTACGGTGGATGACCCATCAATTCTTTTTTTTGACCATCCGAAAATGTAGTGGTTTCCTGAGATGTATGACAGCTGGCATTGTCATGGTGAAGTATGATTCTGCGTCGCTGGTTGTTTTGGCGTATTTATTCAAATACTTCCGGCAAACAAATGGTCGTGTACCACTCCGAATTAACCGTTCTGCGATTCTCCAGTAGTATTTTAGGCACCGGGCCATTAATACCAAAAAAGCAGGCCACCATATGCACGAGCCACTTTCGTAGGGTTCGGCTCATTTTGAAACACCCAAACTGTTGATTGTTGTTTAGTTTCGGGATCGTACGCGTAGATCCAGGATTCGTCACCTGTGTAGATATTATAAACAGATTTTGAGTCGCCTACGTTGAATTTTTTTAAGGTTTTCTTGCACCATTCGACGCGGGCATCTTTTTGATCCTGAGTTAAGTTGTGCGGGATCCAACGCGAACAAATTTTTTTACAGTCAAATGTTCATGTTATATCCTATGAACGCTCGTCATACATATGCACAGAATAGCCTCTATCTCGCGATACGTAACATGGCGGTCTTGCATTATTAGTTTTCGCACAGCTTCAATATTTTGTGGCACAACCACCGATTTCGGGCGACCGTCTTTAACTTCGTCCGTGAGCTTACTGCGGCCGCGATTAAACTTACTAAACCAGTGATACACAGTCATTTTTGATGGAGCTTCACCACCAAAAGTCGAAGTTAATTGATCTACGCACTGTTGTTGCGTTAAACCACGTCGAAAATCGTAATAAATCATAGCACGAATATTTTCACGAGTGAGTTCCATTTTTTCAGCGATATGACATTTTAAACCCAACAAAAACAAAACACTGACGTATATAAGAGAAAAATATTAGCGGCCAGTATTTGAAAAAAGAAGGAATTGACCATGGAGGTCCGACATTGCGTTTAAAATTATTGGAATCCCAGATTCCGCATACATAAGTAGCAGCCTATGTATAACTTAATACTACTGAAAAATATGAAACAGAAAGGCATTAACAGGATTCCACTGATAGCGACAAAATATTACCTAAGATTAAGTCACCGCAACAAAACGAGCGTCAGTGAAATATAAATTAAGATTACTATCGTCAATACCTATAAGACGCTGTATTACATAACTTCTCTCAAAATCACATTAAGGCTACGTATAGCGTAACCAGCGTACATACGAGAAAAATGCATTACAGCACTTCTAGAGCAAACATCGTAAATGCATCTTGGAAGCCATTTTTCATCCGCTATATTGTGAAGTTCCGTTCAAAGTGAAGGAAAACATCGTGAGAAAATCCGAGTGTTTGAGGCGTTCACATTCGAATCGCTCGTAGCCCCGGCTGCCCGAGTGATCGTAAACGATCACGACGGTTAAGCAACACAGGGCGCGTCCAGTGCATGTATGGGTAAACCGTCTATGACTAACGCTAGTGGCATTTTTCCGAGCGGCTCCGTGCTTCGCAAGGCATGTTGAGCCGTTGCTGACGGCTGCCGTCGATAGATGACAGTCGTTAAACCAAGTCGAACAGAATGATTAGAATGAAGCGCTAGTGGCTTACACGAACCGAGTGATTAGGATGAAGCGCTCGTGGCCTAGTCGAACCAAGTGATTGGAATTAGGCGCTTGTAGCCGAGTCGAACCGAGTGATTGGAATGAAGCGCTCGTGGCCTAGTCGAACCGAGTGATTGGAATGAGGCGCTTGTTGCCGAGTGACTTACTTTTTTGACTTAAGTTCCTATGTCCACTGGATGGAGCAAAGGGCATCCACAATGATTCGCCATCCCGCACGGTCTTGAGCTTCGCGTTTCGTTTCACTCCACGTCTTGCCGATAGTCGCCGCCTCTGAGATGATCGTCCGTCGCCAGGATTGCTTGTAGCCGAGTCGAACCGAGTAATTGGAATGAAGCGCCCGTGGCCTAGTCGAACCGAGTGATTAGAATGTAGCGCTCGTGGCCGAGTCGAACCGAGTGATTGGAATGAAGCGTTCGTGGCCGAGTCGAACCGAGTGATTGGAATGAAGCGCTCGTGGCCTAGTCGAACCGAGTGATTGGAATCAATCGCTTAAGTTAAGCAACAACAGGCGCTGTCTTGTGCCTCTTTCTGAGAAATTAATGTGCCTGAATTTTGCAGCTAACTTCAACTAAAATATATTTGCCCGATTCCAGGCAAAATCCCACCAGGATTCCGGGTAGAGAAAGCGTATGAGCTTAGAATAACTGAAATACTGCAAATAATATTTTCCGGAACACGCTAGGTATTGTACGCTGCTTTGTATTCTTCATGATCTGCGAATTTCGACGGAGAGAAAATAGAATCTCAGGAAACCTACAGAAATAATAAATGTCACCTCATATTCAAAGAAACACTATTTTCATGTACGTAACACAGAGAGTATGGTAAAGAGGTTCGAAATTACACTGATGCCGGTAATTCGCCCACTAGCTCAGTTGGAGGAGCGCTGGCGCAGTTAGCCAGAGGTCGCGGGTTCGAGTCCCGGCGTGGGTGGAATTTTTAACCTCTAAAGACGGTTTTAAAAATACTATTCTCATGTATTTTTTATTCAGATATCTAGTTTTTGTTGCCTATTTTATTCTTTGTTTTGTGAAAAAGGTTGTTATTTAAGACTTTTGCAGTTTATGTAGTACATTTTGCGCACATGGGGACCCGTTTTGTACTGCCTTTCCTATTTTCTAAGGTTTGCTGGAAGTAATCTCTTACAGAGATAAACTCGCTAATGCACACGTTATTCCTTATGTAATGTAATGTGAAATATTTGTATGGTAAATAAAATAAATAAAAATTAAGTATAATTAATTATACTATTTTTATTTTTAATGCACTAACCCGTGCTAAGGAACAAATTTAAAAACCTGTACGTAATACAGAGAATAGTGTAAAGAGGTTCGAAATTTCACTGATGCCGTGAGTCGCCCATTGGCTCAATTGGTAGAGCGCTGGTACGGATAGCCAGAGGTTGCGGGTTCGAATCCCGGCATGGGTGTAATTTTTAGCCTCTAAATAGGTTTATAATCAATTAACTAAATTAAATACACCAGTAAATGTTTCGTTCATTCCTTAAAGTGGCATGTAAAACAGTTTTTGCTTTTTGCGTCTAGGCTTAGCTCGGATTATGATCTTTCACTGCGAGATTTTTTGAATAATCAGCCGCTGTCAGTGCACAGTAGGCTACGGAGCGTAACAAACATGCATACATACATACATACATACATACATACATACATACATACATACATACATACATACATACATACATACATACATACATACATACATACATACATACATACATACATACATACATACATACATACATACATACATACATACATACATACATACATACATACATACATACATACATACATACATACATACATACATACATACATACATACATACATACATACATACATACAGTGTCATTGCAGCACGCACGCATGCACTTTGTAACGGTGCAAACATCTTCACACCATTTTTATTTCTTTTTCTATCTATCATTTTCAAATATTTAAATTACGTCACACATTATTCGATTTCCCTCATTTTTTACCACTACTACTTTACTCTTTGACCAGATCTGACTTATTTACCTGCTTCTCCGCTTATCCGTTTTTATCCAGTTTTTCTGTTTTATCTACATGTAATATCTACAAATAAAACCACACCTGAAGTCGTTCCAGAGTTTATTTATTATTATAAAAGTTATACAACGTTCCAACTTCAAAACAATTTTCGTCGCTACAAATTAATACTAAATTATGTATTTCTGTACCTCAAAACTAACCATGTATAATTTAATTTCGTCTCTCTCCACTGGCATACATACAACTGCGGCTCCTAACTAAACAGACGCACCGTCGAACTTTCTCGACCAAAATGCAATGTGCTTCGAGTTTGAAACTAGTGGCGCGCTTGCCCAAGGCATTTCTAGCACAGGAATGCAAATGGAGGCGTCTGCTTTGCTTGTGTAGTCTATGGGTATAGGTGTAGAATAAACGAAGGGAATTATATTTACAAAATATTGAATATTCTTGCCGGGATGGTGCGGGGTGGCTGGAGACAGGGAGACATGGAAAAAGGGAGGGAAGTAGGCGTGATCGTTGCAAAGACGAACCGTTTTATAAGACCGTTTTGTGTTCCGCGACGATAGGACCGTTTTACGTTTCATTATAAAGCAGTGCCAGAGACTCTAAAGCAGTGCCAGCGTTTGTTCGTCGCGAGACCAGTCCTTAGATTGTTTGACGCGGATATGTCCTTTAGTGCTATATTAATAGAGCCTAGAACGTAATGAGATCATTGCGACGTCGTCGTCGGCTCCTTACTCGTTCCGTTCGTTTTGGTCTGTGATACAATAAAGTAATCTTTATGTCTATGAGTATACAGTCGAATATCGTGTAAAACAACTTATTTTTTCCGATGTTTCGTGATTTCGTCTCGTTCGCACTCGTTAGACCGTCCTCTGCGCCTTGCTCGTTCGCATACAATGAAACCAGTTGCGAACGAGGACCGTTTCGAGGACCTGTTTTCGTTCCAGAAAAACGGTTGCGTTTCGTCGTCGAAAAATCGGACAACGACCCACTCCTAGAGGGAAGGCATACTAAAAGAGGTCACGTAATAAATAAGTAGTTGGATAGATAGTGTTCGACACTGTAGTAGAGGGGTGAAGAAGGTGCATAGCTGTGGTAATATTTTATTGGACCTTTTTGATCTACCAACCTATGCTCAAAACAAAATACAATGTTCTGCTTATAAAGGTTTGATTTGGATAAAACCATACTGTGATTTAGGAAACAAATAACGCCATCTATTAGCCAAAAATAAAACTAAACTATTCCGTACAAGCAGATAGAGAAAACTTTATTGTACACTAGCTGGTGCCTGCAACTTCGTCTGCGCGGGATTTCAATTTCGAATAGCTTATGCTAGCGTGGCGTAAACGAACTAACATTCTGAGCATGACAAACTTATCACATAAATATTAGGTATTTGGGTCGCATTTGAAAAATATGACGCAATATTTACTAATACGGCCTCGGTGGCGCGGCGGTTTGGCACGCTGACTGTAAAGCCGAAGGTCTCGGGTTCGATCCCCGGCCAAACTAGGGTCGAACTAGGAAACGAACTTTTCTAGTTTGTCTCGGGTCTTGGATGTTATCTATGTGTTTATTGTATTAAATCTATCGTCCAGTTAGCACCTATAACACAAGTCATTTAGTTGTACTTAGTATAGGGCTAACGAGATCTGTGTAAAATGTCCATGGATAGTTATTATTTATTTATTTGTTATTATTTATTTATTTATTATTATTAATATCTTTGTAAATTGTAGCATATGTGTTATTCTGATGTATAAGCTATATTATTATTAAAATACATTCAATAGTTTTTATGTGAAAGAATAGCAATCCTCCATCCATCTATACTTACAAACTTTCGCGTTGAGTATGATAGGATATAAAAGTAAACTACACAGATATTTCTTAACCTAAGACTACAGACCGCGGCCTGTCTTTAACCGACTTCAAAAAAGGAGGAGATTATTAGTTCTACGAGTGTATTAGTTTTTTTTATTTTGGTTTCATAAGGACTGACCTCCTTGGTAACAATGGCTAGGCACCATGCAGGTCAGTATTGATAGGTTTTTGTTTACACTACCATTATGATAATACACTTAATGGTTGTTCTGTGATGGTTGTTATTAAAAAAAATCTTAAAAAAGCCTCAAAGTAGGTTGGTCATATTTTATTTCCCGCCATGAAGGTCTTCAACTAGCTCAAAGGAGTGCAACAAAGAAATAACACCCAGAAAAAGTTTGAAACTAAAGTTTTCACTGGCAGCTGAAGCCGTTTCCATAAATAAAAAGAAAAAGAAATGACATTGACATAGTGATGTGCCTTGATAAATTGAAATTGGAATCGAATGCTGTGCCAATGGAATCGTACGAATTATTACTTTTATCGATAGATTGACAGAGAACACTTTATTGCACAATAGTTTTAAAATCTAAGTACAGTGCGTTCACATTAACTTGACGCGTGAGAGAATTGGTAACAAGGACATAACATGTGAATTAGCTTTTGGACCTAATCGGAAGATGGTAAAACAAGCCCTCAATCCTTTTATTTTCCCCAAGAAATGGGAATGATTTCTTTTTTAACATGGTAACAGTAAACATCTCAGTGCTACCAATTCTCTCACGCGTCAAGTTAATGTGAACGCACTTTAATGTTATACATTTGGCGGTCTTACAGCTTAGAGCTATATTTTCCTGACAATCTATGAATGGAGTGAATTGCATGAAGAATACAGAGAATAATTATAGTGTCGGTGCATGATAAGAAATAATATTTTAAGATGTTCTGTTTAATCTTAAAAAAGGGTGAATAAAAGAGTTCTATACCGTCGCCGATGTTGCAATAAATCACATATAAAAAAAAAATACGTTTTTTCACCAAATTTACTTTTTTTGTATTAACATATGGATTAACCTATAACAGCATCATTTACTGACGTATTTTTTTATATGTGATTTATTGCAACATTGGCGATGGTATAGAACTCTTTTATAAATCCTTTTTTAAAGATTAAACAATTATAATTATAAAAATTCAAATATTAAGTTTGTATCATAATCCGTACCTAATCAGGCTGATACTAATTTATTTTAATTTACATGAAAGGAAGAAAATAATGTTTTTGATATAATATGACATTTTACAATATCAACGAGCATATTTTATATTATTTACTTTGTAATTTTTTGTGTATAATTATACTAATAAACTCAAAATGATTATGTGACATAAACTGACGACTGTATCCTGAGTGCTTAGTGCGAGTTTTTAACTACTCGATCGCGTTAACGTAAACTCATATTTCTATGGCATCGAGGAAGCGCCGCCTAGCGACAAGTATGGAAATTAAAATTGCTGAGTGCGAGTTGTAATGGTTTACGTTGAGAAGTGAACACGTTTACCAGCCAAAACACGAATAAACGCGAGTGCAAGTTGTACTATGACAGCGTTTTGCCAGTTCGAACGGTTAATTTACTCATACTCACTACTCAATGCTCGATTAACGCGGTAGTAAAGTTATTCGATTGGATCTGTCAAACTCGCACTAAGCACTCAGAAGGGGCACGCAGAGACCAGGGACTGCCAATTGCTACGATCCTGGCAGAACATTTTTAGTATTCTTTCCATATTTCCTTTTTTTAAGGTATGTTGTGCTTAAAATGGTTTTACCGTAGGTATAAAAAGCTAAATACCATTTTTTTTATTAATGCCATAAAGTTTATAAAGTAGCATAACTTTATTGCACACAAACATTTCACAGGACATTATATAGGGAAAATATGTACCTATGAATGCGAGAGATTTCTTCTAGCCACCCTTAGAAAGTTATTGCTGATAAACTCTATTTGGCTGCAGGTCATACTGTGTAAATGACAAAAAGTATGGATATTTCATTGAGCCCGGAAAGCGTCTGACCTCCAGCGAGGCCTCTGGAGTACGACAATAAAACACTTCCAAGTTCATTAAACATATAGATTGATAATTGTGGCTATGTACTCACCATTTGTTTTTGTGTGTTTAACATACAACCATGATAATGATGCACACATTGATATATTTTCTAATTATTGTTCTAACTCTTTTAAGCGACCTCTACGTAATAAGTTTAAGTAAGTTATCTTTTATATTTTACCATCGGTTTAGTTTCTAGGTTCTTCACGAATGTAGTAAATTTTAAACCTCCCACTGGAGGGCATAGGTCTTTCCTCAGAGAGAGTGATTATGGGCTTAATTACCAAGTGTGCCCACCGTGAATTGGACATTTCGCTGAGGTATTTGAAAACCTCAGACACAGCCATGTCAGAGGCCTTATGGGCGGCTTGATAACTTCTGACAGTAAGGCCCGCCACTGTCTTACAATCCTCCGCCAACCCGGACTTGGCCCCCGTGGTGGAATATGACCTAACCTTCCTGCGATGCAGAATGAGACCCGTGCCCCAGCAGTGGGGACATACAAGGGATGATAACGAAGGTGATATTTCGGTTCTACTGAGCACTTAGAGCCTGTATGCTCTAACCTTCAGGTTATCCTCTCACAGACACCCCACTTGAGCACTTGTCAACTTCACTGAAGCCTATACCTACGTGGTGTCGTGACAAATTGCACGGTGACATTAACGAGCCGGCCCTCGGCTCGTTCCCAAAGTGATCTTTACGACTGATTTTACTTCTGGCGGCCTCATTATTTTTTTTTGTATGATGGTAAAAGGACCTGTCATCATCGTCATCGTCAGGTTATATAAGTCCCTTGCTGGACATAGCTTTCCCCTAATGAGCGCCATAGCGCCCTGTGTTCGGCTTGCCGCATCCAGCATCTGCCTG
This sequence comes from Yponomeuta sedellus, assembly GCA_934045075.1. NCBI lineage: Eukaryota > Metazoa > Arthropoda > Insecta > Lepidoptera > Yponomeutidae > Yponomeuta > Yponomeuta sedellus. Next base: position 5,548,175 of record OW203751.1, on the reverse strand, counting down.
CAGTTTCCAGAACGTGTCCCTGTTTAATTCAATGGCCAACACCTTTTAATTTCTTCTTCTTCTTCAGGCTATATTAGTCCACTGCTGGACATAGCCCTCCCTGAATGAGTGCCATAGCACAAGATTGTGTCATCATTGGGGGGTAATGCCCATAATCCCCACGCTGGGCATGCGGGTTGGGGATCGCAGATTGGTGGAATTGTACTGCAGGGGGCGCTGCTGCCCACCTCCCGGTTTGTGTCCCTTAGTCGCCTTTTACGACACCCGCGGGAAGAATTTGGTTTGGTGCTATTCTCTAGGCCGACACCACACAGCAAATACATACATAGATATGTATGTATGTATGTATGTATGTATGTATGTATGTATGTATGTATGTATGTATGTATGTATGTATGTATGTATGTATGTATGTATGTATGTATGTATGTATGTATGTATGTATGTATGTATGTATGTATGTATGTATGTATGTATGTATGTATGTATGTATGTATGTATGTATGTATGTATGTATGTATGTATGTATGTATGTATGTATGTATGTATGTATAAAAAGATAAATTGGTGAATAAAGTAAAAGGTGTTTAGGCTATTGGATCATATAGGGAAGGACCGGGGCCCTTCCACTAATGATGATTTGTTCCGCCGCTCCAACGTAAAATGTGGACGTTTTCACTTCACATGCTAGAGTGGGGGCACTGGAGGAGAAAATATAACGCAGAATCTCACTGCACAGTGTGTCATTTGGCTTAAAAATTGGACATTTTTTTTAGCAAGCAAAAACGTAACATAACGTTACGCCTGTAGCCCAAAGGGGTAGGCAGAGACCAGGGACTGGCACTTGCCACGAACCTCATCAACGTTCACCTTCGCTTCATCAACGTTCCTAAGTCGTTGCATGCAGGCATGCCGATTTGGGTACTTTTTATCTTGCCCTTTGCTAACTTTTTTTCAACACCCGTGTACTGTGATGGCGCTCATTAGGGGAGGGCTATGTCCAGCACTGGACTACATAAGCCTGAAGAAGAAGAAAAAGATGTCACTGCACCCTGTGGTTTGTACTGAAATCGAACTTTGATGATTTTTATACTATTGTAAAATTTGATTACATCGGAGTGATTTGACCATGATATAGAATATTTAGGCTCCTTTTCAACTAACGCTAGGCCGTTTCTGTCTAATCGATACTACATTGCTGTTGATTTAGGACAAAATAGAAAAGATAAATGTACAAAATTGTATTTTACACCTATAAAATCATTAAATTATTTTTATTACACTAACCTGTGCTGAGGACAATTTTAAAAACCGGTTTAGAGACTAAAAATTCCACTCATGCCGGGACTCGAATCCGCGACCTCTGGCTAACCGTGCTAGGTTTTTAAAACCTATAAATCGCAGAAATTCTGTGCCATATTTTATCCAAGTCACGACTCATCTACCGAAATTGCTAACATTACGCTTTAATACAAAGAAATCGGAATATTTCAGATTTGAACCCTTCACCATTTAATTTTTTTTTCATCAATAGCTTATTAACATAAAATAACGACATTTACATACAGGCACATACATGGCTTCTGGCCCCACACTAGGATACCCTGTGTAGTGGGAACCAGAAACAATGACATCACAAACATGTACAGTGTATCCGTTCTTAAATGGCAAAACGAGTAAACAAACCTCACTCGACCACAAAACACGAATTCCGGAAGCATCACTCGATATAGGTTACCACATTTAGTTGTAGACACTAGTTAAGACACAGGGGCATCATATTTTACCGAAAACTGGCTGAATTTGTGATTAAAACTATGATTTTTTGCCGAAACTCTAAATACACTGATTTTCAGATCACAGGTTAGCAAAACTACACAGATTAGTTTGTAATTTTTTTTAGTGTTGGGATGCGGTTGTATGAGGTGAATGAAAGAACGAATGAATGAAATTGCGCTGTTATGTTATTTAAGAAGTGCACATACCACCGGAATAATAAAAATAACAAAATAGAGTAGGTATTGCGGTGGGTATTGAATAAAGAATTAAAGTTTCATTGTTTTTTTTTACTAAAACCTTGCATGTTAAGCGGGTGTTTCATTCAATTCAATTCAATTCAATTTATTTCAACGTAAAGAATTTACATTCTGTTTGCTGAATGTCAAAGTACAATGTAACATGAAAGTGAAAGCCGCCGCCTTCGGGCCGTAATGTAGTGGAGAAAAAGGCAGCGGGAAAAAAAACTCCACTCTGACCATCTTTTCTCAAGTCTTAAATCTAATACATTAGATACCACCTATACGCATAAGATTCCATGATTGCCATTAATGACTTTAAATGTTAAGGCATTATTAAATAAATATACTTTTTTACATAGGCCGTGAAAACATGACAAGTGCTGCGGCCAGACACACGAACAGCACTCGTTCACGAGCATAACGCAGAGGTGAGCCATCATCAGTCTCAACCATTTTGGAGGGAGATAGATGACCCGGCCACCACGCGACCATTCGAATGACCTTTAGCAAACCTGCAGATTAAGTTTTTGTCAGTTATAGAATGTATGATATATTTACTAATATGCAATCACGTCGTCTGTACAAACTTAAATTAAAATATGACATACATAACTAACACTGAGGATTGCAGTGATTCGGGTGCTACATATAAAATATTTATTTAATAACTATGATTTACTCGTTGTGGAATTGGTCCACTGCCAAGGGCTTACATCATTTATAAAGTCATCTATTCTATAATAGGCCTTTTTACACAGCGCCTTTTTAATGAAATTTTTAAATTTGCTGTCAGGCAGGGATAGAATATGTTCTGGAATTTTATTGTAAAAACGTACACTTAGTCCTACAAAAGATGCATTTACCTTGGCTAATCTGAATTTAGATAAAGCAACTTTGTTTCTTTTCCTAGTGTTTACGTTATGGATATCCCTGTTTAATTTAAATGTTGTTAAGTTTTTTCGTACGTCCATTATGTTATCGAATATATATTGGCAAGCCATCGTTAGAATTCCGATTTCCTTGAAAATATCCCTTAGCGATTGCCTGGTAGGTAAATTGTAGATATCTCTAACAGCCCTTTTTTGTAGAATAATAACTGTTTCTATATCTGCCGCACGCCCCCATAGTAACAAACCATATGACATAATACTGTGAAAATAACTGAAATATACAAGCCTCGCAGTTGACACATCTGTTAGTTGCCTAATTTTTCTAACTGCAAATGCGGCTGAACTTAACCTACCCGCTAGATTTTTTATGTGTGGACCCCATTGCAGTTTCGAGTCTATTGTAATACCTAAAAACACCGTGGACTCTACTAAGTCTAGTCTGTCACCAGCTATAATTAAACTTGTGTCCACTTTTTTTACATTGGGCAATGAAAACTTTATACATTTTGTCTTTTTCGCATTCAACATGAGATTGTTTACAGTAAACCAGTTTAACACTTTAGAAAGGGCGTTGTTTAGCGAGCCACCAGTTTTCTTTACCGCAGTTTTTATTTTCTGCGAGCCAAAATAAGGCGATTTTTTTTTCAAATTTTACTCTGTGGGTTATACCGTTAATTCTTCGAGCATGCTTAAAATCAGTTTTAAAGCGGTACACAAAACTGCCAGTGGATCAGCCGAGCTATCGAGCAAGAAGTTTTTTTCACGTTGCTGTAGCCACGGTTGCCAGATGAGATTTTCTAAATATCTCCATTTCATTATACTATTTTTATTTTTTTAATGCACTAACCCGTGCTAAAGACAATTTAAAAAAACCTATTTAGAGACTAAAAATTCCATCCAGACTTTACTACAGCCAGATGTCGCTGCCTGTACGTAATACAGAGAATAGTGTAAAGAGGTTCGAAATTTCACTGATGCCGGATGTGAGTCGCCCATTAGCTCAGTTGGAAAGAGCGCTGGCACGGATAGCCAGAAGTCGCGGGTTCGAATCCCGGCATGGGTGGAATTTTTAGCCTCTGAATAGGTTTTTTAAAATTGTCCTTAGCACGGGTTAGTGCATTAAAATAAAAATAGTATAATCATGTGGGTACAGCGATATCATTCCGATGTAAAAAAAGAACCTAACTGCAAAGTAGGTAGTCGGGGCTGTAAGTGATGCAATCTACTTCAGCCAGATGTCGCTGCCTGTACGTCATACAGAGAATAGTGTAAAAAAAAACTAAAAATAATATCTTTTGCAGCACAAACCCCCATTTTAAATGGTCAAACATCTTTAATGTTCTATACGTTTTTCGATTCTACTTTTCCCCATAGTGATCTTAAGAACTCTTTATTGAGGAGATAGCATTACCGCCAACTAATATTAGCGGAATTTTCTTTATTTTTTTTTTGTCCCAGTTTGTAGGTATATGGGTCGAGTTCAGTGTAGCAGATGGATTGCGATACTAATATTACATAATTATTTAGATTATTTTATGACTTAAACGACTACGAATGACCGATTTCATTATTGAATGAATGGAATGAACCATTCATTCAATAATGAAATCCGTCATTCATTCAGTAATTTTAGCAACACTATGAAATGTCACAATTTATTGGTCAGCCATGTTTGTTTACTCGTTTTGCCATTTAAGAACGGATACACTGTAAACATCCAAGTCCTGGGTTTTTTTTGTTCGCAGCCGGGCTTCGAACCCGGGACCTCTTGCATGGTAGATAGATGCGCTACTGCTATGCCACAGAGGTCGTCGCTAACCTCTGTGGTCGCCGTTAATTTGTAGACAAAATAAAATTTCTTAATAATTCGCGATGCTCATACACAAGGTATTGAGCATCTTGAAAACGGCTGTAGCGCTGATAAAACGACAGGAAATAAGGTAATTACGTTTTACCTAATAAATAATCGCGATTTGACCCGTTTCATATATAACTCTGTAGACCAAAGCTGAATGAAAATAAGTGTATTTTGCTATCAGCAATAAGGCCGCCAATTGTACCTCTTCTTTTGTATCTGTTGTCTCTGTAATTATTTTCTGGTGTGTACAATAAAGAATATTCTTATCCTATCTTAAATCTTATATTTTGTACTCACATAATGAATTCAAACAAGTAGTCTGATGTAATAATTTATAAAAGTTCTGAGCGTCGAGTTTGTAAGCGTATATTTTGCAAATTTTCTGGCTAACCCTTTTAATCAAACACAGTGCTCAAAACCAGCGATCGCAAAAAAACTGGAGCCTCGATACACCAGAGTTGTTGGCTTAGGTACTTTACGAGGAAAGTGGAAAATACGTTTTAAAAATGTAGGACGCCCGTCAGCCAAAATTTTCCTAAGTACCAACGCAGGCATTTTTAAGGGGAGTTTGTAAATTTTGTATTTTTTTATCCTTTCTGTTGTGTTGGTCTTTTTATCGAGAAATTACGTATAATATCATGCAAAGATGCAACTTTAGTATGATTTAAGCGATCTTCGAGTGTATCATAAAGATTTATCTGCATAAGTTTGCCACGCCCCCACAATGGGTAGTCATACTGACGTCTCTATCCCTTCCTATAGTAGAAAACTTCCTCTAAGATCATACTTGTATCGATTATAGAAATGTGTCGCTGAAAACTGTTAGGGGGAAAGGGTTGACCATTTCAGCCGCTACAATACTTACGTCCATCTGTTATATTATGGCTATTGTTACGTATGCCATTTTTCTTGGCCACGATTCCCACTGGGACGTGTACATAGTTCGGGACAAATGGCCTCAGTTTGGGTGTATTTTCATTCATATTTGTGTTGTCCTTGCCTGGTAACCATACCACAGGGTTTCGTACTTTGGGACCAGGTTACGTGAGTGTATTACACGAAAGTCATTAAATATTTTTCTTTCTTTTACAAGAGTTGAAACAATGGTAAATCTTCAAAACAAAATGTGTTTTGGGCAATACGTACGTGAAGATTTTATACTACGATTAAAATACGGTGAGAATTTAAGACTGGACAGAGAGATAAACCATTAGAGATTTAAATTTAAAGCAGCATTTTTGTGTAAATACAAAATTTATCTAGAGACTGGATGAATATGTAATTATGTGTTTTTGTCAGAGAATCAATGAGGCGAGATAATTTCACGCTTGTTTGTTTATTCAATAATCACACCGTATTACAGTTTGAAGATTTTAGAATATACCTCGGCTTCTATCGGATAGAATCAGATATATTCGTGTAATAGAAATTTCGGAACTAATATGACACTTAATTTCGAATTCGGAACTAATATGACCCTTAATTTCGGAATCGGAACTAATATGACACATAATTTCGAAATCAAAATTCGATTATCAGTCCAAAAACCGGCGAAAATTTACGAAAACCGAAGCCTAATCTAGAGCCTGAGGTATATTCTAAAAGCTAACAGACAATACTTCAATATTGACACCGTTAACTTTATTTATTAGTTTTTGTTATTTTCATCTTGTATTATTTCAAATGGTGATTATGGTATATTCTTTTACTCCTTTTGAAGTATAAAGTGTTCTCATGCCACGTTTGTTACTTTCCAGATGAGACTTTTAGTGAGAGAACTGTAACCAGTTATTTACTGTTATAGAAGAAAATCGTTATTTAAACCATCAAGACATCGAGCCAAAAGGAATCTGTGATAAAACCTAAACGAGAGAGAAAACATTAACAATAGTGTCTTAAGAGCAATAAAAAGCCAAAGTTGTTGACGAAAACAAAACCCGTTAAGTTTTCAAATGAATAAAAAGCTGTTATTTTTATCCCGTTAACGTAAACAAACAAAATCGATATCGATGTTGATAACGGACGTCGGAAAAAAATAGTAAGTGTCCCCTTTAAATAAGAAAGTTGCGATAGTGTTTTTTCCTACAAAAAAAAAACACCAGATAATTTGTAAAAAAAAAAGTTGCTAGTGTTTTTTCCAAAAAAAAACACCGGGTAATCTGTAGTGTTTAGTTCCGGTGTGACTTTAGCTTCCCGCGGTGTTGGCGCCTAAAATTTAGTGTGTTTTCTTTGTGACGTTTAGTGTCATCGCCGGAGTCCAAGATGACTAAGAATTTCTTGACCGTCACCAACATTGTCAACGAGGGAATCAAGGGGAGCAAAATCTCGCAGCTGGGCCTCTCCAAGTACCTGTCGCAATCACTGTGAGTATCCTTACTATTCCTATCCAATCTATGTACATATCTTATGATAAAAACTGTACAAGTAAGTTCATCATCATCCCGTTATGTCCCCACCGACCGAACAATTTTAAAAATCTTTCGTTCCTATAGGTTTCGTTTACCTAGGCGTGACGTCAGCTTCGACGCCATGACACTGCAAGCCGTTGTCCCATAGATTAACATTAATTTATTATAGGAACGAAAGATTTTTAAATCCCCTTTCATAATGTGGGTACACATACTAATTTATTTATTTTTATTTTGTTTATTTGGATTACTTGTATATCAGTACCTACATTCAATTGGAGATATGACACAACTTAAGTCTAAGTACACAGGCTACTTACGAGTTATCACGACATGCAAATATTTTTTAGGTTAAAGCCATTTTTCATAAAAATATTTAATCTATGGGAAAACAGCTCGCAGTGTCATAGCGTCGAAGCTGACGTTACGCCTAGGTAAACGAACATCGTAATCACTAGTAGTGGCAACAAAGCATTGGTGAATGTTTACTAAAGCGTGACGTCACGCGGCGTAATTAATGTTTCAGTCAAAACGGCTGAAAGCATTATTACATCTTTTTGTATTATAAATCTTTTATTTTATTGAATATATCGGTTCTCTATTTTTATAAAACTAAATCAGTGTTTTAAGCCCTTTTAATATGTACGAGTACTTTCCCCTAATACAGTTAAATCATTGATTATATTTGTTTTTTTTTTAACCCTATAAAGGGCACCCTCCGGAGGACACGGGGGAGGGAGGTGGTGAATGCTCATGCATAACAGCACGGACCCGGCCGTGCTGCCAGTGTGGGACTCACAAGAAGTGCGCCTACCCACTAAACACCACCTTGGGACTGGTTTCGGTCCTAAAGACCCCTAAACCCACATCGGGAGCGACAGAATCGAGGCCGAGGAGAGCGCACAAAGATTATTTGATACTGTAGTCACGCCTATTCAACTCCTATTACAGTCTGTTTCTGTTAGCTTTTAGAATATACCTCGGGCTCTAGAGTAGGCTGCGGTTTTTACCGAAAGCACACGATTGTAATACTGCTCTGTTCCTGCTCTGTACAAAACTTTTCTTCACTACTTTGAAAAGTTATTTCGAAATTAAGTGTCATATTAGTTCCGATATTTCTATTACACGAATATATCCGATTCTATCCGATAGTAGCCGAGGTATATTATCACTTATATTATGTTTATTTAGCTATATTATGTATATATTATTAAATTATGTTTATTTGTTTATTTAGCGGTGGTAGCTCAGTGGGTAGAACCATAGACTGGCAAGCGAGAGCCCCAGGTTCGATCCCGAGTGCGGGCATGTACCAATGACTTTGTTTAATTTCAAAGTTACGTACATTTGCGAATTTTCAGTCGCAATACCACACGCTAACGGTGAAGGAAAACATCGTGAGGAAACCCGCGGCTTAGTTGGCTCCGCACGTATTGACTAGTCTTTCCTGTGGGCTAGGCCGACTAAGCTGTCTGGATGGTATAGGTGCTGGGCAAGCCTACACCATCTATAAAACCATGACCCAGGCACTTTAGCGTCGGAGTGGTCCCTTCACCCATCTAGTGTGAGTGAAGATACCACTGGACGCTGTATAAATCATCTCATTAAGTAGATGCAAAAAGGCCAATATTATTATGTTTATTTATGTATCACTTTCTATTTACGTACATTATTGGTATGTATCTATTTACAGTTAGAATAATAATTTTCTTAATTAAGCATGTTTTATTCACACGTATCTGCAATGTTTTAATTTATTTCTACATCTACTTCCTTCTCCAATATATTGCTTTAGTCCATCTAAAGGTTGTCTGGAAGAGATATTTTTAGTGATAAGACCGCCGTCTGTACTTTTAGGTTAAGAAATATCTATTTAAGTTCCTTTCCTTTTTTTATGTACAATAAAGTCTTCTATGTATCTATCTATCTGTATTCTAAAAGCTAACAGACTTATAAAAAAATTGAGTCTTTTGTCTCGAAAGCGGTAAAACAAGGAAGGGCCGCATTTCCTTCATTTATCTTTAGCAAGTCTCCTCGCCGGGAATGTGGTTTTAAAATCCTTTGAAAGCCGCATGCGGAATTTAATCCGGGGAATAATGAACACGTTGAGTTGAAACGGCATCGGACTTCAAAGGCTTGGAAGCAGCGTGCTCGTATTAGGAATATCACACAGTCAAATACCGAAACTGTTATTATACATGGTGACTTTGCATTCGTACGTTGGGGCTTTCTAATGGTGATTTTATTTATTTTTTATTTTATTAATTTAGCAAAGCCCACAGCACAAAACAATATAAAATAAGTAAATTAATGTAGGCCAGACATAGGCTAGGTGGGATGACAATCTGCGAAAAACTGCCGGCAGATGCTGGATGCGGTAAGGATGCGCTATGGCACTCATTAGGGGAGGGCATTGTCCAGCAGTTGATGACATAATAGCCTGAAGAAGAAGAAGAAGACATAGGGCAATTACGGACTAATATTTTTTTAAACTTATCTTATTTACGAAGCACAGAGCGGGCAACAGAGTTACCTGGTCTTAGTTACTTAAAAACAAGATATTCAAAATCAAAATTAACATGATTCATAAATAAAAATTATGTATGTGTGTGTGGGTGTGTGTGTGTGTGTGTGTGAGAGAGAGAGAGAGAGAGAGAGAGCAAGAGAGATTGAAGAGAAAGTCTGAAATTCATGTTGTGTTTTTATATATTCGTATGATAAAAATATTGTCTTAGAAAATTAGTTCACTAGAGAATATAACACACGAGCGTGGTAGTGGTGGCGGGCCATAGGTACAACGTCCATATGAATAATACTGCATTAAATGACGTATGGATGGACCGCCACGGCCACCACGTTTGGTGGGTTACATCCTTTGAAACATAAAAAAACAGTATTAAATTTTTTTCGTTGCACTAACCCGTGCTAAGGACAATTATAAAATCCTATTAAGAGGCTAAAAATTCCACCCATGCCGGGACTCGAACCCGCGACCTCTGGATAACCGTGCTAGCGCTCTCCCAACTGAGCTAATGGGCAAGTACCGGAATAAGTGAAATTTCTAACCTCTTTACAATACTCTGTGTATTACTTACAGGCAGCGACATCTGGCTGAAGTAATTTGCCTCACTTGCTGCCCCGAGTACCTACTTTGCAGTTAGGTTTTACATCGGAATGATATCGCTGCACCCACATGATTAAATTATTTTTGTTGCACTAACCCGTGCCAAAACCATTAATTTTAAAAACCTATTTAAAAAAAGAGTATCAATAAGACCAAATATGGGACGTATTAGCAATGGGGAAGATAGAAAGTACCCGGAAACGGCGTGCGTGCATGCAGCGACTTATGAACGTTGATGAAGCGAAGGTGATGTCAGGATCGTGGCAAATAGCAGTCCCTGGTCTCTGCCTACCCCTCTGGGATACAGGCGTGCGGTTATGTATGTAGTATGTATGCAAAAACAATATAAAAATTAAACTATTAAGAATGAAAAAATAAGTCGAGCGTCTTATGGTCGGCACGGGCCAAATCAACTGTTTTTTTTTAAATTTGTTTACGCATATGGTACGTCAGAAGCTTAAACATTTAACACAATAGAAAACATTGTATCGCTTAGAGTTGGGATTTACAGTTACATCACATTATATTTACATATATAAAATATCTTTTAATTTTAATTTATAATTGTACCTTAATCTGTATCTTCTAATTTTCTAAATTGTAATTCCTGGTGTGCAATAAAGTATATTCATTTCATTTCACTTCACTTCGCTTCGCTTCGCTTCGCTTCGTTTCGTTTCGTTTCGTTTCGTTTCGTTTCGTTTCGTTTCGTTTCGTTTCGTTTCGTTTCGTTTCGTTTCGTTTCGTTTCGTTTCGTTTCGTTTCGTTTCGTTTCGTTTCGTTTCGTTTCGTTTCGTTTCGTTTCGTTTCGTTTCGTTTCGTTTCGTTTCGTTTCGTTTCGTTTCGTTTCGTTTCGTTTCGTTTCGTTTCGTTTCGTTTCGTTTCGTTTCGTTTCGTTTCGTTTCGTTTCGTTTCGTTTCGTTTCGTTTCGTTTCGTTTCGTTTCGTTTCGTTTCGTTTCGTTTCGTTTCGTTTCGTTTCGTTTCGTTTCGCGTCGTTTCGTTTCGTTTCGTTTCGTTTCGTTTCATTTCATATCTTATTTCCATAGGAAAATCGACTAACCGCGGGGCACAGCCCCCGGCAGTAATACGTAGCCTGTGTGTTAACCCAGGGTGTCAGCTAACTCCATGGCGAATTTTATTAAAATCGCCCATGCCGCTTAGACATGAAGAAGTAAGAAAACATACACTACCAACTTTCGCCTTTTTAATATTAGTATGATACTCTTTATAACATAAGCGCTCTGGTAGATCTGCAGTCAGCGAGCATACACTTAGCGGTACCAACCACATACATTTCGATAAAGTTAAAGTTCTAGCCCGAGAAGACCGTTTCTTCCCTAGAATGATACGCGAGGCAATAGAGATCCGCCGGCATCCAAATTTTAATAGAGATCGTGGTTGGAACATACCGGTAGCATGGGAACCAGTGCTTAAGTGCATGAGACCCCCTTGCTAGAAGTGTGACTGTAGAGTAAAAAATAAATTTAATTTCAATTAATAATCAGTATTTTTAAGTTCATGTAAAGTAATTAGTTTATAAATTTAATTTTAACTTCAATTACTAATAATCAATATTGTTGACTTTATATAAAAAATAATTGGTTTACCTATTTTGGAACGTAACTCCATAATTTACTTTTGTAATTTTTGCCGAGGGTAGTATACTAACCGTTAATGCTTTCTGAAAGACGCCCGTCACCTCAGTCATCTGGGACCACGGAACCTGAAAAAGTGGCGAAAACCATTTCAAAATCACGCTATAGTTCTTATAATCAAACATCACTTTGTAGTTTAATTTATAAATCTGTTTCGTTAGGAGGTATTTACTACTGCTATCGGAATTTAATTTGTGCATTAAACTTTATATTAAATCGCTTCACAATCAGAAAGTCATTACTTAGAACAAGCATGACGTTTATTAAATTAAGGCCTTTTCAATTTGAGTTCAAACACTAACCGTAAAATGAATCGACTTGATCGAATAATCTCGCATTCACTTTACTGTATTATGGCTCATTCAATTTGATTTCAAATCATAAAATTTATGAAACGAATCGAATCGAATCAACTAGATTTCGAATAAATCTTTCTCGATTGCTACTGGCACCTAAAGCCATATCCGTTATTTAAAAAGAAAAAAAACATTTATTTATTTTTCTTCAAAGTAACAGCGAAATTCCAGCCAGGTCCGTGTAAAAAAAGGTATGCTTAGCTGTGCGTTCCAGGACACTACATTTTAAGGAGCATAAGTAAAAATATTCGCAAGCAGAGATATCTGTTTAAAACTTCGTTTATTTATTTTTCTTTAATGGCGTTTCCTCAAACTTATTGCAAATCCAGCCAGAAACGCGTAAAAAATTATACTTTATTTCAATACAAATGTAAAAATATTTGCAAGTGGATATTTTATTTTAACGTTTAAAAAGTAAAATTCGTTTTTTAATTTTCTTTCATGGCGTTTCCTCAAACTCACTTCGATCTTCCGGCCAGGACCGTGTAAAAAAAGTACTCTTAGCTGTGCGTTCCAGGGCACTTTATTTCAAGGAGCACAAGTAAAAATGTTCGCAAGCACTATCTGTTTATGTTTAAAAAGAAAAAAATACTTTGTTAATTTTTCTCTAAAAGAACGTGTAAGATAGCTACGCTATGAGCACACAAAAAACTATTCTCAAGCAGCATATACATCACTTAATCTTACACATTTACATACACACGCACAAACATACAAACACACGCACACACACACACACACTTTCACATACAATTAAATAAAAACTAACCATATTCACCAATGTATCCGTATACTTACTTGAGGCGAACAATACTTAAATTATAATAATGTCTGAAATCCATCCGTACAAAAAAATCTAATTGCCAAAATACAGGACCACCTAGTTTGGCAATTAGTTGAATTGATAATTGTACAATTAGCCTTTAAGTGGTTTTGTAAGGCCCTCAAGGCTTATAATACCCCGCCTGTATGTTACTCTTTATGGTAAGAAATAAACTTTTACTTTACTTAATTATAAGTACCTAATGGGTACATTAGAGAACGTTGTGGACTGAAAGAGAATGTAGTGTCTAGAATTGAGAAAGGAATGTTGCGTTGGTACATGTGGAGAGGATGAAGGAAGAAAGATTGACGAAACAAATATATATTGCAAATGTGAGTGGAAGGGCTGGTAAGGGACGTCCCAGGCGGACATACATCGATCAAATAGGGGATGTATTAGCAAAGGGAAATGTAAAATGTACTCGGAACCGGCGTGCGGGCATGCCACGACTTATGAACGTTGGTGAAGCGAAGGTGCTCTGTCAGGATCGTGGCAAGTGGCAGTCTTTGGTCTCTGCCTACCCTTCTGGGATACAGGCGTGAGGTTATGTATGGATGTGTGTATGTACGTAATTCGTAACCTTATTTATCGTTGCCGCTGTCAACAAAATGTTGTCTTCTCCAGGGCAATTTGTTTTGCCATTAAGGCCAAGCAATTCGGCGGCCGACGACGTTATTAAAGCGAAGCTAGTTCCAGAACTCCATTCCGGCTTATTAAGGGCGAGTTAAAGCGATTAACTTTGATTAATAGCACTTGAACTCGGGCGTCTACAGGAGAGGTCAACAAGTCAGCAAATATTCCTTCTCGTCTGAAGAAGTTATCAATGTGGAAAATATTCACATGAAGCCTAATTATTAGAATCGAAAGCACTCTTTCCTGTACTGTTCTTTCTCTTCTTTGTCTTTAGAAATTAACATTAATTAACTTACACTATTTTTATTTTTAATGCACTAACCCGTGCTAAGGAACAAATTTAAAAACCTATTTAGAGGCTAAAAATTTCACCCATGCCGGGATTCGAACCCGCAACCTCTGGCTATCCGTATCCGCTCAATTGGTAGAGCGCTGGTACGGATAGCCAGAGGTTGCGGGTTCGAATCCCGGCATGGGTGAAATTTTTAGCCTCTAAATAGGTTTTTAAATTAATTAACTTATTTCCTTAGTCTTATTTACTTGAGTCGATTGCACGAAAACACTCTTGAGGCTGAGTTAAAGCTGGTTTATGAGGGGGATTCCCCTCATAAACCAGCTCTAACTTAGTCTTAAGAGTGTTTTAGTAGGATTTAAACAACCTTTTATAAAATAAAGGTCCTATATATAAACATAAAATACGTTAAAACACTCCAAAAACGCTCCATAAAACAGGCTTGATGGATATGTAACAAGAAATTTGATTAAATTGAAAAAAACACATATAACGCATTTAGAAATGCTTTAGTGGAATCACGTTTTTCTAGACAAGGCCGTAACACTGTAAACTTTAGGTTTCGAATACTTTTTATCCAGTCTCGCTACTCTTGTCCTTTTCATACCCACCGAGGGGCACAGGTATCTTCCCTACGGAAGGTATAGGCCACACTCCACCACGGGTGCCAAGACCGGATTGGTGGAGGCTTGCAAGACTAGTGGCTGGTCTCACTGTCAGAAGTTTTCGAGCCGCCCTAAGGCCTCTGACTTGGCTTAACGACTGCCATATATTGACAGCAGCTGGCACCAACTGCTTAGCGTGCCTTGCGAAGCACGGAACTGCTCGAAAAGAATGCCACTAGCGTTAGTCGTTGACGGTCACCCATCCATGCACTGAATGCGGCAGCTGGGGCTACGAGCGTTTGAGCGTTCCTTTCAAACCTATGTTAATCTATTCAATATACACTAGCTATAAGAAATTACCACGATGACGCTATAGTAAAAGGGATATATTGATGACAATATATTTATATTTGGGCCCGCGTATGTACCTATTATCGGCAAACCGTTGTCACTACCTACTCCTCAGGGATACAGGCGTGAGTATACGTCTGCATGTACTCCTGGGCCATCCTGTTCCGGCCTTTCCACTCACATTAGTTCTATTTATTTTTTTCGTCACTACAAAACTCCAATGAAATGTTGCTTTCGGGCCTTGATTATGTAAGTTTTACATATACATCTATACGTAAAAGCATCTGTGTGCGAAAGCTGAATATTTACATAACTCTGCCGCATAGATATGAGTCGTAATAGTAACACATAGTGGAAACCGCATTTTAGTGAATATCTGAGATACGACAGTAATATTGAGACAGAATAGGTATTTGTACAATAACGTCCACCAGATGTTTCGTTTATGCGCAGAGTTCTATACGTTAAAAGTTATAATATAATCAACGCTCTGATCAGTCAAGCAAGTGTTTATGAAACAAAGATTCGACGAAAACAGACGGCAGTCATTATAAATAAAATGTAAATCATGAAACGACCACGAAAATTATTAAGCCTCCTTCCAACGATTTCGTAATGACTTTCTTAAAAATTAATTGCTAAAAGGCCACTTAAGGAGAAGTGTTTTGGTAACTCTATTCTGGCTCATTTATGCGTGTGTTAAATGAGGTGATAAGTGTTTTATGTTACCTTCACGGGATAATAGGTTTAAGCGCTGAATATGATAATTAGGTTCTTGCGAATAATATTATTAGACGAGACCGTGACTCGGCACACGTAGTGTAGGACGCCCTCCGACCAGGTGGGATGACGATCTGCGAAAAAATGCCGGCAGATGCTGGATGCGGCAAGCTGCAGACAGGGCGCTATGGCGCTCATTAGGGGAGGGCTATGTCCAGCAGTGGACTACATAATATAGCCTGAAGAAAAAGAAGAAGAATATAATTTTTCACGCACGCACGTGTACTTATAGATAGCTACATTATTTTATACAAACTATAAAGTCAAAAAAACAAAATCAAACAAACTTTGAAATACTAAAATTAAGCAAACTTAATATTGAAATTAGGTATAAAAATCAGGACTGCAGACCGTATAGATTTCTATGTGAGTACATGTGTGTGTGTGTGTGTGTGTGTGTGTGTGTGTGAGGGTGTATGTGTGTGTGTGAGTGTGTATGTGTGTGTGTGAGTGTGTGTGTGTGTGGGAAGTACTTAATGCAATATGCGAAGAAATTAAAGATGCTATAAGGCATTAACCCTCCTCTTTGACATCGCCAAAGTGACAGTTTATTTCCATTTACAAACACTCACACAACAAAACCAATACCTACTAACCAGACTATACAGTAATAACAAAAACAAACATCATAAAACACAATGGACAATTTACAAAAAACATTGACAATTTATACACAAGCAATTCATTGATATCAATTATTTGTATGTCCCCACTGCTGGGACACGGGTCTCTTACTGCATTGCAGGAAGGTTAGGCCAAACCCCACCAACGCGGACTGTGCCGTCATGGTGGAGGATTGTAATACAGTAGCGGGCCTTACGGTCCGTAGGTATCAAGCCACCCACAAGGCTTAACGACTGCCATTACATGACAGCTGGGACCAACGCCTTAACGTACCTTGCGAAGCACGGAAGCGCTCGGAAAACCCCATCCATGCACTGAACGCGCCCTGTTGCTTAACCTTCGTGATTGTTTAAGATCACTCAGGTAGCCGGGGCTACAAGCGATTCCATTAAGTATACATATCAAGGATTCAGGAAAGGATATTCAGAAAAGTATTCTGCATAACATAAGATAAGAATATTCTTCATTGTACACCAGAGCACATATTATAAAACACGTAAAGACACAAACTACAATTGGCGGCCTTTTTGCTTAAAGCAATTTCTTCAAAATAAGACACGGGTTGTCGGTGCAAATATATAGTACATTACAAAACTAGGGTGGTAATACAAAGAAAGGCCGAGATCGCAGAAGTTTGCGGCCCGAGCTGCAAGCGAGGGACGTAAATATGCGATCGAGAGCTTTCTTTATTACCTCCCGTGTTGTGTACATCTTTTTATGTCTACACTTGGCCAGAAAGCGGCTTTTTCCGTACGCGCAGCGTGCGGAAAAAGCCACTTTATGGCCAGGTGTGGCATAAAATATATTAATACACTGCTTATATAAATCACAATATAGCTGCATAAACAGTTACATATATAGTTATGATAAACTTACATAAATACGTTATAATAACAATCTACGCGATGGTGAAATAAATACAATATTGTGTAATAACATAAAACATTATTTAGATGACAATATGGTGGAATCACAGCCATTACAATGCATGAGTTCTAGATTTTAGAATAATTACGTTCTTTTTCTTATTTCGTGTCGAAAGCGCCGCCCTCCTCTCAGACATCTCGCTCCGAAAACCGCGCCACTGCGAGCGCGTCGGGTGATGCCTCCATGAGATCCCGCAAACTGCACTGTGGAGCTTCAGGGCAGACACAAAGATGCATAGTTGTTTGAGCTAATGTATCATTAGCTCTGTTAGTTACGAGGTTTATCAATAATTACGTTGATTAACCTCGTAACTAACAGAGCTAATGATACATTAGCTTGGTTAATTAAGAACTTTGAAAAGACTAGGTTTGGAGTTTTTTTGTCCTTTTTTCCTCTAAAATCGTCAATTTTTTTTAATGGACATCTAGTTTAACTTAAAACGCTCACTAAGCCGCAGTTTATGTATAGTATTTTCTAAGGTTAACACGAGCAGTAGACATAATTAAAACTATTCATCCTGTTCAAAATTCATCCCCTAGAAGACGTTACAAACTAGTAAGTACTTGCAGTTTGTAGTATGAAATTCAAATATGTTTCATTCAAAGTAGCACATAAACTGCGTAATTAAAACTGTTTTAATACGGATTTATGCTCGTTTATTACATTTTACAATTTTCCAACGTTCCGGCACTTTTTCAGGTGCCGTGTTTCCTGAAATTAGCGAAGGGCAAGACAAAAAGACGCTGTGTGGTGTCGGCCTAGAGAATAGCACCAACCCAAATTCTTCCCTCGGCTGTCTTAAAAGGCGACTAAGGGACACAAACCAGGGGTGGGCAGCAGCGCCCCCTGTTGTACAATTCCACCAAACTGCGATCCCCAACCCGCATGCCCATCGTGGGGATTATGGGCATTACTCCCCAATGATGGCACAACCTTGCGCTCTTTAGGAGAGGGCTATGTCCAGCAGTGGACTAATAAAGCCTGAAGAAGAAGACAAAAAGTGCCCAAAGCCGGCGTGTGTGCATACTACGACTAGTAAATGTTGATGAGGCAATAGTGGTTTGACAGGATCGTGGCAAGTGGCAAGTCCTGGTCTCTGACCACCCCTACGGGATACATACTTAAGTTTACGTTATTTTTCCAGTCTGTCTCGGGTCTTGGATGTTGTCTATGTATTTATTATTTCTTGACTACCCACAATAATTGACTGTACTCGCCACTTCAGTCTACCCGAGACCACGGCTTAGAGTATTACTCTAAGGACCACGGCAACTGTAACGCTGCCGAAACGTCGGGAAATAAGGTAATTAAGTTTACCTTATAAATAATCGTGATTTGGCCCGTTTAATATATAACTATTTATTGATTTAAATCTATCATCGAGTTAGCACCGGTAACACCGGTTTACTTAGTAAAGAGCTAACGAGATCTGTTTAATATGTCCATAAATATTTATTTATCAATATTCTGTCTTTTAAAACTGCGCCAAAACCTGTTTTACTTTCATTAATTTTAGCAAACAAATTGTAAAATAAGTTAACGTGAAATGAAAATGCGAAAGTTCGCTCTCAATATTTTCGTCAAACAATATTTGGTTGGAGAAAAAATAAAATTAAAATCAGGTAACAGAAATTCCTATAACGTATCTACTAGCACAGAAGATTCACTTCGATTAGGATCAGAAGATAGGTAACAACAGATGTATAGGTTTAAGATGACTGGAGAAAAGATGATCAGAGTGGAGTTTTTTTCCCCGCTACCTTTTTCTCTCCTATACTAAGGCCCAAACGCAGGCAGATTTTTTAAAGCTGCCCTAAGGCCTCTGACTGGCTTAGCGACTGCCATCTATCTATCTGTCTTTCTATTTATCTGTAAATCTTTAAATGTAACCTTTCCTAATCGCACATATCATAGTTGATATTGCGAAATGGCATATGTAAAAAAACGTTTTAGTTATTCGTATTTTATTTAAATTGAAGGAAAATTTGATTCTGAATGTACACCTACATAACAAGGTAACCCTTGTATGTCCCCACTGCAGGGGCACGGGTCTCTTCCTACATTGCAGGAAGGTTAGCACAGACTCCACCACGGGGGCCAAGTCCGTGTTGGTGGAGGATTGTAAGACAGTGGCGGGCCTTAATTTCAGAAAGTGATCAAGCCGCCAATAAGGCCTCTGACATGGTTTAACGACTGTCATTACATGGCAGCCGGCACTAACGGCTTGGCGTGCTCTGCGAAGCACGAAAGCGCTAGGAAAATGCCACGAGCGGTAGTCGCAGGGCGGTCACCCATCCTGCACCTGACCGCGCCTGTTGGTGCTTAACTCAAGTGATTGATTCTAATCACTTGGTTCAACTGGGCCGTGAGTGCTTCACTGAATACTGTAATTAAATGTCAAATTTTTATATTTTATCGCTACAAAACTCGTGTCTTGTCTACTGCCATTGTACCTACTCGTACATAGTTATTAATGTTATGTTGATGATGTACTGGCTAATATCTGTTTTGTGTGCCTAATTAATAAAATAAATAAATATGTACTACCTAAGCAAGACAAGTGATGATGTTGTGTTTAAGTTATTATTACAGCCACTTTCGTCTTTCTTCCTTGGAGTTTTAATTTCCTCATTAAAATTCTAAGGAGAAAGCTACTTAGTGTGTATTTTTCGTCATTTTCCACTTCTGCTTCAGAAAGTAACAACACGATCTGTATTCCAAGCAGCGGGGCACCTCCCCCTTGACTCTTACGTCACGCTATGCCCGTCTCTTTCCAACCAGGCTTGCCCTGTCTCGCTCTCCCCCTCAGGGATGTAAATAAGGCTGTGCTAGAATAATTATTTAAACCTGGAATACTGTGGAGGCAGTGTTACGGAGACGTTACGCAAATGTGGATTCACGTGCGTTCCCTGAGCCATGGGACATACAGAAGGGGCGCGGAAAAGACGGGCAAAAGACTTCATAAAATATGTACTCAAGCCCACACTGAAGGGACGGGCGAGCGCGCGATTTCCAAACAATGTCGATAAAAAATTTGTAAGCCTTCACTGCTGGGTCACGGGTATCTTCCTGCATCGCAGGAAGGTTAGGCCATACTCCACCTCGGGGGCCAAGTCCGGGTTGGTGGAGGATTGTAAGACAGTGGCGGGCCTTTCTCTTAGAAGTTATCAAGCTGCTAACATGGCTTAATGACTGCCATTATATGACAGCCGGCACCAACGGCTTAGCATGCCTTGAGAAGCACGAAAGCGCTTGGAATAAATGCCACTAGCGGTAGTCAAGGGATGATCACTCATCCTCCATCCGACCGCGCCTGTTGTTGCTTAACGCAAGTAATTGATTTTAATCACTCGGTTCCACTAGACCACGAGCTAGACAATGTCATGACTTTTCCGCGCCCAAGATCCATGTCTCTTCTATGTGGCCGCTGGCTAAGGCCGCGTTTTCACGACCTCAGTATGGTCGGGCTGAGTGAGCTATTTGTAACCGACTCCGAAAAAAAAGGAAGTTCAGAATTTGCCGGTATCTTTTATTTTACATAGGTACTAAAATCATTATTATTAAGTATCGTTATCAACCCTTGCTGGTCCCCACTGCTGGGGCACGGGTCTTTTTCTGCATAGCACAGGAAGGTTAGGCCATACTCCACCACGGGGGCCAAGTCAGGGTTGGTGGAGGAATGTAAGACAGTGGTTAGCCTTACTGTCAAAAGGTATCAAGCCGCTCATAAGGCCTCTGACATGGCTTAACGACTGCCATTACATGACAGCCGGCACCAACGGCTTAAAGTACCTTGCGAAGCACGGAAGCGCTCGGAGAAAATGCTACTAGTGGCATTTACGGGATGGTCACCCTTTCTGCGCCTGACCGCGCCTGTTGTTGCTTAACTCAAGTGATTGATTCCAACTACTCGGTCCGACTAGGCCACGAGCGCTTCACAAACTAACGCATACTTGGTCGAAATACCCCGCTTGGGACGTCCCTCACTGACCCTCTCTACTAATTAAATAATTACTTGTTTACATCAACAGACCATTCAAATCAAAGAGAGTAGGTAAATATTATTCTCCCTGGAATGGACCCACAACTTACAAGTGTTTTTACCGCCTAACTCCGACTAGGAAAAACAAGAACTTGGCGAGATACGTAGGTCCTTAAAGCTATAAAAACAGGTTTTATTTCCCTGTTGTCTAGGGAAGACTTCTCTTCGTGACTTCGCCGTGGGTCGGTAGAGAAACTAGCTCAGACAATCTTAGGATCTATTCAATTCAATTCGTTTATTTGGTAGAATGTGGTAGTAAATTAAGAGTTAGTAACGGTGCCACTGGATGCTGTTTTTTCTTATATTACACAGCTCCTCATTATGTAAGCGATATCAACCCTTGTATGTCCCCACTGGTGGGGCTCGGGTCTCTTCCTGCATCGCAGGAAGGTTAGGACATACTCCACCTCGGGGGCCAAGTCCGGGTTGGTGGAGGATTGTAAGACAGTGGCGAGCCTTACTGTCAGTTTTTATCAAGCCGCCCATAAGGCCTCTGGCATGGCTTAACGACTGCCATTACATGACAGCCGGCACCAACGGCTTAGCGTGCCTTGCGAAGCACGGAAGCACTCGGAAAAAATGCCACTAGCGGTACTCACGGGACGGTCACCCATCCTGCACCTGACCGCGCCTATTGTTGCTTAACTCAAGTGATTGATTCCAATCAATCGGTTCGGCCAGGTTACGAGCGCTTCTGAACTTCGATGATTCGACATCAGTACCTGTTAGTACAATTCGCCCCACTGTGAGAACCACTTAACTACGATGGCGGGGCAGTAAACTTGTTGATTTACATTGAGGACTTCTCAGACGACCTGGCGCCCCGCCAGATCTTGAACTTTCAAAACAGCTACACAAAGGGCTCAGTTGTTAACTCCACAAGGTACACTTTACATCAGATTAAAATCCAATTTATTACGCAAACCAACTAATACTAGGTATTTGTTAATGAGGACCTCTGTGGCGTAGTGGTAGCGCATCTGTCTACCATGCAAGAGGTCCCGGGCTCGAACCACAGCTGGGGGCGAAAAAAAACCCCAGGTCTTGGATGTTTACATGTTTGTGATGTCGCTGTTTCTGGTTCCCACGACACAGGGTATCCTAGTGTGGGGCCAGAAGCAATATATGTGCCTGTATGTAAATGTTATTTTAATGATTCGCTATACTAATACATAGCTATATATTAAACGGTTCTAATCGAGATTATTTATTAGATAAAACGTCTACCCGAGACCACGGCAACTGCAACGTTGTAGAGACGTCGGGAAATAAGGTAATAAATAACGTTTAATATATTACTAGACAATATTTAATGTAATATAGCGCCCGTGGCCTAGTGGAACCGAATGATTGGACTCAATCACTTGAGTTAAGCAACAGCAGGCGAGCTCTGGTGCTAAATGGGTGACCATCCCGTAACTACCGCTAGCGGCATTTATCCGAGCGCTTCTGTGCTTCGTAAGGCACGTTAAGCCGTTAGTGCCGGCTGTCATGTACTGGCAGTTGTTAAGCCATGTCGGAGGTCTTATGGGCGGCTTGATAACAACTGACAGTAAGGCTCGCCACTGTCTTACAATCCTCCACCAACCCGGACTTGGCCACCATGGCGGAGTATGGCCTAACCTTCCGGCGATGCGGGAAGAGACCCGTGCCCCAGCAGTGGGGACATACAAGGGTTGATAGCGATAACGAGTTAATGCGCAGCAGCCGGGTTTTTCGTTATATCCTATTTCAATTCTGTTTCCTTCGTTTTAATTATTTGGTGATGATCGCCATCTATGTATAGATTTGTTACAAAGCATTATTGGAAATGACATTAGTCATTCTTTGGGCAGATTTATGCAAACTTACACACGCGTAATTATGACAAATCAATTGATTTATTACTTGTCTATGTATATATATCTTGTCTTATTGTTTTGCTATATTAATTAACCTACGACCTATTCTCAGACCTGCCAAAACTACAGAATAATATTACAAAAATCAGTGAAGCCTTTTCGAAGAATATCGATGTGTTATCGACACGAGATTTTCATATCTTCTTCTTCTTCAGACTATATTATGTAGTCCACTGCTGGACATAGCCCTCCCCGAATGAGTGCCATAGCGCCCTATTTTCAGCTTGCCGCATCCAGCATCTGCCGGCAGTTTTTCGCAGATCGTTATCCCACCTGGTCGGAGGGCGTCCTACACTACGTTTGCCGAGTCGCGGTCTCCACCCAAGAATACGCTTACTCCAAGGGTTGTCGGTTCTTCGCGAGATATGGCCAGCCCACTGCCACTTCAGCTCGCTAATTCTCTGAGCATGTCGATAACTTTATTTTTCTGTCGGATGAATTCGTTATGAATCCTATCCTTCAGAGAAACTCCGAGCATAGCTCTCTCCATAGCTCGCTGAGCGACTCTGAACTGTTAGACCAATCCTTTCGTGAGTGTCCATGTCTCGGCTCCGTTGGTAATCACAGGTAGGACGCACTGATTTTCATATAGGTATTACAGGTAAATTAACATGAATTCCGTTAAACAACGCTGTTGCAACAGTAGGCTAACGGTGGCCAAGGTGAGGTAGGTACCGGTCTAAAAACCCAATTCTCTGACGGCAAATGCATAATTCTCTCATTCCCTCCGACACGATAGAGCCAGGTGTTTAAGACTTGTTGCTACGATCATTGGCACGGCGCCATCTCATAATGGCGGAAATGGCGGAAAATCTGGCGCGATTTGGGGTGAAAGCACACTGGCGTTGACCGTGGGCGAGGCGAGGCGAAGTTTTTGACAATTGCCTCGTTGGTGTAACTGTAATACGCTTTACAAAATAAAGGTTGTGGGTTTGAGTCTCGATAGAGGCCGCCGTACTTTATTAAATTATATTAAATTAGAACTCTTTTTGTTTACACCAGAAAAAATACATTAAAACCTAACCTACGTGCAGTATTGCATCTGCCTACCATGCAAGTAGACCCGGGTTTGAATCGCGGCTGGAGACAAAAAACCCCTAGGTCTTGGATGTTTACAATTGTTTGTGATGTCGTTGTTTCTGGTTCCCACGACACAGGGTATCCTAGCGTGGGGTCTGAAGCAAAGTATGTGCCTGTATTTTAATGTTATGTTATGTTACATCAATCAGTTTATTTATTTAAACAAACTATTGAACAATAAGTAGTAACAGTAGTTTAAAAAGTAACAATAAAGTTTTTTAAGTGATTGTAAAACCAACATCTCGTAATAATAATAAAAATTATGTTGGCCTTTTTGCATCTACTTAATGAGATGATTTATACAGCGTCCAGTGGTATCTTCACTCACACTAGATGGGTGAAGGCACCACTCCGACGCTGTAGTGCCTGGGTCATGGTTTTATAGATGGTGTAGGCTTGCCCAGCACCTATACCATCCTGACAGCTTAGTCGGCCTAGCCCACAGGAAAGACTAGTCAATACGTGTGGAGCCAACCAAGCCGCGGGTTTCCTCACGATGTTTTCCTTCACCGTCAGCGTGTGGTATTGCGACTGCAAATTCGCAAATGTACGTAACTTTGAAATTAAACAAAGTCATTGGTACATGCCCGCACTCGGGATCGAACCTGAGGCTCTCGCTTGCCAGTCTATGGTTCCGTTGCAACATCTCGTACCACGAGCTAAATAGAAAGAAAAAGGTTAGGTTAGGTCGAATAACAGTTGTCGCGGTAGTGTGCGTAAGCGTTCCCGTGGACCCGTTGCCAATTTTTGAATTGAGAATTTCGCTAAGCATTATAGTTAACTAGTAATGTGTCTTCAAATTTCTCAGAAAAAAAAATTGACAGAACGTTACAGTGCTACACAAGAAATAAGTCTCGCGGATTTACCTGCTCAGATGACCAAATTTTGGATGTGCGGCAAATTGATCGACCAATCAGATAGTTTTATTTTATGGCAGGCCGCGCGCCTTTGTTCCTATTGGTTGATTCAACGTCATCGATGCAGGTGACTATTAGTTTGGCAATATTAGCGTGAGCGAAATAGGTAGCGCCACTTCGGCAATCAATTCTGCACCTTAACCGTATCGGTTAAAGATCATGTTGAATGTACTTATCGCTTCGGGTACTTACGTTACACTTCCTCCTAGTCTGCGCGAACGTATATTCCCGAAGGGACTTTTATGATGTGTAGTACTGTACATAAGTATTTAGTTAGTGAAATGCTCAAATCAGAAACAGGCTTAAGTACATCGTAGAACTTTAACGCATTTTTACCAAACATCCGATTTTTGCGGAAAACGATGGAAGTCCCACCTTTGAAGAAGAAACGCTTGACAGCTTATGAGATTATGAGATTGTAATACGAGGCTTTTGTCAGATAAAAAAACAAATCACAAACAAATATAGGTACACGTTTCCACTGCCTGTCCAAACCGTAATTTTTCGCTTCGCCTCGATTCTAATATCTGATGATTATATAATTAAATTCTCTAGCTATGTCGATAACTGATTCTCTGTCGGATGCATTCGTTACGAATCCAACCTTTCAGAGAAACTCCGAAGCTCTCTCCATAGCTCGCTGAGCGACTTTGAACTGGTGGACCAGCCCTTTCGTGAGTGTCCATGCCTCGGCTCAGTAGGTCATCACAGGTAGGACGCACTGATTGAAAACTTTAATTAGATATAGAGATATCTTTATCGATAAATACAATTTGCCTCAGTGAATTATGAAGCCTTTCTCTCGAACTAGGATAACCTATGCGTCAGGAGCAAATGTCTTTCCTTAACTAAGTTTTACTGTCCTTAGCACGGGTAAGTGCATTAAATATAAAAGTAGTATAAGTTTTATTGTTTAGGCGATTAGGGGTTGAGCGCCACCAATGGAACAAAAACCAGAACTTGATTTAACGTTTTTATCTAAGAGTGAATATGAGAAATCATAACAAATATGATAACTATTTTAAAAACCTACGGTCTAGAACCTAGGATACTAGGAACCTAATACCTAAGATACTACATTCTAGGCTGTAAATTCTAGAAATAGTTACCACAGGTATCAAGAATTCTCATGTTTTGTTTTGCAAAAAAGACGTATTATAATAATAAATATAAATATTCATGGACATATTACACAGATCTCGTTAGCCCTATACTAAGTACAACTAAATGACTTGTGTTATAGGTGCTAACTGGACGATAGACTTAATACAATAAATACATAAATAACATCCAAGACCCGATACAAACTAGAAAAGTTCGTTTCTTAGTTAGACCCGGCCGGGGACCGAACCCGAGATCTTCGGATTAACAGTCAGCGTGCCAAACCGCTGCGCCACCGAGGCCGTCAATTGTAAAAAAGTCATGATTTTTATTACATTGGTGGCGATAGTAAGCGCCCTTATGCGCCTTTAGTACAAATTACAAATAAGTGCAAATTAGTTCTGAACAATGTAATGGTACGTTGTTCAAAATGTAAAATAAAGAGTAAGTTTAAAGAATCATATTATTTTTAATACACTAACCCGTGCTAAGGACAATTTTTAAAAACCCGTGCTAAGGACAATTTTTAAAAACCTATTTACGTAATACAGAGAATATTGTAAAGAGGTTCAAAACTTCACTGATGCCGGTGAGTCGCCCATTAGCTCAGTTGGAAAGAGTGGTCAGAGTCGCTAGTTCAAATCCCGGCATGGGTGGAATTTACAGCCTCTAAATAGGTCTATAAAAAAAGTTTAAAGAATGCCAAATGTAGCGTCACCCTTATAATTTGGCACTCAAATGTCCGAGGCCTTGCTGAGTTTATGCCATTTTGAGTGTCCGCTTACTGTGTCGATGTGTGGAAGTAGTGTGTGGCAATTTTTTTTTCTTTATTTAAGGTTTTTTATTTCACTAATAATATTTGTAAATAAAATATTCAATTTTTTTTAATAATATTCTTTTTGTTGCACTCACCCGTGCTTAGGACAATTTTTAAAAACCTATTTGAGGGCTAACAATTCCGCCAACCACCCACGATCTCTGGCTAGCCGTACCAGGTACGGTTTTATTGCATGAGCGGAATTTTTAGCTTCTAAATAGGTTTTTACAAATAAAAATAAAAACCTATTTAGAGGCCTTCTTCCTCTTCTTCTTCTGAAGAAGAGGAAGAAGGCTATATGTTCGTCCACTGCTATACAGTCCACTGGACGCAGACATAGACATAACACACACACAAAGTATTTATTTACTTTTCTCAGATTATTAGTTTGTTGAAACATATTAGTTTAAGTGATCTTTTGTAAGCTCGCTTGCATTTTCCTGAACTTACGTGTGTGTATGCTTTGGGTGAGATCATTCTATATTGTCACTGCTTACTTATGTACCTATGTTATTGATTGTTTATTATCTGTTTTAAACACAAAGAGAGCAAAATAAAATAGTATGAGCACTAGAATTGAGACCCGACAATGCGAAAACAGTTATATAAATAACATTAAATAGCATTTCTCCGCGCCCAGCCCGGCCCATTGCAGTATTAAGCCCATTCCCCACTGTTACGTCATAAAACGCTCCTAAAGCGGCTTTATTGCTTGGCCGCTGGCCAATGCTACTGAAAGTTGTATCAACAAGTCTGCGTCAATCCATGCCGTCACGCCCCGGTAGGTACGAGATGAAACCGGAGAGGTATTACGGAAATTCTCTACCACTTTTGTGTAAGAAGCACTCATGACCTAGTCGAACCGAGTGATTGGAATCAATCCAATCACTCGGTTAAGCAACAATAGGCGCGGTCTGGTGCAAAATGTGTGAACGTCCCGCGACTATCGCTAGTGGTATTTTTCTGAGCGCTTCCGTGCTTCGCAAGGCATGTTAAGCCGTTGGTGCCGGCTGTCATGTAATGGCAGTCGTTAAGCCATGTCAGAGGCCTTATGGGCGGCTCGATAACTTCTGACAGTAAGGCCCGCCACTGTCTTACAATCCTCGTGGCTTAACGACTGCCATTACATGATAGTGGGCACCAACGGCCTAACGGGCCTTGTGAAACACGCACGAATGCATTGCGAATAAGCAATATAATTGATACCATAATCGAAATCCAAACTGAGCGTCTGATAACACAACAAAATGTATACGAATATTACTCCATATTGGATGCGTTTTAAAAGGAACAATCCTTTGTTTTTTTTTTTTCGCTCGAGGCTCCGCAATAAAACAGTGCCAGTATTTTCAATAACAAAATAGCCGGCGGGCCGTCAAAGTTGAAATTGTTGTCCAACGCCGGCAACGAATGAAACGGATGTGAAAAAAATACAAAAGTGACATTCACAACAGCGCCGCTCGACAAAGACTAATTTTAACATAGCCGGGAGACGCGTTTTAATATCACTTGAATAAAAATCCTTCTCAGCTTTCCTCTACACGACGTATACTTTATTTTCCCTGTATTCGTATGGATTCAAATCAGCGTCTTATAGAACGGGTCTAATCGTGATTATTTATTAGGTGCAACGTTGCCAAAACGTTGGAACTTAAGGTGATTACGTTTTACTTAGTAAATAGTCGCGATTACAGTGCGTTCACATTAACTTGACGCTTGAGAGAATTGGTAACAAGGACATCTCGTAGCATGTGAATTAGCTTTTGGACCTAATCGGAAGATGGTAAAACAATCCTTTTATTTTCCCCAAGTAATGGAAATGATTTCTTATTTAACATGGTAACAGTAAATATCTCAGTGGTACCAATTCTCTCACGCGTCAAGTTAATGTGAACGCACTGTAGACCTATTCTCCATTCAACTTTTTTTTGGTTTTTTTGTGAGTACCTACATACCTTTCTGATTTAATTTTTTATTAGCTCTTAAGATAAAAAGACTTTGTCCATTTCGGACTATACGTGGACAGAATGTAAGAGAAAAATCGAAATAACCCCTGATTATAATTAATTTCAAAACGAATATTTTTGCTTATCTCGTTTTATCAATCGACATTTTAAACAGATACAAACTAATAAGAATTTTATCTGAAATTCAGTCTTTATTCTGTCAACCAGCTTTGATCTTTATTTTGGTGTTGCAATTTAAAGAATTTAATTAATCACGAATTGCACAGAAAACAATTTGCAGTCTCTAATGCAACGCGTTTTAGTATTATTTGGGTAAAAAATAATGCACACTAATGCATTACAATACTTGCTAGATGTGTCGTATTTAATTTATTGGTGTGATAAAATTATTAAAAACAATCTGGATTTGAGGGCTATTTATTTATGGCAACACTAGACAAAAAAAATTGTTTGAATTGTCATTATACTATTTTTATTGTTAATGCACTAACCCGTGCTAAGAACAATTTTAAAAACCTACTTAGAGGCTAAAAATTCCACCCATGCCGGGATTCGAACCCGCGACCTCTGGCTATCCGTGCCAGCGCTCTTTCCAACTGAGCAGCTTACCGACATCAGTGAAATTTCGAACCTCTTTACACTATTCTCTGTATTACGTACAGGCAGCGACATCTGGCTGAAGTAAATTGCATCACTTACAGCCCCGAGTAACTACCTACTTTGCAGTTAGGTTTTTACATTATGAATTGTCATTGTCACCGGCAAAAATGGTTATATACTCTTTGGGCTTAAACAAACAAAACGATTCATTCATTCATTTTTTTTTGCTGTTTCTTTGCTTCTCGTGAATATTGTTTGTTTTATTACTACTTTGGCTTGTTAAAATGGATCCCGATTCTTCGTTTATTGATGACCCCGGCTCAACTACGGATTTCGTACCGGACTTACTTTGTGGTACTTACCAAATAAAGTAAGGAAATCATAGGACACCTTGCAGCAAAAAAACTCACAATGCAGGTATATTGATGCAAATTAATTACTGTAATAGGGTTCTTACTAACTCATATACTACAAAACCTACTACTTAGTTTTAATTCAATTGACTGTTCACATTCGGCCAAATCGCCCATACAAAGTGGACAAGGTCCTTTAATTTTTAAAATCATAATTTTCTGTACATATTTAAAATGGTTAATTATTAATACCATCCCCCACGGTAAAAGGCAACGCCTAGTGTGGGGGTCTGTACATATATGATGTAGTATTTTACATGGCAATAAACTTTTATACATTTTATCTTTAATAAAATAAATTAGTAAAAATCCTTTAACATACCAGTTCGCTAGAAAACTTTTAGAAGCCTGTTTCATATAAATATTCAAAAACTAGAAATGAGTGTTCATTTTCAGAATTGGAACCTCTTAGTAGTGTAATTTTCGAGGATCATTTCGTGCTTCGCAAGGTACGCTAAGCACCAATGGCCGGCTGTCATGTAATGGCAGTCTTTAAGCCATGTCAAAGGCCTCATGGGCGGCTTGATAACTTCTGACAGTGGGGCCCGCCACTGTCTTCAAACCTCCACCAACCCGGACTTGGCCCCCGTGGTGGCGTGTGGCCTAACCTTCCTGCAATGCAGGACGAGACCCGTTCCCCAGTTGTGGTTACTTACAGGGTTGCAATCGCATGGTAAATAAATCACAAAATGTAGGTAATTTTAAAACTAACGTTAATTATGATGTTCATTCGCTTGCAAGTAGAGGCTTCAGTATCATTATTATACTCCAGTTTGAAGACAAATCGATTTACTGAAAACGTAACAACGAATCCCAGTCAAATCGAAGTTTCTATTGTATTACTGGTTGAGATTCGATTATCGAACATCGAGACTCGATTATGACAGCCGAGTTTTAAAACTTTTCAGCGATTCATAAAAAAAACGTCAATCAAAGGCTAATCCATTACTCGTGAACCTCAAAAGGTTTTCTTTGTGACCAACTTATTCAGCATCAAAGGACCGGTAAGTTTTCACGAGACCCGTTCTTGCTGCATTTGTAATAAAGTTACAAATTGAACGGGGACCGTTCGAAGTCTGGCTTTTCGGGTGAAATTTTAATTTTACAGAGTTAATGTCCTTTGTAGCGGTGACTGTGTTTTGAAGGGAGCAGTTTTTTTGCCGTATTTGTACTTGCAAGCACCACGGCAAATGCTTTCTGTGAGTTTCTGATCGAATTACGTTTGATGAAGTCAAAGGCGGCTGGACCGGTTTTTGTGGACTTTTGTTTGTTGGATTTATACCTGTACTCCCCCCCTTTCCCTAAACCCTCTCCCTGTGATCAAAATCAGAGTGACTGAGAAAATGTGATCAAAATCAGAGTGACTGAGAAAAAAATAAGTCAAAGGGCCAAGTAGCACTTTGTCACGTAACATAATATATTTCTACCCGACTGTACCAGGAGGAGATTTATGGTTTATGGTTGTATGTATGTATGTATGTATGTATGTATGTATGTATGTATGTATGTATGTATGTATGTATGTATGTATGTATGTATGTATGTATGTATGTATGTATGTATGTATGTATGTATGTATGTATGTATGTATGTATGTATGTATGTATGTATGTATGTATGTATGTATGTATGTATGTATGTATGTATGTATGTATGTATGTATGTATGTATGTATGTGTGTTTGTGTGTGTGTTTGTGTGTGTGTGTATTTATGTACCTATGTATGTGCGACACTAGGTATTCATGTTTCTTTGGGAAGTCTGGTGTTTTTGTTGTTTTTTAAACCCTTCAGATATTATTTATAAACATTTTGTCTTGCGTATGTGAGTGGAAGGGTTGGTAAGGGTCGTCCCAGGCGGACAAACATCGACCAGATAGGGGATGTATTAGCAAAGGGAAAGATAAAAAGTACGACAACGTCTTATGAACGTTGATGAAGCGAAGGTGGTCTGTCAGGATCGTGGCAAGTGGCTGTCTCTGTCTCTGCCTTCCCCTCTGGGATACAGGCGTGAGGTTATGTATGTATGTCTGTATGTATTTTGTCTTACGTGAGAGGAAGGGGTATCTGAAAGTGGTTTGAATGGCTATAAATTAACTTGCATTTCGCAAAACAGTCGTAGCAATAAGCTTACGCCTGCTTGAAGACCACAAGTGTCTCTTTGTATAATACACCAGATGTGGCCAGGAAGCTTGAAATGTTCGCCACAACAGAAGCCTTACCCCCGGTACCTCGGTCATTTATAGGCCTAGCGGAACCAAGTGAATGGAATCAATCACTTGTGTTAAGCAACAACAGGCGCGGTCAGGTACTGGGTGGGTGACCGTCTCGTGACTACCACTAATTGGTTTTTTTCCAAGCGCTTCCGTGCTTCGCAAGGCATACTAAGCCGTTGGTGGCGGTTGTCATGTAATGGCAGTAGTTACGCCATGTCAGAGGCCTTATGGGCGGCTTGATAATTTCTGACAGGAAGGCCCACCGCGTGTCTTACTGTCTTATACATAGGCTGCTACTTATGTATGCGGAATCTGGGATTCCAATAATTTTAAACGCAATTTCTGACCTCCTTGGTCAAATTCGTTCTTTTTTTAAATACTGGCCGCTAATATTTTCCTCTTATATACGTTAGTGTTTTGTTTTTGTTGGGTTTAAAATGTCATATCGCTGAAAAAATGGAACTCACTCGTGGACATATTCGTGCTATGATTTATTACGATTTTTGACGTGGTTTAACGCAACAACAGTGCGTAGAACTTCGACTTTTGTAGGTGAAGCTCCATCAAAAACCACTGTGTTTCACTGGTTTAGTGAGTTTAATCGCGGACGCAGTAAGTTCACGGACGAAGTTAAAGAAGGTCGCCCGAAATCGGTGGTTGTGCCACGAAATATTGAAGCTGTGCGAAAACTAATAATGCAAGACCGCCATGTTACGTATCGCAAGATAGAAGCTATTCTGGGCATATGTATGACGAGCATTCATAGGATATTACATGAACATTTGTCTGTAAAAAAAATTTGTTCACGTTGGATCCCGCACAACTTAACTCAGGATCAAAAAGATGCTTGCGTCGAATGGTGCAAGAAAACTTTAAAAAAATTCAACGGAGGCGACTCAAAATCTGTTTATAATATCTACACAGGTGACGAATCCTGGATCTACGCGTACGATCCCGAAACTAAACAACAATCAACAGTTTGGGTGTTTCAAAATGAGCCGAACCCTACGAAAGTGGCTCGTGCAAAAAGCACTGTAAAGTAAATGGTGGCCTGCTTTTTTGGTATTAATGGCCATGTGGCTACAATACCATGGGAAAATCGCAGAACATTTAATTCGGAGTGGTACACGACCATTTGTTTGCCGGAAGTATTTGAAGAAATACGCCAAAACAACCAGCGACGCAGAATCATACTTCACCATGACAATGCCAGCTGTCATACATCTCAGGAAACAACTACATTTTTGGATGGTCAAAAAATAGAATTGATGGGTCATCCAACGTACAGCCCTGATTTGTCTCCCAATGATCTATTTATTCCCAAATGTAAAGAATAAATTACGTGGTCAACGATTTTCGACCCGTGAAGATGCCGTAGTTGCGTTCAAACAGCACGTTTTGAAGATACCTCAATCAGAGTGGAAAAAGTGTTTTACAAATTGGTTTCATCGAATGCAAAAGTGCATCGATCATAGTGGAGAATAGGTACTTTGAAAAACAATAAAAGCATATTTAGCCATATACATTTGTATATTTTTGCTATTCCGCATACATAAGTAGCAGCCCTCGTAATCCTCTGCCAACCCGGACTTGGCCCCCGTGGTGGAGTATGGCCTTGCCATCCTGCGGTACAGGAAGAGACACATGCCCCAACAGTAGGGACATATAAAGGGTTGATATAGATTTTGTAAAACCTTATAGGACAGAGCGGGTGATCGTGCTCCTCCACTATAAAGGGAAATTTCCCGCCAGGCAGATCGTATGCCTGGGGACGGCCGGTCCAACTATTGTTAGTCGGACGATATATTTATGCTGTCATTGAAAAACTATGATTGCGCGATGCAGGAATGTTGGAGTTTGTAGTGCGCGCGCAGAGTTGACATGTGCTCGTCACAACCTCTTGTGTAAAATTTTTTTTTTTAAAGACTTTTTTTAAAGGTTTTGTAAAACCTTTGCTGTGAAATTCGTTACAGCAGGTTTTCAAGCATCCTGGCCACACCTGGTGTTTGTATACTCTTTGGGATCAGTGGGACTCTACGCGTGTAACTAAAGATTAATTAACGGATTGTTAGTGTACAAAAAACCGGTGGTAAACCTCTGTTGTGACGAATGTTCCACAAATCCTGGTCATATCTGATGTTTGTATAATATCCTTTGGGATCAGTGGGACCCTACCCGTACACGCGTACTTAGGGTTAATTAACGGATTGTTAGTGACTGAGGAACCGGGGGTAAGGCTTCTGCTGTAAAGAATGTTCCAAACATCTTGGCCATATCCGGTGTTTGTATACCCTTTGGGATCACAGGGACCTCATGCATGTAATTAGGGGTTAATTAACGTATTTTTAGGAAACGAGGAACTGGGGGTAAAGCTTCAGCTGTTACGAATATTTCAAGCTTTCTGGTTAATTCAGGTGTTTGTATACTCTCTGGGGTCAGCGACTAATTAAGGGTTAATCAACGGATTGTTAACGAAAAAGGAATTGAAGGAAAAGCCTCTGCTGTGATTTTGATTAATATTCCAAGCTTTCTGGCCACATCTGGTGTATGAATATTGAATACCCTTTGAGGTCAGACAGACCCCACGCGTGTAATTGAGGGTTAAATAACCATTGATTGTAACGTCTCTTAAATAAATATTCTAAAAGCGAGTCAAAAGCTTAAGTGTTGTGACGTAGCTGACTACGTCACCGGCCACACCACGCAGGCACGGCGTAACAAGACGCCAGCGGAGCGCGGCCCGCGGCGCGGGGCGCCGCACGCAGTGACGCCAGCAAGGACTGGCGGGAGGCGCGGGACGGCGGCGACGCGAATATAAAAGGCGCAGCGCTAGCTCAGTCGAGCGGCTCCCACTACCAGTAAAGACGTTCACCGTAGGTCCGGTCCCGGTGTCAATTTAAGGGGTTTCTGGTTCGCTGTGGGAGTCCCGGTAGGGCTTCAGGACAGTCGGAGGGGATCCCGATCTGTAGAGGGTTGAGGAGCAAGTGAGGGCACATCGGCTGATCGCCGGAAGCGGTACAGTGGTCCGCCTCTGTGGGCCCATCCGAGGTTAGCCGATGCCACTCACGAGATGTCCTAGGGCATGGCATGTTGGTTCGCCGATATTAGCCGGCCTAGGACATCTCGTGTGCCCACCTTAGCCTCTGGGTGCTGGCACGTTGGGGTTCCCGATGGTGGCCACCCCAGATAATAGGGAATCCTGAGAGCGGTATGTTGGGGATCCCGATATCGGCCACTCCAGGATCATTGAGAGTCGTAGGTACCTCTCACCGGGAATAAGTACAGCAGTTAATAATAGTGAGCAAGTCGCCCCTAGTGTCCATCAGTAGTTAGGTTGTGTGAGTGTCGGTGTGTAACAAAGACAGTGATAATACAGGGACAATGGTTAAAACCAGTGGTAGGTTAAGTGAGAGACAATTTGAGTGTGTAGGATTAGTTATGTAAATGTTAGGTCTGTGTATATTAAATGGTGTCGGTTTTTGGAATCCAAGCGTAGTCATTTGTGAGTAGTCCCCATAGGCATCCTTGAAAGCGCCAACCCGGGTAGTATTTCACCGGGTCGCGCATAAACCTAGCCCCTCAGGCAGAGCACCTCAAGAGGTTAGTGTTACAATGGCGCCCAACGTTTGACGTGACGTAGCTGACTACGTCACCGGCCACACCACGCAGGCACGGCGTAACAAGACGCCAGCGGAGCGCGGCCCGCGGCGCGGGGCGCCGCACGCAGTGACGCCAGCAAGGACTGGCGGGAGGCGCGGGACGGCGGCGACGCGAATATAAAAGGCGCAGCGCTAGCTCAGTCGAGCGGCTCCCACTACCAGTAAAGACGTTCACCGTAGGTCCGGTCCCGGTGTCAATTTAAGGGGTTTCTGGTTCGCTGTGGGAGTCCCGGTAGGGCTTCAGGACAGTCGGAGGGGATCCCGATCTGTAGAGGGTTGAGGAGCAAGTGAGGGCACATCGGCTGATCGCCGGAAGCGGTACAGTGGTCCGCCTCTGTGGGCCCATCCGAGGTTAGCCGATGCCACTCACGAGATGTCCTAGGGCATGGCATGTTGGTTCGCCGATATTAGCCGGCCTAGGACATCTCGTGTGCCCACCTTAGCCTCTGGGTGCTGGCACGTTGGGGTTCCCGATGGTGGCCACCCCAGATAATAGGGAATCCTGAGAGCGGTATGTTGGGGATCCCGATATCGGCCACTCCAGGATCATTGAGAGTCGTAGGTACCTCTCACCGGGAATAAGTACAGCAGTTAATAATAGTGAGCAAGTCGCCCCTAGTGTCCATCAGTAGTTAGGTTGTGTGAGTGTCGGTGTGTAACAAAGACAGTGATAATACAGGGACAATGGTTAAAACCAGTGGTAGGTTAAGTGAGAGACAATTTGAGTGTGTAGGATTAGTTATGTAAATGTTAGGTCTGTGTATATTAAATGGTGTCGGTTTTTGGAATCCAAGCGTAGTCATTTGTGAGTAGTCCCCATAGGCATCCTTGAAAGCGCCAACCCGGGTAGTATTTCACCGGGTCGCGCATAAACCTAGCCCCTCAGGCAGAGCACCTCAAGAGGTTAGTGTTACAGTGTACTCACAACATTTGAGGGACTGTCTGACAGTCTAAAATATACTCTATTTGTTTGCCTAAATGGTTCAAACTGCAAAGGTTAACTTGCAAAAGAAACCGGGAAAGTTCTTCAAAGTCTTCATTTCCGAAGTTCAATAGATATCGAAACAAAATGGCTCGAGTTTTGTGACCGCAGAGTTGGGAAGTCAGTCTTGGTTCTGTAATTTAGATGCGGCATATTAGATTTTATAATTTTGCATACATATATACATAACCTCACGCCTGTATCCCAGAGGGGTAGGCAGAGACCAGGGACTGCCACTTGCCACGATCCTGACAGATCATCTTAGCTTCATCAACGTTCAGAAGTTGTTGCGGGTCCGGGCACTTTTTATCTTCTCCTTTATACATCCCCTATTTGGTCGATGTATGTCCGCTTGGGACGTCCTTTACCAGCCCTTCCACTCGCATTCGCAATTTATATTTGTTTCGTCACTCTTTCTTCCTTCATCCTCTCCACATGTCCAAACCAACGAAACATTCCTTTCTTAATTCTAGTCACTACATCCTCTTTCAGTCCACAACGTTCTCTAATCAGACTATTGCGTATCCTGTCATTCAAAGTAACACTTTAAGAAGAAAGAAAGTACAATTAATGCAGTAGAAATGAGGTCCTTGAGAAGTATGTACACATACTTCTCAAGGACCTCTGCATTAATTGTACTTTCTTTCTTCTTTTACCACATTCATAATCATTTTGAATATTTTCGGGGCTTAATCGCGTAGTAATTTATTGCTATTTTACCTCGAAGTTTCGACGACGTTACAGTCATCGTCAGCCCCGAAAATATTCTAACTATGTGTACAAGTCGCGAAAGTTTAAAATATGTTATCATTTTGAAGTCTCAAAATATTTTTAGTGAATTCACAAACCTATTCATAGATGGCGCTTACAGGCGAGGCCATAGAAGACACGCAATACAGCTGTCACATTTTATCTGTGCCCCGCAAAATTTGACAGATGTGTGTCTGTTCGTGTGTGTGTGCATGCCTAGAAGCTGCGTCTAGAAGTTCTTTGTGAATTTGTGCCGAAACCGGCTCATTTGCCCATATCAGGATTACTTCTTCTTCTTAGGGTTACCTTCCACATAGGGTTGTAGCGCCTTACTTCCTATGGCGCTACAACCCTATGTGGGTCTTGGCCTCCTCCACAATCTTCTTCCACATGTCTCGTGCCTTTAACTCTTTCTTCCAGTTCGTGTATTTGCCCATCTTTCCATATCAGGATTACTTCTATCAAATCCAAAAACTCAAAAAAAATTTAGTCCTGACTTCGTGACGACGTGACATACAATGGTTTTTAATTGTTATTTAAAAAGTTAACATTTTGAATGCTTACATTTTACAGTGTACGTTGATATTCAGCAAATAAAATGTAATTTTTTGACGTTAAAGGAAAAAAAAAGTCATGGATGATTTTTTTTTTGTTTTTCATCTGATGAAAAAAGACTGTGAAGCTGTGAAGGTTAAATAAGGTCTTCATCCGGGTACTGTGGACTAATTTGGGGTGCTAACTTTTGAACATACTTACATAAGCACATATTTATTTTATGAGTTTAGCGGCTTTTATCTGAATCCTAAGCAAACAAAGTTAAGGGGTAGACCTAGGCCTAAAGAAAATAGCTTTGTATGTACCCAAGTTAATTGTTTTTTCTTTTAAGAAGCCTATAATACGTCCCACTGCAGGGCTCAGGCCTCCTTTTAACGGTAAAGTATGGGCTTAATTACAACGCGTGCCCACCGCGGTCTGGCAATTTCAAGCTCTAAAGTATTTGAACACCTTATACACTCAGTTTTCTTCACAGTAAGCGAGTGGTGTTTCTAATATAACTACTAATTTACTAAATAAATAATCGCGATTAGATCCGTTTAATATATTACTAAATATAGAAGTTAATCTAACATAAAAAATACAACTGTATATATCTACAACTTACCGCATCCATATTCGAATTATTTTTCTTAAGTCCCTGTACTCCCTTGCAATGTCGATGAATGCCGAACACGAAAATTCTGGTGCTCTTTCCAACTAGAATCTGTCTCCCAAGATAGAAGTGCTAGACAAGCGAATTTATACGCTAGCGTCCAAGAAACAAGGATTTATTTCCGACAATAACTTTAAAGTGTCTGTGTTGATTCAGACATTCAGATAGGTACGTTTATCTTTTGTTCCTTCGTTCCTTTTTCAAAACAACTGGCTGGACTGAGTTTGTAAATAGAAGAAAAATGTTCGCTTTATGAATGGACGAAGACCTTTTGTTTTTCTATTCTTTATGAAGGTGGCCAGTATTGTTGATGACATTGACAAAAATAAAAATATTGTATTTTTACATAACTAGTGTCCTAACTTAATGTTTTAGTCATTATAAAAGTAAATCTTAGAATGTTGGCCAGTATCTACTGTCTAAATCATTGCCAAAAAAATATTTTGTTTTTACCAAATAGATGTTAGCCTCAGACATTCTATAATATAAAAATGAGTCGCTGAATGTGTTGGTAAGCGCAAATCTCGAGAGCAGCTGTACCGATTTCGCTAATTCTTTTTTTACAATATTCCTTGTAGGAGGATGCTTCTTACGGAAAGTAATATAAAAAAATAAAAGAATCGACTGCTAGGCGGTACGAAGTTCGCTGGGTCAGCTATTTTAAAATATAATTTAATGAAATTGTAGAATTTTTCTCACTTTTGTGTCATTTGTGTTTTCAGTTGGTTTAGTTTATACTTTATAGCACACGATAAACACATATAAGAAATAGAATGCAAGAGAATTCATGTACAAAGGCGATCTTATCTCTGTAAGAGATTTCTTCAAGCAAACCTTAGTTTTTAAATAACTTAGGGTCGTTTTCTCCATTTGCTGCGCAAAACTGGATTTCATAATCCGGATCATGCTTGAACGAAGTTTAAAAAATAGATTTATGACCATCCGATTTCTCCTGTAACTTTTTGATCTGGTTAACCAAATCTAGTTCTTGTTACAGATTAGACAAAAAACGCTAAGGTTTGAGGGTGGTAACCCTTTTATTTTTTTATTTTAAAACGCAGCTGTCAAAAATGTCGAGAATTCTGTGATATTTTCGGTTATTCTCTGTAATTTCAAAACCTTTTTCGGCAATTTTGAACTTTTTTTCTGGCGCGGTTTGTTTTGTGCGAAATAAATTTTGAACGGCCCTCATAAAAGATGATGTTAAAACGAAAAAGAGATCCAACATTCACCAATAGTGAAAACAATATTTGGTAAAGTAAAACATTTAACGTCTTTTGGCAGCTGATATCTGCCATTTGTCTGACTGTTAATCTGGTTTTAGAAGCTAATCGTCCAATATCGGCCGTTCAGAGACTTTAGTTTAAACTTTGGTTTACGATGTTGGAGAAATCCAATTTGTTATTGTAATCTCGATTAGGAGTCCAAAACCGGATTTAGCTTGCCGTAATCTAGATTTGGTTCTATGGAGAAAACGGCCCTTAATTATCATAACTATGTGTGTAACTGTTTATGTACATATATTGTTATTTATATAAGTAGTGTATTAATATATTCATATTTGCACCGACTACCCGTCTTTGATTTCCTTCAACAACTTTCCGTCGTAAGGTTGTCTGGAAGGAATTGCTTTTAGCAATAAGGCCGCCAATTGTACTTTGTATCTTTACATGTTTTATAATATGTGCTCTGGTGTACAATAAAGAATATTCTTATCTTATCTTAATTAAAATAAAACGTAAAACTTGAGAAAAAAGTGAAAATCACAGACGAACTTTTTTTGTGAAAGCTATATTCGTCCCACTGTAGGGCACAGGCAATCTCTAACAGACATAGCATGGGCTTAATTACCACGCATGCCCACCGCGGATTTCAATTGGCAATTTGGCCAATGGCGATTTCAAGCACTGAGCTACTAGAACACATTCAGGTTTCCTCACGATATTTTCCTTTGAAATAATTGTTACATTTTTGTTACTATGCTTTTAATTATATTTCTATTTCAATAACTAATAATCAATATCTTTAAGTTCATGTAAAATAATTGGTTTATAGATTTAATTTCAATTACTAACAATCAATATTGTTGACTTTATATAAAATAATTGGTTTGCCTATTTTGGAACGTAACTTCATAATTAACTTTTGTAATTTTTGCCGAGGGTAGTAAACTAACAGTTAATGCTTTCAAGAAGACGCCTGCCACCTTAGTCTTCCGGGACAACGGTACTTGCAAAAGTGCCGAAACGTCGGACAATTGTAAAATGTAAAATTAAACGGGTAAATATCCGTGTTTTATACTATTTTTATGTTTAAAAATTCTAAAAAAATTCTAATTCATGGCTAAAAATTCCACCCATGCAGGGATTCGAACCCGCGATCTCTGGCTATCCGTGCCAGCGCTCTTTACAACTGAGCTAATGGGCGACTCACCGGCATCAGAGAAATTTCGAACCTCTTTACACTACTCTCTGTATTACGTACAGAGCTGCATTTCAGTTGGAAAGAGCGCTGGCACCGATAGCCAGAGATCGCGGGTTCGAATTCCGGCATGGGTGGAATTTTTAGCCTCTAAATATGATTTTAATATCCGTGTTTTTACAAGTAGGTACAGTTTATATTATGTCTAGTGCTCGCTTTTCTCAAAACTTTTCGATCTGATTTGTACACCTTACTCAGAGTGAGTAGAGCTGTCTCTACTAGTTCCATTCCGAATAGGAACATAAATATTGGTCCCAACTTTATTAGCAAAATAAAACCACACTGCTTACATCAGCAGTTCCGGGGATTCTTAATGCCTTTATCAAACTGGCCAGATACAATAAACGGTTATAGACATTTCTAGCTACACATTTTACCATTCCAGAGTTACAGTCCACAGTATATCAAGCTTTATTTTTTGTTGCAAAACCGCCCGTAATGTAAATGAGTAGAGTGCACAGGTGTAAAAATGTGCCGTCGACTGTACCTAGCCATAAAAGGAACCTTACTCCATCCATAACGATCTCAACCGTAATAAAATAATAATAAAATAAAGCCTTCGTGGAATGAAACTGACCAGGAAGGCTGAATACTCTACTCCATTCAGTTTTTAATATTACCCTATTCAAGATATTTAATACTTGTGGTTACTTCTGTACAAGGACCTTTTTAACCGACTACGGCGGACCAATACGGAGGGCAATTTAATCTTAACCGACTACGGCGGACCCGGGTAATGTAATCACTAAAAGAGATAATAAATAAAACATAACTGAGATAAATAAAAATAACCAAAAATTTGACCACTACTCAGCAGAAGGGTCAACGGCTTAACGTGCCTTGCACCGTCAGAGGGCAGGTTGGTGCGGCTGTCATGTAATGGCAGTCGTTATGCCATGTCAGAGGCCTTATGGGCGGCTTTTTATCTTCTGACAGTAAGGCCCGCCATTGTCTTACAACTCTCCACCAACCCGGACTTGGCCCCCGTGGTGGAGTATGGTCTAACCTTCCTGCGATGTAGGAAGAGACCCGTGCCCAGCTGTGGGGACATACAAGGGATGATATCGAAGCAGAAGGGGCCCAAATACAAAAATATTACTCTTCTCCTTTGGTATCTTCTGTGGTGTCTGCTGCACCGTTGGAATAGAGGCGTGCATTTTATGTTATGTTGGGATAGAGGCGTAAGTTTTATGATTAGATTAGATCTATGTTATGTTGGGATAGAGGCGTAAGTTTTATGATTAGATTAGATCTCTTTAATGTACCCACCAGAAAATAAAATACATTAATCTATGTTTTGCCGTATACAATTGGTTGTCTTATCGCTTAACGCGATTTTTTCCAGACAACGTCGTCGTTCATTTTTATCCTCAGGGATGGATAGAACTGAACGATGTAGGGAATATGTAGGAAATATATTAGAAGAGTAAATAAACAGACTTACAACTAATATTCATATGTATTTAATAAAAAAAAATAAACTAAGCCTATATAGGACGATGTCTGTGGGGCAGCGGTAGTGTATCTGCCTACCATGCAAGAGTTCCCGGGTTCACGCACCGGGTGGGACAAAAAAAACTCCAGATCTTGGATGTTTACATGTTTGTGGTGTCGCTGTTTCTGGTTCCCACGACAAAGAGTATCCTAGTGTGGGGTCAGAAGCAATGTATGTGCCTGTATGTAAATGTTATGTTATGTGGTACGAAACTTGAGCCCAAAGATTCCGCCGGAACTTTCCTTTCTAGCAAAGGCCGAAACCAACAACTAAGAAGGTAAATTGTTGAGGAAATTTCCGAAACAACGAAGTGAAGTTGGAACAAGACAAGTTCTAGGGATCTCTATTACGCTCCGTAAATTAAGTGTGTTTATTTTAACTTACAAAAAACTGAATTACTCGTAGAAAATAATGCCGCCAATGGGGAATCGGGATACTGATTACTATTAGGGGTTTAAATAGGTAAAAAAAAAACGGATTATTAATATTTATCGCAAAATAATGTTCACTTCATTTTTCCTTCAATGACGTCATCATTGGCTCTAAAGCGGTAGTTCCATTGCCCACAAATATTTTTAAAAAATTCGTCAACAACAAACAAAATTTTTGTCAAACGTCGCTTTTTTTATCATGAATAAATTCAATGAACGTAGTTTATAATGCCAGTTTTGACGTCATACTTACAAAACTTTAAATAATTAATAAAAAATAATTACATCAAAAATTAAGATAATATTCAAATTAGTTTCTTATATTAGTCTATATTTTAGATTTATAGAATAAAAAAAATAGGATGTGACAATGCCCATTGTACTCCATATTTGTGTTTGTTTTTCCCTGGTGTAAAATAATGATTATTTTTTCAATTATCTTATCTTAGAAAACATATGACAACCCGACTGCTGAGAATTATCTACTAATCAGGTGGGATCATTCTAGATACCCCGTGATATCAACCCTTTGTATGTCCTCACTGCTGGTGCCCCGTACCCCTCTTCCTGCATCGCACGAAGGTTAGGCTATACTCCACCACGGGGTCCAAGCCCGAGTTGGTGGAAGATTGTAAGACAGTGGCGGGCCTTACTGTCAGGAGCTATCAAGCCGCCCACAAGGCCTCTGACGTGGCTTAACGACTGACATTACATGACAGCCGGCACCAACGGCTTAGCGTGCCTTGCGAAGCTCGAAAAAAATGCCTCTAGCGGTAGTCACGGGATGATTACCCATCCAGCACCTGACCGCGCCTGTCGTTGCTTAACCTAAGTGATTGATTCCAACCACTCGGTTCCAATAGGCTACCAGCGCATCCTAGGCTACATAAAAAAAACTAATATAACAGCTAATAGGTAATCAATTCACGAGCTACACTATAACAATATCAGACTCCAACTCGATTCAGCCCCAATCTCTGGCGGGCCGATCATAAACAAACCTCCCAAATTAATATCATTTATCAGGTCAACTTAACCCATTTACGTCAGTGGGTGAACGTTTTGAATTTACAACGGTACTGTGTAGATTTACTGCCCAGTGGGTCAGAAGTTACCGTTTGATAATACCTAATCATTATCTACAACTGCTAATTTTCTACAGAAGCGCTCGTAAAATGCTAGTTACAGACATTGGCGTAGCTGGGTAACCAAGGGCCCTGTGCTGCGTATGCTGATTAGGTTTTATAAAATAAAAATAAGAAATATACAAATACTTTGCCAAAGACAATAAAACAGACATCGATGGATAATAAAACGCACATATTACTATCCGTCAAATTGACAAAACTGTCAACCTACAGAAAGAATTTAGGGGAATTCCCTAGGCATAACTTTTCAATTTTTCACAACTGAGTAGTCATGATTAAAGTGAGGTTGCAACCTGTCACATTTATTTCATAATGGGAGAAAATTCCAAAAGGTCACTTTGATCGAGATTTCTGG
Organism: Yponomeuta sedellus; assembly: GCA_934045075.1. Classification (NCBI taxonomy): domain Eukaryota; kingdom Metazoa; phylum Arthropoda; class Insecta; order Lepidoptera; family Yponomeutidae; genus Yponomeuta; species Yponomeuta sedellus. The sequence goes on along the minus strand of OW203751.1, from coordinate 5,503,267 downwards.
TAACGGTTCGAGGGCCCCCTGAGCATGAGGGCCCCGGGGCACTGCCCCGCCTATCTCCTAGGTAGCTTCGCCACTGTTACAGAAGCACTCGTGGCCCAGTCGAACCGGGTAATTGGAATTAATCACTTGAGTTAAGCGACAACAGGCGCGGTCAGTTGCTGGATGGATGTCCGTCCCGTGACTGTTGCTAGTGGCATTATTTCCGAGCGCCTCCGTGCTATTCAAGGCACGCTAAGCCATTGATGTCGGTTGCCATGTAATGACAGTCGTTAAGCCACGTCAGAGGCCTTATGGGCGGCGTGATAACTTCTGAAATCCGTGTTAGAAATTATCCCACGGGAACGCACTATCGGGATATCAAGTATATAATGTCTCAATTTAGATATTTTCTACCTGTACACTAAGTTTCATGTAAATCCCTTTAGTAGTTATTGCGTGATGAAGTAACAAACAAATTCGCAAACTTTCAAAATTATAATAATACCAGCTGCCCGCTTCACCGTGTCTTCTCCCGACTTCACTTTAATCCCACGGAAACGCATTATATGATTTCAAGTATCTTATGACTTAATTCAGATTTTTCTGTATCTGTTCGCCAAATTTCATGTGAATCCGTAAAGCCATTATTGCGTGATTGACTGACAAACATCCAAATATCTTCATTAATATATAATACTAGCTGACCTAGTGAACTTCGTATTGCCTAACAGTCGATTCTTTAAATTTTTTTAATTTTTTCCCCGTAAGAGCCATTCCCGTAGTTCAAAGAATGTTCTAAAAAAAGAATTAGCGAAATCGGTTCAGCTGCTCTCGAGATTTGCGCTTACCAACACATTCAGCGATTCATTTTATTTATTCTTATTTTTCTTCAGGCTATATTAGTCCACTGCTGGACATAGCCCTCGCCTAATGAGCGCCATAGCACAAGGTTGTGCCAAAAGGGAGTAATGCCCATAATCCCCACGCTGGGCATGCGGGTTGGGGATCGCACATTGGTGGAATTGTACTGCAGGGGGCGCTGCTGCCCACCCCCCGGTTTGTGTCCTTTAGTCGCCTTTTACGACACCCGCGGGATTTTTATATTACAGAATATATTTTTACAATAAAGTGTTTCATTTAATTCCATTTCATTTTAGTTTTATTCGTGTACATTATTTTTATGTTAGATACATAACATTTAGCGTTATAACTCTCTCAATTAAGCATGTATAATTCACATATAACTGAAGTAATTTGATTTGTGTGTACATCTACTTCCTTCTCCTTTGTATTTCTCCAGTTGTCTGGAAGAGATCACATTTAGTGATAAGGTCGCCGTCTGCACTCTTATGTTAAGATATATCTGTGTAATTTCCTTTTTTATGCACAATAAAGTATTCTCTATCAATCTATATTGTATATATTAGATAATATAGCCGGGTTCGAATCCCGGCTGGAAAAAAAATCCAGGTCTTGGATGTTAAGATGTTTGTGATGTCGTTGTTTCGGGTTTCCACGACACAGGGTATCCTAGTGTGGGGCCTGTATGTAAAATGTTATGTTATATAAAATAAATATTTTGCGTCCAAACCAACTCTTCTAATTAGTACGTTTTAATCACAGAGTTTAATTCAGTCTGCGGTTACACATTCGGGTTTACCCATAGTCTGGGATGAACCTTACGAGTATAATTGAGTGGTTTAGCCATAATTAAACTGCGGCCGAAGTTTGAAAGACTGGAAAATTAATTACGTACTTGGTATAAAATCACGTTAAAAGTTTTAAGCTAGTTGAATATTAAGCGAGTCTAACAGCGATAATTTATTAGCTGAAACGTCATTACCTTGTAGGGAATAGCGGATGATAGTGCTCTTCCACTATCTATCTATCTATAATCAGCCCACATCAACCCACTGCTGGGCATAGGCCTCCTTTTTATTGCGCCATTCCTCACGGTCCTGTGCTAACCTGATCCATCTCTGGCCCGCAACCCTCACGATGTCGTCTGACCATCGTGTCAGTGGTCTGCCTAACAACCTCCTTCCCTCCCTTGTCCACCACTCCGATACTTCTCTGGTCCACCGGCCGTCTTCCCTTCTAGCCAAATGTCCCGCCCATCTCCACTTTAAGTCTGTGATCCGCTCACCAACGTCTTCGACCTTGGTTCTTCGACGAATTTCTACGTTGGGTACGCGGTCCACAAGCGATATGCCCAGCATGGCACGCTCCATCGCTCTTTGTGCAACTTTTATTTTGTGCATATTTTGCTTGGTGAGCGTTCATGTACCGTAAGTAAGTATGGGCAGGACACATTGGTTGTAGACCTTGGTCTTAAGAGATTGTGGCAGTTTAGTCTTGAAGACGTCATCCAGTTTACCAAATGCTGCCCATCCCAGCCGAACCCTCCTTTCAATCTCCTTTACCTGGGATTCTTGGTCAAAGGATAAACAATGCACAAAGATAGACGTAATCGTTCACGACCTCTACTATCTCACCACCTACCTTTATAGTACGAGTAGGTCTATTTGTGCAACGATTCGTCATAATCTTTGTCTTAGACATATTCATCCTTAGATCCATTCTCAGGTCATTGCTCTTCCACTATAAAGGGAAATTTCCCGCTAGGCAGATCGTATGCCTAGGGACGGCCGGTTCAACTGTTGTTGGTCGGACGTTATATTTATGGTATCTACAGCCTCTATGGCGCAGTGGTAGCGCATCTGCCTACCATGCAAGAGGTCCCGGGTTCGATCCCCGGTTGGGGACAAAAAAAACCCCAGGTCTTGGATGTTTGATGACATGTTTGTAATGTCGTCGTTTCTGGTTCCCACGACATAGGGTATCCTAGTGTGGGGCCAGAAGCAATGTATGTGCCCGTATGTAACAAATTATATGCTATTTTTCATGTAACGTATTAATATTAATAATAGATGGGACTAATTACGCCTCATTTGCTGCTGTCCATTGTCGAGTTCCGTCCTCCATCTCTGAAAATCTTCATCAGATCTTCCACATTTAAACAAAAAAAATTTATCAACATCGGTTAAGATTTGACGAAGTTACGCAAAAACTAACGCAAAATACAATAGTAATTATATGCGTCGAATTGATATAGTATTTTTATCTCAGGAAGGCGGGTGATTTTGACGAATTTGAACCTTAATACTGTAGAAACAAAGACTTGCCTGCCCGCCTTCGTGAGATAAAATTACTGTAACCTCCTCCTTTTTCGAAGTTGGTAAAACAATAGATCACTCTGAACGATTATACTAAGGGCTGATTTTTCAATCTACGGATAAAGCTTATTCGTCGAATATTATATTAAAGAACCAATTTAAAAATATGTTCTAAACGCCTTACTTTACTAGACGGATAAGTTTTATCGATTGAAAAATCAAGAGGATTGAAAAATCAGCCCAGGGCCGTTTTCTCCATAGGACAAAATCTAGATTACGGCAAGCATAATCCGGTTTTGGACTCCTAATCGAGATTACAATAACAAATTGGATTTCTCCAACATCGTAAACCAAAGTTTAAACTAAAGTCTCTGAACGGCCGATATTGGACGATTAGCTTCTAAAACCAGATTAACAGTCAGACAAATGTCAGATATCAGCTGCCAAAAGACGTCAAAGGTTTTACTTTACCAAATATTGTTTTCACTATTCGTGAATGTTGGATCCCTTTTTCGTTTTAACATCATCTTTTATGAGAGCCGTTCAAAATTTATTTCGCACAAAACAAACCGCGCCAGAAACGAAATTCAAAACTTCCGAAAAAGGTTCTGAAATTACACGGAATAACCGGAAATATCACAGAATTCTCGACATTTTTGACAGCTGCGTTTCAAAATAAAAAAATAAAAACATGTTACCACCCTCAAATCTTAGCGTTTTTTGTCTAATCTGTAACAAGAACTAGATTTCGTGAACCAGATCAAAAAGTTACGGGAGAAATGGATGGTCATAAATCTATTTTTTAAACTTCGTTCAAGCATGATCCGGATTATGAAATCCAGTTTTGCGCGGCAAATGGAGAAAACGGCCCTAAGTGTACCAATAGCGTGGAAACCCGGCTTTAAATTTCCCTTTATTAAACATTAAGTTCACGTGCTTACTTGTGTATTTCTCTCATTGACAAACTTTGTTGTTAACCCTGTTCTTCTCATTTGTTACAGGTAAGTATCTACTTTGGAAACTGACGGCAGAAAGGCAGCCTTGCACAGAGAGTGGCACTTACGTAAGTACTTACCGATGCCACGTCAGTGATGTCGTAGGTGTAACGTGAGTACTTAGGGGAAAGTACATGAAATACTATGTTTCGGATTTATCCTGTAGAATTTTTTTTATTACAAGACCGGCTTTTCAGGATACTCAAGTGTTAAGCTAAGCGTGCCAACAGATGGCGCTAGTGTGTTGTGAATTATCGAGTCTACATCGCGCAATTATTGTGTTCTGGAGGAACTATAATAATATGTTTTATTACGAATTTATGTAATAGAGACCCAATAATATGTTACGTATATGCGTGTAGATACGTCACTTCACCAATTACTGTCACTGGTTGAACCACGTATTCAAATCAGTAAACGTTTTGGCAAGAAGTGACTGACATAGACTATCTATAAGGTTGTCTGGAAGAGATCGCTCTTAGCGATAAGACCGCCAATTGTATAACATTACTTAGATTTAAGAATCATGGTTGTAATATTTTTCTGGTTGTGCAATAAAGAGTTCTCTCTCTCTCTCTCTCTCTCTCTCTAATCTACAAACATGCTGTTGTTTGTTTATAATTTAATAAAAGTATATTAACTTCTTTTACTCCGAATAAGCGCTCGTGGCCTAGGCGAACCGAGTGATTGGAATCAATCACTTGGTTAAGCAACAACAGGCGCGGTCAGGTACGGGATGGGTGAGCGTCCCGTGATTACCGCTAGTGGCATTTTTCCGAGCGCTTCCGTGCTTCGCAAGGCACGTTAAGCCGTTGGTGCCGGCTGTCATACAATGGCAGTCGTTAAGCCGTGTCAGAGGCCTTATGGGCGGCTTGATAACTTCTGACAGTAAGACCCGCCACTGTCCTACAATCCTCCACCAACCCGGACTTGGCCCCCGTGGTGGAGTATGGCCTAACCTTCCTGCGATGCAGGAAGAGACCCGTGCCCCAGCAGTGGGGACATACAAGGGTTGATAACTCCGAATAATCCGGACGAATCCGGGTCCGGATTCACTTACTCGGGCAAACCTGGTCGGACTCTTCCGACAAAAAATCAAATAATGCCTATAATGTATATTATTTTCTGGTGTTCCCAATAAAGAGTTCTAATCTTATTGACGGCCTCGGTGGCGCAGCGGTTTGGCACGCTGACTGTAAAACCGAAGGTCTCTGGTTCGATCCACGGCCGGGTCAAACTAGGAAACGAGCTTTTCTAGTTTGTCTCGGGTCTTGGGTGTTTTCTATGTATCTATAAGTTATTTAGTTGTACTTAGTATAAGGCTAAATAAATCTGTGTAATGAATATTTATTTATTATTTATTAACTAATTAATCTTTTACCTAAGTAAGTGAATTCGGAACTAAGTTAATAATGTGTAGTGCTTAAGACAGTTTTAGTATTTTGTATACTCTGGTAGCTTTTAGAATATACCTCGGCTACTATCGGATATATTCGTGTAATAGAAAAATATGACACTTAATTTTGAAATCGGAACTGATACACTTAATTTCGAGATCGGAACTAATATGACACTTAATTTCGAGATCGGAACTAATATGACACTTAATTTCGAGATCGGAACTAATATGACACTTCATTTCAAGATCGGAACTAAATGACACTTAATTTTGAAATCTGAACTAATACAACACTTAATTTCGAGATCGGAACTAATACAACACTTAATTTCGAGATCGGAACTAATACAACACTTGATTTCGAGATCGGAACTAATATGACACTTAATTTCGAGATCGAAACTAATACAACACTTAATTTCGAGATCGGAACTAATATGACACTTAATTTCGAGATCGGAACTAATACAACACTTAATTTCGAGATCGGAACTAATATGACACTTAATTTCGAAATCAGAACTCGATCATCAGGACGAAAACCGGCGAAAATTGGCGAAAACCGAAGCCTACTCTAGAGCCCAAAGTATATTCTAAAAGCTAACAGACTATACTTATTACGAGTACATTCACGGCTAGCTTTGTCACTTCAGAGGCAACTTAGGGCAATTATATTTGCCCGCCTTCGGACTCATAAAATTAACTGAAATTAAGCTTCGCGAAGCTGAAACTTCGGACGCGATCGATCGAAATGTAATTAGAACAAATTGGTTCGCTCTTTTATCGAAGATTTTAACGAATTAGTCTGAACTTACACGGCCGGAAAGAAAATAAAATCTATTATTGTCGCCAAGGCTTTCGTTAAAGACCGACCGACCGGAGATAATAATTAAAATTAGAGATACCTACTTATCAAGAATTTACTCTCTCTATAACTCATACAAACACGCGCGCATATAAGCATATACACCCTCATATATAAATACTTACACACACACACTCGCTCACGTATTCACCACGCACACTCTGGGGCTAAGATTATTATGTGTATGAAATTACATCTTAAATTAACTGAGTAAACTTTGTTAATGGTATAAAAGAGAGGTGTCGCCTTGAACATGTTCTGTGGTTTGCTGTTTTGACTAGTAAATACTCTGTGTAATTCTCTGTAAAACTCATTAATTTGATTGTGCGCCAACAGCGTGCAGTCTTTTGTAATGTTGCCAATTAAAGTTTGTTCTTCTTCTGATTCGCTGTAGATTTCCCTGTCATTGAATAAATAAAATGGGGATGCCAGTGCATCCCAAAATGAGGAAGCTTATGAAAATAAAGTATTTGTATTAGTCCGAATCACTGACCGACCGTCCGATAGATCCGTAGATCAATCAATCAATCCTTATTAATCCCTTATGTACATAGGCCTCGCCCAAGACACGCCACATTTTTTAACAAATTTTTTTTCACCGATTTAAGGTTGCCTGGAAGAAATTGCTATCAGCAATAAGGCCGCCAATTGTACCTCGTCTATTGTAATTGTTGTCTCTGTAATTATTTTCTGGTGTGTACAATAAAGAATATTCTTATCTTATTTTATCACCTTTTCCTGTACTCAGCATTCGTCATCCAGTTTCTAGCGATCTACCTCAAATCGTCAGTCCGGCAATGTGGTGGCCTCCGTAAAATTCTGTTCCTAATATTTGTGCCTCCTGATGACACACACGAATCCGTCCATCCATCCTCGTTTAATACTTTTTCAATACCTTCATCATCATAATAATTAACAATCCATTTTGTCCTCACCAAGGGACACGGGTCTCTTCCTTGAGGAAGGTATTGCCCATACACTACCACGGGGGCCAAGTCCAGATTGGTGGAAGATTAGCAGACAAAGGCACTGTCAGAAGTTCTCAAACCGTCCCGTACTTAATCTTAAAATTACAAAAACAAACTGTAACGTCACATGACAATGCTATAAATGAATGCCTGTGAATATTCAATGTATTCAATTGAAAACTGAATGATGGGACTAGCAGTAGGCTCTTTGCCCAAAAGCTCCTAAGCAATAACCCATTATGTCCTTTTGAAATGGGGTATTTACGATAAGAAAGAACGAAAGATAAATATCGCGCCAACAGTGACACAAATAAAACATTTCAACAAATACACCACAAAACAAAAAACAGTAGGGGAGGATGGGGGAATTGCGGACGCGGGGTAAATACGGACTGGCAAGTATCTACTCATTCCCTCCACCCGCGGCAGCCCGGTGCTGCCATCTGTTTCTTTCCGCCATTTTAGTGCCACGCAAAAACTTACGACAGCCGGCTGCGCACAGTTTGAAAGGTAGGTAAAATAAAAATAAAAAGTGTATATTGATCTAATTTTTAGTGTTTTTTAAGTTGAGGGACAGGTCTGTATACTAAGTGATGCTAAGAAGTGATATTTTCTATGGATAGCTTTGTCAATGGAGTTAGAATCGCCAATGTTTACGTAAATACCTAGTCCGTAAATACCCCATGCTGTCCGTAATTAACCCAGGGTCAGTCCGAATTTACCCCGAGCGCTACGGGTAATTACGGACAGACAAGGTTTTGTTTTTGCTAAAAATATTCTATTTGTTGATTAATCTCGTTTAATAAGGATAATTGTTTTTGTAGATGTATAACTAAAGATTAATAATTAATAAAGACAGACTGATTATTACTGATAGTATAAATGTAGTGCGTTATTTCCCTTCAGCGTCCGCAATTCCCCCATCCTCCCCTAACGGTACACTGACGAAGTTAAGGAATATTAAAACAAATAAAAATATGTTTTATTTTTCAATGAATTACACAATAGCTTAACTGTAATGAAACTTTGAAATTTGCAAGTAAATAAATTAGCAATATTATCAACCGACTTCAAAAAAGGAAGAGGTTATTTTATGAGGCGTGTTTCTGTTGTAGAATTACAATACAGTACATTTAGTAATAAGGCCGCTGATTTGACTGTACTACATTACTGTTTATGTTTCTCATGTTATTCCTGGTGTGCATACAATAAAAACTCTTAGGTTAATAAATATTTTCTATTTTTATGTACAATACAGTGTTATGTATCTATGTATCTAAAGGCAACTGATTTTAGTAGCTGCCAACAAAACATTTCAAAGGTGCCTCAGTGTGCTGGGTTACGTAGCAATATAAATATTAATACTATGTTTATACAAGTGTATCGAGTAATAATAAAATACTTTATTTGATTCAAAACTAAATGATCTCAAAGGGCATCAGTAATCAAGTGATTGATAATACAGAGAATAGTGTAAAGAGGTTCGAAATTTCACTGATGCCGGTGAGTCGCCCATTAGCTCAGTTGGAAAGAGCGCTGGCACGGATAGCCAGAGATCGCGGGTTCGCCTCTAAATAGGTTTTTAAAATCGAGTGATTAATTCCAATCATTCGGTTTGGCTAGGCCACGAGCTCTTCAGCCGAGAAGAGAGCGCCCAGATGACCCAGTTTGATGGCCAAATAAATTGGTACACACTTTTGAAGTTTGTGAAACACTTTTTCGTCAACTTCGCGTCGCATCCTGCTAGGCAAACCTTTAGAGACCACTTAGGCCTGAAAAGAAACCCAAAAGTTTAGCTATAATAAGTTCGGAAATGCTTTGAGAAGTTTCAGTCTTCGTGGCAGTACTTAGCTAGGCATTGGATGTGCAAACTTATAATGTTAGAGCTTATAAAGTAAAAATAACAAAGAGTAATGAGCACATTAACATTCATTGCTTGCTTGCTACGCTTTCAAATAACCTATTGTAGATAATCTTCTTACTACCTCAAAGTACAATGGAAGGTACGATAACTCCTATTATTTACCCGTATACCGGAATCATTAACTGGGTGTATTTTGGGTTTTAGAATCTGATCTCGTTGTGGCGTCTGCGCACGCACAGTTTTGTCGAGTAATCAGTTTCTTCATGTTGTAGCGACGGGAGTCGCGTACCACCGCTCCGCTAGTACAGTTGTGTCCGAATTATGTAAAGTGTATTTTCCGTGTGTGTGGAGAATAAAAGTCGGATATCCGTTGCAGTAAATTGACTTTTAATTCAATCTCCACGTAACCCTCTGAGACTATATAGTTTGGCGATAGGCTTACATAACTCACGCCTGAATCCCAAAGGGGTAGGCAGAGACCAGGAACTGCCACTTGCCGCGATACTGACAGACCACCTTCGGTTCATCAACGTTCATGAAATTGAAATTGAAAAATGGTTTGATTATCGCAAAAATACAAAGATACAAAAACAACTTAAAATAGACTAAGTAAATTACTTAGTTAATTTAGTGAATAGATACGCTATGCGGTAATAAGGATATGCTCAGCTAGGATATGCTCAGCTAAGTGCTGCGTGTTCAAACATCAGCGCAGCGCTGATTTTCAGCACAACCCGAGTATTATAAGTTGTTGCACGCACGCACGCCGGCTCCGGGTACTTTTTGTCTTTTCCTTTGCTAATACATCCATAAAAGATTATAATACTACTTTCAGTCATTTTGACTGAAACACGAAGCACACTGCGTGACGTCGCGCTTAGGTTAAAATTGGTAAACTACACCCGTGCTTTGTTGTGACTACTAGTGATTACGATGTTTGTTTACCTGGCCGTGACGTCACATTTGACGCCATGAATATGCGAGTCTGAGAGGCGAAACACGTCGCGCATTTACTCATAAATGTATTGGTGTCGGTAGTGGTTCGTGTCTTGCTTGGTGCTTGTTCTCGCTGTGTGGTGTCGGTCTAGAGAAAAGCACCAACCTAATTCTTCCCGCAGGTGTCGTAAAAGGCGACTAAGGGACACAAACCGGGGGGTGGGCAGCAGCGCCCCCTGCAGTACAATTCCACCAAACTGAAATGAAATGAAAAGGTTCTATTCAAAGTAGCACAGAAACTGCGGCTTAATGAACGTTACAATTCAAACTAGGTGTCCATTTCAAAATCTAGATAATTTTGGAGTGAAAATGGACAAAAAAACTCCAAACTTAGTCTTATCAAACTGCGATCCCCAACCCGCATGCCGAGCGTGGGGATTATGGGCATTACCCCCCAATGATGGCACAACCTTGCGCTGTGGCGCTCATTAGGGAAGGGCTATGTCTAGCTGTGGACTAATATAGCATGAAGAAGAAGAAGAATTTTCACATATTAATGCTATCACGGATTTCCGCAGAGTAACGCCTGATTCCATACAATTAATTTTAACAAGTAAATGGTACCGCAATCAATCTGCCTTGTCACCAACCGAGGCAATCCGATTGTGGTTACTTATACGTATTAATTACATGATTAGAAGCGAGATACAGAACTAATTAATGTTCGGTTGTGTCGTGTGAAGATTACATAGAGTGGCTGATCGTGATATTCCTAATCCCCTCTCCTCATATATAGATCGATTCAACCCTTGTTTGTCCCCACTACTGGGGCACGGGTCTCTTCCTGCATCGCAAGAACGTTAGGCCATACTCTACTACGGAGGCCAAGTCCGAGATAATGGAAGATTGTAAGACAGTGGCGGGCCTTACTGTCAGAAGTGGTCGAGCCGCCCATAACGCCTCTGACATGGCTTAACGACTGTCATTACATGACAGTCGGCACCAACGGCTTAACGTCCCTTGCGAAGCACGGAAGCGCTCGGAAAAATGCCACTAGCGGTAGTCGCGGGACGGTCACCCATCCTGCACCTGACCGCGCCTGTTGTTGCTTAACTCAAGTGATTGATTCCAATCACTCGGTTTGACTAGGCCACAAGCGCATTATACGTAGTACTTCGTACGTCGTCACGCTATACTAATCCACTGCTGGACATAGCCCTTCTCTAATGAGCGCCATAGCGCCCTGTCTTCAGCTTGCCGCATCCAACATCAGCCTGCAGTATTTCGCAGATCGTCATCCCACCTAGTCGGAGGGCGTCCTACACTACGTTTGTCGAGTCGCGGTCTCCACTCAAGGACATGTCGAACGTAGTATATAGTTTTAAGTTTACGTAGTTCAAGATTCTAACGTTAAAATTGAGATTAGATGCCTAAACTAGACATTTTCTCGCAAATTCATGAACTACCTATCATGAACTATGTTTATAAAATTGGCAGCGTGTTATCTAAATGAGTGTTCCATGTTACTTCATTTATGGAAATATGGCAGTTTTGGACTAAAAAGTCACAGTTTAAGGGTAGAATCTTGTTTACTAAATTGGACAAGTAAGAATAAATAGACTGTACCTACGTATGTATATTTCTTTGTTACGCTTTGTAGCTTAAGCGGCTATGGATTTAACCTAGAGAGGTCATGTTGTTTGATACGTCTGAATTGTGAAATTGACACTTGACATAATTCTTCGCTCAATTTTGCGCTAGGGGCAAACTGCTGTGCACACGTACAGCTTACGCTGAGTTTTGTCACACATTACCACTGTATACGCTTTACCTGCGTCTGTTTTTTTGTGGCAACTTAGATTTTGTTAATAAAAACAATCCTATAATATTATAAATAGGCCGTAATTCAAGACGGGGGCTAGGTCCGGGTTGGTGGAAGATTTTAAGACAGTGGCGGGCCTTTATGTCAGAAATTATCAAGCCGACCATGAGGCCTCTGACGTGGCTTAACCACTGCCATTACATGACAGCCGGCATCAATGGCTATACGTGCCTTGCGAAGCACGGAAGCGCTCGGAAAACATGCCACAAGCGGTTGTCACGGGACAGTCACCCATCCAGCACCTGACCGCGACTGTTGCTGCTTAAATCGAGTGATTGATTCTAATAACTCGGTTCGACTAGGCCACCAGCGCTTCATGATGGAAGTGAAAGACACAAAGTACCCGGAATCGCTTGACGCAGACAACAACAGGGGCGGTCGCCTGGTTTTGCTTGATATCGACCGTTATAATGACTACAGAGAATATCAACATCTTTGTGAGTCGTTTGTCCTAAATAAGCAAGTAAGTATCATGTTTCTTTCATGACGAGGTCTTACAAAGTATCAGAATGTAGCGTTTAGCATGAATTTGAATTTTAAATGATAATTCAGCCAGCGCTGTCGACGCCTTGTTGTGAAACGCCCGATTTATGTTTACACGTCCCAAGTTGCCAGTGTTATTCCATGTTAATGCCTAAACTTTTGTTCTAAATATTTACATAAAGAAACATATTAGGGGTGCAAAGTTAATGGCTTCACAAAGTGATGACCCGGCATGTACCAACGACTTTGTTTTCCAAAGTATTTCTAAACTAGCTGTGCCCCGCGGTGTTAGCCACGGCTTATCGTTTGTCCCATGGAAATAACATATTTCCCCGCAATAAAACGCAGGTTCCATTCAACCCTGTATGTCCCCACTGCTGGGGCACGGGTCTCTTCTTGCGTTGCAGGAAGGTTAGGCATAGTCCACCACGGGGGCCAAGTCCGGGTTGTTGGAGGATTGAAAGACAGTGGCGGG